>OY776289.1:8656700-9856700 GCA_963675345.1 Trididemnum clinides
ATGCTGTCAACCTACTCAAAATTAGGCGAGAGGAAAGATGGCAACCCATTTCGAACCAGTCATGAGTGACTGGTAGCCCCACCACCAACAAGGCGGAATGCCACTGGTAGGTATCCAAGAGTCGTCTTTTGCGACATGCTGGGTTAGCAGCTTCATAAAATTGTAACCCGGTGAAGTACGGGTAGGCCACCTGTCTGCCACATAAAGGTGGAGGCGTGCCGTTAAGTGCCTTGGCCAAGGACGCAAAAAGCAAGCTTGCCGGCTTGTCCCCACACTATCCGCTTTTTATGCTGAGCGCCAAGCAGGAAAGCTGTGAAAACCATTTTTTAACCTATTTTTGGTATAACTCGACTTTGGTAATGAACCCCAGGCCTACCGACTACGAAGCGAACGCTCTAACCGCTACACTATCGCGCCGACTGCTTGTTCCTCGCGATTGCGATTCAAAATAAGAAGTTATACTTGAGCCTTGGGCTTTCTTTTCTTTTCTTTTTCGACTGCTTCGGAGTAGAGGTTTTTATATTTTCTTTTCAAGGTTGAGGGAAAGTGATCCCCCAAGAGACGAAATCTAATCTCCGTTTATGATGTTAGCCTCAATGAAAATTAAATAACACTTTGCCATCATCATGGAGACTCTTCGAGATACGAACTTTGGATTACCGATGCTTTTGCTCAAATCAAACATTGTGGGTGACTCATAAAAATTCTTGCTCTATTCGCGTGCTCGTTATTGTATTAAGGTTACAATAGGTAAGTATTTTAAAAGTTTGGTTGACTTATTTTTATAATGGTGCCAAATCTGTTGCGAAACAAAGCTGCAATGCATTTACCAAATCTAATAGATGGGCTACCAATGTATGGGATAGTTTTCTGAGGATTTAAGTTGGGGGTTGTTTAGGGAGTCGTTGGGAGAATGGCTATGATTTTTATGCATGTTCATAAATCGGTCAATCATATTCATTATAGGCTAAAGGATGTTGGGTAAGGTTCTGTTTAGGAGAGAGAGAGAGAGAGAGAGAGAGAAATCCACTATTTTAGAAACATGAGGTGAATCCGGCCACTTCTGTTGTTTCATTTAACAGAAGTGGCCGGATTCACCCTACGTTTCTTGAAAGTTCATAAATATCCTAATGCCACTTTATTCTGTCAGTGGCGTCTTCGTTTTTAAGTCCAATCTTAAACAGAGAGAAAACAAAATTCTGTTTAATTTTTAAGAATGAGTCGTTTGACGAGTAAGAATTAGCCCAATGTTTATTTTCATTTCGCTTGTTAACTTTCATCATGTTCAATAAACTTTTGATTAAAGTCTTTGTTAAGCCAACTAAAAGATAGAATCAAAATTGAATTGCGCGATAGAATCTCGCCGGAAGTTAGTTTTTGGTAATGCTGTTGTGGTGAATGCTTAGGGTCGGTATTCCGTTAGTTGGTGTTGTTGTCGTTGAGTGGTTGACACAGCACATGTGACTACAAAGAAACGAATACATTTTCGAGCCATTATTCACAACATTGAATGCATAAATGATGACTTCGAAACGAATCTTCTTGAATCAATTATCATGCTCTTTTTATACCCTTATTAATAGGTCACTTTGCCATGCGTCAGACGGAACTATGCCTGGCCATCCGGCTTATTTGCCCAGCATTATTTCATCATACAAAAAAGTAAACATTATTCATGATGTGCAAATATGCCCAATCTTTTGTGACAAGTTTTAGGCCAACGATTGTATCAAGGTTAGGTCAACAAATGATTTAAATATTCTTCTGGCAACTCCGTTTTTATCGTTTGAATGTTGTGTACCAACATACGTGTTCTTGCGACAAAAACACGTCATGATATCGACATTTTAATTTCTATTCGCAAGAATCAAAAACCATCTTAATTTCTACTACCTACAGCTTCTCTAATCGGCCTACAAATCCCATCGCAATCAATATAAAGCTCGCAGAGAAACAATGCCAGCTGAGCAAAGTTTTTGTTCGTGCTGTAGGCTACAAGTTATCGAATTTTTGTACCAAATATCCCGTCCTGACAAAGTCCTTGTAAGGGAACAGCAAACTTCAATAATAATTTTTGTTTATTTTCATGACGTTGATCAACTTTCATTATGTTTAATGAAGCCTCATAAACTTTTGTTTAGACAGATAAAATATGGAAATTTTTTTCGTTCTGTTATTTACTATCTCAACATTAGTATTTTAAAATTGAGGCAAAGTGATGTTGGAGCTGACTTAGTGGAAAGCTGAAGCCACCGTCAGCTGTTCAGAAAAAGTGGCAAAGCTTTTTCAGCCTTTGCTCATCAACCTAGTCTTGAAGTTAAGTCGCAATGTAAATAGGTATCTTTTATCAGTTTTTATTCCAGAAAATACACTGTAACAATCTTATTCCACGTAATCAAGTTAATAACTGTTTGTAGTCCAATGTAAATAGAAATAGCCATCAAAATAAATGTACAACAGCAGCGGAAAATAAAAAACATGATCTGATAGGATGGGAGTTTGGACCAGATGTATTGCTCAAACGATTGGGTCAAACTGCAACTTTACAGATTCCTTGATAAGTCTGTACCAATTATCTAATATATCATCTAAAGATCCACACCACCTCTCGTTCAAAACTACAAAAACATATTAATAAACTATCCGACTAGTTTATAAATACATTGATCTAAATGTCTGCGGTCTGTAAAAAACTATGAAATAAATATTTGCAGGCGCCACCAGCAGAGTCCCACAGCTGTAATATCAAGGTCAAGAATATCGGTTTTGCCGGCTATGGCGGTTTCGACCAATGGGTAGTTGTGAAAACAATAAATATTTTCTTGGCCTAACCAATTCTTAGATCAAAATTGGAAATACCGTTTTTTTTAAGTGAATCAAGTAAAAAAGAAATTATGGGGGTTGCGCATAGCTGCTACTACGTCCCTAGAGCTGTGGCACTTCTAGTGGTACCTCTATTTTTGCTGTGCCAGTACAGGGTCCGCAGTCCATTTTTTAGCCACATACAAAATTCCGACAATGTGTTGTTTTGAAGAGCCGATTGCCCACAATGGTGGGGTAGAAAAAATGAAAAATTTGGAATTGTGCTTTGGCTCGTAAATATTTCTTGTGGAGGCCTGAGAAAACAACGCACAAACAATTTTGGCGCTTTTCGACAACAGGAACCTACGCATTTTTTGACTTAAAATTTCAAAATTTTTTAAAAATTGCTAAATTTTTGCAATTTTCTAACATAATTAAAAGTTACAATAAGACCTATCATGCTAGTGCTGTTATGTGTTAAGTGCCATTATTTAACAAAATTATTGCATATTATTTAGTAATAGTATCAATAGCTTAGCCTAAGGTTAGCAGCCAGTAGCATGGGATGGAAGGGAGCAATTTTTCGCTTTATTAGTTGGGATTTTAGTTGGGTTGTACGTTTTGCTTGATGTTAGTTGGAAGGTTAGTTGTAAGTGGATTTGACGTAGGCCGTGCAGAATAGGTTCAGGTAAGCTGTTTGTACTTACTGAGTGCTTATTGGTAAGTTGTGAAAGTGAAATTTTATTTTGGTTTGTATCGTAAATCGGATACCGTAATGAAGATAGCTATTATGGGCGGGCGAAACGTTGGCATTTGCCTAAAATCACTGCACCGGTAGAGCAGCAATGTACTATTACAAGAAGACCGCCAAACACCTAAGACCATTAGTTTCTATGTGCTTTTTTAGGTAACAGATCAGCGGTAGCAAAGCAAATATGAAAATAAATCTGAAAGACAGAAAGCAACTTTATGAATTTTTTTATAAAGTGCCAATCCGGTTTTGGTAGCGTATCTGGTTTCGTGATTACGTGATAGTCTGATTCAGGTTTGATTAAGACCATGATAAATTTTCACCAAAATCAAGATTTTTCATTGTTGACAGACTATTTTACTTTTGTGCTGTAGTCTTAATAATCTGCAACATTTTATCTTAAATGAGGAATAAATAATGGAGTTAAAAGAAAAATCAGATGTTCAACAAATCCAATTGTTGGGTCATGATTGGAAGATCAACCGACTGGAGATCTTCCAACTCTTAGAAACGTTTTAGTGAAGGCACTATGGATGAAAGAGAGTATTACAGATTCAAACAATTACTTCACAACAAAAGAGTTGGGGAAGCAGATAGTGCCTATCATTTTTCAAAGCTACAAAAGAGTAAATACTTTGCTACCTTTATATCAAGAAAAGTCTGTTTACAACAAATTTGTTAGTGAAGGGAATGAATTGAAACAGTTTGGCCGATCTTCAAGCAAAAGAGGAAAAAAACGAATATATTTCGAAAGTAAATTGGACAAACTATTTAATATTATTTAGTACAAATGTGATATAATAAAATGTTCTGAAGCAGGATGTAATGGATGCGATTTTGAGGCTCATGTAGTTAAGTGTAAATGTCCAAGAGATACGAAGGTTAGTATTACGTGTTAATATTAGTGTGGCTTGTAAATTGTAGGATTACTTCTTAATATTCCACAGGATAAATTGAACAAATTTCTTTTTAACTTTTTATTATTTGTTCAATGTTTATACAGACTTTTCATTAATTGTTTATAAAGATTCCATAATTGTTTATAAATAAACATTAATTGTTTATAAAGATTCGTCAAGAATTAATGCTTGTCTTGTATCAACGTCAAAAAATTGATGCAAAAGGGCACATGCAAATTTTAGGATTGGACCGCAAGGCAACAACCAGAATTGCTAAAACACTGGAAAGAAGAGTTCTGTCTTAAGCACAGGAAACTTTAATGGAGGTTGATTCGCATAGTGATTCTGACCTTGATTCCACAATTGTGTTTTCTGATAATTCAACTAAAAGTAATGATTCTTCGATCTTTGATGAGCTGTATTTGCCTTTAAATGTTCTTCTCTCTAGTCTGCTTTCATAGAATGAAGTCGCGTTTTTTATAGACTAATCGATTAAATATATGCTTAGCTTTTTAGGTGTCCAAATGAATCACGTTGCCCGAAAAGGTGGCAGATATGGCTTATCTGATTGCGCTACAGCAACGACATCTACTGTACTCTTTTGTGAACTCGGTTTAGTAACCGAAACAGATCAGATCATGATGATCGACAAAAGCAAAGTTAGGAGGGAAAGAAATATGTTTAGGAACAAATTAATTGGTAAATTTACAAAGTAATGGAGATTAACAAATTGATGCAATCTATTTTGATGGTAGAAGGACCAAACTCTATCTTAACACGAAGATACAAAGGGACTAACGTATTTAAAGAAGAGCATTATGTTTTGGTAGGACAACCACACGGTAAATATCTGACCATTTAACACTTCAAAGCGGAAATGCAGTAGCAATTAGCGAAGCTATTTTTGAGTTTACTGGAAAATACAATATTAATCATGAGCTAAAAGTTATTGGTTGTGATTTAACCAAAGTCAACACTGGCAGCATGGAAGGAGTAATTCACCGAATTGAGGAAGAGATCGGACACAGGGTGATGTGGCTCATTTGTTTATTGCATATAAATGAGCTACCTTTGCGCCATTTATTCACAAATTTAGATGGAAAAACTTGTGGAAAAGATAGTTTTTGTAGTGCGTAAGGAATTGTTGGTTCTGGTTCATTTACTATCATAACTAATTGAAATATCAATAGTATGTAGTTTTTACTGGTTTAGCAACATAAAATACTATTGATATTTCACTTTTAATAGGACCAATTGGAAAGTTATGTCGCATGGTAGAATCACTACCTGAGACCAAATTTGAAAAGATAAGTTCGCTTGGCTGTGAAGGAATCCGAGAAATTCCAGAACACATATTGCACGACTTTTCAGCTGATCAATTTCATCTATACCAAATCGTTCGAAGCACTTCTTCGGGAAATTGCTCGGTATAGAAAAGACAAAACCTGGTTATTTAAACCATTTACGATGGTTGACTCTGACAAACAGGTAAGAGCTTAAAGTAGAAAAATTATGAAATGTATTTTTGAAAAATGTTTCTCAATTGCTTATACATGTAATTTAATGATTTTTAATTGCATGAAACTACTGTAAAAATAAACTTTTTGCATTGAATTTACCACTTTGTTTCAGAGTTTGCCGAATTTACATTAGGCAGCATGGCTTGATAGGCAAAGACAAAGAAAACTTGAAAACAATCTGTCGATTCATTGTAACAAACTACGCTCCAATGTAATTCTACATTAAATGCTCACCATCCCACATTGACGGGCCAAGACATGTTTTCCGTCAGATGCAATTATTAAAAATTCTCAAGCCTAACGTTCGGAATAGTGTGAGCCTGATATATCCGGGTATATATGGGTAATTATTATTCATAATAATTTACATTATATAATATATATTGTTATTCATAACAATAAACATTACGCCGATAAGCATGTAAGCCAATACAACATCTATGATTTGCTGTAAGTACTGTGAGACAGATTAATGATATTTTATACTAATCGTAACCCATAAATATGTTTCTTTTTAATTTGTAGAAACGCTTATTCGGCACACTCTGAAAATGTCATAATGTCAATGCTTGCTGATGACTCTGAAACGATTCGAAAAAAAGCGGTCAATGCAATTTTGAAAATTTGCCATGGAGCACACCTTGGTGATATATCTGTTCGAAAGTTTCTAGTTCCAGCGCTTAATTATGAGGCCAGCCATTTCTCTGACATTACCGCAGATTTATATCTCGAGCCTATCTAAAACTGCATTTGAAGAAATCGTATAATACTGCAGAAAAAAATTTGAAGTAAAAGATTATTCAAACCACACCTATTCAGTCGAAAGAATTGTAAAATTAATGACTGACGCTTCATCCTAAGTCTGTGGTTTTGACAGAAGAGACGGATTCATCCGTATTGGAATAGCTTCAAGGTGTTTGATTTCAGTTGCAGACACAATAGCGCACTACAACCAAGCGCATTTATAAAGATTGCTAACATTGAAATCAATAGCAATCCTTGGTCTTCAATTAATTTATGACAAAACTGCTTCGGTGGCTGTTTTATACTCATGATTTGGCTTGACTATCACGTTATAACCTATATCACAAAGATTCCATAACTGATTGCAAAGTGTATTTATTTAAAAAAATTAAAGCAATCAAGTTTCATAATCGAAAAAAAGTTGTATCAATGATGTGTTTTAGTACTATTTACTGGTGGTTTATTATCAAAAAACACAGTGAATGTAACAAACAAAAAGCGTTTTTACAATTTCTTTTTTTATAACATTTTTGCATTTTTTGAAAAATAAGTTTTTTAACTCAAAAAATGCGTAGGTTCCCTTTGCCAGAATTTGCTCAAATTTGGTTTTTGTGCGTTTTATGTTGTTCCACAAGAAATATCAACGAGCCAAAGCAAAATTTTTGATTCAACCCTCCCTGTTGTCCACTGATCAGAAATATACCAGGTGCGTTTCCACTTAAGTTCGCTTGCGTGACAAAAAAACACATCGAATGTTAAACTTTGACAATTTAACAACCTAATCCTAAATAAACATAAAATATTAAACAGTGTGCTGAGATGTATTTTATTTATTCATCCGCAACAAAATAATAAACAATAACTACGAAAAGCGAAGATAGAATTTAGATATAAATTTTGAGAGGGCCAGGAAACTTTGAATTAACCCGCAGATTTTCTAGTCAAAGCTTCCTGACAAAAAAAAAGAGAAAAAAATGCTTCTGACAGAGTAAGATTTTGAAAAAAAATTACAAATTATAATTTAATAGAACCAATAATAACAGCATAAAACACTGACTAGATTTGAGTACATATAATTAATTACCAGTAAAGTGTTGGGCGGTTATACAAATACAAAATTTGTAGTTTGTAGCAAAGTCAACTAATAATAAATACTTAAATATTGTTTTTAAAGTTTCTTTTTATATAAATACACTGTTGCATTTTTTACAGATTCATCAATGCAGCCCATAATTTAGATCCCTGAACTGCTAATTGATTATTTGCAATTGATTTGTTGACACGGGGCAGAAAGTAAGTATTTCTTTACAGATGTCTAGTTTCATATGAGTGACTTTGTTCTAATTTAAGAAAGTAATTATCAAATACTGGTAGTGTTTCACTTCTCAATAAATGATGCATGAACTTGGACGATTCCAACTTGTAGATATCGTTCAATTTTAAGATTTAATTTTTTATACAAGTTACTCACATGATCATACTTTCTGCTCTATGTGATCAAACGAATAATATTATTAAATCTAACTTCAATTAGCCTCAGTCGAGTTTTAGTAGCCGTACCCCATAATATTATTTCATATTAAACTCAGCTGAACAACAAATTGTAGTATAATAACCTTAACGTTTCAGCATTAACAAAATTCCTTAATCTACACCGAATTGCTGTAGACTTAGCCAGCTGCAATCACAATTCTTTAATATGAGATGACCAATTAAGATTGTCATCCACTTGCATACCGAGACATTGTATGCTGTTAACTCTACTCAATAAATGCTGTTGTATTTTATTTTCAGATGGATGATTAATTGGTTTATGAAGATGCTTGTTTATGAGCAAGTAGTTAGTTTTTGAAGTTTAAAGAAATTTTATTTCTGGTTGGCCGCCATTAATTTTTTGTACCTCATTATTCACTAGACATTGAAGGGAATGTGAGTTATTATCAGATAGCTGTAAGTACGTGCCATCAGCAAAAGGAGTTGTTGAAAATGCTGAGGCCAATGTCAAGTCATTGATATAAAGTAGGAACAAGAGGTCCTAAGAACGATTCTTGTGAAATTCCACGAGAAATTTTTTGTAGCTTTGATTTACAGTTAGCAACTTTTGTGGATTGATAGCGATTATTTTAGTAGTTTTCCATAAAGCTTAATGCCGTACCTCAAATTCCAAACTGTTTTCTAGTTTATAAATTAATATATTATGATTAACCGTGTCAAAGGTTTTTGAAAAATCTAAAAATAAACAACAGCTGTACAAACTTTTGTCTTTGCTCTAAACTCTAGAGCAGCGTTTCCCAAACTATGGGTCGCGATCCACAGGTGGGTGGTGGACGCAATTTCAATGGGCCGCGAAAGTCATTCAAAATTTTGATTGATGCATGCTTGGTCTCAAATAATTCAAATGAAAATTAGCATCGTAATCATATGTTTTGTTTTCACTGTACTTTTTTCCAAGTACTTCGAAGTACATGTAAAATTATGCAGGACTCGGAAATTTAGGTTTTGAAGTGGGTCGTGACTTGAAAAAGTTTGGGAACCACTGCTCTAGAGTAGTTTTTCGCATTTGCTGCTGATGGCATTAGTGGTTGAAAAATTTTGCGAAATCCGTATTGGTGTTCATTTAACATTTCATATTTTTCAAGATATTTATATAATTTGGAGATGGTGAGTTTTTCAAAAATTTTACTAAATTGATGATTCAAAAATATTGTCCTATAATTAGTGGATTGTTTTGGGTTACCTTTTTTAAATAAAGGAATTACTTAATCGACGCGATGGTGTAGTGGTTAGAGCGTCCGCTTCGCAGTCGGTAGACTTGGGGTTTATTCCCCTTGTCGAGTCATACCAAAACACTTAAAAAAATGGTATCCACAGCTTCCCTGCTTGGCGCTCGGTATTTATGGGAGGTTGTAGAGAACAAGCCGGCAAGTTCGCTTGTTGTGTCCTTGGGCAAGGCACTTAATGGGACGTCCCAGCCTTAGTGTGGAAGACAGGTGGCCCAAACACCTCGGAAATGGCAACTCCCAAGCGAGTGCGGACGTCCCGTCCAAAATATAGCGATACAATTTGCTTTCTCGTGAATAGAGGATAAATATGAACAACACATAATACATAACTTTGATAGAATCGGAAAATATCGCTTGAGATAGACACATATTATATAAATCACTTAAAAAAAACTTGCTATTGTATGAACACTGTGCTTGAAAAACTTGGTTGGAATACTTTCACTTTTACATGCTTTATTATCTTTAAGTTAAAGAATTAAAGATGCAATTTTAGAAGAAGTTGTTGGAAAAAAAATAATGATTTGTTTATAGATGATGAATGTGATGTCATAGATAATGCAGAGTCATCGTCTTTTATTTTTGCCGCCATTTTAAGGCCAAGGTTTACAAAAAATCGTTTAAGGTTTGAGCAATAATTGGTGAGAATGAACAATGCCATCAGAAGTTTGCAAACTAGTCGGAAAGTTATGACTTTTTTTTTTCTTTGAATTATACAAAAGAGTAATAGTTTTCCATATTTTCGCTGAAGCATTTTTATTTTGAATTAGGATTTTGTTGTAATAACTTTGTTTTGCAGAATAAATTACACGGTTTAATCAGTTTCGGTACAGCTTGTAGCTTTTTATCATTTTACTATTTGATTTATTGCCTTTCCTGAGGAGGTCTTTGTACATGTTAGAAAGCGTTTTATTTTTAATTAGATAGATTTAAGTGTGACATAAGTGGTCAACCAGGGTTTTTTTCTTAATAGCTTTTCTTTTTGAGTTGCTTTTTTTAATGGAGCAAGTTTGTTAACAGTCTTTGAAAATATATCTAAGAATATCTCAGCTTATTGGTTAATAGACCTAGATGGTTTAATATATTCATTAATTGCCTTCTTCAATTTAATAGCAAATCAGCCCAATCAAAGTTTCTCATATTGCGAACAAATATTTCTTTTGTTACTTTGAGTTTGGATTTATCTAGTGGGATTACACAAAACTTTGGATTATGATCGGAGATATCAGCCACAGCTACACCACTAAACAACGACTTATGAAGTGGAAAGGTATAAATATGATCGATCAAAGTAGCAGAAAAGGGGTCACTGTAGCAGGTAGGCCTATATTAATTACATATTTGCAAGAACATCCCACCAATATATTCGCATAATTTCTTATATCTAGATTAGAGTTAATTTGCAATAAATCAATATTGTAATCTCCGATAACAAAAAACTTTTTTTTTGTTGATTTGATTTTAGAAAAATTTCTTCCATATTTTGTATGAATTTTTCCAAATTATCTTTATTGTACACCGGTTATCGATAGACCACACCCAAAGTTGTCTTTACATTTTTGTTATGAATATTGATTCACATTGATTCAGCGAAAGAATTGTAAATGGAAATATTCATGTGGACATCAAATTTTATAATACCATTAACATACATGGCAACTCCACCAGCGAGAGCCAGAGAATCGCTATGAATAAAAGCATAACCTGGCACATTCACGATTGATAAAATATCACTCCCTTTAACAAGTTTAGTCGCCGTGAGTAAAATAATGTCTTGTTGACGTTGCAAATCAGATAAAAATTAACCAATCTATTAATGTTGTTAGCAAACTTCTGATGCTGAAGTGAATGATAAAAAGACCATCATTTTCTCGGCAATGCAGGTTTCTATTTATGGATGGTTTGTCGTAGTAGGTACAGCTGATAAGCAATTCTTCATAATCTCTAGCAGCTGGAGAAAATTCTTACACATATCGGCAATATTAGTTGAGCTAGAGTTACTGCATTGCGCAATATCATTACATTGCGTAATGTCACTGCAGTTGTCACGCAGTTCATCAAAACAACTATTAGGCCTACACAAAAAAACTATTTTGTTTGACGTAATACCGATTACACGATTTACATAAAAAGTTTAATTTGTCAACATCTTGGTTTTGGGTTTGTATAGTAGCCATGGTTAACGACCAAAATTTTTTGTGACACTTTTGATTAAATTAAATAAACAGTGGAACCAGGGTGTCTAGGTTTCAAACTAATGCATCAAAAAATTTTCGTTGATCTAACAAAGAGGTATATAATCAAGTTTATTGAAATCAATGTCAATATTATACCTGTACAGATCTCTTCCTTTCATCTAGTTGCGATTCATCTGTTTCTGAAAATGTCTTCATTAAGATTAAACCATTTTTTGTATGAATTTGTTCAAATTGATAATAGCATTCTTTTATTATATATCTCAGAAGTTTGGCTCGCAGCGAGGTCAAGTCTTCTGCTACAAATACCTTTGAAAAACTCACGCTGTCTTTTAGCTCCTTTTTTGAGGAAAGAAATTGACTTCGTTTCTTATAGCACATAAATCTAACTATTATGGGTCTTGGCTTTCCATTTCGTTTTCGTCTTAATCTGTGCGCACATTGCATTTCCACATCGGTCAGATTTACATTCATTTCCTTTGCAATTTTTAATGTCATTTTTTCTCCATCATTAGTATTGCTATTCGATTCCGGCACGTCGTAAATTCTTAGATTTTCTCGTCGACCATATTGTTCTAGTGCAGTGGTTCTCAAACTTTTGAAAAAATTTTACTTTGCGGTCCCCTTTCAATTTTTTCAATCACTCTCGGTCCCACGTAAACTTAAACATAAATTCTGGCTCAGTTGTAAGGACATTTATCATAAAATACTATGTGTATTAGGCAAACAGCTATTTATTCTGAAAAGAAAAAAGTAAATATCTGTCAACAATTTTACAAGCACAGTTTAATGGGGTGGGTGCCCTTGCTTGTCTTCCAGCAATTCCTCTATGTTGGGCAGTGTGTTGGCTAGGGCAACTCTCATGTCATGGGTCACATCCATCCTGTTTCGAGATTTTGTTTTGATAGTAACGAGAGTGGAAAACGCTTTTTCGCATTCGTAGGTGGTAGGAAATGGAATCAACGATTTTAGAACCATCTTTGCGACAGCAGAGTATGGCTCTGCCATTTGAATCCAAAAATCACTGCAACACATTTCACGAAAAACAAATTTTGCATCCCCATCATTTACCAAATCAATAAATTGCTCCTGAACCAAGTTGTCCTCTGAAGGCAGATTGCTAACGGAGAGTACAAATGGGTTGTTGATGAAGCGGTAATATTTTTCAAATTCCAGTAGATCGGGAAAGTATCGCGATATTTCTTCTCTAAGAATTGAAACATGGCGCTTCATCACTTCAAGGATATCGTCATCCACGTGAAGTGCGTTTTCATCAAGAAATGTATTTAACAGTGGAAATGGGGCAAAGTTCTTGTTATCCAGTTTTGAATTCCATAATGCTAACTTCATTTCAAAAGCAGTCAATTTTTCATGACAATGGAGAACGGTGATTTCCCTTCCTTGTAAGGCCAGGTTGAGAGAACTCACGTATTCGAAGATGTCTACCAAAAACGACAGGCATGTCAGAAAGCGGTTGTCCGTGAATTTTTCGGACATTACTTGTTTAGCTGTAGCTTCATGCAGAAATTCGAGTATTTCTTTTCGTAGAACAAAAACTCTTTTCAGTACTTCTCCCTTTGAAAGCCATCTCACATGCGAGTACAATAAAAGTGTTTCAGATTCGGAATCACTTTCTTTGCATAAATCACGAAACAGGCGTGAGTTGAGTGCGTTTGCTCTAATGAAATTCACTGCCTTAATCACATCGTTCAGAAAACTTTTCAACTCCTCAGGCATTGTTTTTACCATAAGTGCTTGACGATGAATAGTGCAGTGCGTACGAATCACATCTGGGCACTTTTCCTTTACCAAGGTCTGAAAACCGAAGCGGCAGCCAATCATCGCTGGAGCACCGTCGGTGCAGACCCCAATAACATGCTCCCACTTGATAGCATGCGCCTCAAAAAATCTGTCCACTTTGTCAAATATTTCCCTTGCAGTTGTTTTAGTGCTTAGGGTTTCGCAAAACAAGAATTCGTCTTCCAGATGCTGATTATAAACATAACGTACAAAGACGCAAAGTTGGGCTAAGTTAGCTACATCCGTAGTTTCATCAATCTGGATCGCGAAATAGTTAAAAATTGAATTCTAAATCTTCGAGACCACCTGTGACAGAATGTTGTCAGACCGCTCAGTTATTCGCCTTCTGACAGTATCATTTGACAAAGATACGTTTTTAGCTTCTGAAGCTCAGAACTTCCCAGCACATTCGATATGATGTCTCGGCAGCAAGACAATATTAACTCTTCTCCAATGTTGTGGGGTTTTTTGGAGGCAGCTATTTTTCGTGAAACCTCATAGGAGGCTTTCAGGCCACTCTTAGTGTCTTTCCAAAACATTCCTGATTGATCCAGCCTGGACTTAATCAACGTTTCAGCTTTTCGTTTGAAGAAATTTAAATCCTTGTTTGATGAATCAGGATGATGCGTTTCTAAATGTCTTTTTAGTTTGCTGGGTTTAAGTAAAGTAGATGCCAACACTGTGCAGCATAAAACACACTGCGGTTTCTCTTCTCCGTCACATTTTATCGCTGTAAAACCAAATTTTAAATACGAATCGTCATATCTCATTTTCTTTTTTTGGATGCATGGTGAAAGCAAATTTTCAACAGTAGCTTAGCCAATTTTTGAAGTATAAAGTTCTGAAACTCAAAAATTATAATTATAACTGCAAGCTAGTCTGCACTAAAGCTAAGACCTCGACAAACACTTTTTAGGAAAAAGCTGGCTATACGCTTTTCTATGTCCGCGTTAAATTTGGTTTGTCTTAAAACTTAATTTAAGTTGCTACTTTTCATCCAAACACGCATCCTTGCTCTAATTTGTACTCAACTTCTTCTTTCTTATGAATATTCAAGACTTATATTTTTTAAACAGCATGATTGAGAAAAAGAACTATTACGTAATAATTGACTCTCAGTCGTACAATGCTCCATTGTGTATTGATAAGACCTCTAATAACGGATTCATTCAGCAGTGAGCTGCATCGATTATAGATCCAGCTAAATTTCTCACCTTGATTCATGCTGCCACTTTATATACGGCGCATTAGAGACCCTCGCGGTTCCCCTGAAATTGCGTCGCGGACCCCTAAGAGACCGCGGTCCCCAGTTTGAGAACCACTGTTCTAGTGCATCAATTTTATAAAGGCTTAAATTGAGTTGCCGCTTTAGTCTTTCATTTAGGCCTACTACTTCAGCTTCAGTTAGCTTTTGTTTATTAATAGCTAAATCATTTTTCAAATAGTCACTTCTTGCAATAATTTTTTAAAAGAATTAATTTTTTGAAGTTGTTGTTAACCTTCTTCTGTAGAAATGCTTGCCATGCAATTGCAATTGCCAAACTTTTGTTTGCCTTTAGTCATTTGTTCTTTTTCTCTTCGAAAACAAGAAAATGCATCTGTCCTTCACGACCGTCAGAAAGCGAATGTATGCTCCCACGAATGGATCTAATCTTGACTTCACTCAAAAACTAATAATTTATAGAACTGAAGAGTCGGAATACGAAAACCAGAAACAGAATAGCTGCAAACAGGATATTCGAGTCTAATATCTATAGCTTCACACTCTGCCAAACGTACAAATACTTTAGCCATCAATGTCTTGGTACAAGTACAATCGTTAGCTTAATGCATACTTTAGCTACTTTTGCTATAAATGCTCTGACAACATTGAAATCAGTTCTAAATAGGTGTCCAGCTTCCACAGCAATAAAATTACAAGTGAGTTACTGTAACCGCTGGAAGAGAAAGAACAGCGAGGGAAAATATAAGGGAAAGTGACGAATCAGAAACGCTTTAATGATCCGACTAGTTTTTTATCCCAAACGAATTGGTGGTGTTGGTGGAGGTTAAGAGATTATACAAAAGTTTAAGTCGCCCAAAATTAAAATATTTCTAAAATAATGGAGAATAAGAGTCCGATTTGAACCTGTGAGGAGGAGCAGATAAGCGGAGCATTAAAGTTCAGAAAGCTATGTAAAGTGAGAGTTTAGAAGAAATCTTAACTTACGAAAATGAAGATCAAGAGACGAGGGAGAAGTGAAAGTTCAGTAAAGAGCGTGTCTAACAAAAGTGATATCGTCATCAACGAGCAAGTCGTAGAGAAAGCAAGAGCCAGATTAGAAGAGATTAAATTTCAACTAGGGGCGTATATCCTCGGGTCCTAAAACTAGGAGCTTTGGAATACAGAGCAAGTCAGCAGAACAGAGCTAATATCGAGATTTACACTATTTATGCAAAAACCCTCTGCGGTCAATTGAAGAATCTTGATTGTGTAAGGTGAAAGGAAGAAGCAGGGTGAGCGGATTAGATTACAAAGAGTTAGCGAAATGACGGATAATTTCATTAGAAGAGGGTGAGGAGGCAAAGCCTTTCTGGGACAAGCAGTATTGGCTAAACAGCTTGCAGGAAAAGTATAGGCCAAACACCTGCAAACCCTTAACCATATGTCACAGCGCTTGCAGTATCCATGAAGATACCCCCTAAAATGGCTAGAATAAAGCCCGAAGGAAAACTCGCGAAATAAAAAACGGAAAGGGAGTTAACTCCAAAACGGAAAGTACACTGCATGTGCACTCATTTGCGGCACTCATTGCATTGCAATGACCTGCTCCTCTAGATTACATTGCCGATGCAAACAAAAAAAGAAAAAGCCTATGACTGGAATGAACGTTGGAGCTTGTCAAAACAAGAAAAAACGGCAAGGAAGGAAGGAAAAGATAGCAACTTAGACCGAGAAAGGCATATAGCAAGAGAAAAGGCGTTCAATTACAGAGTAAGCAGTCTTTCTGCAATCATCTAAAAAGCAGCGCTACAAAAAAAGATTGTAGTGGAGTGCCTCGGGTTTTTGCCACTAGGGAGGTCCACAGCCATTACGACTTAGTCTAACAGAGTTGGAGATGGCATCATTACAATGAAACGGCTATTGGTTGAAGCAAGTATGCGCAACCAGTTCAACAGCAATAGCAACTTGCTCTCTCTACGTACTAAGTCTGAAGATCAATGCTGAACGGCTAACTAGAGCACAAATCAACAATACAAATGACTAGACAAAACACCGGTTTATTAATTCACAACCACATAAGGTTAGTACATTTGCAAAGCTGATATCATGTACGCAAAGTCATGTACAAAGTAAATGCCGTGTTGCTACTGCAGAATAACAGAAATAGGTAACATACAGAGCAAGACATTAAACGTAAATATTTTATGGGGAGAAAATGCAATTATCGTTGACGTCATCATGTACGGTTATTGTACAGTACAAGGTATAAAAAGAAAGCGCGTTGAAAAATTGGAAAAAAAGCGTTTCAAAAACCCAACACCACTCTACAGAAGATTGGATCAAATCCTTTGTCTGTTCTAACACAGCAAGTATGACATGTAAAGATCGCTTTTTAAATTAAACAGAACGGCAGATTACAAAGCGTTTTGTCGGATATTTTTAGCATCTTTTGAAGATCGGCGATCTTTTAAAATCCAAAAAACAAATAACAATTCTCTTACACAACAAAAACTAGACCAAGTATTCAAATCAGTTTTCTGTTGGATATGAAATACTTTACATGGTAAACGATGCTGGTGCATTGTGATCTTATTTGGGAAGTGCATTAGTTACCAATTCCTAACCACCAGTTATACAAAGGTATAGCTTAAAATTTGGTTTGAAAAGCAAAACAATTTTATCCCTGTTTGTACACGTCTTTAATTGAAAGTGATAAAAGGCATGTAGAACTTTTGATAGCACCGTGGCGAGATGGGCTTTCTCTGCTATGATAACCTATTATTCGCTGTTTTTGCTGTGAAACGTTGAAGTTTTGATTCTTCCTATGACAGCGAGGCAAAATAAACTTGAGGCGTCTCACTTGTGCAAGACTTGTGGTTGAGTGCCCACAGAGTGTCATCAAGTAGGCGGCATGGGCAAGCATAACAGCCGCTTGCTTTCAACCTCACATCTCAAATATAAACCACGGCTTGTAGCGACCGCAAAGACATGAATGGGTGACTGTTGACTTGAAGATTGTTAGGTCACTTCGCACTCTCCCAAACTCTCCTTCCATCTCGTGTTCGATGAGTTAAATAAGTTCACATCAATCAATGAAGTCGCTTACCCGCCGATCACATGTTCGGCGATTGCTAGGCTATTCGCAACCACAACAACCCTTTCCTTTTAACCTTGGATATTTCTTTTTAGCTTATCAATAGTGTTAGTGCACCTGTTTGACCATTAATCAAATGCACTGATAAACACGGGGGCTATTCTTGGGGAGGGGGGGAGGATAGAATTTCCACATTAATCAGTAAAAATAAATTTTAAAAATAAACCTAAATGATTAATGACAGGAACCGACCACCAGCCAACTTATCACAAAGTACACGTATTGACCTATCGCTTGCTGCAAGTTTTAAAATTGAAATTCAAAAGACATGTCGCTGTTTACGTCATCGTTGATCACTGGTACAAAAAGTAATTTTTATCGCTCGCCATGCCAATGATGACGTGAAAACGTCTCCAATTAACAGCATATTTTGCTCACGATTTCACTAACGTGGCAGGCGATGAAATCACTTTTGCGGCAGCAACAATTTCTGTGGTGAAATGACGAAAGCATCGATTAATTATATAAGCTTGTGTTCAATATGAATCCACACGAAGTTCATGAAATAGAATAATGATATGAAAAGTCAAGGTGAATTTAACTGACATGCACAACAAGCGTACGATAGTGAGTTCACTTATATCAAAAATAAGCCAGCGCACGCTTGCTGACAGAGCGCGAGAAATGTGGCTTTAGTAAAAACAAAACGTAAGATCAGCAAGTATACCATGCAACATATACAAAAAAAGAATTATGGTCATCGATTTCCCCTAAGTGCTTGGTCGTGGTTGAATGCTTAATAAGGAAAACAGTTCAGGCCCGTAATTTGCACCCCTACAAACAATTGTATTTTAGTGCTCTCACTTAATTAATCTGATGTAGTAAAATCATGCAATATTCTCACTATACTGCTGGTAGCTCAATATACAGAAAAATCAAAGCGAGGAAAAGCAGCTGACAACAGCCCATAACGGGGTGTATTTAGGGAAAAAGAAAACATTATTTAAAAAAAAGCTTTTTCATTTTATACTCTTTTAAACTTTACTTCGTGGCTTACAACCCCTGTAAATGTACTTCAAAAAACAATTAGAGACCTGGAAAAACACACTCATTATGAATCAGATAAGCAAAAAAACTTTACATTCTATGCAGGTCAAAAATATTAGTGTACATTACCCACATACTAAGAAACATACTTACAATGGAGCAAAGCAACAAACTAAGACCATTATGGTGGGACTTAAATCCACGTTTCCCACTTACCAGAGTAATATCGTTTTAGCTTTTTGCCCTGTTCTTTGGTAAACATGGGTGACCTTCCATACATGCTAACAAATTTTACAGTAATCGTGCTAAAAACAGAGTACAACCAATAGATTTTCACGAGCTGCAAAAGTCACTAAGCGTGTGCGCTTCTTAACTACAACCAAATACAAATCGCATATACACCAAAAAACAAGCTCATAGATCCGTACTTCCCTAACTGTGGGTCGTGATCCCAAAGAGGGATAGTTTACAATTTCTAGGGCTTGCTTGTAATTTCACAAAACTTGATATCTGTAAAAAAGGTATTAACTTTTGTTTTAAGCCAAAAATAGAAAGAGACAAGCTCGCATTGCAAAAACTTGCAGACTTCAATTTTGGAGTCACCTAAATTAAAGGTTAAGGGGCCTCAGGCATAGATGCATGTTAAATACACGAGCCTGAAAAATTGTTTCAACCAAAAATGCCTGTTCGTTTAGAACGCATTTCAAGTAATGACGTTGCTGACGCAGCAACAACTACCAGAACTTATGTCAGACATCAACGAAAAAACCTTTGAATTCAAGATTCGCTTTTCAGCAAATATCGATGTTTACGGCAAGGAGGAACAAATTAAATGATAAGTTTTGCACCGTAAAACCCCGGACACAAGCTGTTTCACAAAGCTCTTCAATAAAAAATCTTTTTTAGCAGCAACATTTGCTATTTTTCCAATGCATCAAATCGAAGAGCCTACCAAGATGAGAACTATTCTAGCATTTCATTCTAAATGAACTACAGAGTTTGTTCTCGTTTGCGTTCTGGTAGATGCTTAGTTCATAAAAAAAAAATAACTCATGAAGTCTGCTACAGTTTTGGCTTTTGTCATTAAATAATTTTTTGAAAGTACAAAACTTTAACATTGCTTTTTTGCCAGAAACTTTTGAAAAGTTCTCATCAATGGCGGTATCGCCTCGTAAAGGAAGAGCTAAAGCAATACGTTCTCGAGAACTCGGAGGTAAGCATGCCAATTATAAATGAACCAATAGCAATGCTACAACAGATCTTTTTGCTGCAGCACCGCCACTAATAAGAGGATCACAAAAACCTTGCGAGAAACCAGCTTTTAAAATTGATTTAATGCGTTAACATTTACCAACAGGGCAAAAACGGTACGGCAGTGGAAGCGAACACTTAGCAGATGCACCATGAATGAACGACGTTCATCATGTTAACCGACTCGATTTCAAGGCGGCGACATTCATTGCGTTTTAAGTTCCGTCAGTTAACCTTATATTTGGAATGCATTATGCAAATGAGTTATTACCAATGCAGTAATGTTGATTTAAATAACCTTATAGTTAGATACACTTCAGAAATGAAATGCGAAAACTGCAATAAAAAAACTCGAGAATATCGTCATGTGAAAGCTCCTGCAACTTGTTAGGCAGGATACTGGAAAACAGAAATTTAAAGCACTGCCTGTGTAAGTGTGTGTGTGTATGTGTATGTGGGTAAACGCTGCCAAATAACCCAAATCTTTGCTACCAGAATACCATGCTAGAGGAAATTCTCAGGCCATGTTCCATCCTTTTATTGACAACTTACAACCCAACCTAATTGAACGCAAATGTTTCAAATAAAGAAACAGAAACGAACAAGGATTCCAAGTGGCTGCAAACAGCTGATTGTCAACGCAAATTTACTGACAAATCACAATTCAGTCACGCATCATACGCAACTCCAACATACGGACCAATTGTGAGATCAGATGCTTCAAAAATTACATTCGGTAAGAAAACTCTTTGATTAAGCTTTGACAAGAGCTGGTTTCGCAAAAATTTGTTAATTATCATTGAGCTGATTTTATTTAGTCATTTAAATGCTGTGTGTCAAATGCTCACTGCAAGCATTACCCCTATAAAAAAATTAAGCCAAAATTACGTGAAAAAACTACTTCACACAAGACTTAATGTGGCAAATACCTTTTCTTTCAAACTTTAGGTGAAGTGCTTAAATTAGACGTGACTTCAAACCCTTCCTGGCAAATACCTTTTCTTTCAAACTTTAGGTGAAGTGCTTAAATTAGACGTAACTTCAAACCCACAATAAGCAGTTATTACTGAAAATCACATTAACAATCTTTAGGAAGGAAAAAATACTGCAATATAACATAAATTCCTTCTAAAATTTCTAAGAAAAACGACACGTCTACACTTACGACTGAGAAAAAGTTTCGAACATTTTTAAGAAAAAGAAAGGAGAAACGCTCTGAGACAAAAAATTGAAACAACTGATGACAGGCAGGAGTAAGTAAAATGCTACTTACGGCGAAGGTCGACAACCATATAGGTTACTTTATCGGCAATGGCAATGATCATGCTTCAGACAAACTCTGTCTTGAATTCTTAAATCTTAGTTTATGGGGAAGATTTAAGCAAGATTTAGTATCTTTCGACTTGCTTTCATTTTTAGGTGTAATGTTCTCTCTCTCTGGTAACTCTTGACTTTTCCTTTCATCCGAGTCTCTGTTGATCCCATCTCCACGAAATAGATTTGCTAGAGCATGAGCTGCTTCAACTGCCTTAAAATTATCAACAGACCCCGGTCTAACGCTAGGTATGCTCACTGGAGCCACCTTGCTGCGATTTTCAATTGATTCTTTTATCGGTTTGGTGTCGTGCGGTAGACTGATAGGAGATAAGATGAGAGTGCCAGAAGTGAGATTAGACAAAACAAGCTTAGCTGAGGACGTGAGATCTCCTGATTGGTCGTTTTCTAAAATCACATTTAACTTTGGAAGAGAGATGGCAGTGGGAAAGCGAATATCGTTGCTGGACGAGCGCAAATCACTACTGGACAATTGATGCGTCGAATCTAACGGCTTTCCATAAGCCAAGTCATACCGATACAACAAGTTGTCTTCTTTTAATTGATTCAGACTCATCTAAAAAAAATTAAGTTGAAATATTTACAGACGTGATGTTAAGTGCAAAGAAATAAAATCAGGAAACATGCCAATCGAAATAGCTTGGAATGCCACGAGCATTTTCTAAGATAGAAAATCATGTCTAATTGCTAAAGGTTTCCAACTTAATGTAATAACGCTCCGACAAGTCTTCTACAAAAAGCTTATCGCAACTATCAAGCTCAGCGCCGTCATTAGGAGAAAGTCGAACCATTCAGAATCCACTGCGATACCCACAGTTATAATAGTAGTCACAGAACACTTCAGCAGTTATACAAATAACAATGTTGTGTTCAAATACGTTTTGAATCGATCATTGTTGCTGGCACAGTGAATTCCTACCAGTAGCACAGCAAACAAGCTAAGATGTCATGACGTTCATAATGCAGGACTGAGGCATCATTCACCTTGCAATATCGAATCACCAAGGCAAGATCAGCACTATAACTCGCTGGGCTTTTACCAAAAATAAACTTCGAGAGCTTTCCACGGGCAAACCACACCAAAATACTGAAGAAAACTTCACAACTACCCTGCTTGAAGCTCAGCACAAAAAGGATAGTGTGGAGGAAAATTTGGCTTGCTGTGTCCTCAAGAAAAACACTTGATGGGATTCCTACATCTTTAAGTGGCAGACAAGGGGTAGGGTCTGGCAGTCTACCTGTTGCGGAAGCCCAGTCTGGTCAAAGACATGCAAACAAATCATGAACCCATACGCATGAATAAATGGATACTTAGGAAAGGGTATTATTTTCTTGATGCGAGGTTATTGGTTTTTTTTCACTCCGCATGCAAACGAATATGTATAGGAAAAGACGTTAAGTTTGCTTGTAGAGCCCACTCACTTGACGGGATTTCTGTGCCTCTATGTGGCAAAACAATGCGCGTCGAGCAGTCGCTATGGTTCAGTCAGCCAAAGACTAGGTAGGAAAAAGAGCTTGAGCTCATATAAAATACACAAAAATAAAGTGGTTGTATTGACCAAAATCTAGTGCATTTTATACTTTTTCGTTCCAAATATGTTTAAGACAAACAATTCATTTAATCAAATTTATCATCGGAAGAGATTTGATGAATTTCGTTCGTTAATGACAACCTTACGTAATCATTACATTAGCACAGTCACGATTATTAAGTGCAATCAAAGTACAGCAAGCGAACTCATCAACCGCACACAAACTCAAAAATAAGTTGCGGGCAAAAGTTGATAAAGTCTACTAAAAGTACCCTTAATCACATGCAAGTTACTAGTGATTGCTGAAGATGAAATATTTTCTTTTTCACATTTTGAAATATTTCTGTCAATGACTTATTCGCATATCTATCGCCCATATCACTTAAGTGAAAACTTGTTGGACATAAATTTTAACAGCACAATAGTCAACTCAAAAGCAGGCTCTCTACCTCTTAATTTCTTTCTAACTTGGTTTTTGATTAGACCAGATATTGATTGGGTATGCGATGTGAACCTAGATATTCGTTTCATGCCGTAACTAGAAGATATCCGTAACTATTAATAGATATTCGTTTCATCACAAGCAAAAGGAATAAAACAGCAATGCAAATTGTTAAAAAACATTGCTGGAAACAACCTGCCGATCTTTTTCTATAATAAACCTCCCTCAACACAATTTGATGTCAATAAAGAGACTTATACCCATTCTCACTTGCATATTATGAGTTGCAGGAATTTTGTTTCTTTTATGGCATCAAAATGCATGGTGATCGACACAAAAGCCATACAAAATGTACCAAAGTATGTAGGCTTCGACAAAACAAGCTTTTATTTGTTCAAGGTTAATTATGAAACGAAATACATTTAAGAATGCCTCCATGAATTAGTTATGAGATAGAGAACACCAAGGCATCGTTATATAGGCATTGTAATGTAAATTCAAAGACTTCATAGCACTATAATAATGCCATTTTTTCACGCAGATTAAATGAATAGGTTATATTCAGGGCAGGCAAACGGTGCTAGGTAAAAAATGCGAGAGAAATACAAATCATAACGAATACAATACTAATTCTTTAACTAAGAGACAATGCAATGAGATTTTTTTAACCCTAGATGTAACGTGATGTTAAATAGTTAATTCATAAAGACCTGAACTGATGTGCAATGGCCTCATATTGTTCCAATAAGCATTTCAAGCTCTGATTGATAGTTCACTAAAGACCTCGCACCAACTAATTTTGCCTATATGATAAGTAGGCGCATATGCATTTTAAAGATCCTATCAATGAATAAAATAGAAGAACAAGGAGAATCAAGCATGCCGAAGTCTATGCCTGAATCGTAACAACGTCAATCACAAGAAATCAATTTCGTCAACAACCCATTCAACATAGGAATAACAGGTGTCGGGTAGGATTCAAAACCACCTTGTGACTGGCAAATCAAGCGGAATTCCACTGGACTTTCCATTTGGCTACAAAACAAATCTCAATGACGTAATCTTGCACATGCGCAGAAAGACAATACAAGATTCTGTCAAAAGGGTTTACTACATGTGAGATAGAAATGCGATACCAACCAAAAACGACAACAAAGTAACAAACCACATAAAACAACTAGCTCTGAAAAAAATATTCACCAGCATCCAAAGCTGTTTTAATCAGCTCTATGTTTAAAAAAGACTACAAGCTCGTAGACAACGACCTGGCCAGGAAAGGCTTAATTACCAGTTCATAAAATCATACGGCATTTGTCAGGAAAACATACGAATATTGAACGCTTGTGTGATACTTGAAGTTTATGCAACAGCAGGTGAAAAGAGGTGGGCGTGTATCAAAGTGGCAACGTCTGACTTCTTGTGACTTGAATAAAATGATGCAAACTTTGTTTCTCAACTGTTTTCAAAAGCACTGCTTTAAGCAATGCGGAATAAGACGCAAATCAGATTGCTATTTCAGCAATCACAGTATAAAGTATGAACCATATGTTTTGAAAACTCGTGCTTCAACCGCTTCAGAATGGTTAAAGCCGTTCACCCAGCAAGCCGTAACAGGCGACCAATGTCTAACCACGCGGTGAATATAGTCTAAAGCAGTGGTCTCCCAACCTTTTTGTAGTCCAAGACGCCTTTAAAGAAATTGCCAGTCATGCGGACTCTATTGCTTTAAAGTTGATGGTATAACCTTTTTTCAGAAATCATTACGTTGAAGGAATAAAATTGCGAACTTTTGTGTATCAAATGGGTGGGAAGACCTTTTTTTTAAAATCAGTGGCGATTCCGCATTGGCTCGTGATCCACATTTAGTTTATGCATACCATCAACAAATGCCATCAAAAGCTGAACAAACTATTGTTCTGAGCTTTATGAAAATTCACCCAAGTATTCACGGACCACCTGAAATCGTCTCATTGACCTAGGGTGGGAACACGGATCAAGAGGTAACACGATGGACCGGTGATTGCGAAGTCATGCATTTTCTGCCTCACGGGAATGATCGGGATTCGCGTACTTTTTGTTGAAAGTTTGGGACTCTGCAGGTTTAGTCCGTGACGTGAACGCTTGCGATTCGTGTATTCTGTATTTGATGTTAACTGATGGTGTAGTAATGAGAATATGCACGTTTAGTCCTTGAGGGGAACACTTGAGATCTGTGGGTTTTGCACTTTATGTCGACCATTGGTGTAGACCGCGGGATTAGCGAATCTACTCCATGATGTTGGTAGTGTGGCTTCAATTCATTTACTCATTCAGTTTTACGTCGGACCGCTTTCTTGCCCCAGTATCTGTGTTTTTTGCGTTTGTGTTCTGTTGAGTTTGACTTGGTTATCTAGCAGTGGGCCAGCCTAAGGCCTAAACAATGTGCCGGCTGCTTGTAGGCTATTTGTACATTGTTTTCCCGGCACTGGTGCCCATACAATTTCTTAAAATGTTACAAAAAGAAAAGACCTTTAAGAATATGTATTTTTAGTTAATTTATAGTTCAACTGGTTTTATTATCATCCAAGAGAAGTCATCCAATCATAGCGCTTTGATTACAAGCACTTAAAATAGCGTTACATCATGAAAAACGTGACGGTTGTTATATAACATACCAATATTACGCAGCAGGGTCGGAAGCATTTTTCCTTTGTTATTCGATGTTAGACCATAATAAACATTTACATTTTACAGATCCTGTTTGAAGTTTCTGAAGCAAAGCTTTACCGAATGGTCAAAATATCCCTAAAACTCTGCAAAACCCAGGGACAAGATTTCATTACTCTATCTTGCCTGCAAACAAAATATGACTGGCGTGTTCATTTGTTTGCAAAATCCAGACTAAACCAGACAAATAGTTCGCAACTGTGGCTAGCGCGTTGAAAAGGGTTGCAGCTGCTGGTGTAGTGCGTGGCCACCGTCAACGATCGGTGTTGCGTCAGGTTGACTACTGAGCCAAAAAAAAGCACCATGCAAGTCCAAAAACTAGCAAAGGCGCTTATAAGATCACAAAGCCAATTACACAAGCATTTACAAAAAAATAGGTGTAAACAATAAGCAGGCCTGTAGACAAATAATTAGTACTTTAAAAAGCACTAATTAGCAACAACATTATTTGAAATCTAAGTGAATTCAATAATTACAAATGTAGCAATGCTTAGTTTAAAAGGATAGCTTACAAACAGTGATAACCTTGATCAACCAAATGGGGCGAGCCCTCCCAGGCGGGTCAAAAATTTTTCTTGTTGTGTAAAAATAAAGAAATATAGCACCAATGTGGCAATGTGATGGTTTAACCTGGGTTCGATTCTCTTGCCAAGTCACACAACACTTACAAAATGATATATACAGTTTTCCTGCTTGACACCGAAAACGAAACGCATACGGAGAAATCGGCGAGTTCTCTTGCTGTGTTCTTGGAAAAAGCACTTTCACGGAATTCCTCCTCCTCCGACAGGAATGAAGCAGCGCAGATTACCCCTTGAGATGGCTCAGTCAAGCTATACACTTACCAACAAAGCATGATCTCGCAAGAATAAGTATATGGTTAGTTGCTGGTGGGGGGGGGGGGGCGCAATCATCTGATAAGGCTATGGCAAAATGCAATAGGGCAAACCGTGTTGCTAGAAAAATCTACAGTGTTAACCTAATGTTCAAAAAATGAAAGTTTAACTTACCTTGTCAACGCTTGCTCCTTCAACCGTTTCATGATTTGCGTCCTTCGATATTTCACCATACTTCAACTAAAAAAATCAATCATGGTCCAACATGCTAAGAAAATGCCGAGCAATGTTTCAAACCAACATTTATTGGGTTTGACACCTATGACATGTAGATACATAAAAGTAAGAAATTTTCAAGCCAACAGAATATCCTTTATAGCAACAGAACAACTTGAGCTTAGATGTGGTTCCAAGTCAGTTGCGCTTTGTCGACATGGAGCGCTTTCAACAGAAATTCAGCCATCAAGCATGCAACACCGACGTAAATTTGCTAAAAACACAACAACGTTGCACCAATAAGGATATTGATTTATTTTTATTTTTTAATGATAAAGTTAAGTTTTGACCTCCTTATTGATAGCTGCCTCTCATTATTGTTGCAAAAATTCACAAATCCAGAGTAAAGTTTGAAAACAGGGGTTCTGAGCTCCACCAATATATCGGCCTATGTACAAGTCATACGGATGAGTCGTATCGGCTATTGTTTGCTCATAATTATCGACAGTAGCAATTAGTAGATTTTGAAATCACATAAAAAAATTATATAGAAATCTAACGCTGAGCTGATATTGATTTTAAAGATAAACTTCTCACTAAACCTGAATTATGAAATTCAGCAATAAACTTAAGTTTTCAAACATTTGCTTTATCGCCGCTCAAAATCAAACGCCGGCGATTACTGGCACATCATTTATATGAGGCGTGTAAGCTGAACATCACAAAACTTCACTTTGAACATTTGCACCGCATTGCAAATTTATAATTGCTATAATTTAACATAATGGAGACACAAAACTGGTAAATATTTTTTCAGTTACATCGGTATTCGTACCGGTCGTGCTCTTAAAGAAATAAAACCGAACCAAAATGTTAGCCTTGTAAACATTTATCAAATAAAACCATGACTGATACCTTAAAGTCAAAACAGATAACAATTTTACTTTTAATTATCATATTTATGGCCTTTTTACGAAATTCTGACAATGCAAAACATTGTGACTACGATTCTATTTACGGAAGTGTACAAACACCAAGGTTATAAACTTCACAGCCACATTGTAGTTTCCGCCCCAATATGACCAGTTAAATTGTCTAATCAGCCCTGCTGAATATAACTCGCAAAAGCGCAAGGCTGTCAAAAAATAGAGAAAAAAGATACGAATTTGCATTTTATATTCGTTATCTTGAGCTAGGAATGAATTTTGCAAATTCTGGTCGTTATGTAACACCCTAAAATAGTCTGTTACTAGATATCACGTGATGCCCACTTTCTGAGAAACAGAAACGTTGAAAATAAAAGCGTCCGCTGAACAGATCAATGATAAGATTTTCTTAAAACTCAATCAATCTGTGCAATGCACGGAGGTTGAATTAATGAGAGCTTGTCACATTCAAGCAAAGCAAAATAACCCTACGTTGATATCATCCCTACGTGACGGGGACTTTAAGATGTAAATTGCGCAGAAAATGTGTTGATACAGTGCACAACAAGCGAAAAGGTGGCGCCACCAGTCTAATAAAAACACTGAAGATTTACTTTTAAAGCGTGAAGTTCATCCCGCAACAGTTTGTTTTGATGAGAAAGAATCAGCACTTTTTCTTCCAGGACGGAGTCAATTGTTCTTCGTTTCTCACGTGACCTGACAAAGAACAACTGATTACAAACCCCAGCATTAGAAACCACTTTCAATACCACCATGGGTTAAAATCGAAATTTAGAACGCAAAAGATTAAGGACAATTTTGTCTCGAATTGTTTACTACAATGGGAGTTTTCGCAACTTTTCTCACCTTGTATAAGTTGTTATCTAAAAATATCGCAAAAGTCAAAAAAGGATAAGGGTAATTTACTATACTGCAACATAAATAGTTTGCTGAGATATTTCGCGGTTCTAACAAGTAGAACACCTGCTCAAATTTTTACCGTACTGATGCATTCGTACAAAAATTTTCATCTGTTTGAATATATATACAATGCTTTACAGCACATGCTGTTAATCGAATACCTGAGCTCATCAGCAAAGTTTGTACCAAAAGCGTAAGCGTTTTTGCGGACAAAAACGTACAAAAAGATTTTTGTTGACAAAACCAATGGTTCAAACACGGCGTACTATAAAACACAGTATAAATGTAAATATCCAATAAAAGGTACTAAAGAGAGTAGTATTAGCGAAGAGAATATAAGCAAGCCCGCGTTCTAATTTGATCTCTTGGTCACAACTGGTTCCGCATCACGAACAAAAAAGAAAACCTTCCTTTGTTAGTTTTCTTTTCCGCTTTTCAAGTCTAATCGATCTACACTGAACACACACACTGATGTTGAAGATTGCAGGACTTACGCCCACAATAAACTATCTAGCTGATGATCTAAGCTACAGAAAATAGCTATAATTTTTTGCGCTGAAATGCAGTAAAATTTTTTCAAAAAGTCAAGTTGAAAAGAAAGCTGAAGTATTGACTATTGAAAATTTTATAGAAATATAATTATTTCGTAATTAACCTTTTAGTAATCCTAACAATTAAATTCTAGCATCTAGCTACTACGAAGCAGCACCAATAATTAGACTGTGAAGTTGTTTTCCTTACATGAAAAACGCATTTAAAAATGGGTTGAAAAATACTTGTGCAATCTTAAACACCAAACTGGTTGACAAAATAATAACTGTTTAAAGTAGATCAAAAATTTTCATTACCCTTATAAAATCAATAACCGCAACATGTCAACTGATTAAGTAGTTATAGAGGCAAAAATTGACGTATATTGCTAAGGAAACACTTGCGGCAGAAGATAAAATCGCAAAGGAGTTGGCATTGATGCTTACGGAGTATCCGCATTTGCTTTCACTCTAGTTTTTTATTTGTTTCGTTTAAAACTAACGAAACATTTCTATCATCATGACGTTTGAGAATATCTAGAGCCAGCCTTTGTTTGTTTCATTATGTCGAAATAGGCGACAAGTGCTTCAACGAGAAACAGAAATTTTGACAAAATGAAACAAAGGATGTTTTTGAATGCGGTAAATGATCATGTTAAATGAAATAGTCCTTTAAACAAAAGCGGATGCGACGTACAATAGACCAATAGGTTATTTCTTGGTAATGCAGCAAAAATGTAAAATGGTATAGGCCGAGATCCAGTGACGTCTTTAATTTCAAATAATTTGACCCTTTCAAACGGTGGGCGTCATCAAACTATTATTAAAATACTCGGTCCTAAGCGCCACCTTCAGGGCTTTAAGAGGTAGGCTTGCATCCCTTTAAAATAGTCCAAATTTAATCAGTTTTTCGTCATAAAGTAATGACTAGCCGATATGTGAATCAATAGAAACAACCGTCCAAACCAACAGGCCAAAAAGCTTACGAAAAAGTTCTGAGGCTTTAACTCCAATCAGACCACTTCTGTGTCCCATTTTATTCTATCTGTTAGATGCAGCATACTTTTCTGACAAAAACTTGAAACATAAAGGTTGGTGGCAAATTTTGAAAAAAAATACCTAGTACAGGTTGAGCATTACTAATCCGGAATCATTGGGATCTGGGGGTGCCGGATTAGCTATTTATTTTTTTACAATACACAAACCCAGTTGCTAATCACCTCATCTTAAAATTAAAATATCCTCTAAATTAGTATAAATTGGTTAATAAAGAGAAGACAAGTGAAATGTTAATGAAATACGGGTAAAACCATTGGTGTACAGTGCAGTACAAAGCTGGCGCGGTGACCAGGAAAATTTGAAATTACAGTACAGGTACTGTTTTCTAGGTCAAATTAGTGCTGGCTGATTGCCGGATTAGTGATGGTCAACCTGTAACTACTACCATCGACCGTTACATGTGTAAAAAACAATTTGTGCAAAGCTTGCTCAGATTTTGCACAAAAAAGTTGCTATGGCAACAAAAAGACGACAAAATTTATGTCACAATTTTGATATTTTTAGAACAATTGTCCGTTCATCTATAAGCTACTTAGTTTCACTGTCTTAGGCTGTTTAAACACAAAAACCACCTAGCCTACGTAAGTGCACTCGTTCTTCCACCAGCCCATGGTTTCTCAAACGGGACCCTCGACCCTACCGAGCGGTCCGGGGGCAACGAGCAAAGGTCTTCACTAGGTAGCTTTGCAATGGCCTTCACTAGTATTGCAAAACTCAAGTGGCACGATATTACGTATTCGCCAGTTGAACTTAAATTTTTAGTTTTCATTATTACGTCGTAGACCTCCCTAGTGGCATTCGGTGACGCATTTTTTCTGGAACGTTCTTGAATTATCCGGTACATAAAAGCTTTGTTTTTAATCTGTCGCATTACAAAACTTAAATGATTTAGTATTTCTAAATAGTAATGGAATTTTGTGATAGCAAGTTGCAGATTGTGACGTAATCCTGTTTACAACTTTAAGAACGTCTGAATTTGCTGACTTCCTTTGTTACGTAATAGTGCGTTTGGCAATTTCAATTTTGCTCGCTTTATACAGGGTGTCCCAGAAGTCACGCACCATCCAGGTTTTCATAAAAACACGTGAAAATTCGATGCAATGATGATTTACCAATTGTTAGTTTCTGGCTTATTCTCTTTACTGATTTCACAGGGCTGCTAGCAACATTTGCCAATACCATGGTGGATGTTTCTTCATCAAGTGCACTCTTTGGTCACATCACTCACAGTCAGCAACTGGGCCTGTTTCTTGAAAGCATTAGATCAAACGGCAGACAGTAGTATGGCTCAATGGTTGTTCTTGCTCAGGGAGATTAAGATTGAATTCTTGAGCTACCGGACGGTGTGCTGCTCAATCTCTTCCTCACATGAAAACCAATTCAACTCTTTCTTACACTGTTAGTTTCTCCCCATAATTAAATCAAATCCGAAACAAATAAAAAAGTAACGATCACTATGTTGCGAGACTTCTGGGACACCCTGTATATATACAACCGAAATTTTGCACTTTACTCTTCTGAAGGATTAGAGTCAAAACGTGTTGTGGGGACGAACGGAAGGTCCGTATTGATAATTCGAGTTAACTGAAGGTGACAGTTAGTTGCGGATGGAGATCAAATATCCGAGCTATATGGTTGTAATTTGTTGTTACTACGAAGATAGTGGTTGTAAGTAGTGGGAGGAGTTTGGTGCGTCTTGCCCTAGGCATAGAAAATATGAAGTTGGCGAATTACGAAGATAAGAGTAGTTGTGACTGTTGCATCAATAGAAATTTAACTACTTCTTTGTTTGTATTTTGTTTCGACTCTAGACCTTAAGGTTTACATATACTTAGCTTAAACAAGATTTTGGTTTTTATCAAATGTCAAAAATTCGTAAGTACAACGACAGATACGTCTCATTTGGCTTCACAAAAGCTAGTCGGAACGGTCGTGATTGTGCAAAGTGTCTTCACTGCTCTGTCGTGATGTCAAATGCGACACTACGACTCTCTAAACTAAAAAGCCAGTGCGTTCCTAAGGAAAAACAGCATTCTTAAAGAAAAGATCGTGACATCGATGCTCAGTCTGCCAAAAGAGTACGATACGACCTGGAAGCCACGCCACTTCATTTGGGATTTACGGCAGAGGAAAAGACTACTCTTCAATGCAGCTACAAGGTGGCATATCGAATTGCGAAGTGGAAGAAGCCGCATACTATCGCTGGGAAACTTATCAAGCCATGCGCAGAAAAAATGGTTGAAATAATGATCGGATCAGAGACGAAAAAGAAAATCCAGCAAGTTTCGCTCTCCAATGACACCATTCGCCGACGGATTGACGACATGGCTGCTAATGTGTGCCAGCAAGTTTGCTCTGAAATCAAGCAAAGTGCGCTCCGGGCTAGCATTCAACTTGACGAGTCTACCGATAGCGCTTTAGAAAGCCACTCGATCACCTTTGTCCGATACGAGAAAGATAGAAAGATAAAGAGTTCTTGTTTAGCGGTGCACTGTTAGCCATAACAATTGATGCTGATGTCAAAGCTCTTGTGGACTTTTTTTTCAAGCCAACGAGCTCAGCTGGCAAAATTTCAAGCACATTTGTACTGACTGTGCCCCAGCGATGATTGGCGTCAAATTAACTAAAACAACCTTCATGTCCAATTTTACGATGAAAAGTTTGTTGTGATGCGTGCGTACCTCGCCGATATATTGTTGTTGTGGTTACCCCTCCTCTTTCTCGGGATGGAGGGACGGCACAAGCGGCAATTCAGGTTCACGCCCTCAACCTAATTGAATTAGGCTAGGGAAAAGGTGGCAGCCCAATTCGAACCAGTCATAAATGACTGGCCCACCATCAACAAGGCGGATTGCCATTGGTGGGTACCCAAGAGTCGCCTCTTACGACATGCTGGGTGAGCTTAACAATTGTAACGCGATGAAGTACGGATAGGCCACCTGTCTGCCACATAGAGATGGAAGAATCTTGTTAAGTGCCTTGCCCAAGAACACAACAAGTAAGCTTGCCGACTTGTTCTCCACAGTATCCCTTTTTAAGCTGAGCGCCAAGCAGGGAAGCTGGGAATACCATTTTTAAAGTCTTTTAGTATGACTCGACTTGGGAAATGAAGCTCAGGGCTACCGACTGCAAAGAGGACGCTCTAACCAGTACACCATCGCGTCGGTAATTCGACCACCTCAACGACAGGAACTTGTCTTTGCAATGCCGTGATGTGACAGTCAGGGACGTTAAAAACAAGCTGGCTGGTCACACAGCTTAAATGGGAGTCTGGCGAGCACGAATTAAAGGGTCCACCACCTCGTTTCCTTTGTTGGAAAAGCAATTGATTTGCCAGATAACATCAAAACTTGCATCATAGAGCATTTTCAAATCGTCTCTGTTAAGTTTCGATCATATTTCAACGAAGACACGTTGCATATTTCATGGTATAGAGACCCGTCTAACAGAGAAGTTGATCCTAATGCCGAAAAAGCAAAGGAGTTGGCAGAGATTGAAGTTTCGAATGCAATGAAGCTGGCATTTAATAACAAAACTGGTAAATCCAGTTTTTGGTTTTCTCTTCATGATTCATATTCACTACTCAGCAAGAAGACTTCCATAATTTTCGTTCAATTCGCAATTACCTACCTTTGCGAAGCTGGATTTTCTGATTTGGCGTGCATAAAAACAAAATCCAGAAAGTCGCTTCATTTGCCTTGCTCAGTCCAAGATGGAGCCGAATATCAAAAGTCTCTTACGACTAGTACAACATGCTTTGCACTGACTACGTTGATTTAGAGTAAATTGACTGTGATTTGTTAAACTCTTTCGCCACCAGGATCATCATATAATGATCTTATGTTATCAGTGTTTCCCTAATATTTTTTCGCCGAGTTACAAAATCAGTTCACTAAAAAATAGATTTGTGACTTTATTTCTCAACCGATTTCATAAATCTTTCAAACGATCACACTAAATTCCTCACGCATCGGAAGACGTAAAATTTGTGCCCTAATTTTTGGATTTTCTCACCCAAAAAGGGTTAAAAAGACCAAGAGCCCAGTTGCAGACGTCAAAAATTGCAAAATTTTCAGCAAGTGCCAACTACCTTGAAATCAAATTGAGATTACATGTTTTCCAGGAAACCAAACTCTTTATCATTGACATAGTCTAAAAACTACTCTTTTGGGGCATCATTTGACAAAATTTCAAGCAATAATACCAAAATTTGTCTATTGAAATTTTTTAATTTTTAGGGGCCTCAAAACCCCCCGAAAAAAAATTGTATGGTTTGTAAATAAAAGTAAATTTGGTGCGTAAAAAATATAATTTGTTGCTTAATACCGCTCTCGCTTGAAAGCTTAGAGAATTTGCTTTCTAGCAATATATAACTTTAAATAGTCTAGGCTAAGCGGTACATGATATTTACTGATCAAAAACGGGTACTGTACATCAGGTCAGTTCAAAATCCCTCAAAAATTTTCGACCTACCTTCACTAAATTATAATTTTTTAAAAAAATTTCATTCTTTAAAAAGATAAAATTAATTGCAAATATTTTACCACAAAAGTTGTCGTTTTGTATCTAGTTTCCAAAGAAATACAAGCTAAAATACAAGTCTAAAAGCTGGCAGAAGTTTGGCTTCTTTAAATCAAAATTTTCTGTATCTCCTTGTTTCTCAACAAATGGGAGGGGTGTACAAAAGCTTTTGTTTTATTGCTAGTAACAAGATACTCTATTTAAACTTGATATTTTCTCAATCTTGAAAAAATTCCTTTTTAAAAAATACATAATGTTACTTGGTTTAGGCTAACTTCTAGCAGATAATGACTGATCATATAGTAGGTACTATATTTAACTGACAAAATTTAGTACCAACAAAAAAAAGGTCATGGGCCTTAGAAAGTTTCAAATTGTAGAAAGCTTACGCTTTTAGGTAAGTTTTGGTTGATATACCTTGAACGCTTGTTTCCTTAGCATCATCTAGCTACCATTTCTAAAAAAAATTGGGAGAAAAATAAAATCTTTAGTGATCTTTGAGATTATGACAGTTATTCGCTATTCACGCCGTAGCGAAAAAGTAATTCTTTGACTGTAATGCATTTATTCTATTACTTTCATTTGTTGACTTTTTTGCTATTACTCGTGGCGAATAAAATAACCGATGGAAACCCGCTAAAAGCAAAACTAGGTATTTTTATTGAAGACCAGGGGGCCACAAGTGTTGAAAGAGTTTTTGAAAAGGGGCCTCGGATCATGAAAGTTTGAGAACCACTATATCAGCTAGTGATGTACCGATACTTTAGCATCGATATCGGTGGTATCGGCCTATTTTTATGGTATCGGGTAGTAGTATCGGTATCGGTTAAATATAGCCGATACCTACCGATACTTATATTGAGCACAAAATAGATAGAAAAATTTTTTGTTATATTCTTTCATAGAATATAAAAAATTTTTGTTATATTCTTTCATAGAATATAAAAAATTTTTGTTTCCCCCCTGGAACTGGATTGGATTTGTAACATAATTAATGATTAGTAGTGTATCAATAATGACCAGGGAGAGGGCGGTCTTCTAAACAGGACCCAAACATCGTGTAACACTCAATATTGTGTTCATATAAATATACATGTTAAAAGTATTCTATAAATTTTAGCTTCTCTTTTAACTTCAGGGACAGTGGTTAATAAAAATCACTTCTAACAAAAGCATTGTAGGGAAATTTCTTAATGTTAAAGCTACTGATGCCAAAACAGTTATCTGCAATTTATGTAATAATGAATTTTTGAAAGCAGGGAGTCATGAGAAAGTTTTTAGTTTTGACTTTAATATGAAGGCAGTTCATTTGATAAAAAAAGTGTGCAGTTTGTGAATGGTTTTGATTCTTTTAAGTATGGTATACACATTTTTCAGTTTTGACTTACCAAGCTGTTTTTTTTGCTAGAAAAGCTGCAGTTTATTAGTGTATATTTTTAGTTTTACTTGTGAGTGCTGTATGTTTGGTAATAGCTGCAAGCAGGCCGGGAAAAAATGGGGAATACGGGAATGAGATTCCTGGAAAATTTTGCTAGTTCGTGGGAAATTTTCACCGATTTTCTAAAACAAAAAAATTTTGAGATGAAATTTCTGAAAAAATTTTTGAAGTTTTTGTGGTAAATCGGCAATCTACTGTAGTTACGTTAAAGCGAGGCCTACTCATTAGTGAACAATCGGTAGTTTAAAGTCGCATCGTGCAGGTCGGTGCATCCTTTACGAGCAAATCATACTTATGACATCACAACAGCGTGATTATTAGCGCAGCTTGCTTGGTCTTCGGATCTCTTTGATAGCAACTTGTGTCGCCGGGTCGCTTTGTTTCCGTTAATTTAACATAAACCTTGTCACTTTAAAGGCGCTTAGTGCGAAAGCTGTAAATTTGATTTACCAACGGGAGTGAAGCTGTTTTGCGCAATTTTGTATCCAATTCCTTATCAGAGTTAGCCCGTTTATGTCATAGACTCATTCATAGTTATTGGCTTACCGAGTTCGCCTACTGCAAATTAGTTGTATCAGTGTACTTGCCGGTAGAATAATGGCTTCAAAAGAAACTAGGTTTAAATCAAAGATTTCCATTCAGTGTGGTTGTTGTGAAGTATCTATGCAAAGGGTCAGGCTTAGCGAACATACCCGTCAGCAACATCCCGGTTTGCCTAATAAAGAACGTGGTCAAACAAGTCTCCCAGATATTTTATCTTATCCCGACCACATGATCGAGAAAATGAAGGAGAAACCAACCCAACCGCAAAAAAGAAAAAGACCGATGGAACAGATGAAACGCAATCTGGTAGTACTGCTGCTACTAGCGAAAGTCCAAGTCGAACAAATTGCTACAGAAATACAATCCGCAGACAGCGTAACGTCAAATACCCAACAACCTGAAGAACCTTGTCGTCGCAGAAGTAAAGCAGCTGAAGTCGAACAGATTGCTAATACGCGATGCTTGTTCCACTGACACAAGTGTTAGATTACGCTGCAGTGCAGGACTATTTAATTACGACTTTGCTCTGGGAATCGATTTCGCCGAGAGTAACCAGCCAGTTGGTTTTATCAACTTTAAAAACTTTATAGCAAGACACATAGCCGCAGAGACGCATCATGCAACTTTGGTTCGTATTATTTTAAAACTATGCTTTAGCTATCGACATTTTGCGTGAAGATTTCGCCGAAAAAAATGGTGTTAAACAATTATGACGTCATAATCGCCATTTCAAGCCAGGGGAAATTTTTGGTTCAAAAAATGGATTCCCGGTAAACTTTGCATTTTGTCCACGCCTGGCTGCAACTGGCTAATACTTTTTTATTAATACGTCTATGGGAAATTTTCACTTGCCGAGGTGTTTTCATTATGTTGTCAAGTTTGTTTTCTTTCAGTTACGACATTGTTACTTTCTCATTTTATTTTATTTTTTTAATCTTTTGTGTTTGTAAGGTAAGCCTATTTTCTTTGAATAATAGTATTCAATCCATTGTTTTAGTATTTTTCTATAAAAAAGTACTGCTTGATTTGTTCAACTTTCTTTTACAGATTTGCAATATTGTTGTAATGGATAATGATAGATAAATACCTTAGAAAAAATTCAAAATGCAATAAAAAGCTAGATTTACTAAATACATTCTTTGGTACTGCTTACAAAAGCTTTTATTGCTGGTGCTCAATAAATAAAGAGTATCGGTGGTATCGGCAGTATCCGCATCGGCTCTAAATGTTGGTATCGGTATCGGCTTAACTCTTTTGCTCCCGCGTGAATAGCGAAAAAAAAAGTCCGTAAGGTGGCAGCGCGAAAAACTGTCATAATCAATCATAATTAATCATAATTATGTACCTCAAGTTTGTTTGTAAATCATTACTCAGCTGTCTACTTCTACATTAAGTGTGATATATCGTTGAAATCTACATTTCTTGAGGATTTCAAATAGAAAAAAAAAATTTTTTTGATTATGCAAATTTTATGCAAATGAACCCCCCAACTGGGGGGTAGTTGTCTTCAAAATTAAAGAGGTACCCTCAACTCAAAGATCACTACAGATTTAATTTTCTACCAATTTTTTTAGAAATGGTCGCAAAATGATGCTAAGGAAATAAGCTTTCAAGGTACATCAATCAAAACTTACCTAAAAGCCTAGATTTTCTACAATTTGCAATTTTCTGAGACAAATGACCTTTTTTTTTGACCGGTACCAATCGGTACCAAATTTTGGTAGTTAAATTCAGTACCTAAAATACGATCAGTTATTATCTGCTAGAGGTTAGCCTAAACCATGTAACATTATGTATTTTTGAACAGGGAATTTCTTTAAGATTCAAAAAATATCAAGTTTAAATAGAATATGCTATCACTGACAATGAAACAGCCGCTTGTTTACACCCTTCCCATTTCTTGAGAAACAAGGGGGATACAGCAAACTTTGATTTACGAAAGCCGAATTTCTGCTAGCTTTTAAACTTGTATTTCGCTTCTTGTCTCCTTGGAAACTTGATACAAAATGACGACTTTATTGGTAAAACATTTGCAATTTATTTTATCTTTTTATAGGATGTAGTTATTCTAAAAATTATAATTTAGTGAGGGTAAGTCAAAAAATTTTTGAGGGTTTTGAACTGACATGATGTACAGTACTCATTTTTGATCAGTAAATATCATATACCACTTAGTCTAGACTACTTAAAGTTATATATTGCTGGAAAGCAAATTTCCTAAGCTTTCAAATGAGACCGGTATTTAGCAACATATCATATTTTTTACGCACCAAATTTACTTTTTATCTACTTATCATTCAAATTTGTTTGGGGGGGGTTTTGAGACCCCTAAAATATTTGGAAATTCATAAAAGTAAAATTTATTATTATCGCTTGAAATTTTGTCAAATGATGCCCCAAAAGAGTAGTTTTCAGACTGTGTCAATGATAAAGAGTTTGGTTATGTGGTAAAGATGTAATCTCAATTTGATTTTAGCGTAGTTGGCACGTGCTGAGAATTTGGCCGATTTTGTCGTCTGCAACTGGGTTGTTGGTCCTTTTAACCCATTTTGGGTATAAAAATCCAAGAATTAGGGCACAAATTATACATCTTCCGATGCGTGAGGAAATAAGCGTGATCTTTTGAAAATTTTATGAAAATCGGATGAAAAATAGTCACAAACCAATTTTTTATTAAACTAATTTTGTAACTCAATTTAAAAAAATTTGAGAGAAACACTGAAAACACGAGATCATCAATCGATGATCGCGGGAGCAAAAGAGTTAAAATGTGGTATCGGTACATCTCTAATATCAGCCCCACTAGTTGTATTCAACACAAACTATGGCTATGGCAATTTAAAACCAACAAAGCTTACGAAATGTGTTGTTTTTCTAAAGACAAAAGTGGTTAATTACGCGTGAAGATTTTGACAACCTCAAACAATTTTTGTCCCAACATCAACGCCGCAACATTCAACCGAAGCCACCAGCTGGCATTTCGACAGGAAATGGTGGCACCAGCATCACAATAAAACGACAAAGGACGGAGTACTAACAATCAGTACAATTTCATTTTTGCTATAACAAGGCATAAGCTTTCTATCTTGATTTTGAGGAATTTTAACATTTTTAGTTCTTTATGCCACAAAACTGACTCCGCTCAGCATTGCAACATGTATTCCTCTACATTAGTATTTGTGCTTGATATTTGCTACTAGCCATCTTTTGGCAGAATTAGCCGTCAGTTATGACGGGGTAAAAGTATCATAAAGTGATCAAATCAAGGTGAAGTCCAAGAAAACCTTTGTAAGATTTTACCACGTTGACTAGAATACTTTTGCATGTTGTTTCACGAATTATTTAACAGTCTACCCCACAACATAAAAGATCGTATTTGGGGGGCTATATCTTTAAACACGTCCCAGAAGTGACACATGAGATCATCTGTTTCCAGGGGTGCAACCAGGGGGGGCATTCAGACGGCATGCCATCTCCTTTCTTCCAACAAATAAAAATTGAAGACGTTGGCTTTCCCCCCCCAAAAAAAAGAAAGGTTTTCGCATTTCATTGGAATTGAAAGTACAGGCTTAGTTGGATGCCAACTTTAAGGAATTATTTCCGCTTGCGCCACTGGCTGTTTTGACAATCGTAAGATAACGCCCATCACTTGAGTAGTCAAAACTTTAGTACTTTATGAGTTAAGACAAACGTCATTGGCTCATTCTATCGATCTATAAATTCTTTATCATAGTTTTAATATCAACAATCGTTTTAAAGAATACACACAACACAAACAAAAAATGACAATTTCTTTTGGCTTATTTGGGGCGAACATTAGTTTATATCTAAACGATCAGATATACTATTCACAGGTAGCCTACAACACGATGTTTCATGTTACGTAATTTGCTTTGCTACCTTATACTAAGTCTCACAAGTTACTACTGATCACATCACCCATCTTGGTGATCATTTTACGTAAGGTTATCCAAAATGGGTAGCGTACATAAATTCGAGTTAAAAAATCAATTTTTGAAAGAAAGTCGAAAGTTGGTTTTACGTCGTTTTTCCCGCGTTTTGCAAGCTTAGACGTTGTGATTCAATGCATGTCTACCACTACACACTCGCTTTCGAACCAGACTTTTTACTGGAGCAACACAGCACTTTAAATTTCAGATGCCCTTCCCGACAAATACCTGCAGTGTTTCTACACAGTTTTGAACTCCAGACCTTTTGCTCTGAAGCCAGCAACAATGCCACTACACCACGGCGGCTAACCTTCGGTCATGGGAAAACCTTATAAAGCTTTTGCTAAAACACACAAGGACGATATGGAGCTAAGGCAAAGAGCTTTTGCGTAACTTTAACAAATCTTTTAATTATGATTTAAGCATTTAAATTTAAACGAGTTTGAAACAAAAAAAATCAATCAATGTTAACGTTGTTTGTTAAAATTTGATACACTAGCCAATTTTTTTGACTTTCTATTCACCGGTAAACCTTAAACAATTCGAAAAATTTTTCGTTCTATATGGTTTTAGTTCACTCAGAACAACTATCACTATTCAAAGCTATGTTGTTTGTTGCAATAAGATGAAAAACCTACTTTGAAATTTAATGAATTTTCTGTGGATGATAAAATAATAAAATCATGTCAAATAGTGTGAACAATTTCTAATGCCAATAGAAATATGTAAAACCTTAAACTAAAATTTTATGACCAAAACTTAATAGAAAAATATAGTCCACCCAGAGGAGTCTAGAAAAGTGAAATAAGATTCTTATTCTAAAAACTTGGGCACAGTGTGGCACAACAGATTGAATTTCATATCAATCTTAGACTTACTGTAGCAGTGGCAGTCTGGCACAGGGCATTTTTCAACCACAAGCATACCTCATGCCAACAACATGCACACATCACTTATAATAACCTGTTTTCAAAACAAACTTAAAATGGAGTACGATTAGTAACATATTTATTTTAAAACTGTTGGGTACACAGAGCACATTTGCTAAATTTCCACAAAATACAAAAAATCCTTTTCAGGTTAGCGAATATGGCAAATCATATGACGCGGTATTAGCTAAATAACAGCAACAATACCACATACCATCATTGTTTTTGCTTTCCAATTAGGCAGACTAAATCTCACTGTCAGTTCCACTTTACTAGCAATGTGTTTGACTAGTTTTATCAACAAAATTGTACAGCAAACGACGACAATCAACTTTGGCTCAAAATTAACCACTCCGGGCATGTTCCATTAAACAGTTCTATTTATCAGCCAAATACTAAGTTGGGGCATAATAAATAATTACTGCTTACTTGCGAGCAGCTTCATTATTCTTTCTTCTCTTCTGCCAATAATATTCATCCTTGCAATCATTTGGTACAAAGTGTCGTGTTCTACGACTTACTGGATTTGTTCTTTGCTGTATAAGGACAATAAACAAACTTTTGAACTCTTTTTAATATAAAGGTCTAGTTGTTGACTATACTCTACAGGCCAGTACATGAAAAATTACCCCATAGATAGCTTAAATGCAACTTGCCAACGTGCAAAGTTAGGGAAAGTAATAATTGCTTTAAACATAAAAGAAAGTAGCAAATTCAGTGCTAATACCACGATTGTGACCACTACCAAAAACTTCAAATCATTCAATCAACTTAGATGCGGGAGCTTTAATAAGAGCATATACCGAATTTTCCGCTTAATAAGTCGAATTTCAGGACCTTGATTTTGGACATGATTTTTTAGAGTCGACTTATTGGTCGATAAGCAAAATAATAAAAAAAATAATAAGCAAAAACCCTCATTTTCAGAGCAAAAAATTGGCCTCAGCTTTATTTGGCGATTTGGCTTATTAATTGGAAAATACGGTAATAACTGCTGTCTCAAACCGGTTTCACATAACAATAATTTAATACACATGACTATTCAAGCCATTTTACATTTTGTTTTGAATTTATTATCTTAATTGAAAATCTCTAAGACGTGTAACAAAACCAGAGCTGGTTTTAATATTTTTAGAGTTAGACATTCATCTGATGTCATGGTTTTTGGGATCAAAACCTTCTGTAACCAGCATTGGTAGTAGTCACAAAAAATCATTACTATCAATAGCCATCTCGTTTGCAAGAGGTTGTGACAAGAGTGCTGGCACCAATTTATTAGCTTTCATCCATAAAGTGCCAATCAAGAATTTTTATTGATTCATTTAAGACCGGATTATGGCATCAGTTATGCATCATAATGTTGCATTTGCAGCATTTGTACGATGTTGCATATTCTGTCAAGCACAACTGTCAAAACATATTATTGATAAGAATGATCACATGAGGAAAATGCACTATTAACATCAGATTAGTGAGGTTCGGCAGTTTGATTGCAGTATAGGAAGGATTAACATCTGTGTGAAAAAGCAAATAGGCACACAGTTGATCAACAATGTTTTTGCTGTGAATTTACGTTTCTTACACGCCACTGAATTCTTGACCAGCACTTCAGAGTTAAAGGTTAAAAAGACAGGGCCAGTACTTGCTTTCACAAAACGCTTAACCACTAATCAAAGTTTATAACAACTGACAGGCACACATCCAATCAACAGCAACAGACATACAGCCCATCAACCAACCAGCAACGTTAATCCAGTAGAAAAAAAATGACATGCTTACAAAAATAAAACATAAAAAAATTGAGCTTTATATTTAGCAAATACACTCCCAATGCATATTGATGATATACCAGTACCAGATAGTCATACTAGTGTTACTCAGACCCATTACCATCGGTCTGTAGAAACAATTTGATGAGAAAATCTGTAAAATAACTACAGTAGGATAAGTTAATACATAACCTTGGGTGTAGTTACAAACATAGCACTTATATTCACTCTTAAAAACAAAAATTCTTGTCTATTTGAATAAGATACACAGCAAAAGCTTTACAGTTACAAGTGAGTTACAATTTACTTCATAATTAAGCACACATTTTTGTTAATATAAATAATGACATCATAGTAAACACATAACTTTTATTGTTAAAATTTTATAAGCAAAACTTACAATTCGAGAAGATGGCAATCCTAAAGACATTTTATTTTCAAAATTGGCAGGTGGAGGAAATCTGGGAAAATTACTAAGTGATGTGGCGCACTGAAGCAATGATATTGGAGTGGAAGATCTGCTATGATTATGGCCATTAGTTTGGTTTGAATGAAGAGAGTGATCCACTAATGAGAAAGGTTGCAGTAGATCATTGCTGCCATTTGTAATTCTTGGTGCAGATAGTATTCTTCCATCATTGACTTCATTTCTCACATTTGATTCAAGAATTTTCCTTGAATCAGAAATTGATAAATTCATAACTTCTGTGCATCATTAACAATTGTTATGACTTAGATCAGCAATTCTTAAAGTATATTTACATCTGTACCAACAGACCAAAAGTATAATTATTCAACATTTTTAACATATTCAGAAAACATATTCTAGAAACTAGAAATGAGGTCACAAATCACTTTTCTAATAAACTTAAATAAAGAATTGCTTGTAGCATTGTCAAATACACATTAATTGTTGTAAAGTTATTTTTATCAAAAACAGGTTATTAATATCTTCTGAAAGTACCTTTAATCACGTTAGTGCAATAAGTACTTTTTGAGATAGAACAAAAAACAGATTGTTCAATGAATTGTTGATTGTGACGTCATTTTAGACCCCAAACATATGAAAGTTTTTGAAATGTAGTAAGTCTGAAGCTGGTTTTCTTTTGAGCAAAAAGTATTTTTGATTTTGACATCAAGTCATCATGACATCACAAATACTCTTATGACACTCAACACGGGGAGTTGATCAATCGTGCCAAGTTTGGTGCTTGTACCTCTAGCAGTTTCAGAGGAGTCAAAACAGACACACAGACAGAATTGCGCTTTTATATTAGATTCAGAAAATATATTCAGTGGGTACAAACTTTTGATTTAATTTTCTTGTAAAAATCATCTATTGTGATAGGCCATGCAATCAGATTGTAAATTACATGACTCCAAATTTCTAGGTTCCCACCACATGCAGCATAACAGCCCAAGCAAAGAAAGCACAACTCAGAAAGCCACACAAAGGGCAGAAAAAAATTGGATACTACAGTAATGCAAAAATTCTGCAGAGCAAATCAGCCTTTAGGGTTGGGATTCGAGTACAATTAGAATTAAGGCTAGTCCAAAAAACTCATAAAATAGGCTGTTTCTGCGTTTTAGTAGTATTCTGATCAAACAGCCAAGTCTTTATTCATATGCCACACTTGTACACTTATGCAGTATATGTGTGTAGTATCTTACAAATATTCAGCATTTGTACTCACTATCTTCGGTTAAGTTGTGTCTTATCAACTTGTTTTGAGTTTTTTTCAAGTGTAATCAGCTAATGAAGCTTATGCAGTATTGTTCAAATTAATTGCATAAAATTGTGTTTTATCAGCATTAACTTTTGGTTGTATAGCATCTGTTAAATCACTTTTTGTGTGTTTCTCCTTCTTTTCTAGTTTGTGTGATGAAACAATAAATATTATGTCAAATAAAAATTACATTTTATCTAATTGCAGTTCCTGTATTTTCAAAATATTGACTTAATCAAGAGAATTTTCGTAATTTTACTGAAGAGATTATGCAATTAATTTGCAGAATATTGCTTGTCTAAAGTTTAGATGTACCAGTAGTTCTTTATGCTCTCTGTATCCTAAGTGTTTTAGAATGAAAAAGAAACGGTTATTTATTCTATGCCACACAAAAACACTGCTCCACCTTTGAAAGAGTCTATCAGTTTAAGTATTTGAAGTGATGCCAGTAAGGTTTTATAGCTTAGTCAGAAGACATATTCCAGGTATATTGCTAGGCTCTTTACTCTTAGTTCCTGCTGCAGAGTCAGAATTTGACTTTTGTAATTACCAGATTACCAGTACATTTTTAATGTAACATCACAAGATAACTTTAGCGTTTATGCACTGAATATGGTTGTGTTTAGACCCCTAAAAAATTTCTAGTACTGCTGGGACAATGCATCTTTACCAGTCTACCAGTACCTCAAGCCAGCAATCAAGTAGAAAAACTGAAGTAAATTGCTTATTTGAAGAGCTTAACACCTCAAGCCTATCCAAACTTTGAACTCGCAATCACGAATCAGCTTTTCATTACACTGAGTTCCACTGCCAACTTAACCTTTCACAATTCAGATCTGTCATCTGGCGATCCATCTCGTAGTCTTTCTCCACTACTACTGAGCTGAACGTACTGCACAATGAACTAATATCAGATACCGGTAAACTGTTTGTTGGAAAGTTTAATCACAGGATGCGTTTCGTGCGGATTTGATAGTTATGCGATCCAAATTGTTCCTAAAAAAAATAATGCCATCCAAATCCAAAAAATAGCGTTAGTAATTTTCCGCAAATATTCTGATGATTTTCACAAGATTTTTTGTTTCTGTTCGAGAGAAGCTGAACTCGAGCAGAATCATAAATTCAATACTATGCCACAAATACATTTAACTTGAATTCATCTATTCTTGACAATAAAGCTGTTAATTAAAATGTTTTATAATAAGGCATAGTCGGTGGTGATTGAAAACAGCTTCAAGGTAAAAATTAAGAAGTTTAGGAATGGGACTATACCACTGCCAAATTGAGTGGAGCGGGAAACCAAAAACTTCATTGCTCTTCCACCGGAAAAATTTTTTGCATTTCTTTGTAAACCTGTGATATGAGATTTTGCTCCAGTGCAAAAATAAATCTGTACCATAAAACGAAATTCTCTGTTTGTGTGTCTGTTTAACTCCTCCAAAATTGCTAGAGGTACAAGCATCAAACTTGGCACGATTGACCACCACCCCATGGAAGTGTCATAAGGGGATTCGTGACGTCATTATCAAAATGTTTTTGTTTATATTCATTGTTTGACAAAGAACAACCGCTTTTTGCTCAAACCATAACCAGCTTTCGACTTACCATATTATAAAACTTTCAATTGTTTTGGATTTAAAACGATATCACAATCAACGTTTCATGCACAATTTGTTTTTTGTTCTATATCAAAAAGTACTGATGACAGAAACGCAATTAAACGCTCTTATAGGAGATATTGATAAAGTGCTTTCAATAAAAATAACTTTACAACAATTAACTCTTTTGCTCCCGCGTGAATAGCGAAAAAAAAAGTCCGTAAGGTGGCAGCGCGAAAAACTGTCATAATCAATCATAATTAATCATAATTATGTACCTCAAGTTTGTTTGTAAATCATTACTCATCTGTCTACTTCTACATTAAGTGTGATATATCGTTGAAATCTACATTTCTTGAGGATTTCAAATAGAAAAAAAAAAATTTTTTGATTATGCAAATTTTATGCAAATTAACCCTCCAACTGGGGGGTAGTTGTCTTCAAAATTAAAGAGGTACCCTCAACTCAAAGATCACTACAGATTTAATTTTCTACCAATTTTTTTAGAAATGGTCGCAAAATGATGCTAAGGAAATAAGCTTTCAAGGTACATCAATCAAAACTTACCTAAAAGCCTAGATTTTCTACAATTTGCAATTTTCTGAGACAAATGACCTTTTTTTTTGACCGGTACCAATCGGTACCAAATTTTGGTAGTTAAATTCAGTACCTAAAATACGATCAGTTATTATCTGCTAGAGGTTAGCCTAAACCATGTAACATTATGTATTTTTGAACAGGGAATTTCTTTAAGATTCAAAAAATATCAAGTTTAAATAGAATATGCTATCACTGACAATGAAACAGCCGCTTGTTTACACCCTTCCCATTTCTTGAGAAACAAGGGGGATACAGCAAACTTTGATTTACGAAAGCCGAATTTCTGCTAGCTTTTAAACTTGTATTTCGCTTCTTGTCTCCTTGGAAACTTGATACAAAATGACGACTTTATTGGTAAAACATTTGCAATTTATTTTATCTTTTTATAGGATGTAGTTATTCTAAAAATTATAATTTAGTGAGGGTAAGTCAAAAAATTTTTGAGGGTTTTGAACTGACATGATGTACAGTACTCATTTTTGATCAGTAAATATCATATACCACTTAGTCTAGACTACTTAAAGTTATATATTGCTGGAAAGCAAATTTCCTAAGCTTTCAAATGAGACCGGTATTTAGCAACAATCATATTTTTTACGCACCAAATTTACTTTTATCTACTTATCATTCAAATTTGTTTGGGGGGGGGAGTTTGAGACCCCTAAAATATTTGGAAATTCATAAAAGTAAAATTTATTATTATCGCTTGAAATTTTGTCAAATGATGCCCCAAAAGAGTAGTTTTCAGACTGTGTCAATGATAAAGAGTTTGGTTATGTGGTAAAGATGTAATCTCAATTTGATTTTAGCGTAGTTGGCACGTGCTGAGAATTTGGCCGATTTTGTCGTCTGCAACTGGATTGTTGGTCCTTTTAACCCATTTTGGGTATAAAAATCCAAGAATTAGGGCACAAATTAAACATCTTCCGATGTATAAGGCTAACAATTAGTTTATGGTGGCTGATTAAAATTTGGTTGCCATACATCATGTTTCAGTTTTAGTTGAAGAATTATCCGACTTGACTTAACAAAATAGCAATTGTTAAACAAAATTAGTTCTTCAACCATGGTTTTTGCATTAGGTGTCGGCGTTTTCAAAAAGATCCATCAAAAACTGAAGTCTCAAAATCAGTGGTTCTCAAACTTTTTGCGATGCGACGCATTTAAAAAAGCTTGCGAGACTTTGCGACGCACCAGACAGCATCCTACAGTTTAGTTTGCCGTACTGCGAGATAAATGTGACCCATAATCTACATAAATAACTGCCCCTATGCAGATGCTCCCGAGATTTTGGATTGATCTGTTATCTTCAATCGTAAAATTACGCTCTTCTAAGTTTGTAACTCATCTTTTCTGGTTTCGTCCAATATACAACTGAATGCTTTGTTCTTTATATATTTTTCGCCAATTAAGTTAAACTTCTGCAATATGATTCTTGAATAACAAGTCAACCGTTGCAACAGTGTATTAAAAACACTAATGTGAAAATGTCAGAAGAAAGTAAGAAAGGAATCTACGACCAGAGTTCTTTTGACGGAATAAAACCTAGACTTAATGACACAAAACCAAAATATCCCGCGACGCCTTTGGAAAATTGAAACGACGCACCGGGGCGTCGCGACGCACAGTTTGAGAACCACTGCTCTAAATGTTTATGAAATGTTGTCTACCGGTTAGAAACACTCAAAATTTTGGTGCCTGCACTTCACAAAATTGCAATTTCTAGGAAAACTAAGTCCTTTAGCATATTTTGTCTATCAATTCTCGATAGCATGGATCCTTGGCATTATTTATCGATTTATTCAAAAAAATTATTAACAAATCAAGTCTACAAATTTTAATATGTAGCCTACTCCAAGCAAAACACTTGGTGATCACCCAAGAAAAAAACCGATTGGGTAAAGATGGTTCTTTCTTATCGTTTGCAACAAAATGTAAGTGTCGAGCTACATAGGCCTATATTCTAAATGTTAAAGCAATTTCCTTTGCAATTGGGTGAGGCTGACGAGACAGCCAGCTGATTTGATGTTCTTAACTTCGACATTATTTATGGGGGCTCCCGCTACTGCTATAACTTAACTGTGAGTTCTTCATTTCAGATTAGTTTACTCTTTGCATGGCGGCGTTTATGCCAGGGCCAGGGAACATTCACGCAGTCAAAAAGTTAGTTCATATTAATTCGCCATACACTAACGAAAAAGTGTAAGTAGCAATCCTAATATTTAATGGTTTAAAACTAACTGGTAGGTCATGATCTTAAATCACATCACAATGCTCGTCTTGTATCTAGTGAAAACATCAGCAAGCAGCAAAATTATCTACTATTATTTCAATAGCGAAAATAAATGGTAAAGCCCATTACTGATATTTGTAATTGCAAGGATATCGGTACAAAACACTAATCTTCGTTTAACTCTTTTGCTCCCGTGTGAATAGCGAAAAAAATGTCTGTAAGATGGCAGCGCGAAAAACTGTCATAATCAATCATAATTAATCATCCTAAAATACCCTAAGTTTGTTTGTAAATCATTACTCATCTGTTTACTTCTACATTAAGTGTGATATATCGTTGAAATCTACATTTCTTGAGGATTTCAAATATAATAAAAACAAAAAAATTTTTTTTGAATATGCAAATTTTATGCAAATTAACCCTCCAACTGGGGGGTAGTTGTCTTCAAAATTAAAGAGGTACCCTCAACTCAAAGATCACTACAGATTTAATTTTCTACCAATTTCTCTAGAAATGGTCGCAAAATGATGCTAAGGAAATAAGCTTTCAAGGTACATCAATCAAAACTTACCTAAAAGCCTAGGTTTTCTACAATTTGCAATTTTCTGAGACAAATGACCTTTTTTTTGACCGGTACCGACCGGTACCAAATTTTGGTAGTTAAATTCAGCACCTAAAATACGATCAGTTATTATCTGCTAGAGGTTAGCCTAAACCATGTAACATTATGTATTTTTGAACAGGGAATTTCTTTAAGATTCAAAAAATATCAAGTTTAAATAGAATATGCTATCACTGACAATGAAACAGCCGCTTGTTTACACCCTTCCCATTTCTTGAGAAACAAGGGGGATACAGCAAACTTTGATTTACGAAAGCCGAATTTCTGTTAGCTTTTAAACTTGTATTTCGCTTCTTGTCTCCTTGGAAACTTGATACAAAATGACGACTTTATTGGTAAAACATTTGCAATTTATTTTATCTTTTTATAGGATGTAGTTATTCTAAAAATTATAATTTAGTGAGGGTAAGTCAAAAAATTTTGGGGGTTTTGAACTGACATGATGTACAGTACTCATTTTTGATCAGTAAATATCATATACCACTTAGTCTAGACTACTTAAAGTTATATATTGCTGGAAAGCAAATTTCCTAAGCTTTCAAATGAGACCGGTATTTAGCAACAATCATATTTTTTACGCACCAAATTTACTTTTATCTACTTATCATTCAAATTTGTTTGGGGGGGGGGGGGGTTTGAGACCCCTAAAAACTTTGGAAATTCAAATAAGCAAAATTTATTATTATCGCTTGAAATTTTGTCAAATGATGCCCCAAAAGAGTAGTTTTCAGACTGTGTCAATGATAAAGAGTTTGGTTATGTGGTAAAGATGTAATCTCAATTTGATTTTAGCGTAGTTGGCACGTGCTGAGAATTTGGCCGATTTTGTCGTCTGCAACTGGATTGTTGGTCCTTTTAACCCATTTTGGGTATAAAAATCCAAGAATTAGGGCACAAATTATACATCTTCCGATGCGTGAGGAAATAAGCGTGATTGTTTGAAAGATTTATGAAAATCGGATAAAAAGTAAAGTCACAAATCTAGTTTTTATTAAACTAATTTTGTAACTCAATTTGAAAAACTTTGAGGTAAACACTGAAAACACGAGATCATTAATCAATGATCGCGGGAGCGAAAGAGTTAAAAGTAGGGAGGTCTGGGTTAGGGGCAAAATTAAATGTAATTCTTCTTCTTCTTTCGGCTTCTCCCTATTCGGGGTTGCCACAGCGCGAAAGTATTTTCCATTTCTCCCAATCGACTTCGTCTTCTTCCTTAGCTCCAACCCTTTCCATGTTTTCTCTCGCCAAATCCATCCACCTTCTCTTTGGCTTTCTTCTTTTCTTTCTACCTGGCACCACCATCTCCATTATCCTTTTTCTCACGTAGCCGTCTTCTTTCCTTTTCACGTGTCCATACCAGCTCAGCCTTGCATTGCGAAGTTTGTCTCCTAGCTTTGCGATTTTCGCAGTCCCTCTCACGTATTCGTTTCTTATCTTGTTCTTTCTTGTCACTGCCAAAGCCCATCTTACCATTTTCAACTCCTTACCACCGTTTCCGTTTCATAAAGCACGGCTGGTCTAGCAACACTCTTGTACATTTTACCCTTAATCCTTGCTGATAACTTCCTGTCGCACAGAACTCCAGATCCCTTCTACCAATTTATCCAACCTGCTTGGATCCTTCTCCTTACTTTTCTTTCACATCCTCCATCGCTACTAACTGTTGAGCCAAGGTATTTGAAGTTTTTTCTCTCTTTACTTTTTCTCCTTGCAGCTTCAACTCTTCTCCATCAGATGCTCCTTCTCCTTTCAGCCTTCAAATGCTCGGTCTTGCTCCAACTCACTTTTAGGCCTCTTCTCTTCAATGCATTTCTCCACACCTCCAGATCATCCTCTAGCTCCCTGTGATTTTGCCAAGACAGCACAGGCAAAGTTAGATATAATAAAATCTCAAATTTAAGAAAACATCAGAATTAAACAATAATAGCATCAATTTGTGACACTGGATTAAGAGGGAAGGTTTTTGTCTGAAAAGAGCTTAATAGCCATCTATAACAATAGGTTATATGTCTCAAGGGAAAGGCATGGCCCCATTTTCATGCTATGGTCAAATTTAAGCAAAGAGCACAGGAAAAAGTTTTATCGTCACAAATATTAATAGGAAAGCGGGCACACCAAATCGTCAAATGTGCCTACCACTAAATAACTCTATTCTTCATTAGTAAAAACAACCACAATTTGGGCGACATAATCAATTTTGACGGTGTTTTACCTCCCCCCCCTCTTACACTTTCAAAAATTACGAATAGTAGTTTGCGACATCGTTCTTTTTTTTTGAATACTTCCAATTTTGATTAATAAACCAACATGATCACCAATATATGTACAGGAACTATGGCTCATATTTTTTAAGATATTTTGTTGTTGCTCTCATAAATGTTTGTAAAGTAAAGCTGGCGCAGCTGCATTAATTAATACGATTTACATGGGCACGGGTGATAGTATGGCCTGCCGGGGTAAAATCGCACCATACTTAGTAGAAACATGTTTTCTATTTTGCTTGATAATAGATTTATAGAGCTACCGAAATCAAACCTGAAAATTTGGAAAAAAGCAAAGATTTATTTAGCTTCTATGAGCAAACCAAAGCAAGGAAAAACGAATATAAATTATAATGCGTAGCCAACAGGAATTTGAGAAAGTATGAGGAAAAATCAAAATTAACAACGTCACTGTGTTAAATCACACCACATGGAATATACCACTGGTATTTTGCTTAATAATAGCTTTATGGAGCTACCGGGGTCGAACCTACACCATTTGGGGGAAAGCAAGGACTCTTTGAAGGGTACGTCAAGAAGGGAGAAAAGAACATGCTACATAATGCACAGCTAGTGAGGACTTAAGAAAGTTTAAGGGAAAATCAAGCCGACTTGGCCGGCTGAACCGATACTCTTAATCCCAACATTACTGATGGGAACTCTTTGGGTGATGCCGTCGTATATACTATAAAGCAAGAATTTTTCTTATGCTGATATGCTGCCTGTTAAGGTATTTATGTCTATACTTTACAGCATTGTAATAAAATCGCAAGTTTACAAAAAATTGCATAAAACCATAACCATCACAATTTGTAAAACTGAATTTCGAGAGAACATTTGTTTGAAAATAACTCGGCCTAATGTGCCCTTATTGGATTATGGTAAATGACTTCTGGAAAGCCATAGCCGCTTTTGTCGCTAAGCCGGAAACAAGACCAATAGCGCAGCCTTAAGAACTTAATACCACAAATAAAAAGTGGAAAGGGACAGCACTACATCGAAAAACAGGCTTACCATTAAATGGTTTATTTCTGTAATTGTGAAAGCAACCACAATTTTGTCGCTATAATCAGTTTTGATTGTGTTTCAATCCCTCCTCCCTCGCAAGTATTAACGACTATTTGTGGCAAGATGCTTTGTGTGCATTGCGAGTCATGATTAAGAGAATTTGATAGTCACAATTTCGTGTGCAAGAATTGTAAAAGTGCATAAAATTCATTACCTTTTCGCTACTGCTCACACTAGAGCCCAATGGGTGAAGTTGGCGCAGCCGGTTAAATCGAAATACTAAACCCCGACATCACTGATGGAGGGCCATGCCGGTCAACGCCGGCAAAGCCCGCTAGTCCAATATAAAGTATAGCCTAACGCGCAATATTCTGTGTGTCTGTTTTAACTCCTCTGAAAGTGCTTGAGGTACGAACATCAAATTTGGCCTGACTGATCGCCATCAAGTGGTAAGCGGCATTAGGAGGTTGATGACGTCATAATCAAAAGATAATTTTTTTAAATTGCATTTTTGGAGCGAGGAGCGTGATTTTTGGTTTAAACGAAAGCCACGACCCGATTACCAACTTTTATTTCTTTACATGGCACATGACGTCATAATTGTAAAATTTGTTTGATTAATTTACTCAAAAAAAAAACTGATCACAGAAACGCGACCAAAAGCTTTTTTGGAAGATCTTAGCAAGGTACCTTCGATAAAAGAAGCCCTGCAACAATTAATGATGAATTGCAATGCAACAACAGACTTTTTATTTAAACAATCTTTTTATTTAAACAGAATTTTTATTTAAACATTTTAAGCTTTTCAAGCACGCTTTTTTCTGCACCCTTCAACTAGCCCTATGATGTCATAATCCTGCCTGGCACAATTAACACAGATTTTTGCCACCAGAGATCATCATTTGATAATTTTTTCAAAAACTGCAACATCTTACAAAATTAGTTTAACTAAAAACTGATTTGTGACCTTATTTCTCAACCGATTTTCAAACCCTTTTTAAAAAAATAAAGGGTATTTCAAGGCACTTCCGATAAAACATAACATGTATATTTACTATTAGTTTTTGTACTAAAAAAGCTGAACTTAAGGACCCGCAGTGCAACTTTTTATTTTTCCAAAACTGTGGCAAGCTCAGTAAAAAGTTTAGTTTTATGTGTAAATGTTTATATAAGAACTAACTCAGTGTCGTTTGAAAGCTGAAGAAATATGTTTTCCAGTGAAAAAATGCTTTTCCAGTAAAGCTGAAGAAATGTTTTTCTAATTAGTTAAGTGTAAGGATTAGTTCATAATAGCTGATCGAAATTGGTAGCCATACGTTTTGTTTCATTGTCAGTTGAACAATTTTCAAGAACTAAAAAAATCTGCAAATTAAAAAAAAGTTAGTTGTTTGGTATATTTTGACTACTTTTTCCAAGCAAGCATGGTTATTTGGCATTAGCTATAAAAGTTTTCTAACAGATTCATCAAAAAAATGATAATCTAAAAAATTTTTTGGTATATCCTGCTGGTTGAAAGCACTCAAAATTTTGGTGCCTGAGCTTCACAAAATTGCAATCTCTAGAAAAAGTTAGTTGTTTGGTACATTTTTACTCTTATTTTTCAAAAGCGTGCTTCTGTGGCATTACCTATCTACATTTTCTCAAAGATTTACCAAAAAACGAAGGCTCTAAGCATTTTAGAATGTAGCCGTCTACTCCAAACAAACAAACAAACTGGTGATTCCCCTGCAGAAACATGGATGTAAAGATGGTCCTGTTTTATCTTTTTGCAACATAATATTAGTTTCGATCTACACATCATGTAAGTGTTAAAGCCATTTTTCTGTGCTTGGGTGGGGCCGATGCAGCCGTCTGATTTGCTATTCTTTACCTCATTTTTACTAAAGGCTACTATTGTAATAACTTAACTGTAGGTACATCACTTCGGGTTACTTTGTTTTTTCCTGGCCCCTTATATGTCGAGACCAAGCAACATGCGCGAAGCCAAAGACTTTAGGTCGTACAAATAGGCATTCAGCTACAAAAAAGACGTTAAAACTGATGTTGATATTTAATAGGGTACTTCTGAAAACACTTTGGTCAAATTACTTTGGCTCCTCTCCCACCCATGACTTTGAAATTTTGTTTCAATGACCTTCATAAAATTGAGCAAATAAAATTTGTTGGAATCGCTGGCTGTTCCAATTGCGAGCAACTTTAGTTCTTACGTAAAACACAAGCCAAGTAAGATGTAGCCAGGAATTCCAGAAACTTTTGGAAAGCATTGGCGGTTATGCGCAACCCCCATATTGGTTATTTAAGGCTTAATCGATTTACCGTAAAAAACGATACTTTTGATTTTGGAACGACAATTGACTGCGTCAACAACACATTAACTTTTTATTGCTGTTCTCACAAATATTAATTTAGTGAAGCCGGGTGAAACAATATTCATATACCTGGCAATACTGATGAGGGCGTTGCTATTTTCACAACTTAACCGCGAGTGTTTGATTTCAGGTTAGCTTGCTTTTTGCCTGGCTGCGTTTAGGCTAGGATCACTCAACATGCGCCCAGCCAAAGGCGTTAGCTCATACAAATACCCAAACAGTTATGATAGAGTTGAAAGCAGTGGGCTTAATACTTAATGGCTTAATTTTGAAAATACATATTAATTACTTTAGCGCCCTTCCACGATTTCGATATACTTTCAACTGAAACAATATTTTAACAAAGTAAAGTTTGCTAGGTTAAAGGATGCTTATGGTTAAAATAGTGCAAACGTAAAGTTGCCAGGGGTTCCAAAAACTTGGAGACATCTAGTGGGTTTGCGTAATCCCATGCAAATTTTTTATTAATTGCGTTTCAAAAACGAAAGTTTTATTTTGGAACAAGATTTGGCTATGTGAAAAGCACAAAGTTTTTATTATCACAACTAATCATTGGTTGAAACCAGCTAAACCGATATTATTAACTTCGACATTACTGATGGGACCCTGCCAGGTGATGCCAGCAAACCCGGCTAGTGTATCATATAAAAATTACGGACAAGAAAAGCTTGGCAGGAAGGGAAAAATCAAATGCAAAAGTTGGGACAGAACGCAAACAGGAATAAAGGTCCATCTGATATTTAAGGGAGCGCAACTCGATGACGAAAGCATTGTCAAGAGGATGTAGTTTGCGCTTTAGCTTTGTAGTTGCTCATCTAACTGGTACTATAGAAGGAAACAAATTTTTGCTGATATTGCCGTGTGATGTTGTGCAATGGATAAATAGTATAACATAATGTTTTACAGCCCAAATTATATCAAACATTTTTATCTAAGCTTTGTTGTTCGTATGCAAGAGTGGTTTTCCTCTTAAAAATTGGCAAAAGCCTAATTTTTTGGGAGAATTTTTTCAAACTGTTGCCTCTATCCGCAATACGCCAACGATTTCCAGGTGCGGATCCAATTATTTATTGATTTGCTATCGGTGCTTATGAGCATGCTACAGTCCGTTTTGACTTGCAATTTCCTCCACCTGCTGGTTTGGATTACTCTGTGTGTTTACACCGAATTTCTATTTTTCTCTATTGCAACTTACATACGGTAAATATTTTTATGAATTTTGAAACAAATTTATTTTACTTTTAACTATTTTATATGCTAATTTTGTTTTTAGGTTTAAGCAACGTGTGACTCCTCCAAAGCGATTTTGTATTCTCGGAATACAAATCTGTTGTGATTGGCGAGGTGCTAGACTTGCGTTTGCGAAGGCATTTGCTGTATAGCAGTCTTCGTTCACAGTGCTATATAATTTTGAAAGGACAAGCCGACACTTAAGTTGAGGGTGGAGGCCGCTATAGTTTATGGTGTACAAAAAATTACAGAAATTATAAGTTTTGTTTGGTGATAGACTTATTTCACTATTTAAAGGGTGCAACCCATTTCGTAATGCTTTTCCGATACCATGGTCGTTGGCCGCCCCTATGTACCTTTATCCCGAAAAATCCGATTACCCGGTTGGCCTAGCAACCGGTTTTCATGAAGATATTTTCCTCCACAAGTGCGACAATATATTTAATGGCCATGATTTCATTTACTTGCAAAATGAAAATAATTTTTCAAAAATACGTGTGTTGATTTGACTAAGCGCATAGAGGCATAAATTGAAAGTTGTGGAAACGACGCTGAAGTAATTGATGTATGTACAGTAATTTATCTGTAAAGTAAAAGGGTTCTACTTACAATTTTTTCGCAATTGTATGCCAGTTATGCAACTTAAAACGTAACCAGACCAGACATTTTTCTGAGGAGGGCTGTAGGGGCCAAGTATTTTAAAGAAATATTGTCATTTAATTGACTTGCCAAAAGACATAGGCTGGAGCTTAAATCATGTTAAGCTATATGAGCATGTTTCAGCAACAACAATTCATTGCTAAGCTCATGCAGAATTGTGTCGAAAAATTCACTCTTTCAATTTCATGAATCGCAAAATGTCTTGTGAGAGATTCTTTTAAGCGAAAAAATATTTGAAGAGGTGATTCGTGGTACAGAATTTAAAAATTGCAGAAAGTAAAGTATTCATTCTCGAAGCTTTTTGTCTGACACTTTTCAAGGGAATCCGTCAGAAATAGAGTGAAAAAGATGAAGTGAGTCACTTATATAGAGACAGAGTTGACGAAAAAGAAAAAGAATGCAAAGGAATGCAATCAGACTTTGCCCTTTCTTGACGTCCTGGTAGAAAAGAACGATCACGAATTTGTTACATCTATCTACAGAAAGCCGACTTTCACTGGCCAATACTGTCGCTGGAACTCTTTCTGCCCCATGATACGGAAGTCCAATTTGATTTCAACTCTCGTCCACAGAGCTCTAGTCATCTGTTCGAAATCTACTCTTCAAAATGAACTTTCCAACATTCGTACAATACTTATCAACAACGGATACCCTAAAGCTGTAACCAACACCGTTATAACCAAGAAAATACGAAGAAATGCCCAGTTTATCTTCACTTGCCATGGCTGGGCAATGTTTCGATGAGGTACGAAATGCAAATTAAAACAGTCGTCAAGCGCTGTTTCTTTGCAGTTGAACCATGCATTGTCTACACTTCCAGACAACTTCTGCCTGCAGCCAAAAAGGATGTAATACTCACTTTATATCAAAGCAACATTGTTTATCAATTCCTGTGCCACTGCGATAGCCGGTACATGGGTTGTACTTCTCAAAGGCCACAACTGAGGATCAAGCAGCACGTGCCTAAAACCATTCTTCAGGGACATATTTCTCAGGATCGAAGCACATTGGCCCACTTTTGAAAACCAATCAGAAGCTTTGAAGCTAAAACTTCGGCAGGTGAATATAATGATAAATTTTCTATTCTTACCCGTGGCCGTACTTTTTTGATCTTTCCACTTTTGAAGCCACTTACATCAAAACATCTAAACCAAATTTATGCAAACAAAAGGAATTCGTGTGTGGTCTATAAATCACACATTAGTTTTCGCTCTTTCTATTGGTCGCTCCTTCCACTAATTATAATTGAGCTTTTTCTCTTTTTTTTCTTTTTGGTCAGCTGTGTCTCTTTATAAGTGACTCATTTCACCTTTTTCACTATATTTCTGACGGATTCTCTAAAAAAGTGTCAGATGAAAAGCTTCGAGACTGAATACTCTACTTTCTGCAACGAAAAAATAGTTGACTTCACGCGTGGCTTGTAAGATGCAAGCTCAAATTACATAAAAAGTAGTTACTAGTATGCTTTCTATTTCCTTTGTAATTGGTAGACAGCATACTCTAAGTGGGATGCGCTACAGCAGGGGTGTCAAACTCGCGGCCCCGGAGACGATTCTAAAATTCTTAATGAATTTCGGCAGTTTTGCAACGTTTCATCTTCGAAGAAACGTTTGAATCCCTTAACATAGGCGACACTTAAAAGGCACAAAGACTTTTTTTTATTTGGGGATCAACTCCACTTCGTGCCACTGAACTCGATTTCAGAGTAATGATACCTGAAGAAGGGCGATGGTGTGGAGATGCTGGAGAGGTAATGACTTTTTTGGAGATGGACCTCGCTGCGGGCTACATTATGGAGACCGTTGCCCGTAGAAGTGGTGATCTCCCAATCGAAAACATCATGCAGCCCTCGGCACGATGGCCAACGTGCAATGTGGCTCTCAGAAGCCCACGAGTTTGACACCCCTGCACTACAGCATTGCACAAGATTATTTTAGGCTACGTCTGCTTGTTGCCTTCTCCACTAACTTCAATGCCGATACACTTGCTGCCACAACTCCTCTATTGCAAATTGAATAAAAATAATGGAAATTGCGCTGCAAAATGGTTTTAACAACGTTATTAAACTGCTCGATTTCTGGCCGAAAAAACATCATGCCCAGTTGTCGAAGCTGATGATTTTACTCGACTCGGCGAATTCATCAAAAGGAAGGAAAGCAAACAGAATTGGTAAAAACTCCCACTATAACAACAACATAAAAATTAATACCTTGGTCTATTGGGAAAAGTTTTAGGCGATATCAGCATCTCAGTGTAAAAGCTGTTATGGCAGCTTAGCAGATGGGCTATAGCCGCGACGTATCATTTCAAATGCGAGCGCTAAAGGCGCTTGCTTTGAAAAACTTTAACAGAAGTATCAAAATCAATGTCAATTGCCAAGTCACTTTCACGAACCAATATTATCTAGTTACTTTTATGCGTCATACTCAATCTTTGCTTACTTAATATTTGTTGTAAGCAAGAATTTTTAACTTAAATTACTGTCTTTTTCTTTGTCCGACACTTTTACTTTAGTTTTATTAATAAATTTGTTCATTAGCAAAATCTAAAAAAACAATAGCTTGTTTCCGAAAAGTTATAAGCTGCTGCAAAGTATGGTGTTCTTTCATTGTATCTGTCACTAAAGATTCAAGTCACAAAGGAGGGAAGTGAGCTCAAGCCAAGTGGCAGAGGGCCTCAAATTTAGATTGAGGGAATGCAACTAGCGACCCACGACGTGAAACGTTGTGAAGTTAAATGGCAAAACTGTCAGTTACATAATGGGAAAGCTGATCTCCAACATAAAAAAAAAGATTCTCAAAAGTAAAACTCGCGAAAATCGGCGAAAAGGATGCTATGGAAGTATTTCTAAAACTAACGAAAATAAGGTCTTTACTACCTTTTGGGACGAACACCGTCAACAGCCACTGCCTGGAAACCTAATTTTGGGTAGAGACGATATGTATTACAAACTCTGACTAGCCCAAGAAGTTTAACCAAATTGTGACGACATAAAGAAACAACAATTGCAATGGATTGTATTAATAACTTGAAAGCCACTTTCATTTTGAAATAGAGCAAATAAGTTTGTGAATGTTTAGGATTCTTTTCATGTGAAGTATGTGATTTTTAAATACAGTTATAGTCGCCGATCACACTTCAGAGATACAGGGCCCCTGTGACCCCGAAGTTACTGGCCTGACTTCAAATGTTAAGCTGCGCGTAAATTCCTTTTATCCAGCACAAACGCAGTCAGAAAAAGGCGAACTGACCAGTAGCCCAGCACAGCATCTATAGATGAGTTGTTACAATAAGTTAGATTACGGTTTTCATAAATAGCCCAGCTTTTTGTGCAAAAGAAAAGTATAGTATTTCTAAGTCCTGCAAGATTTCACTTTAAGACTAGGCACGTTGTTTCACTTTGCCACTTGTGATAAAAAGTACTCACATGCGCGACATGACTGCGCTACAAAGGTATTCTAACGAGGAGTCCACCTATATGTTACAATTGCCTTACTTGATTGATTATAAAAAAAAGAGCAGTTCTAAATCCTTATCTTAGTACTCTAGCATATCAGTCAACTTAAACAGACGACATATCAAAGGCAGACTACTATTAATCGTCCCAAACCGAGATCCGATATTAAACTTTTATTTTCCCTGAACACAAACCTACAAAATTTGATACTGGTGAACCCGAAACAAACCTGAACAACAATTTTTTATAAAGCATTGAACCTGAACTGTGGTGGAGCCGATAAAAACAATTTTTGCCAAACCTCAATCTAATCTGAAGCGTTATCGTTAAATGGTTTCACTAATGTCACAGATCATTTTGGAAAACTGTCAACAGTGATTGCACATATTCTTACTACTCATAATAGAAACCGTAGCGGGTCCATTAATATTTCCCGACATTCTCCCTATATCAAGGCCGTTGAGAAAACAGTTCGGGCCCGGCACTAACATTAATTCCGGGCCCCTCTCTAACAAGGATCTCGTAAAGTCTGAAATTTTTGAAAAAGTCTGAAAATTTTTCCAAAGAAGGATCGTGGCTGAAATTGCCTGAACCGCGACGGAAAGCATCCATCGGCACAGTGAGTAGGAGCCGGTGGCTTTTTTTTTTATTTTTAAAGATCAAACTCAACCACTTGCTTATTTCGATGAAAAGTTTCCTGGGTTGGTCTCATTAGTAAAACCAACACAAATCACGTGACAACCAAAACCGAGAATACGCGTTGCGTTTGACAACAGCGCTGGCCCCCTGAAGGGGCCCGGGCCTGGGTACTCTGCACTTCCTTGCCCCCCTCTCAACCGCCCTCCCCTATATGTTCTTTTGTTTCTACTTATAACGTAAGTCGCATAAACCTACGTAAGATATGGACTTCTATACAAGTCTACAATATCAATTTCCCGTCGGTTGGTCTTCGCAAAAAAAAAGATTTATTTTGGCCAACAAATTGGCACACTCATTTGTGAAGGGCATAAGCTTCGACCTCACGAACATCTTTTTCCAATAGAGAATTATTCTCAACCACTTGCTTTGCTTGAAGCAACTTCTCAAACATCTGTCCTATACTGTAAATCTTGTGCTACTAGTCATGATAGGTGGCGGGGTATTCCCTATTGCCAGAAGACGTTGATATAACTGACGCGATAGCGTAGACGTTAGAACGTCCGCTTCGCAGGCGGTAGACTTGGGATTCATTCCCCTTGTCGAGTAATACCAAAAGACTTTTCAAAATGGTATCTATAGCTTCCCTGCTTGGCGCTCGGCATTTATGGGAGGTTGTGGAGAACAAGCCGGCATGTTCGCTTGTCGTGTCCTTGGGCAAGGCACTTAACGGGACGCCCCACCTTTATGTGGAAGACAGGTGACCCGGAAATAGCAACTCCCAAGCGAGTGCGGACTTACCGTCCAAAAACATAGCGATACAATTCGCTTTCTCGTGAATGGAGGATAAATATGGCAAAAAATAGCCAATGTTCTACAGAAATGAGTAGGTCAATTTATTGGCTAGAATAAATATTTTTCTCTCAAATTTTGTGTACCTGCTTGGGTAAAATCAAGCAATGATTGCGAAGCAACTATCATTGACATGATCTGCATTTCACAGCATGCTAAATTATGAAAGCATTGAAACAATTGCTGTAACTGCGACTACACAAGAAATGTTGAAACATCCTTCTAGTAAAAGTAACTGAAGCTCGAAAACTTTTTTCCACTGCGTTTCCGAGTGAATTTCGAAGTGGCGCACCCCCTTTCAACAAGAATATTAACCGCAAAACATCACTGGCAAATTTGACAAGCCCAGAATCCTGGTCTGCGTGACAAGAATTTGAATAAGACCATAACTGAATATAACTTCCTGTACTCAAATGATATCGCTTCTCCACCTTCCACACAGTTAGGTCTATGCCCATTGCAATAAAATTTTGTAACGATGCTGCCAAAAAAGGAAAAAAAAACTTAAGGCATATTATGTTACGATTTTGAATGATAACAAACGACAATGGTCTAGTTTAATTCAAGCTGTCGAACAGCACAGGTAACAGTCCCCGAATTTAAAAAATCTACGCTGACATAAAACAAAAAATAAGCGTTTGTTGTCTTACACATGGCTACATGGATACATTTAACAAGTAAATTGTCCGCTGATTTGTATGTCATGGAGCGTGGAATAGTTTCCTCCTGCGCAGCTTGTGCTCCAATGTTACTAGACCAAATCTATATCTTTGCAGTCTATCTATTTGTGGAGCGCTAGAGAATTCCACAAATTAGTGAAAATTTTTTCAGGCGTTTGGTGCAATTTCACACGAGGGTACTTAGTTTTATCTTTGCTCATACTTTAAATTTTGAAAACTAAATCTCAGTTAATTTGTTACTACGGAATAAAATCATTCAATTTACACATAAATAATGATATCTCTGTCTTCAACTTTACTTTTCGTTTCACAGTAAGATAGCGAGTTTAGAAAAGAGGAAAAAGCAATAAACTTGTCTATAAAATCATGTATAAACAAAAGTCAAACTAGCTTTGTGTCACTTAGAAAGCGAAATTTTTTTGATACCCTAAAACCTTGGACCAAAAAAATCATGAACTTGGTCAAGCTTTAACTTTAAAGACAATCAAAATATATAGAAAGTTGATCCTCTTCCTCCTCTTAAATATTTTTTAGCTTCATGTTTGGATCCCGGTCTGCCTCTCCTTAATCAAAGACCATTTCTACTAAATAAATATATTAACTGATTGATTACCTCCCTTGATAAAATGCTATTGAAAAATTCCCTTGATTTAGTTTGGTTTTTATTTCTCGGTTTGCACGAAAGGCTACAGTTACCTATTGAAACAACTGATTGCGCGCATGAATTTTTTTTTATATTACCGGTTAGTAAACCTGCGCTTCAAACTTAAATTGGAAAAACTACAAATTCTGCTGTTTTCGCTGTCTCGGCACGAAACTTGATTATGATGTAAGGCGTCACTAAGCGATATAAGGAGAAACCTCATATTTTAGTTGGTATGAAAAAATTACAGTAAAAAACTTGCTTGAAAGAAAGAATCGTTTGTTGCGGCGCCAACAAAGGTCAAATCGTTGATATTGTTGGCGTGGAAAGCAGCTTTTTGATGTCTTCTTTACAAGTTTTTCACCGCGTCTCCACGCTGAGTACTTTTTGTGGAGAAAACAAATTTTTTCAAAGAATCGCTTATTCTGGTTTTATCTTTTCACTTTAAGAAGCAGCTGTTTTCCAAGTTGATGAGACAATTGCTCTTTTTCCTGCTTGCAGAAGCAACTATATTCATTTTTCTCATTGAAAAGACTAAGGCTGCGTTCGCACAGTTTTCGCAATCAGGGAAAAAACCTCTTTCCAACATTCAGACCTGATTTTGAGACGAGATTTCCCTGCTTGATACTGAGGCCAAACAGTGCGACGATCTCTTCGCGTGTTGTGTCCTTGGGCAAGACTTGTAGCCCCACCGCCTTGTTGGTGGTGGGGCTACAAGTCATTCATGACTTGTTCGAAATGGGCTGCCATCTTTCCCCTAGCCTAATTTCAATTTGGTTGACGGCATGAGCCTGAATTGCCGTTCGTGCCGTATCTCTATCCCGAGGAAGAGGAGGGGTAATCACAACAACAACAACAACAACATAATATTGTTTTTGATCCTTGTGACACCTTTCAGGAGCCCACATCACAAATTTACGCTTTGTTTCACTTAGCTATACGTGTTCAATATTTCTAACGAGTTAAGAATGCTTAGGCGCAAGACCCAACTACACAAAGGTATGAGAAGTATCCTACAAATTAGTTATCGAAATTTTTTTACTTACTGTAGCATTATTAAAAAACCAGATTTATACCGGCACGTTAGTGATGCAATAAACAATCATTTTAACAACCATCTCAGACATTTACGTTTGCTGTGGTAATGAAAGTGGAATATGAGCACAGCTATAGCCCGCTGCTGTTTTTACTGATATCGTAGCAGGAAGAATAACGACAGCCCAAATTGTTGTAACAATTTTTATCGAAAGCAGCTTGTTAATATCTCCCAATAAAGCTCTTAGCAGCATTCCTACAATCATAATCTTTTACGAAAATGAAAAAAACACAATCAACAATCAAGCGTTCGTTGTAACGTCATCTTCACCCCTGAGAAATTAAAATTTTTGCAAGTTGGAAAGTTAAGAGCTGGCTTTTTTTGAGAAAAAATTGTTCTCTTAAGTTTAGAAACATTTTTTGTGATGACGTCACCAACCCAACAACTCCGGCCACCAATCTATCACGGCGGTTTCGTGTTTCTACGCCGCGGAGTTAAAGCGAAAATAAGCACGGACAGATAGAAAAAACTCTGGTTTATAGTATGGATCCTTCGAAGGTAAAATTTATTTGCCAAATACGTGTGATTATACTATGTAGTTGATCAAGTTAACCAAAAGAAAATTCAAATTGGTACTTATATTGATTATGTATCTCTATAATATTATTGTAATTTAGTGTCGTATTTAGAAACAAATTTGAGGAACTGGCAGACCATTTTAAATACCTTGCTTTTCAAACCAACTTTATGAACCTTGGAATTTTGCCCAATTTGATCTTTACACAGCTATGAAAATTGTTCTTTCATTGTTTTTGCTGCTGTCATACCTATTGGATGAGGCTATTGCTCTTTGCCTTTTCTCCTTAATCAGCCCGCTGCATTTTGTTTGTGGTTGGTGGAAGTTAAGCTTTAACTGTTTTCACACGTTGCTTAAAAGCAAAGCACGTCGCAAAGTTAGCTGCGCATAGTGGGTGGAAAGCATTGAAATGACTGCACTGGGATGGCCGATAAGATTTCGTAGGCCCCGTAGGAAAGTGGTTTCCCAGCGATAGAGCCTATCGAAGACGGTAGATACGGACAAAAAAACATAGCCCACTGTGATCTCAATCAAATACCCACTTTCGCATTTAAATGAAAGCGTCAATTTGAACTAGATACATTGATGATCTGTTTGGAGTAAGTTGACTAGCGTTTATTACAGCTTTGATTTTTCAACAGAGGTAAAGCGGTCCATTTTCTGAAGGTTCTATAAGCTTTTACAGTTTTCTTTGATATTTCGTCTTTGTACTTCCCCACAACCCCAGCGTTTACAACAACTACTAACCTGGTAGGATATATAACAAAAAGAAACAAAACGAAAGAATACCCTTTACTACAAAACAGTGACTTCCTCTGGCTCACAAACTTGACAACGGAAGATCATAGATCTTATGACTTCTTTATTGCGACCTGAACTGCGAGGGCCTACCAATAGTATATTATAGTAATATGTATTTTGTATTTAAGTTCTTTGAGTTACATAAACTTGGTTGGCACTGCTTAGCAATTTTAATAATAGTTTAAATGCTTTTCAGTACAATTTAGATATGACATTGCTGTAATTAGTTACTAATTAATGAGCAACAAGCAAAACTTTCCTTATGCACAGGCAGCTTTATCATTTCGATATTGTGTGAGCATCTCAACAGCAATAACGTTTAGCACTATTGTGTCTGAACTGTTTTCTTCTTAATCTTTCTGTGTACTCTGAGACGTTACCAACTCACCCTTAGGATCATTTTTTGCCAGATGAAGTATGGAAAAAATTGAAATATCAACATTCTGCTGCTCTTGAAGACAGTTTATGGTATTTTACGTTATTTTTCTAAAATATTTTTACTTTGAATTTTAGTTCAAGAAATTTTTGAGGCAAATCTATAGGGTTCTGATACTTATAAATGTCGTGATTGAATGATGACGTCAGAGCTAAAATCATACTATTTTCTACTGCTGCTTCTTTGTCTATGGCTCCTTCAGGTCTTTTTTATTTTCTTTTTATCAGTAGAAGTTCCTGAAAAGCAATAAATATGATATTATCATAAACTAATTGAGTGTTACATAACTAAATGCCAGAGGCTTGGCCTACGGCAATGACATTTTTGCCGCGTGTGATGACGAAATAGTTCAATAACTTTTTTACGCTTTCATGAATAATATGCTCGTTGACATTTAACATCAGTTGTATTTTGGATAAGCAACTATTTCATGTTTAAAAGATCGGTCAACCTCAATCAAAGTATCATTTTTTGAAACAAAATGAGCCATCTGCTCAACAAAAGTCCTTGCTGCTTTGGTTGGCTTCCCTCCAAATAGTTTTTTAGGGTTAAACAAGTCTATTTCATGCTTCTAAAGATTTTGCCAAAAGCTCTTGACCAGTTGTCAAATAGACTCAGATAAATCAGACTGCGTTGATACTGCATATATTTGTCAAACACATTATTCTAATAATCATTGACCATACCTAAATTAATAACATAGCACAAATTTCTGCCTGTTTGGTTATGTTTTCAGCGCTTCGTCAGCTAAACCACGAATAAATAGCCAAACATAGCCGGAACATAAAGGAACGATCCTGCCAGCTATATTGCATAAAATTACGAGCGTTTAAAAAATCATAACAATAAAACTAAAATTTTTCATTGAGCGTTGTAATTTGAATTTTGCACAAAAGAATTTCCTCATATGCATCCTATAGGCTATATTTCTCAAATGAAAAAATATGATGCTGCTGGTCAAACATCGGATATCCAGAAATTACTTAACGGCACGGTCGCTGGTATCGCTGTACCGCTTCAAAATACCGTTTTCTATAATGGTACCAACGGTAGTTATAAAATTGTACTCGTATCACGGTGTATTTTTGATTTATGAAAGAGCTGAACTCAGTGACAAATATCTAGGAATGCTTTACGTTTTAAAAGAAAAACTAAACTCATTTTGCTCTGATTTTATTTTGTAGATTTGTGAGTTGCTTCAACCACGAAACTTTTTATTTGAAAATTTTGATTAATTTGATTTTTTATTTAAATGGTATAAATTTAGGGGGAGGGCGCAATCTCTTGAGCTCTTAAGCCTCTCGGCTTGTGATGTACCCTCAGGGGCCTTGGCAACAAATCAAAAATATCAGCTTAATTTGCGCTTATGAAATGACTTTTGAAAAAATAGATTATTTATAAACGCGTATCAAAAATAACGCTTGTTTTTGGCAAATTTCTGGTGCCTTCTACAAAAAGGGTTTTACTGAATTAATAATTTGTGTCCCTGTCACGAATAAGTAAATTTGCTTCATTAGAATAGCTAATATAGGTATAGTCACTGTAATTCATTGCTTTCGTTCTGCTGTAATTATTTTACCGTATTCGTGAATCTAGAATTGTCTTGAATCTAGATTTGATTTTTTTTGCTTTTTTCTTTTGGATTAAGATTTGTATCGTACATGCCTTCTTTATGACGTCACAATCTCAGATGATACTTCACGTTCAAGATTAATTTAGAACACACTTTTCCTTCTCGAAAGTTTTCGATTGCCGATATGACGTAATTTATTCGTGGGTGTTTTTTATTGTCATATGATGTCGTTCTTGAATTTTCTAGATTGCACCCGATTCACTTATTTAAGGCGACGGGATCTTTACAAACGTAGAGAGTGCAAGAAAATGAAGACAATGCGAAAGACTGTAGAGAGACAGATAGCGAGTTTTTCTGGGGTGATTTGTTGTGAATATTGTTGTGGGATATTAGCGTGGCAAGAATCAAGTGGTTAATTGATTGTTATAGTTTTTCTGCCCTGATATTACAGTACATTGGTTTTGTGAAATCGACAAGTGAGTGAATTTTAAAGTCTTAAAGTTTTGTGTACATACAGTAGATTCCGCTTAATCGGGTCACATCGGGATAAGCACCATTTGGCCCGATTAAGCGGCTGACCCGATAATCCGAAGTCTTGCAATATCTGTGCCAGGGTTGTCCTTCGTACGACCAGTTATCTCAGCTAGCTGGCGATGACTAATGTTTGGAGGTTGCTCTCTAATTTTTCTTAGGACAACAACCCTTTCAGCAATTGTTAATTCTTTTTGTGGCATCTCTGCTTGGGACTTCACAAAATTTGCAACAAAACACAACAATTACCATATCCAAGGGCATGAAATGATAAAATAATTTGCGCCTGTATTTTTCAATTGTTACATAATATAGTTGGCTTTGTGATATTGAGTTCTATTACATTACAAAGGCGGTTTTGCAATTAAACCAGTGTATGTCTGACTACAGTTGTGGCCCGATTAAGCGGAATAGTGGCCCGATTATGCGGATTTAACGTAGTGCATTATCTTTGATTGAATTTTGTTCTTAACAATTTGGCCCAATTAAACGGCTGACCCGATTAACCGGCGGCCCAATTAAGCGGAATCTACTGTATATCTGTTCTGTTCTTCATCGAGAAGTGCTGTTAAGTATTTCATAAAAATCAACCTTCACTTAGCTGTTAAGTTGCGGTCAGAATTGATTACCCGAGCGATACTATAAGTCGCCTCAATTTTAAAAAGTAAAGGAAATTTAAAGCTGAGATAGAGCCAAAACTCTATTTACGCGACACTCTTTCTCACCCCATCCACCTCCTTGTAAATTCTGGGTAAGCTAGTGTCTTTCCCCGGGCTTAAATTACCAACAGGATGTATTAAAATGCCTTAAAATAACCATCCCATGTATCATATCACACTTGAACGCTCTTTTATTTCAAATCCGCGAAAATCAATCGTGGAGTGGTTTTAACTGACGCGATAGTGTAGTGGTTAGAGCAGGGGTCACCAACCTTTCTTGGACCACGGACTACTTTTTGCATATTGATTAAAGTGGGGGCGCACTTATCCTAAAGTTTGGAACATCCCGGACTTGATGTTCGATCTATTTTGTATTGGCAGGCGGTGTCATTACATATCTGTGGCCATTACTTTAGTGGCCGATGTCTCGCAACCCTAGGCTACCTTTTTTTTTGAAGCCACCATCGACTTTTGAAAAAACTTTGAGAATATTTTAAAACAGGCTGGCGGGCAGAACATATTGCCTTCACGGGCGACATGGTGCCCACGGGCACACGGTTGGTGACCCCTGGGTTAGAGTTTTTGCTGCGCAGTCGGTAGACCTGGGATTCATTCGCCTTGTCGAGTCATACCAATAGACTTTTTAAAATGGTATCGATAGCTTCTTTACTTGGCAATCGGCATTTATGGGAGATTGTGGAGAACAAGCCGGCAAGTTCGCTTGTTGTGTCCTCAGGCAAGGCACTTAACGGGACCCTCTGCCTTTATGTGGAAGACAGGTGACCCAGACACCTCAAAAATGGCAACTCCCAAGCGAGTGTGGACGTCCCGTCCAAAATATAGCGATACAATTTGCTTTCTGGTAAATAAAGGATAAAAAAAAGATTTTTTCCTTAAAACTATCGCTTCAAGTACCGGCCTAGTTTTATCTCGGCCGTACCGGTTTTGTGACCGCTGTACTTTTTTAGTAATATGTACCAGTATCATGGTACCTTCATAACAGCGACACTCCTATTGTCAGGGCTGGTCAGTCGAAATGCCTCAGGAATGCGGCGATTTTTAATGTTATATGTATGTACTATTTATTTTGTTTGGATGAATATTCGTGGGTGTCTCTCAAAAAAAAAGAAATATCGGGTAAGCATATTCATTCTACTAAACAACTTGAGATTTTTTCTTTTTGTCACTCTAGGTCAGAAGTTCTTAAAGTGAGACTGTGAAAGATTTATAAGAGGGGCGCCGATTCAAAAGGCATGGCACTCCTTATGATTACAGTTTCACGAAAACATGTCACAATTAGCGCTTTAAATAATTTAATCTCCGACCAAAAGTCTTCATATTGTTTTGCAGAAAAAATAGGAAAAATGACCGCATTGAAAAATTGATCTTTAAACAGCCTGTTTTTACTTAATATAAGAGGGTACGGATTTGTTGGCATTAGCAAGGGAGCACGTCTCAAAAGTGTAGAGTCCCTGCTCTGAACTTTTGTTTATTGCTTCACCGACGAAAAAACATGAAAAAGGTAAATGTAATACAATTCATGAAAAAGACAATTCCAAGCCATCATGTGCAAGATTTTTGTTTTTATTTCTATTTTATGGATAGAGATGAAACCAAAATTTTGGTTTGGAGGGGCAAAAATAGCGTGCAAAACTATTTTCAGTTTAAAAGCCCTCCAAAAAAAAGGTTTTTCACAGTTGTACATTTTGAGTCAGAAAATGCTAATACGGGGAAATTTGGGATTAGTCGTGTTCTTGTCTTCCTTCTTCTTCTGAAGCTTCTGCCTGTAGCGTCAATACAAACAGACGGGATTGTTTGAGACATTTCTACATTTTTTTTCCTGAAAAAACTGTGATATGCAGTGTGATTCAAATATCTACATACATAGAAAATGTTGTTTTTTTATTAGTATAAAAAAATTTTATTAAATGACAGGCTCGATGTGGCCACCGTTGTTTTGAATACACATCATGATACGTTTTACCCACTCACTGTGACTTCACAATAACACATCTGGAGATTAATGTGCAAATGAGTTGATAATGCGGTCCTTCAAATGGTTTATGTCTCTTATATTTTCTTGATACACCATAGCTTTCAAATGACACCAAAGATAGAAATCAAGAGAAGTCAAATCAGGGGATCTAGGGGGCCACTCAACTGGTCCTCATCTACCAATCCATGCATCTGGAAGTATTTGATTCAAGTATTGTCCCACTTGAACACCACAATGGGGCGGGGCCCCATCTTGCTGGAAATATGCTAGAAAGTTATTTTGCCACAGTATCGTGTGTTATGCTGGCTCTATGTTTTCTGTTAAATTCTTCAGCAATCTTGCGACTACTTCCATACATCAGTATGATTTCAATTCTTAGTTGTTTGATCAATAACATCTTAAGGGTACCTAAAAACACAAAAAAATAGAATTAGAAAATGCAAGCAAACAATAAAGAGTTTATGCATTTGTACCATTTGTATGGAGACTTTTGAATCACCCTGTACATTGCCTAATTACTTAAATGCAAAGCCTACTGTTACTATTCGAGGTCGTTTCGATAGGTATTTACATTTAAGCTAAGATATATAAACAGTGCAACGTATAAAAACGTAGAAAAATTTATTCCAGTTTATTCGTGTGCGGAGCACTATGGACCTTATATAAAAACACAGTAGAACAACGTGCATTTATGAGCTGAAACTCCCGATTACTAAACAATTGGGTACCAGTCGAAGCAACAACGATTTATCACAAATTATTTTCTACTGAACTGATTCTCCAAAAGAAAATTTTGTAGACCTATGCACATTCTCACATTGAAGCATTGGTAACCAAATGCAAGTTTTCTTTCCCAACAAAGTAATGTCGAAAATGTGAAGAACCATTTTTGGGGCTCCACACTAAATGCAACAGAGATGGGAGTTTATAATTCGTTTTTGGCGAGATTATATAGCCAACAGTTGGTAAATATACAGGAGAGCTTTCAAAATTTGTTTGAAAGTTGCTCAATAGTTGTAAGAAAGGTGACGTTTGAATGAAAAATTAAAAAAATATTATGCTACTTTCACACATAGTGTTAACTAAGCCACAAGTGCGAGCTTCTGCCGTTTTACTTAAAAATAGCTTATTACAGACATCGGTTCTTGGCTCCAAGCAATGTTCTATGTATACCGGTGCTGGAAGTAATATCTTATTGAACTTAATTAAGCTAAATAAAATATACTTGAGGGCAATTTCGGCCAAAAATGTAGGGCTTCCTTCTATTTTTTTGCCGTGGCCAAAGGGTAGCATGGTAGTCTTGTCCAATCGACCTTTTTCACAAAGTTAGTCCTACGTTGCACAGCTATTACTTGCTTCAATTCTCTGTTTTCAACTGTTGTGCAATGACCATATGCTACTACAATCACACGTACGTGGTATAGGCCCTAATAAGTGACGTCTTTTTTTAGACATTTTAGAGAGACTGAATTCTTCCTGTATTCATCTGCTTTCATGGTCTATAAAGACTAGTTTAAAACTTACAGTAATAATGTTGTTATCGAAGCTAAAGATTAGGAAAATAGAATATACGCTTGAAGGGAAATGTCATTTTTAATAGGCCTACTAGCAACCTTTAAAGTTAGTGTAGCCACAGCAAAATGCTGAAAGAGCCGGATGCGAGGCAGGCTATGTTTGGAAAGTCTGAAGTCTGATCATGGCAGGCTATGTTTGGAAAATAAATTTTTGCAACATAAACTAAACACTCAAACAACTCCAAAACAACAAGTATGAGGAGAGGTAAAGAGAAAAAGAGAGAAAGAATTATTTTACTTAACTATAATCCCCAAAGAAAACAAAAATAGCCATCATCTAAAGGCCAGCCAGTGCTGATATACATACAGAGGTGGTCTAAGTTACTCAAAAATTTACTTAGGTAAAACTGTTGTTACTTATTCAAAAAATTCTTAGGTACTCAAAATCACTTAATCAAAAAATTAACCCAAAAAAATACTGAAGTTGGAGCAGAAAGCAAGGATAGCTGTTTTTACTAGAGCAAAAGCAAAAATGTAGTCGAGAACTAAACTACTTGAAAAGTAACAGTGGAAAGCAGATTCATTCTTTTGAGCAGTTTTTTCGTGTTTCTCTTTCGACCAGTGGCTCTTCACAAAAGATGCTTGCAACGCATAAAGGTAAAGAAGGGATTTCTAAAGGTGTAAACCTTTCTGACAATTCGATTTGGAAATGACACTTCGGTGTCCCAAATTACGGCAAGAAAGAACCTGAAATGAATTTTTTCTTGCAGCTAGGGCAAGAGGCAACTGCATTGGACTAATATTCGTTAATCTAGATTTAAATCGTAATGCATAGCACAAACACGTGGACCTAATTATTCTAATAAATAGGCTACTACTTTTTCTTTTTTATCTGTTTGGTTATATCTTTTAGTTGTTGTCTCATGTTTCTGATAGAAAGCTTCTCAACGATTATAAGTCGCTGAACGTGGAGCGGCTGGGTGAGCTCTTTGTCTACTTGCTTCTAAATAAATCAAAATATAAAACCTATTTCGTCTTTATCACATTCAAGATTTGACTTGTGAAAACTAGAGCCAAAAAACGTAATAAGCTAAACATTTTAGAGTTAGTAGTGGCAAGAATCTTGATCTATTAGATCACCTTTTGGGTGATGACTTCTCATTTATTTTGGAAACTCCACAGGATTTTAGATAGAATCAGCATAGTGCTAAGCAAGCAAAAATGATTGCTCAGATGATGCTTTCAAGATAACTAATTTTAAAGGACACTAATTAATCGCCAAAAATAATTCATATTTTTATAAATTTTTAGGGCAGTAGGCTATGATTTTTTCCTTCCCCTCATCAATGCCAACTACCTTGATAAAAGCGATTTTTATAGTTTGTGAACGAACTAATGTGCTAAAGAAGATAAAGCACACAGCAAAGAAGAATGCACAAAAATGTCTGAATTTACTTTTGACGGTAAAAACTTTAAAATAATGGAGCTTTGTGGCAACACCGATAACAACTCACCGCACCTTGCCTACTTAGCATTAAACAGCAATAGTTGGTTTTCAAAATTTGAAGCGAACATGACTCACTTTTATATTAATTCGAAATAATTTCACTGTCTGCAGTTTGCTCAAAGTACTCACTTAAATAAGGATTTGCAGAAGAGCAAATATATTCTTTTGCTAATACACCGCATTTCAATATAAAATATGTTTAATTTTTTAGCATCTACTGGAGTAATAGTTAGGCTATAACTTCTCAAGAACCGTAACTTCCAGCTTGATCCACTTTAGTGAAAGTAGAAGTTGCCAAAAAAAAGAACTACTCAAATTGTTAAAAAATATATTGATTAGGTAGAATTACTTTAAGTGGCACTAGACCGATGCAATGGCTTAGTAGTTAGAGCCTTCGCTTCGAAGTGGGTAGATCTTGGGTTCATTCCCCTTGTCGAGTCATACCAATAGACTTTTTAAAATGGCATTCGCAGCTTCTCTGCTTGGCACTCGGCATTTATGGGAAGTTGTGGAGAACAAGCCAACAAGTTCGCTTGTTGTGTCCTCGGGCAAGGCACTTAACCCTTTGAGGGATAATGCAACACATACGGGATCAAGTGCAAAGAATTAAAAAACGGCTGTGTACACTGCCCTGTACATTTACATACCGGGCCTGCCCCTTCAGTGTACACTGCCTTTCTTTTAATGCCCTGCCAGCTGAGATTCGAACCCGCAACCATGGTATCTCAAGACCAGCGCACTATCCACTACACCACAGTGTGGGGAAAATTTTGTACTTGTTGTTGTCTTGGAGAAAATTTTGCACTTGTTCCCACATACGTTACATGATTGCTTATTGTGATGCCATTTCGACGTAATAAACATTTTTTTGAAATTCATTGTGATTCTGTTGTTACCAAACAATTAAGGAATTGTCTCAAATTTTATGAATTAGAATCTTATAATCCTTAAAGGGTTAACGGGACACCTCCACCTTTATGTGGAAGACAGGTGGCCCAGATGGCAACTCCCAAGCTAGTGCGGACGTCCCGTCCAAAATATAGCGATACAATATGCTTTCTCATGAATGGAGAATAAATATGGCAAAAAAAACTTCGTTACTGACCATCTCGCTAACAAATTTTTTTTTTATTTGCCATATTTATTCTCCATTCACGAGAAAGCGAATTGTACCGCTATATTTTGGACGGTAGGTCCGCCCTCGCTTGGGAGTTGCTTTTTTCTAAGTGTCTGGGCCACCTGTCTTCCACATAAAGGCAGGGGGTCCCGTTAAGTGCCTTGCCCGAAGACACAACAAGCGAACTTGCCGGCTTGTTCCCCACAATCTCCCATAAATGCCGAGCGCCAAGCAGCGAAGGTATAGATACCATTTTAAAAAGTCCATTGGTATGACTCGTCAAAAGAAATGAATAGATTGTTAACCCAAAACGCTTCATTGCCGCTCCATATAGCTCATATTGACATTAAAAATAAAAGAAATTTTAAATTTTGTGGATATTTTTCCGAATATTAAAACATTAAAACAAATTTTTAAGTATAGACAAATATTGCAAATTAAAGCAAAATTTGCTTTTCAATTCCTTAGTCCTAAACAAATGTTAACTACGCATGTAGTAATGGTTGAATAATTAGGGAGCTGAACCGTGACACCATAACACCAACGTTTAATATTTTTTAATAGATTGGTATTTTGGATTCGCTTATAGTTTAGTGAGCAAGGCTCAACGTGCAGTAAGTTGTTAAGCATAGAAAAGTTAACGAATAAAGAAGGTAAAGACGAAAAGGGATCGGGGTAATTAACGTTAAAGCGTGGCCTGATCATAAATATTAAGCAGACTTTGAAGTGGTGTGATAGATTTTCTAGGTTTAGATATCGCCAATAAGCCTTGTAATTTGCAATGAAGACTTATAGCGACAGAAAATGGTACCGCACAAAATTTGCTCTTACTTCTGGTTTGTGATAAGTGTTCTTCATGCTCGTTTGTTAACGAAACGTGTGTTTTTGGTACTTGACTCGAGTCATTTGGGTGATATGAATCAACTTGACATCAATGACTTGTGACTAAACGTGTGACTCACATCATGATTATTCAGTTGTTTACTAGTTACCTCGCTGCTCATGTTTTTGCCCCATCATCATTAGCATTCAGAGAAGGGTTGCATGTGATTGCATAAGGACAAAAAATTTTGCCGAACGTTACAGTATATTAAACGTTGACTGTTCTTACTAAAATATGTGCTGGTACTGGTAACCTGTTACTATGTAAAAGCACCAAAAACCTCATCGGTATTTTATTTTTAAGCTGAGTGGTGCAATAAACAGCATTCATTTTCATTGTTGCTTAGCAACCACAACCTATAAAGTTAGTACTATTAAAGACTTTTGTTTTCTAGTCAAGACACTTCTTGACTTTTGCAGATATAGGTATGAAAACAAATAAATAACTCTTATTTCATTAAACAAAACTAGTATTTGAAACTAAGTTTTGTCAGTTTTTTGACCAGTGCATAGTAATGACCCAAATTTTTTTGGTGATGCCCTTATTTGAGTTAATGGTTTATAAGTCAGAATTGCCAACATGCCCAGAGTAGAAAATTAAATAGCTACTTCACAAAAACAGAATATCAGTGAATTTTTGAAATAGCTGTGCATGCAGAACAAGATTTAATACTGTAAGTTGTGATTGACAAATATAATTTGTAACTTGAGATGTAATAATTTGGCAGTGGCTGTTTGGCTTTCAATGGTATTTTATTTCTACAGGCTATTTTGCCGTGTGACATTATTGATTATTCAATTTTAATAATGTATTAAACATGTGACTTTTGGTCGTTTCTGATTAGTCAATTTTCCATGATGAATTTTGTATCGCTCAAAATGGTAGATGAAAAAAATTTCCACCCCAGTGTACACTACCCCATATGTTTGCACATTGAGACCTCCTGCAGTGTACATTGCCTTTCTTTAAGTGCCCTGCCAGCAAGATTAAACCTTTAACAATTGCATTTTAAGAAAGGTGTACTATTTATGTGCCATAGCACCACTCCAGATTAACACATTTGCTGCCAGCATTTTATTGCTTGTGTTAGCATGGCATGCCAGACGTTTTTGCTGGAGTTGCAGTTTTTGCCATTATTTGATTGTCTTGTAATTTTCACTGCATTTAAGACTTGCACATAATACAAAAAGCTAGTAAATAAAAGCACTTTTATTTACTAGCACTTTATTTTTAATGATATTTTCCAAAACAAGGTACACAACAGAGAGGGACACCCCACTCTGCATCAGGTGTGTTTTCTTTTATTTCCTATCATACACATTCTGCAAGCTCTTTGTGAGTATTTCTTGTTTGCCATTAAAGGAAATGTTATCATGTGGTGGGAATTAAATTTTCCATGCAATCGCTCTGGTGGATCATGTTTAAAAGATTTTTGTGGTGGACTTTCATCATCATCAGAACATGACTCTTCTTGGGTTTGTTGACACACAAGCTCTTTGCAAAATTGGTTGAAGCTCTTAGACTTTGTGCTACTTTTTGATTTATATAAAATAAGTAGTTGTGAACACTGATTTCCATTAGGTAATAGAAAACTTTCTTGCTCCACTTACGTGATTTTCTGGTGCAGGAGTAGTATGTGATCATTTGATCCAAATGATCGACTCCAGATATGTGCTGATTGTAGTCAACAATGGATGTCTTCTACATCACTTTCTTCATTGCTCCATGCCTTCCTTTCTTTCATCTAGTTATGGAGCAAGCTGAACCATCATGTTTGTTGCTGATTGCTTTTACAATTTGCTTGTCCTTGCAAGCAAGAACCATCATTCTTCCATTGTCCACAGCTATAATTTTGTGGCATTGCATTCTTTAAAAATATCTTATTGTTGATGGTTTGCCTCTATTATTCCTGAGGACCCCAACAGTGCGAATATTCTGAGCCAGTAAAGCTTCATTCAAATCTATGCAGTTACGTAAAGCTCAAGTTGTTCATTTACAATGTATGTAAGAGATGAAGGCTCTTCTCAGTTAACAATCCCTGAACAGTTTCTTTCAAGGTTTTCTTCATGCGATGAAAAAGATCCAGGTTCCAACAGTAGTGGCTCTTTGAATCAGCCCAAATATATGACTTTATGCCATACTTGACAGGCTTGTTTTCCATGTATATTCTAGAGGGCAGCCTTCCCCTCCACTTCAGCATACCTTTGTCAATTAAGATATGCTCTCCCAAAGAATAGAGTTTACGCCATCTGGAGACCCTAATTGAATACCCTGGCCTAATCTTAAAAAGCTTATATTCACAATTTTCAGGCATTTTTCATTATCATTGAAATGCAAAAAAACAGTAAGCTATAAATCGATTTCTGCTGATGCATTTGTTGAAAAACAGTGTTGCGATAAGTTTTTCTTTGGACCAGTGTGATGTCAAACCCCCTTTTTCCTCAGTCAAACCCACAAGCAGCACTAGACCCAGGAACACTTTTAGCTTATTCTTATTTTTTGGCTTCCATGCATTAGCTCTAGCCCATGGTGTAAAGTTCTGTCGTGTTAAATATTGTAATGCATAACGATTAGTTTCTAGCATGAGTAAATCCATCAAGTGTATCACCAAAAATAAGCTGAAAGTATTGTAGCGGACTCTCTTCATCAGTTACTACCACATCAGGGGTTGAACCTTGCATCCCCAACCTCCAGTAACAGTACTGAAGGTTGTCTTGCAGCTGATGCCAAATATACTGCTGTTGCACTGCCCTGATCTGAAAAGTAGGCACTTGTCCCTGCATTATCAATGCACTGATTTTGAAAACAAAAGTGTTATATGTGACCAATCATGTGTAAAACCGAATGCTGAACATGTGTAGACCGCATGTAATTTGCTTTTTATTTCACAATGTAGATCTATGGTTATACAGTAGCAAAGATTGGTGCTTGGCACTCTACCAACGTGATCAACCACAAACTATAGATCTATGTTGCTTTGCCACTGTTGTAAAGCTAAACTGTAAATTTGGATGGTTTGTCAACGAATGTGTTAATAGCAATTATGGCTACAGTGATCCCTCGCTATATCGCGCTTCACCTATCGTGGCTTTGCGGAATTTTTTACAGTGCTTTTTTTACAGTGAATCAGTGACAATGTTTCCTACCTTGTATTCATTGCTATATAAAAAACATTGTTTTACAACACTATTATACAGGGTGTATCACAAAGATATTCACCCCCCCTAGAGCTCAATCCAAAAGGACTAGGAAAAAAACAAAAATATTGTTATAAATTATATTAAAATAGAAATTTATTCCGTACATTAAATCAATCCTAACTAGTAATCAGTATGACCACCATGGTTTTTTCTAACAGCATCTAATCTTGCAGGATACGATTTAAGAAGATTAGCAAAGATTTCAGGTTCCTCTTTTATTTTAATTAGTTCTTCTGAAATAATAGTCTTTAAGGTTTCCACTGAATTTCTTTCCATGCTAGGAATCTTTAAAATTCTATCTTCAACATGTTTTTTCAGAATAGCTCCCAAGTTTTCAGTTGCATTTAAATCTGGTGATGAACCTGGCCACTGCGATTCTAGCGATTCTGAGACCAATACTTAAAATTCTATGAGCATACCTAATTTTTTCATTATCAGCAAAAGCCATAATTATTAAGTATCTGGAAAAAAATAAAAATGTACATTAATTTCTAACAACATAAGCTTCACAATGTGCTATATAGTTTGGTCATACCTATTACCAGTTTGGCTGTAGGGGGGGTGAATATCTTTGTGATACACCCTGTAGTTATTTGTAAGAAAACGTTAATATTTCTATTTCTTAAACACATTTTGGGCCTGAAGAGAGGTTTTGTTTTTTGTTTCATTCTGCAGTACAGTATTGCATTGTAAAATAACAGTAAAAAATAAAGCTGACTACTTTGCAGATTTCACCTATCGCGGGTTATTTTTGGAACGTATCCCCCGTGATAAACGAGGGTTCACTGTATATAAACACTTATAAATGGTTGCAGCAAACAAGCCTTCAAGGGTAAAATGCCATCAGTGGCGAAATAGCCACTTCCAGTAATTAAAAGTAGAGCTGTGTGAAAGCAATTTTAGTAGATCAACTGTTTCAAAAAATATGTTAACAAAGTGAAAGCAAAGGCATTATGTATTGTCAACTCAGTTTTCTGTGTATCAAAGATTAAGGTTCTATTGCCGTTAAGAATCATGACATAAGTTAATCATCTTTCATCAGTAATGGTGTTTTGAATTGTCTTCCTTGGTAGTTCTAAGTAGTGCATGTTCACAATGTCTGCATTTCACAAGATTAGGGTTAGGTTTTAGGTGGGTTTGGGGTTAGTTGATATTGTCATGAACAACATAAATAGGCTGAGTATCTCAGACGTCTATTGTTTAGTAGCACCTGTATTTCTAAGTATTTGCAATCGTAATTTTATTCCATTTGTATTCTGCAATCCAAGATAATAAAATGTTCACAGAGAGTAGCTTTCTTGATTCTTGGAACTGGGTACTACTAAATCAGGAAAATTCTGCACAACTTTATGGACTAGCTTTAATCCTTATTGTAATCCTAACTCTCACACTTATCTGAATTCTTAATGCTAATCTCCTCTGAGAAATGTCTACGTTTCACCAATATCCAGTTCTACAGAACACCGGCTTCCTTCTAATTTCTTCTCTTAATAACTCTCTAGTATTTGTCCAATTATGACTTCAAATCTGATCTTTGTTTTTCACCAATGTGAACAGAAGTGCAGTCATGACACAGAGCTTGATACCTGTGTACTACGCCCGATATTTTTTTTCATTAAGTATAGTCTGGGAGAAGGAAAGAATCTAGCAATAGTAAAATGGCTACCTGTACTTTCATTTTCTAAAGAATATTTTGAATTATATTACAAGTTTTATAAAGAGTAGGTTGTAAATGTTGCATTTCTTGAAGAGACAGCTTCCTTTGCAAAATTACAGGAGCAATTTTGTGGAAACTCATTGAGCAACACCATAGTTTAAACCTGTTTGTGTAATCTATGTTTACAAGATTTGTGTCAATTTTGCTACTTAGGCTAAAGTTTTTGGTGTTATGGATGATGTCATGTGAAATAAAAGCAATGCTCTGTGTGATTGAAGTTTTTTTGAAAACTGTGGTTAGGAATGAATTGTTGTGTTTTGTTGCTTTTACTACCAAGAAAGCCGTTAAGTCTTTGTCTTCATTTTTAAGAGTGAATGAAATCAGTGGTGTTTACACAGCTTGTTTGTGTAATCTTATTTGATGGATCAACATATCTGGTTCATAATGTGGAGGCATATTTATAGTAAAAATTGCTTTACACTCAACGTGTTTTATGAAAATATTTGTGATAACAGGAGAAATGCATGAGTTCATGGTTGCATTAAAAACTGAACGCTATAAATGCTTGTAAATAAAAGCACTGTAGCTTTCGCAGTACAGTAGGCACCGCTTATTATGACCACGGATAATATGACCAGCCGCTTATTATGACCAATTTGGTACAGTCCGGAATTTCTCTATTTAAAATTCTCCGTTTATTATGACCAAATTTTGGATAATATGACCAACATTTTATCCATCTCTCTTATTATAGGACAGTATTTTTTCCCGCCACGCACTTATAACTTTGTCTTTCCAACGTATTGTTACATACTGTACTTAGTTTTTAGTTTAACCGTCACTTGTACTGTTCCAGTACTGTACTTTGTTTTACTGCCAACGTTACACTGTTACTTTGGTTAAATGATGAATTTGACGGTATTTGGACTTCTGGCGGCTTACGGCGTTGATTCAGGTGCTGTTATGGCAGCTTCAGTTTTTATGACCATTCGGATATTATGACCAAAATGGTCTGGTCCCAAGGTGGTCATATTAAGCGGTGTCTACTGTAATACCAAGTGATGACTCATTAACAGTTACTTTAGCATTATTATTCAGAGATGTTCATTGGTAGTAAGGAATAGTAGAATCAGTGTCAAATTTAAGTGAAAGACAGTGAATTCAGTGCAGTGAGCATTACATTGCACTTGACATGGCTGCGTGGAACCATTTTTTGCATTGAGCTCATGTGTAGGATTTAAATTATGACTTGCAACTACTGCACGGATATGCATGGGTTACTGTTGATTTAAAGACATTAAAGTCATTTAATAATCTTTTAAACTTTCCGTTCATATTATGTTCAAGGAGTTAAGTAAGTTATCATCAGTTACTCTGTATCGTTACTAAATAAATGCAAAATCAATGGCAAATATACAGATATAGACGTAAATGAGCCAACTGCCTGTCTGCATAAAAAGAAACAAAAGAATCTTAGTCATCACAAAAGAAATATTAAAAATACTGGTTTAAACATAAAACGATTTATAATAATTACTTGTAAAAGAGAAAGTAAGATTAATTGTAAGTAGTTGTGGGGAAGAGAAGCACTCTAACTTATATAATTGTAATCCTAAGGGGGTGCATGCTCATCAATTTAGTATGTGAGATCGTAAGAACTGAACAAGATTTCCCAAAGTGAGTAATGGGTTGCAGTGTAGGCACAGGGGATTCATTGATTAATGACTGGTCAAATGCAGCATGCTGATAAAGCCAGTTGCCTGGTTGTTGAATAATTGGTATTGTTATTAATAAACTTTGAAGCTAGTGAATAATTGACCCTGCCTATTATTTTTTCGCTAAAAGCTACTGGTGATTAGCATTCAATACAGTTCATAGCTACTGCATTAACAGATTATAACAACTTTGCTTGTTTTGTCTGTTTGCAGATATTTTTTATGACTTCTTAATGACATTTTAAAAATTTATGGAAGAATTTCGGGTTTTATTTCTTCATCTTTGCCAAGAGCATCGAATTGATCCTCAGGAAAGTGTTTGCAAACGAATCGAAGAACTTTCAGCCAATAATGCAACACAACTTGATTTATCGAACAATACCTTGACTCTTGGTACATGTGAAGTACTTGGTAAAACTCTAACTCATGACTTGGCATTTACTTCATTAGTACTGTCTGACTGTATGTTAAATGAAGAAGGAGCAAAAATTCTTCTTTCTGGTTTGAGCAAAAATAGTACAATAAAAACTTTGGATCTTCGTGGGAACAATTTAAGACAAGCATCTGCTGAAGCGCTGGGAAAATATTTGAAAGTGTGTGTATTAGATCTTGTTTTCTGTATGAGCGGTACTATAAAAGCACTAATATTTAGTGACATTTTGTGTATGCTATCCAAGTACTTTAAGATTAGAAAGCTGACCTAAGTTGTGATATTAATGAATGTGCTTTGTTCGGGCAATACATTCTCAACATCAGTTCATACGATTTTCGCTTTGCAGTCACATATTGGTACTATTATTTGTTTTTTTTTTGCCAAACTAGATGGTTTGTGGCTCATGAACTACGTTTTGTTTCCTGTTACTTTACAATTGAAGAAAATTGTAAGTTTCACGCAGTTATCTTAGTGATACATTGTTTTCATGTTATGCTTGTTTCAACAGAATAATCAGGTTGTGGAGTCTCTTCTATTGGAATGGAATGCACTAGGGGTTTGGGAGTCGTCATTTGGAGCACTGTGTGAGGGACTGGCTCAAAATTCTTCTGTGACATATTTAGATCTTCGAAACAATCAAATCAACCACACTGGCGCCCAAGAGTTAGCACTGGCTTTAAAATCAAACAGCACGTTGCTACATTTGGATCTTAGATGGAATAACATTGGTCTAGTTGGAGGGAGAAGTATTTCTGCTGCACTGCAACATAATCGAGGCGTCATTAAGGTTTGCTTTTTTCTTTTGTGTTCAACAGTGCTAAAAGTAGGCTCATCATGCTATTAGAAACTTTACTAGCTTATATTAGTCCTTAGGCTCTTCAAGTTGATATTCCTTGTGACTTTTGGCAGTGATGTTTTCGATATTTTTTTAGAATTAGTGGTGGTTTAGTGTGCAAAACTGGCTATAAAGCAAATCTTTATGATGCCATTTTTGTCTGTTTTGTTGATATCTGACTACTTGTTGAGCTGTAGTGATAGTTTGAATCTCTGCCTGATTCGTCTGATAGCAGTTAGACAGGTGTTTTTAAAAAACTGGTTTTTGTTTTCTCTTTTTTAAATTTGTGAGAATCACGTTTGTATATATTTTAAACTGTTTCTGCAACATATGACTTTAAAATACACTAGACGCCGCTTATTAAGCCCACGGTTTATGAGTCCACTAGCATATTAAACCCAAATTCGTCCGTCCCGCAATTCTTCCATTTCACTGTGTATTAACAAAACTCGCTTTATACGCTTAAAAACCCGTTTAATAAGCCCAAATTTTCTATGCAATTCTACTAAATTTGTTTAAAAAGCTTCATAACTAACAAATTTCATTACGTAATTCTTGATTTTTTTCTCTATATGGATCAACATCAAGCATTTTGGAAACTGTCTAAAATGCTTCTGCTTCGTCACAAACCCTTCATGTCTAAAAACTGATTATGTTTTACATGGAGCAGGCGGCACCTGCACGATAATGCGGGAAAAAGGGAACTCAATGAAATAACCAAACGACGTCACAATGCACAAATAACGGGTCAATCAGTAAAGCGGCAGTGATCAAAGGGAAGACCCACTGCCAAAAAGCTAGTTGCGTGACCGCGTGCGACATTTTTTACGCTATCAGCAACCTATGAAGCAACTTACCCTTGATGAATTTGTACGAAAATGAATCTGTTTTGATGGTAGTAAATACTGTTTTGTATTTAACACCGTTCTTGTAATGAATTAATGCTGTTCTTTATCCAAAAAGATAAAAACTTTGCTATTGTAGTTGTGCTTTCGAAATGCGTCAAATTTAAAGGAACTGTTAGTAACAGCGCATGTAGTGCAGTAGTTGTAGTGCGTTGATTGCGTGCGAGAGTACATACGCGATCTCTTTTGATTTTAAATATCAAAATTTTTGTAATCCGAATATGTATTTTCTTTACAAATTTCTGTGTACAATGTAATTAGCTTTAAGCATTTTATCTTTATTACAGTTAGCCACAAATATTTTAGCTCAAAATATTTAGAAAGAGTTGTCCGTCGGTTAACAAGCCCAAAATCGTCCGATCCCGAGGCCGGCTTAATAAGCGGCGCGTACTGTATCTTGATTTAGTCCATCGCTAGAAAGTGAAGTTGAGTTTGATACGCAATCTATCTGATCTCTCTCGCTTTAGCATAATTGAGCAATTGAGTTGTTAAAAGGTGAAGAAATACCTTTTTCTAGTTATAATAAAACCCAAATTTGCTTAAGAGTTAAATACGGCAGTTAAAGGCTAGTGCATTTCCTTCAATGGAAGTACATCACCAGTGCTGGAATTAAAACAAAAGTATACCCAAGTAAGAAGAGAGAAGCGACTACTTAACATTGTAAACATAATTTAAAAGCTAAACTTACATTGCTAAATGGTATGCCGACAGCCTATGCAGACCTTATGCTTATTTCTATGGTTGAAATTGTAAAAATTAATGTGGTTTGCGTGGTTATTGGTTTTGGTTTTGCAGTGTGAACTTAGCTTTTGTACAGAAATAAAACAGTCGTTCTTCTTTTAATGTGGTTTTTGTTTTTTATGTTTTTCCCCTCATGATGCCCCCTTTAAAAAACTGAATGCATTTCTTGTGTGTTTGAAATGCTGCGGTTGAGCTGATTTGATTTAATTGAAATCTGTTTCACTTCTATTTCAAAATGCAGGAATGGCAACTTCAATACTCGTGAGCCATAATGTCTTGGCAGTTGTATTCTTGAATTGCCTACACATAGGCTAAGCGTGCCTTAACACTTTGCTTTATTTGACTCAGCCAGCCGTGTGCGGATTGTGACTGAAACTGAGAACCAAAGTAAAGCACAGTTAAGCAGTGCTATGCCTTGGTGTAGACCAGCCTTTAAGAAAAATATTTTCTCTGCTTGGTTGTGGTGTTTCTGGTAGAGTTACACTTGCGTAGCCTACTACAGCACAAGCAACTCTGAAGTAGCTTTAAATGAAAGTCTGTGTATAACCATTAAAATTTCCGATGACTGCTTGACTGGACAATCGAGATTAAATCTTTTTTGTGTGAAGGGGTTGTTACTGACTTGGTGATTTTGGTCAAACATCAAACGGCTTTGGTTGATTGTCTTGTTGCCAAATTCGATCGTCTAGATGTCTTGTAGTGATGAAGAAATGGAGCTGGAGTGCAGTTTAGTTTTTGGTCCGTGTGCACTACATTTGCATGTTACATGTACTAGAACGCGTTGAGGTTTTTGACCTCAGTGTTTCAAAATATGCGATGCCTTAGCAGAGACCTTTTAGACCACACTCAAGCTGGCTTGATGATTTTTCCTCAGGGGCTGAGGAGACAAGACATGTTTTGATATAACATCGATAATGTTTAGATTGACGTTTCTGGAAACAATATTCCTCGCGATGTTTTAACAGCTATTGAAACCACTGCTCTGCACAATGAAGATCGATCACGTCTCACAGTTGATCAGTTGTACAAAACAAAAACTTTAACCAAGTATGAGATGTGATGTAATTCTATTAAACATTTTACATTTGTTTTGTGAGAGAATCCGACTAAATCATGCTGCTATGATTGAGTCACTGGTTCACTTCATTGATAACTTGATTGTGAACGAGCTGAGTCAGCAAAAAGCAAAATGACTAGTAAAAGAAGAGCTTTCTACGCTAAGTATTCTTGCTATGTCTATGAATGCAATTTGAACAAGAGCAAGAGATGAATGAGATGGAAGCGACCTGCCGACTTGGCTAAGTTAAGTATCCTAATTTAACCAGTTAAGTTAGGAGACGAAGCAAGAGGATGTGACACTGACATCTGTTGCAGAGAAATCTTAAGGCTATGTCTTTACCAGCAAATAGGTTTAATGTATCGAACGAATTATCTTTTTTATTTTTGTAGCGAGATTGAATTACTAAAATCAGAGAAAAAGAAACAGATGATCTCATTTATGGATGATCTTGAGTTAACTCGATCTCAACTCGCCTCAACAACAAAGTCGACATCGGATAAGATTGAGCACTTGCAAGAAGCTCTTGAAGAACGAAAGGCAGCTTTGAACGCACTCAGGTGGTTTATGTAGAATTTAGATTGATAATGTTAGCGATGATACTAAAAGAAAATGAATGGATTTTTTCCTGCTCAAATCAAGACGGTTTGAAAATAGGTCATTTGGTACTTAGCGCATAGACAGTGAACAGGTAGCTGTACCGGTTTCCTAAATTTACTCCGATTTAAAATAAATTTGTATCCTGTAAACCAGTTTTTACTAAATGTACTACATTCTAAAACAAAATTTTTAACGCCTTTCAACGCAGATTTGTAGGAGCCTATTTTACAATGTATCTCATTTCCCACAGGGCTAAGTTGGACATGACTGAAGCCTCCCTCACTATGAGTGAACAAAGAGTGCGAGATCAGACAGCGATGGTCGAACTAGCAAGAAAGGAGAACCTTGAACAAATGAAAAATTACGAAGCACAAATGCGGAAAGAAAGGGAAGATAGACATAACAGCGAGGTGAGGAATGCGTATGTGATCTTGAGGCTTAACCCTTCGCCCTGGCGATAGTAGTTTACAAAGAGCTGTTGACAACATTATCAAATAAATGCCACTATTTCAAAGGTATACCCATAATAATCATGTGTTCGATTTTCATGATGGTTGATAAGATGATCAGTGCCAATGTGCACAAAAAATTTTTGAAACAGCGAACGGCAGCATTGCTTGGTTTAAGTCATCACATACGCAGACGATACAGTACATTGAAATTAACTATACCGTGGTTTTGAGCATTTTCTCTGTGCTTAACACTATTGTTGCAAAACAGCGAGTGCCCTTCGGGCAAGATGCCCGAAATTTTTTCGATTCAAACCTTATTTCACTAATCTGAAGTCTTGACCGGCCGCAAAAAGGCTATTTTTGTGGGTTCAACAGGTCTAGGTTAAAATTACCTTATCTGAAAAAGCAAATCCCTGAGAAAAAACTTCTTTGACGGCCCGCAAATATTTTTTGCCACACCTTGAGCACTTTTGTCTTTGCGAGTAGAAGTAATATAAAGTATGATTTTGATTTGCATCAACAAATTGTAACGACGGATTCTGACTCGATGACACTTGATGTTTGTTTGTTTGTGGTTACCCCTCCTCTTCCTGTTGTTGTTGATTACCCGACCCCTTCCGAGGGATGGGGGCATGGCGGAAGACCATGGAGCCCCAGAAGCCGGGAAACTCCCCAGGGTCTGGACCAGAGGTCGTAGAGAGACAGAGAGTCGCCAAAGAGTGAGCGGCGCAAAGAGTCCGTAGCTGGACAGTGCAGAATGAGATGAGAGATGTTTTGGGACGGGTGTCCACAGGCGCTGCAAGAAGAATTCTCGATTCTGCCAATCCTGGAGAGATAGGAACCTAAAAGAAGGCTGTGTCCATTGCAGCGAAGACGAGAGAGGACACAGCGAGCATGACGAGGGAGCACAAGTTCCTCAGTGGAAATTGAGGGAACCTGTGTGTCAAAATACTTTGAAGAGACAGTACGCCTCCAGTCCGAGAAAAGACGAGAGTGGATACGAGAGATAAGAGGAGAGAGACTACAAGGGATTGCGGAGGGCGCAAGCAGTGCTCTCCGTCTGGCAAGCTCATCAGCTGTGTCGTTCCCCGGGAGAAACGAGTGTCCGGGGACCCATTGTAGCCTGATAGAACAGGAGGAAAAAAAGGACAGTTCCTGCCAGATCTGCCACAGAGTTTGAGATAACAGGAAAGGTGGAGGAGAGAACAGGGTGGCGAGGACAGAACGAGAGTCAGACAGGAGAAGAAGAGAAGAAAAATGGCAGACTTTATGGTGTTGCCGAGACCAGCAAAGAGCGTGCAGAATGGCGCAGGCTTCAGCGGAAAAATTGGAACAAACTGGGCCTGCCGAAAAGGAAAGAGTGGCCTCAGTGCCACAGAGAGAGCAGTTGGCAAGAATGCCGGAGCCGCCCTTGCCAAAAGGAAAAGGAACAGAGCCGTCTGTCCAGAGTACCAGATCATGAGGGGGGAGAGAGTCAAGGTGGGCGAGAGCTGCACCTTGGCGAGAGTGAGGGGGATCAGAGCGAGAGCATGGAGAGGAAAGGGTGGACTCCACCGTGAATAAGGGCAGATTCCAAGGAGGACAGGGAGGGCAAGCAACAAGAGCCTCCCTAGAACAAGTAGAAGGAAGCATGAGCGGGTGAGTGGACGCAAAAGCTCTTCAGGACGATCTGCAGAGTCTTGGTTTCACTTCTAGTCTGGTCAAACCTGAAATGGAAAAGGAGGTTGGGAGACGAAGAACCCGCTCATAAGAAAAAAGAGTGAAGTGAGTCAGAGTGACTCGTAGGGGAGGTAGAGAAGCCTCGGTGAGTAGTAGAGGGATAGGGGAGGACGAGAGGCAGCCGGTGATGGCGCGACTGGCCGCTTGGTGAAGGCATTCCAATTTGGTGATGTTGATAGCGCTTAGGAAAGGAAACCATCCGGGTGAAGCGTAAGTGAGAAGGGACCGAAGAAAAGCTTTATACAGAACAGAGAGGGACTCCTTAGAGGGGCCCCATGTGGAAGCAGAGATACAGCGTAAGGCCTTGAGACGTGGGAAAAACTTGGCCTTCAGTGAAGATACATGCTTAGAGAAGGAAAGAGTGCGATCGAAGGTGACCCCAAGAAAAGTTGGAGTGGGATTAAAACGGAGGCGGGAGCCGGGTAGGAGGAGGTTGGGCTGGAGGTTAGCCTGGTGGGGATCCACTCAGAAGAAGGAGGCCTCACATTTGCTCGGATTGAGAGGAAGACACCAGTACTCAGACCAGCGCTCCAATCGAAACAGAGCTCCTTGTGTGGCCTCCACCGCAGTCGGGACCGAGGGGGAGGAGGACCAAATGGCCAGATCGTCAGCGTAAAGAGAGCAGCTGACGGAAGAAGGCAGAGAAGCCGGAAGATCATTAATGAAGAGAGAGAAAAGTACAGGGCCAAGAACAGATCCTTGCGGAACACCTCGACGGACTCGAAAGAAACGGCTTTTGTGATTTTGAAAAACCACAGAAGCGCGCCTATTAGAAAGGAAAGATTGAGTCCAACGAGCAAAGCAAGGAGGGAGGCCTGCCGAAATAAGTTTGTGGAAAAGGGCGGGATGCCAGACAGAGTCAAAAGCTTTTGGGAAATCGATAGTAGACAGGATCGTCCGAGAGCCCGGCCTGGGTTTGTTAAACCCATCCGAAATGGACTGAAAAAGGTACAGAATTTGATCGAGTGTAGACCGTCCAGGGCGGAAACCGGCCTGACGGGGAAAAAGAATGGAATTAGATTCCAGAAAAAAGAGAAGACGGGTTAGAATGATGCGTTCAAAAAGCTTTGATACGCAGGAGGTGAAAGAGATAGGCCGGAAGGAAGCAGGAGAGTCGAGAGGTTTTCCCATCTTATGTATGGGAATAATAGAAGATGTCTTCCAGATGGAAGGAAAGGAATGTGAAGACCAAGAAAGATTGAAGATGTGAAGAAGAAAATCTATGCCAGAGCGAGGAAGATGCTTTAGCATGGGATAGGCAACTTTGTCTGGACCAGTGGCAGTGGATGAGGAGAGGTTGGAGGCAGCCGCAAGAAATTCAGCGGGAGAGAAGGGAGAGCAAAAGGACGAGTGAAACTCCACAGAGCACGTGGCTCGGCGGAGCTCAGTGAGATAGCCTCTGGTTCTGCTACGCAGGGCCTTTGACTGAGAAACGGAAAAGTGAGACCTCAGGTAAGCAGCATAAACCGAAGCCGATTCCCTGGGAGAAGAACAGTTAGGAAAGTTAGAAAAGGAGGAAGACGAGGAAGGAGAGCCAGCGATAGAGCGAAGAAGAGAGTGCGCAGATATAGGATTAGATTTAGGTGAAAGAGAAGTGCAGGTCGTCTGCCATGCCTCAGCCTTGGCCTTGGCAATGACCGACGAGGCACGTCGAGAAGCGGAGATGTAAGCCTGGCGATCTTCATCACTTCTGTGAGCAGTAGCGAAGGCCCTGCGTCTTTCACCAACCGCTTGTTCCACCTCAGCAGACCACCAGGCTTTAGGAGGGCGTTTGATGCGGCCGAAAGGAATGGAAGATTTGGCCGCATTCAGTGCCAGAGAGGTAAAGAGAGCAGCTGCAGAGGAAAGAGACAAGTATTCCTCTGCAGAAGGACAGTGAGAGTCAAAATAGGAGGCAAAGTCATCCCCGCAAGCTTTCTAAAAATTGAAGGAAGGGGGACGCTCGTTGGGGCGAAAAACCGGAGAGAGAGGGATAGATAGAAGAATTGGTAGGTGGTCAGAACCCAGGTCCTGAAGCACCTCCCAGGAGCAAGAAAAAGCAAGAGTGGAAGGAGCAAAGAAGATGTCAGGAGAGGAGCAATGGAGAAGGGTGGGTGTGTCAGGGTTATTGAGGGGGAGGAGGTCTGAGGAGATGACCCAGTCGAATACTTCCTCCCCACGGGGGTTGGAAGTACCTCTTGAGTCCCAAAGGGGGTGATGGCAATTGAAGTCCCCCAGAATGAAGAGATTTCTGGAGGAGGGAAGAATTGAGGGAGAGAAGGAATTAGTTCTGCCATCTGTCGGGGAGGAGCGAATAGGGGGGGCATACACATTAGGAAATGACACCGAGGAGGATTTGTTTAGAGAGATGTTGACCCCTACATAATCAGAGTAGGGATCGAGCGAAGAAAGAGAGGTGGTAGAAAGTTCAGAAAAGGATAGGCCCTGTCTGACGAAAATGACAACGCCGCCACTGGCATGCGAGGCATCAGAAGAGAGAATGCCAGACCGGGAGTGGGTGCGATCAGAACGCAGAACAGAGAATCCGGGAATCCGGAAAGAGGAAGATGAGTTAAGATTGGATTCCTGAATGCAGATAAGGTCGACAGGATGGGATGAAAGAAAGTGAAGTAGTTTAGTGCTCCTGGCTCGAAGACCTCCAGCATTCCATTGAAGAACCCTGAGAGAGTCAGGGGGAGGAGAGGAGGCAGGAGGTGCAGAAGTATAGCCAGAAACAAGGGACGGCGGTGGGAGGGCAGGGGAAGGAGATATAAGATGGGCAGATGGGGTATAAGAAGTTTGGAGACGAGGGTGGGGCAAGAGTGCAGCATTAGCAGAGGGGAAGCCGGATTCCACAGTGGAGGTATACGTGCCGGAGAAGTCCGAGGAGAGGGGAGTCACAGTGTTACGGCAGGGGGGGCAGCACCAAGAGTGAGAGCTGCCAAGAGCTCTGAAATTGGATAAAAGAAAGTTGTGAGCACCTTAGATGGACCCATTTGGAGCAAGCGCAGCATTGCACTGACTTGCCCCGCCAGGTCACATTTCCAGCGCACACAGAGCAAGGAAAGATGGGGCCAGGGTTAGGATGAACGTTACCGCTCATCAGGAGAAGAAGAAGAATGAGGAGACGAAGGAGGGCAAGAGTAAGGCAGGAGAGAAGAAAAAGTGAGAACAGGCGACCGATTTTAAAGATGCTGTGTGCTGCCCATCTGCGGTCGTTCAGGGGGCAGCATAGCGAAAAAATGAATGGGGAGTGCCCGGGGTAACTGGGACCCTCGGGAAGGCCAACAGCCATTTCGACCCAACCCAAACGGGGTCGGGGACCGCACCACCACGTTCAGGCGGCTGTTGATTGGTGCCCTCCTCTTCCTCGGGATGGAGGTACGGCATGAACGGCACTTCAGGTTCATGCCGTCAACCCAATTGAAATTAGGCTAGGAGAAAGACCGCAGCCCATTTCGAACCTGTCAATGGTTCGAAATGGCACTTGACGTAGTGGTTATTGATCTTATTATGAGCCTGTTTCCTTAAAACTTTATCAAATTAACATGCACCTCTTGTTTGAAATATCTTACAAGAATAAAATATTGTAGTAATTGTTATCAAATGGTTTATTTTTGTTATGATTAGGCCTGTGCATGGTTGAGTTTACTCAACACCTTGTTTTTGTGGTTCACCCATTCTCTTCCAGGGACTAGAGGCACGTCATGAAACTATAGTTAAGGCTCACTCCTCAAACCTCGTGAAACTCACGTTAGGAAAAAGTGACCGTGAAAAAAATGCAGACTGGCAGCTCCACCAACAATGTGGATTGTCTTGGTGGGTGCGTAAAAGTCGCCTCTCATGACTCACCAGGTAAGCAGCTTCCCAATTTTAACCTGGTGAAACACGTGTAGCACCATATCTTGTACGTACGGTAAGAACTATGTACCTAACGTTAATCCGTCCGGTTTTCTCTTTTGCGTTTAGCAGATGCATTCAAGTATGTGCATCCTCTCGGTAGTTGTGGAAATAGTGCTTACACTTCTATTGAAAGTGCATAATTTTAAACATTTACCTTGCGCATGTACTTGTGGTTTAGGAAAGACTTACTAAAGATCTGGAATTGACCCAAGATAATCTTTCTGCTGCCAATAACAAGGTCAGTGACCTCGAGCGAAAGGTGAAAATTCAGCAAGATCGAATAATTTTAATGAAAGAAGAAACTGCCAATCTGAAGACAGAGCATCGGTATGTTGGTTTCATGAATGTGTTTACTAATACGCTCCATTGCCAGTAAAGAAAATGCAGTTGATAGACATCCATAATTTCTTTTAGAGAGAAAAGCGAAGATCTTCTAGTGTTCATAGAACATTTTCGCATCCAGACACGCTTTGAAGTTGCCAACGCTGACGACTTACTACATGTTGTCACAACCAAGCAAGAAAAATTATAGCAAAAGTCGTTGGTGTAAGGCAAATAACCACTTAAAAAGGCTTTTAACTGGCAACCTCTTAACTGCCTGACTAACTTTTGTCAAACCGAACTACGAGCCTGAGCTGACAAAAATTGTGGCTTGAAGAGTTTTTAAAATTTTGCATCATTTATTTCAGGATTTCAATCACGAATGCTGACGAGCGACTAAACATCGAGAGGCGTCGGATGCAAGCGGAGGCTCGGGAGCAAGAGGAGGTTAGAGTGCGGGAGGTTGAACGGCGTCGTATGGAAGCGGAAGAGGGGCGGAATGCTGCAGAGGAGCGTGCGGAACGAATGCGGATGGCACGAGAGTGCCTGGTGAAGGAAGTGGCCGAGATTAATGCCAAGTTGTTGGAGGAAAGAATGCTCCATGATGAAGATACAGGGAGGTTAAGAATGCAACTTAAAGCGGAGGAAAATGTGAGAAAGAGTGATACGTGGTTGAATATCCAAGAGCATTTACGAGTGACAATTAGTTTTAGTAGATTTTTCTTGTAAGATCTGAAATGTGACGCCCTACTGAAGTACATAGCTTTCGACGTCACCACAGGCCATAAATATCTGAGCACAGTTATTATTACTCGGTTATTGAACTCGCGAACTCTCGATTCTGAAAGCAGAGTTCTGGTGATCGTCTCCCTCTTAGAATAGAGCCAACACAAGCTCAAGCTATCAAAGTTTTTGTGGCAAAAGATAGAAGGAAGCCAGGTTGCTATGACTAAATGTCGCCTTTTTACTATTCGCTGGGTGAGCATTGAGAACCGTCACTTTTCTAACTCGGTGAAGTACAAGGGGGGATTGGTCTTAAACTGAAGTATCTTTGCTGACGAAAAATATGTGCTTCAGACGCACGTTGAACAGCTGCAAGAACGAATTCGTACTTTGCAAAATGAGAAATCCGAAACACAGAAGCGATTATCAGCTGCTTCCGCTAAACTGGCGGAGATTGACGCTTCCAGAGCTGCCCTTGCAATTGAAACAGAAGGTTTGAAGCGAGCTCTGGACGGCGTCAAGAAGCAACTTGCCTCGAAAGATGAGAGATCGGAAGAAGAAGTAGAACGTGTGAGACATGGATTTAAAAAGAGGTGACGCCAGTAATGATAGTTGAGAAAAACGGGATTTTTACAGATTTGTATGACATCATTTGCTTCTTACTGATGCAACAGATGTGATGTGTTTTATGTTATTTAGCTTACTGCTTACGATCACACTTTAACTGGAAAGAGAATCTTTAAATTGGAAACCTGTCTTAACGATCAGTAATGAGAATATATGGGAAAGCATGGACTTACGTAGTCTGAAGCCCCAAGCTGGCTTGACATAAACTAGTTCAGTTTATTATTTCCACCACGTCAAAACGCAAAAAGTAAAATTTACAAAAGTTGGTGGCATGTACAATGAAAAAGGATCACAACAGAACGAAATAACAACTAAAATTTATGCAAGTATTAAGTGAGACGAGGCCAACAGTTAGTGGGTCATGCTATTTGTAAATCTCTTGTCTCAACCGCTTCTATATTTTAGAATCACTCAACTTGAGGAAGAGAATTGTCAGGTTACGTGTCTTCGAAAAAAAGTTAATGAGCTTGAAAACAAACTATCCCAGGAGACTGCTCTGAGAAGGGAGACTTGTGACCAGAAAGATCGCCTGATAGACAAGTTCCGAGACGATCTCCGTCGAGCGGAAGAGGACATGGCAAGACTCAAAGAAGAGGAATACAAGAGGGCGTCCATGCTCCAGCAGGCTGTGATGTCCTATATGACCAGTGTACAGAGTTCTTCTAAATAATTTTTTAAGCCGAGATTTTTCACATTTTTATACTTGCGTAGGTGCTTTGTGATCTTCATATTTATGCCTAAGTTTTCAGTTGCGTAGATGAATGCACTGCATTACGTTTTCAGCCGTTGCTTTGGAGCTGGGTGCGTTTTTCGAGAAAATGGCTATTTGATTGATTTTATGACTAACTCAGTACATGACAGACTAGATCAGAGGTGGGCAAACTTTTTAGTCGGAGAGCCGCATTGACCATTCTAGAGTTGGCCGAAAGCCAGTGCTTAAAATCTTGCAATAGCTGTATACAATGCAAGAGCTTGCAATGTCATATTACAGGGCATTGAAAATGATGGTGTCAAAAAAAAGTCATCACTCTCTATTTGGACGGAAAATACGTCAATTCAAACCAAGAATTGCATTGCCACTCTTTCAGTGGTGGCTTCTATCGTTTTTGGCCCTTTAGTACGGCGAGTGTGGCCACCCCTGTCAAATTAAATACATAAAAGTTTCTGTAAGTGTTGGCGGGCCGTAGTTTGCCCAGCCCTGAACTAGACGGATAGCTTTGTTTGATGGACCGAGTTCACTATTTAGGCTGGTTTCCATTAGGCGTAGATTGCAGGCGTAGCGTGAAACATTCTCGCTGCGCGCATAAAACTAATTAAAAAAACGAAGGTTTCGCACTACGCCTAATAAAAACCAGCCTTTAATTTACTGAAGATACTCTGCTTTAAAATAAGGTTTTAAAAAACAGTTGTGTGAAAATCTTATCGTGACGCACTCATCATGGATGACATGGCGTGGAAAGGAAGAGCTCGGGCTTGTACTTTTGGTTCAGGCTTCTATTTAATGCGATGCCACCACTGATGAGAGCTTAGAGATAATAAAAAAAATTCTGTCGACTCAGTTTCCCTGTTTTAGCACCACTTAACGTTATTTCAGCTATTAATTCGAACAAACTACTTGCTTCAAGTTTAGATAATGCAGCTGGTAAATGTCGCTTTAAGAAATGCCAATGATGTTGGCGACTTTATTTTGCACTGTGTCTTGCTTGTGTTAGTACTGTCCATGCCGTGATAATTGATATAAATGCTAGTTTATCATAACGTACGTTTAGTGATGTAGACAGCATTTCTTCAGTGCAGGCCGATGATGCAGAAAGTTTGACTATATGTTCACTGTACTTATTTTTGATAACCTGTGCATATGTAATCGTTAATGTAGTTTTTATTATCGTGACTGTTCGTGAAATTGTAATATTTCGTGATTTTTATTAAAAAGAAAGAAAAATAATGGTGTTGTTGGTCCAACCTTGCAGGGTGTCATGGAGCGTTGATAAATGACTTCACGGTAACTGTCTCAGCAGTTTCGTAATTCGTTTTAATGTAAATGCTAGTACTGTAGACTGTTATTCAACTCGTTCCGAGAGATCATTAAGGCGAACTGGTGTATTTTCAAATTGCGATGTTTTTTACTGTCAATGGTTTATTGTAAAAATATGTTTAAAAGGAACTTTGCTAAATGCTTACAGCACTAATTTTTTGCTTAATAGTCAAATGCAATATATGAATAAATTAATGTTTTTATCAACAGAACAAAACCCTCTCCACGTACGTCAACAGTCCAAACCCAAATTTTTCATTCCCACATCAGCTAAAAGTAATGATGAACTCAATCAGCCCGAGTGCGTCCACAAATAAAATATAGAGGTAGCTACTTTTTTCTTGATATCTGTGACGGTTTTTACTGGTGGTCTAATCACTAAACAGCTGTCCTCACTGATTTGTCAGATGATCTCTAAAAAATCGCTACTATACAATAGCCTAAATTTTATACGTATCTTTCAAACGTTTGGAAGCAAATTGTCCTTTTTCTCCATCACTTCACGTTTGTCGCTCCTTTGAGATCGTCAAACATTCAACTATGTCTTGCCCAGAACGGTAAAAAAATTAAAAAATGACTTGGGTGTAGCTAAGGGATGGGACAAAGAAGCCATGGTCCTTGATCACAAACTTCTTATACACAAGAAAAGATACTGTATTGTCGAGTAAATAACGGTAACAGATCATTAATCTCAAAAAAAATGTCATCAAAAGTTTGAGAAACACAAAACACTTCTAAAATTATACCCTAAGTATTATTAACCCCTCTCTAAAATTTGCTTCTGGCAGTGCTATTGGTGTCATTAGCTAATATTAATCTTAGGAAAACGATGTTCGTGACTTGTTTACCACTTACTGGCAAAATGAACAGAGGCTGAATGTTGTTCCATTTACTTTTTACTACATTAATTAGTTTCAGTTGCAGAAACTTCGTTACTTTTCTGCAAATGTAGCAAAACCGGTAACTAGTTACAATTTAGCCGCAATTAAAATTATTAGGCCTATTTGTAGTTACTTTTTGATCCTATTCGGCAGAGCAAAAATAGAGAAATCAACGTTGGAATGGCTTTTTAGCCAAAAAAAGGTATTGAAACTCAAAACTGCGGTCTTACTGACCAATATTTTTAAAATGCTGTTTTTTCAAAACGCAATTGATCATTGCAGCGTGATTATATTGTTCCCACGTTTGAATATTTGTGTCAATAGGTTGCTAAAGCTTTTGCTAGTCAGATACAAAAAATATCGCCGAAGCCACCTGCATAAAAAGAAAAACAGTTCTCTTAAATCTGGGCGATTTAATTTCTATCTTCAAACAAATGAGCTGGGCAAGTTATAGTTAGTTTTCAGGGATATTTCAATCTCATATATGCTTAATAAAAATAAATTTTACTGTGTTGCTGCAATCAAGGTCGTGGAGAGGCTCTAGTAGAGGTGCTTTCAAAGAAGAAAGGGCTGGAACAAGGACTTCAAGAAATATCTATTTTCTCAACTTTTTCTTGGCTCAGTGCAATAAATGCTCTAATCATGATAAGGAATGCTAAATCATTAACTATTCAAAAAAAATGATTTAGTCAGTTAACAAAATAAATTAATTTTACAGTACAGGTGAACGAAATCTCAAAAAAGCTGGCGGTACTCCCCTGTTTTAAATTTCAAGGAGTCACCTTGCCCCTTTTTCTTGCAGATGCTCTTGCTTTGTCCCACTATCTCTGTCACTTAAAAGTGGAGCAACACCGCTAAAGATCCTATTTCAGAGGCAGACCACACGAATCAACTTGCTGGGTTTTTCTAGACGCTATGCCAGCAAATATTTTGTTGCGATTGGTAAATTTAATTTTGTTTTAGTTCATATCCCCCTTTCAAAAATCCTCCGTATGCCACTACCTTGATCTAATTTTCAAAATTTGGAAAAAGCATGGCTCCTGTCGCCTCCTCCCCATATGTTTCGCCGTCCGTGTAATTCCAAAGAGAATCAAAACACAACTAATGTTCCATAAAGGGATAGTCGATAATTGACTAGGGTATGTGATGCACGTGGCTTTAATGAAAGTGGTCTATTATCGACAAAAGGTTAATATTGTTCTCGTACAGTATTGTAACCGGAGGATAAGACAAGGCTATAAGATTTGCTTGTAACTTATTACAAACAATTACTATCATTAAGTTTACTGCTTTCAAAAGCCACCACGTCAGCCAAGCATATAGGCTGGTAAATAATAGAATACTGTAAAGATTCTATTACTTGATTTTGCATTTAATTGATAATTTCTGATGTAAGCCATTCTCAGAATTCGTTGCAGTTGCAGTGCAAACAAAGAAATCAGTAAATTTTCTCTTCGTCATGCTTCAACTTCCTTTTTTACTCAAATTAACCATCGTTTTTCCTAAATACAAAACAAAAAAATTAGCTGAACACACAGTAGCACCAACGCAAAAACTTTTATCGCTTTCAAAACATTTCCTGTCTCACTCCCACGAACAAAATTACGCGCGCGCCAAAACACAAACTGCTAAACCAAGAAATTAGGACGCCATAAAAACGAACTCAAAAGCTTAAAGAAAAACAGGTTGCATGTCGCTTAAAATTGTCAACTACTATCATAAATAGCATTGTTATCAACACAAATCAATTTAGCGGCAGATTTTCTGTATGACAAAACTGAATTGATATTGTTGTGCAGTGTTGTGCGAGTCAATAAAACAATTCAACTGCCCGAGCGTCAGCGTTTTCAGCATAAAATTTTGACGGCGTTAGCTAAAGCCTTTGCGGTGGCAAAAATTGACGGCGTCAGGGTCAATTTTTTGTAAATCAGCCGTACAAAAATTAGTACTAGAAAGCTAAACCTTTTCCAAACTTTTGATTAAGCTTATTTCTAAACGAATATTATTTTGTAAAAAGTTTTCTATCTGACAAAGCAAGTTTATAGGTAAGCAAGTGCCGGTACTAACCACGCGCATGCATGACTTAAATCAGTGATTCTCAAACTTTCATGATTGGTGACCCCCTTCCAAAGACTCTCAACACTTTTGGTCCCCTGCTCTTTAATAAAAATTCTAGTTTTGCTTTAAACGAGCTTTCCTCAGGTATTTTATTTGCCACGTTAAATAATAAAAAAACCCAACCAACCAAAGTAAAAGAATAAATGCATTAAAGTCAAAGAATTAAACAAATCATAATTACTTTAGATTACTTTAATTAACCTAGTCGGTGCATTTATAGCGTGTTCTTGTATTCGCCTGAGGAGACCTTTGATATTCGGCTCCGTCCTGGGCTGAGCAAGGCAAATGTCACTGCATAATTTGAGGAGATTTCTGGATTTTGTTTTTAGAGACGCCAGATCAGAAAATCCAGCTTCGCAAAGGTAGGTAGTTGCGAATTAAACACGAATTACGGAAGCTTTTTTTCTGAGTAGTGAATTCATATCATGAAGAGACAACCAAAAGCTGGATTTATCAGTTTTGTTATTTAATGTCAGCTTTATCGCATTCGAAACTTTGAACTCTGCCAACTCCTCTGCTTCTTCGGCATTAGGGTCAATTTCGTGTTAAACGGGTCTGTGTACCATCAAACATGCAACGTCGTTGAAATATGATCGAAACTTAACAGAGACGATTTCAAAATGCTCTATGATGCAAGTTTTGATGTTATCTGGCACATCAATTGCTTTTCCAACAAAGGAAACTAGGTAGTGGACCCTTACTTTAATTCGTACCGGCGCGATGCTGTACTGGTTAGAGCGTCCGTATCGCAGTCGGTAGACCTGGGATTCATTTCCCAAGTCGAGTCATACCAAAAGACTTTAAAAAATGGTATTCACAGCTTCCCTGCTTGGCGCTCAGCACATAAGGGATAGTGTGGAGAACAAGCCGGCAAGCTTGCTTGTTGTGTCCTTGGGCAAGGCACTTAACGGGACGCCTCCGTCTTTATGTGGCAGACAGATGGTGGGGCCAAGCAGTCTACCCGTCGTGGTGGCCCAGTCTGACGAAAGACATGCAAACCGAGCATGAGCTCATACGCGTGAATGTGAACTTTAATTCGTGCTTGCCAGACTCCCATTTAAGCAGTGTGACCAGCCAGCTTGTTTTTAACGTCCCTGACTGTCACATTACGGCCTTGCAAAGACAAGTTCATGTCGTTGAGGTGGCCGAATACATCGGCTAGGTACGCAAGCATCACAACAAACTCTTCATCGTGAAATTGGACATGGAATTTGTTTTTGTTTTGTCGAAGAAAAATTTCAAAATTTAAATTCACGCAACCGAAAGAGGCATTTGGCTTTCGACAGCTACGGACTTTGGTATAAAACAAAAGCCCCACATGTTGCGCTCCTATTTCTTTGGCCAAACGTTGGAAAAGCCGGTGATTTTTTGTTGATCACTTTGACCGCAACTTCCATAACTTCCTTCAAATGTAGAGGTAGAGGCTTGACGCTAGAGTGTATTGGTGTAGTGAATAGTGCGAGGACGTCACATAGGCCAATTCGTTCTACACCAGTGTGATAAACCCTAATTTGACGCCAATCATTGCTGGGGCACCGTGAGTACAGATGTGCTTGAAATTTTGCCAGCTGAGCTCGTTGGCTTGAAAAAAAGAGTCCACAAGAGCTTTGACATTAGCATCAATTGTTGCGGCTAACAGTGCATCGCTAAACAAGAACTCTTCCTTTATCTTTCTGTCTTTCTCGTATCGGACAAAGGCGATCGAGTGGCTTTCTAAAGCGCTATCGGTAGACTCGTCAAGTTGAATGCTAGCCTGGAGCGCACTTTGCTTGATTTCAGAGCAAACTTGCTGGCACACATTAGCAGCCATGTCGTCAATCCGTCGGCGAATGGTGTCGTTAAAGAGCGAAGCATGCTGGATTTTCTTTTTCGTTCCTGATTCGATTACTTTTTTTCGCATGGCTTGATAAGTTCCTCAGCGATACTATGCGTCTTCGTGCACTTCGCAATTCAAGATGCCACCTCGCAGCTGCATTGAAGAGTAGTCTTTTCCTCTGCCGTAAATCCCAAATGAAGTAGCGTGGCTTCCAGGTCGTATCGTACTCGTTTGGCAGACTGAGCATCGATGTCACGATCTTTCCTTTGGGAATGCTTTTTATCGCAATGGTATTTTAGTTTAGAGAGTCGTAATGTCGCATTTGACATCACGACAGAGCAGTGAAGACACTTTGCACAATCACGACCGTTCCGAGTAACTTTTGTGAAGCCAAACAAGATGTATCTCTCTCCACTTGCGAATTTTTAACATTTAATAAACCAAAATCTTGTTAAAGCTGAATATATAATAAATCTTAAGGTCTAGAGTCGAAACAAAATACAAGCGAAGAAGTAGTTAAATTTCTATTGATGCAACAGTCACAATTACTCTTATCTTCGTAATTCGCCAACTTTATATTTTCTATGCCTAGGGCAAGACGCACCAAACTCCTCCTACTACTTACAACCACTATCTTCGTAATGACAACAAATCACAACGATATAGCGCGGATATTCCGTCTCTATCCGCAACTAACTGTCACCTTCAGTTAACTCTAATCATCAATACGGACCTTCCATTCGTCCCCACAACACGTTTTGACTTTAATCCTTCAGAAGAGTGAAGTGCGAAATTTGGTTGTATACAAATTGAAATTGTAAGCAAAATTGAAATTGAAAGCAAATTTGAAGCAAAAGCAAAATCGAGCAAAATTGAAATTGCCAGACGAACTATTACGTAACAAAGGAAGTCAGCAAATTCAGACGTTCTTGAAGTTGTAAACAAGATTACGTCACAATCTGCAACTTGCTATCACAAGATTCGATTTCTATTTAAAAAGACTAAATCATTTAAGTTTTGTAATGCGACAGATTAAGAACAAAGCTTCAATGTACCGGATAATTCAAGAACGCTCCAGAAAAATGCGTCACCGACTGTCACTAGGGAGGTCCACAACGTAATATGAAAACTACAAATCTAAGTTTAACTGGCGAATACGTAATATGGTGACACTTGGGTTATGCAATACTAGTGAAAGCCTCTGCAAAGTTACCTAGAAAAGGCCTTTCCCGTGAACCCCAAAAGCGGCCGAGAGCCCCGTTTGAGAAACCCTGCCCTAAACTCTGATCATTTTCTCCGTTTCTATCAGTTTCATTAAATAGTCTAATTAGAATATAAGCAACAAATGTTCTAGAGGAGTGCTCTTCAACCTTTTGTCATCGCGGAACCCTTGATGTACTTACGCGCTTGTCACGGAACATTTTAATGCGCTATTAGCATAGTTTTGTTGCCATTATTTGTGGAACAGAACAATAGTTTCAATAACAAACGCTTTGTTATCTCTCTCTCACTCCAACCAGACCTTAAATGTAAGTGATCGGAGCTATTTGGAGGTGGCCTCCAAAAAAGAAAAGGTCGACGCCTATGCTTCGGGACTGAGTAACCAGACTCCTTTTGCATCCAAAAGAGAAACATTTTGATGCCCCCACCTACTTCGTTCTTCAGTAGATATTTATTTCTTTTTCCAATTATAAACGGAGAATCTTCGGATTTTACGGAACCACTGCTGAACCCCTTTGTTGGAGCGCACTGTTCTAGAAAAATGAAGCGCATCTGTGGTTTCAGCATCTAGAAATATGCTTAGATTTAGCCAAAAAGTCGTAAGTGAAATAAGCTTGAAAAGATCTACATTGATTTTTATTTAAGATAAGAACTGCTTTTAAATAAAACGGTTTTTAAGGCTACGTTTGTACATTGCGATTTTCGCAACCAGGAATAAAATTTCCAACCAACATTCAGAGCAGGTTTTGCATCCACTGTTCCTTTGTGGAAAAAGTTACTCGCAAAGAAATTGTAGAAAATGGTGGAGAAAGTCACTGGCAAAGAAATTGTGGAAGCAATGCAAAAGATGAAGTGAGGAAAGACAACTCTACCATCTGAAGTAAGTGTGGAGATGATAGTTGCAGTGGCGAAATTGTTGTTAAGGTGATGATGGATCTCTGTCAAAGCGTATTGGATGGTAAAGGGATGCCTGATGAGTGGAAAACAAGTGTGATTGTGCTTATCTTTAAAGGAAAGGGTGATGTGATAGGCTGTGGATCATGTAGAGGAGTAAAACTGGAAGAACATGCCATGAAAATTGTTGAAAGGGTATTAGAGAGGCGAATACTAACACTGATCATTTTGAATAAAATGCAGTTTGGATTGGAGCCAGGAAAAGGAACAAAGAATGCAAGATTCATTGTGAGGAGGATGCAGGAGGAATATCAAAAGAAGGACAAGAAGTTGCATATGTGTTTTGTTGACATGGAAAAAGCTTTTGATAGAGCGCCAAGAAAAGTGATGGAGTGGGCCTTGAGAAAGAAGGGTTTATCAGAAGTAATGCCTGAGCAGTTATGAGCTTGTATGATGGCGCAAAGACTAGAGTGAGAGTGGGATCTGCATATTCAGAGGAATTTAAAGTAGAGGTTGATGTATCAAGGATCTGTGCTATCGCCAATATTGCTTGCAATAGTTGTGGACGTTATTACAGAAAAGCAAGAAGGGGTGTGGTTTATACATAACTGCATGCCGATGACCTTGTTCTCATGAGCGAAACCATGGAAGACTTTAAATAAAGATTTTGGAATTGGAAGGATGCACTGGAAAAAAAGGGTTTAGTGATAAAAACCAGAAAATCAAAAGTGGTGGTAAGCGGGTCGGCAAGAGAACTGTTAAAAAGCAAGATATATCTATGTGGAGTTTGTGGGAGAAGAGTCATGGCTAATTCAGTTTTGTGCACAAAATGTGGAATGCGTCCTTGGCAGATGTGCAAAAATAAAGAGAGTTACCGCTAGGTTGGCAACACGTTTTGTTTGCTCGAGATGTAGAGGAATAATGGAAAGAACGGTAGATTTGTGTGACGAAGTGTAGACAGTGAATGGATTTTGTTATTTGGCAGACCGACTATATTTTAGTGATGGTTGCGAAGCGGCAGTCGCTGCAAGAGTAAGAATCGGTTAGGTAAGATTCAGGAAATGTGGATAGTTGTTACTTGGAAATAGGTTTTCTCTGAAAATGAAAGGTAAAGTTTATTGTTTTTGCCTATGATCAGCAATGGTGTATGGAAGCGAGACATAGTATTTAAAAGAAAATGAAAAAGCAATTTAAGGAGAATGGAGAGAGCTATGATGAGAGCCATTTGCGGTCGGAAAGTTATAGGCAGAAAGACGACTGAGGAACAGATGAACATGCTTGGGTTGAAGGAAACAGTAAATGGGTTAGCAACAGCAAATGGAGTTAGATGGTGTAGATATGTGCAAAGGAGGGATGACGACAGTGTTTTGCGGGTTGCTCGATTTTGAAGTGAGTGGCGAGAGAAAGCATGAACAACCAAAGAAAACCTGGAAGAAGCAAGTAGAAGAAGAGACTGAGAAGATTGATTTGAAGCAAGTGGATGACCTGAATCGAGCATAGTGAAGAGATGGAGCAATGATGGCAAATAAAGCGACGCTCTCTTCGCACTCAGTATCACACAGAAACTTCTCGTCTCAAAACCAACTTTAGATGTTGATAAAAAGTTTTATTCCTTTAATCCAAAAATAACAGCCAAGCAACTTGTTATAAACATACTGCGAACGTTTCGGCCCTCAACTGGTGCCATTTTCAACGCAAATAATGTACCTCAAACAGGTTGGCTAGCAACTACGCCATACTGACACAAAAATGAACACACAAGAAGCGATGGTCACGTGTTAAATAAACGGAGAGGAAAGGATTTGGAGTCTAAATTTAAACTAGGTTTCAATTGTTGAATGCAAAGAGATTCTAGAATGAGGAGTTTGGATTTGTCAGGAGAGCTGGTGAGAATTTGTGGGTTGTTGAAGTCAACTCTGTGATTTGGATTTGATTGTAAATGGTTACACACTTCCGAGTTGAGACTAGTCTGGTGCTCATCCAGGCGTTTTACTAAATTCCGGCGAGTTTGGCCAATATAGAAAGAACCACAAGAACAGTTTAACCGGTATACTACGTTGCTTCTTAATAACTGGGGTTGGGGATCTTTGAAGTGTAGTTGTTGCTTGAGGTTTTTGGTAACATGGACGAATCTAAGCATGGTATCTGATAAATGCTGGTCAATAAATTCTTTTAATTCTTTCTCAATGTGATGGGAGATATTTCCTAGGTAAGGTAACTTGAATAAAAAATATTTGGAGATTTTCTTTTGAATGAAAGGAGTCCGAGGAGCAAACTTTTTGTTAAGAAATTGCCTGATGCATTTATCGATGAAGCCAGATGGATATTCATTCCGCAAAAAAGTGTGTTTTTGATGAAACGAAATTCTGTATCAATTTGAGAATAGGAATTGCAGATAGAATAGGAACGATGAAGAAGGGAGTTTACTAGATTTCGCTTGTAACGAAGAGGGGAAAAGCTAGAAAATTTTGTAAGGTGACCAGTGCGCGTGGGTTTGTGATAGGTGCTAGTTTTAATTCCTTTGTCAATTTTTTCGATGAGAACATCAAGAAAAGCCAGAGAGTTGTGCGATTCTACTTCCTTGGTAAACTGAATTTGACTGTGCACACTGTTAAGATTACGAAGAAATATCTCAATAGAGGAAGTATTAGTAAAAGTAGCAAAACAATCGTCAACATAGCGACAAAAGAACTTTGGTTGATGGTCCAGGGGCGTGCGTTCGATCGCTTTATCAATTACATAATTCATCATGACGTCAGCTAGTAGGGGTCCAATGGGGGAGCCCATGGCCACACCGTCTAGCTGTTTGTAGAATTTATTATTGAATTGAAAAGTTGTGTTTTTTGTTGACCAGCTCAATAGCTTTAGTAATCTACTTTTGTTAAGGCCATTCCACTCTGTAGTGTTATCAACATAAATGGATTCGAGTATGAGGTTTAAAGTAAATGAGAGAGGAATGTTGGTAAAAAGGCTTTTGACGTCAAATGACACCATGGTTTGGTTGGCAAAATTATGATTGGAAATTTTCGAAAGAAAGGTAAAGGTGTCTGAGATGTTGGTGGGATGTTGTCTGAGGTTTGCGAGAGATTGCGATAACCACCGGGCACATTCATGATTAAAGGACCCACTAGAGGAAAGAATTGGTCTCAGGGGTATTCCAGGTTTGTGTAGTTTTGGTAATCCGTATAGAGAAGGAGTGGTTGTAAAAGTGGGATATATTCTAGAGTAGATTTCACTGCACAATGCTTTTTTGGAATTAAGATAGTAAAGAGATCGTTGAAATTTAGCAAGATTAGATAGGTTTGTGTCTTGATTGCAAGTCATAAATTTAGTACGATCGTCTAAAATTTTATGCATCTTGTCAACATAATCATTGCGATTCAAAATAACTACGCCATTGCCTTTGTCAGGCTTAGTAATAACTATGTCACGATCGTTTTTTAAAGATTTTAACGCACAATTTTGCTCTTCACTGAGAATAGATCCGCTTAGTTTGCGACGTTTTTTATGAAAATAACTAGATACAAAGCAACTGTACAATCTTATAAGTTTTTGTTTTAAGATCAAGCATTGTGACGTTGATAATAGGATACGTATTTTTGAATAAAGATTTTCAAATTCAGCACGGATTTGTTGTACGTCTAGCCTAGAAGGATAAAGGCTAAAATCCAGTCCTTTGTTCAATAGCTTTGACTCTGCTTCAGTCAGTATCCTGTTGGAAAGATTGTGCACTACATCAACAGGCGATGTTTCCACGAGTCCAAGGTTTTTGAGTTTCTTTCTAAGATTTAATTGCACGGTATTTTCTTCTTTCTTTTTTACTCTTTGTAGAAACCTATTTACCAAAATTGCTGTGAAACTAGAAACCTTATTCCGAACTTCTTGTATTCTTAGCGTCATATCATGTTGAGTGGCTTTAATTTTTCCTTTTTGAAACTTTATTTCTTTTAGTAATAGAGTGCGGCGAAATTTACACGCTGCAGCCGAATCAGTCAATCCAGGTTTGTAGAGTCGAAATCTTAGAAATTTTGGACGTAAATTATAAATGCTACACTTTTCCAAAAAAACTATTGCTTCTTTGTGTCTCACTTCTTTTTGTTGTAGCAACTCGAGTTTGCGTACCAGTTTTTTAGTCGTTATCCCATAATGGCTGCCAATATACTTCGGCACACGGTATAGTTGGGAAAAAACTAATAACTTTAATCCAAAAATAACAGCCAAGCAACTTGTTATAAACATACTGCGAACGTTTCGGCCCTCAACTGGTGCCATTTTCAACGCAAATAATGTACCTCAAACAGGTTGGCTAGCAACTACGCCATACTGACACAAAAATGAACACACAAGAAGCGATGGTCACGTGTTAAATAAACGGAGAGGAAAGGATTTGGAGTCTAAATTTAAACTAGGTTTCAATTGTTGAATGCAAAGAGATTCTAGAATGAGGAGTTTGGATTTGTCAGGAGAGCTGGTGAGAATTTGTGGGTTGTTGAAGTCAACTCTGTGATTTGGATTTGATTGTAAATGGTTACACACTTCCGAGTTGAGACTAGTCTGGTGCTCATCCAGGCGTTTTACTAAATTCCGGCGAGTTTGGCCAATATAGAAAGAACCACAAGAACAGTTTAACCGGTATACTACGTTGCTTCTTAATAACTGGGGTTGGGGATCTTTGAAGTGTAGTTGTTGCTTGAGGTTTTTGGTAACATGGACGAATCTAAGCATGGTATCTGATAAATGCTGGTCAATAAATTCTTTTAATTCTTTCTCAATGTGATGGGAGATATTTCCTAGGTAAGGTAACTTGAATAAAAAATATTTGGAGATTTTCTTTTGAATGAAAGGAGTCCGAGGAGCAAACTTTTTGTTAAGAAATTGCCTGATGCATTTATCGATGAAGCCAGATGGATATTCATTCCGCAAAAAAGGTGTGTTTTTGATGAAACGAAATTCTGTATCAATTTGAGAATAGGAATTGCAGATAGAATAGGAACGATGAAGAAGGGAGTTTACTAGATTTCGCTTGTAACGAAGAGGGGAAAAGCTAGAAAATTTTGTAAGGTGACCAGTGCGCGTGGGTTTGTGATAGGTGCTAGTTTTAATTCCTTTGTCAATTTTTTCGATGAGAACATCAAGAAAAGCCAGAGAGTTGTGCGATTCTACTTCCTTGGTAAACTGAATTTGACTGTGCACACTGTTAAGATTACGAAGAAATATCTCAATAGAGGAAGTATTAGTAAAAGTAGCAAAACAATCGTCAACATAGCGACAAAAGAACTTTGGTTGATGGTCCAGGGGCGTGCGTTCGATCGCTTTATCAATTACATAATTCATCATGACGTCAGCTAGTAGGGGTAATTATTTTTAGTTATTATTTTTATTATTATTATTTAGGGGTAATTATTTATTATTTTTAGTAATTATTTATTTTTAGGTAATTATTTTTGGATTAAAGTTATTAGTTTTTTCCCAACTATACCGTGTGCCGAAGTATATTGGCAGCCATTATGGGATAACGACTAAAAAACTGGTACGCAAACTCGAGTTGCTACAACAAAAAGAAGTGAGACACAAAGAAGCAATAGTTTTTTTGGAAAAGTGTAGCATTTATAATTTACGTCCAAAATTTCTAAGATTTCGACTCTACAAACCTGGATTGACTGATTCGGCTGCAGCGTGTAAATTTCGCCGCACTCTATTACTAAAAGAAATAAAGTTTCAAAAAGGAAAAATTAAAGCCACTCAACATGATATGACGCTAAGAATACAAGAAGTTCGGAATAAGGTTTCTAGTTTCACAGCAATTTTGGTAAATAGGTTTCTACAAAGAGTAAAAAAGAAAGAAGAAAATACCGTGCAATTAAATCTTAGAAAGAAACTCAAAAACCTTGGACTCGTGGAAACATCGCCTGTTGATGTAGTGCACAATCTTTCCAACAGGATACTGACTGAAGCAGAGTCAAAGCTATTGAACAAAGGACTGGATTTTAGCCTTTATCCTTCTAGGCTAGACGTACAACAAATCCGTGCTGAATTTGAAAATCTTTATTCAAAAATACGTATCCTATTATCAACGTCACAATGCTTGATCTTAAAACAAAAACTTATAAGATTGTACAGTTGCTTTGTATCTAGTTATTTTCATAAAAAACGTCGCAAACTAAGCGGATCTATTCTCAGTGAAGAGCAAAATTGTGCGTTAAAATCTTTAAAAAACGATCGTGACATAGTTATTACTAAGCCTGACAAAGGCAATGGCGTAGTTATTTTGAATCGCAATGATTATGTTGACAAGATGCATAAAATTTTAGACGATCGTACTAAATTTATGACTTGCAATCAAGACACAAACCTATCTAATCTTGCTAAATTTCAACGATCTCTTTACTATCTTAATTCCAAAAAAGCATTGTGCAGTGAAATCTACTCTAGAATATATCCCACTTTTACAACCACTCCTTCTCTATACGGATTACCAAAACTACACAAACCTGGAATACCCCTGAGACCAATTTTTTCCTCTAGTGGGTCCTTTAATCATGAATGTGCCCGGTGGTTATCGCAATCTCTCGCAAACCTCAGACAACATCCCACCAACATCTCAGACACCTTTACCTTTCTTTCGAAAATTTCCAATCATAATTTTGCCAACCAAACCATGGTGTCATTTGACGTCAAAAGCCTTTTTACCAACATTCCTCTCTCATTTACTTTAAACCTCATACTCGAATCCATTTATGTTGATAACACTACAGAGTGGAATGGCCTTAACAAAAGTAGATTACTAAAGCTATTGAGCTGGTCAACAAAAAACACAACTTTTCAATTCAATAATAAATTCTACAAACAGCTAGACGGTGTGGCCATGGGCTCCCCCATTGGACCCCTACTAGCTGACGTCATGATGAATTATATAATTGATAAAGCGATCGAACGCACGCCCCTGGACCATCAACCAAAGTTCTTTTGTCGCTATGTTGACGATTGTTTTGCTACTTTTACTAATACTTCCTCTATTGAGATATTTCTTCGTAATCTTAACAGTGTGCACAGTCAAATTCAGTTTACCAAGGAAGTAGAATCGCACAACTCTCTGGCTTTTCTTGATGTTCTCATCGAAAAAATTGACAAAGGAATTAAAACTAGCACCTATCACAAACCCACGCGCACTGGTCACCTTACAAAATTTTCTAGCTTTTCCCCTCTTCGTTACAAGCGAAATCTAGTAAACTCCCTTCTTCATCGTTCCTATTCTATCTGCAATTCCTATTCTCAAATTGATACAGAATTTCGTTTCATCAAAAACACACTTTTTTGCGGAATGAATATCCATCTGGCTTCATCGATAAATGCATCAGGCAATTTCTTAACAAAAAGTTTGCTCCTCGGACTCCTTTCATTCAAAAGAAAATCTCCAAATATTTTTTATTCAAGTTACCTTACCTAGGAAATATCTCCCATCACATTGAGAAAGAATTAAAAGAATTTATTGACCAGCATTTATCAGATACCATGCTTAGATTCGTCCATGTTACCAAAAACCTCAAGCAACAACTACACTTCAAAGATCCCCAACCCCAGTTATTAAGAAGCAACGTAGTATACCGGTTAAACTGTTCTTGTGGTTCTTTCTATATTGGCCAAACTCGCCGGAATTTAGTAAAACGCCTGGATGAGCACCAGACTAGTCTCAACTCGGAAGTGTGTAACCATTTACAATCAAATCCAAATCACAGAGTTGACTTCAACAACCCACAAATTCTCACCAGCTCTCCTGACAAATCCAAACTCCTCATTCTAGAATCTCTTTGCATTCAACAATTGAAACCTAGTTTAAATTTAGACTCCAAATCCTTTCCTCTCCGTTTATTTAACACGTGACCATCGCTTCTTGTGTGTTCATTTTTGTGTCAGTATGGCGTAGTTGCTAGCCAACCTGTTTGAGGTACATTATTTGCGTTGAAAATGGCACCAGTTGAGGGCCGAAACGTTCGCAGTATGTTTATAACAAGTTGCTTGGCTGTTATTTTTGGATTAAAGTTATTAGTTTTTTCCCAACTATACCGTGTGCCGAAGTTTTATTCCTGGTTACGAAAACCGATATGAGCAAACGCAGCCTAAAATCCTACCTTTTAAGTTGGAAAACAAATTTCATTTGATGTAAAGGACTTGTATAAATGAGTTGTAAAAAATATTGACGCTAAACGATTGAAAACGGCTTAAGGGGTTGTTCAAATATCACACAACGCCTCCATAGGGAGGGAACGGGGGAAACGAAAACCGTCTTTTTGGTGTCATGTGGGGAAGAAAGGTATTAGAGATATCAATATATATGACAAACTTGCGATTCTAATAAATGAGTTATCACTAGAAGGACCAAGCTTTTCAACTACCTACAAGGATCAAATACGTCAATTGACGTTTGTGTAAAATAATGCAATATTGAAGTCTTTAAAAATAATTATAATGCGAAAATAACTTTTTAAACAATTTAAGAGCTGTTTTAATGTCATTAGCTGCACATCAAATTGCTAAGGGATAAAACGTGAGAGTACAGGAGCAATGGTCCTTCTCTGCATTTTTCAGGCAATGTCAAAATTGAGCAAATTTTTAAAAATATAAACAGTTAATTAAAATTTAGCAAACAAAGACTTATATTGGCTCATAATAGAGTTACTTAGTTTGGCCAACTTCAAAAGTTATTTGTACTTGTACATCCAAGCTTTTACGAATTACAACGCATTTAATGGCAATTAAACATTACTAACAATCCAGCAACAAACGTTTTTATGACATGCACAATCGACATCGTTTTTTCGCACATTTTCCGCAAACAGGTTTGACACAATTGTCGCAAACATCTGCTGTTCTGTTTTTGCATTGCCGGATAGAGCAGGTTCGGCGACATTTAGCGGGTGGAAATTGAATATTTACTTTTCTGTTTTCTGTTTGAGTGCTACTGGGACCAATACCAATTAGCTCTTCACTAATCTTCTGTATATATTTTCTGCGTGAGATGCTTGATTTGCAAACGTTTTTATAGACAATTCAACTGTTTATAAGAGCCAGGTCTATTATATTGCAAAAAACGTGTATTGCCCACCGTCTGCTTGCGGCCTTCACCGAATAAATTCTCGTCATTTGATCGAGAACATCTACCCCAAACTTCGTTTTGTTGTAGAAAAGAACAGACTCTGGTTTTTTCTTTGGGTAATTTTCTTCTGGAATAGAAACGCATGGATGTAAGGTGCTCAAAATATTGACTGATTTTGGTTTTTTGCATTGATAGGAAGTGATGGTCATAACAATATCTTCTTTTGATTTTACAATGACGGTAAGAAATCTGAGGCCGAGCGTGGGTTTTGGCTTCCCTTTGCCAAAGCAAAAACACCTCTTCCCATTTTCGATCAAGCAAATCATAAACGTTGGTGTCAAAATGCTGCGTTTACGCACAGCTATAAGTTTGTCTCTTGCTTATTAAAAATGGTTGCTCTATTTAAGTGACCCACTAATGCGGACCGCACACCCTTTTGCTATGCAATTGAGAGAAATATCTGAAAAGTACTTTCCTCGACAGCACAACTTTGAACGATTACGTGATTCAAACACATACAATACGATCATTACTAACATAAAAGGCGCTATGACTCACTTCACATTTTTTTTGGGAGATATATTAAAATATCAGGCAAAGGAGCCATGCCTATGATCACTTTCACTTATTCTTTCATAAATAACCCAAACAAGTCTCGCACGCTTTTGCATCTTTTTGTTTTGCTGCCTTTTCTTTGTTGTGCTACATTCAGCCTATTGTCATTTTTGTATGGCCTATATATTGTGCGTTGACTTGGTGGTGCAAAAATAAAAAGACATCTCAACTGAACCTTGTTGCTAACAAATATCCAAAAGTACATACATTGATTTGTGAGCCAACTTTGAGGAACAAGAATGGAACTAAATGAATTAACCCGATTCATGCGGATAGTGACCTTCAAAAAATTCCAAAGCAACGCTGTCCTATCAGCAGAGCTGGGCACTTCCGCAAATCGGTCCGCAAATTGCGGACTCCCGTTTCTATTTGCGGATTTGCCAACCTAATTTCCTACCGCAAATATTTGCGGATTTGCGGTGAAAAAACTGAAATTTACTGCAAATCTGCAAAGCAATAGGCAGTGTTGCCTGTTCCGCGGTAAAACCGCTTGGAAGTGGACGCTCTTATTATCTGAGGTTAACGTCCGGGTGTTGATGACCATTTTCTTTTTTTGGAGGTCAACGTCAAAATTTAACCTCTAAATAAAAAAAAAGGTCATCACGAGGGTCAAAATAGCAGTAAATATTGCAGTCTAAGTTTGCGGAAGTGCAATGTGCATTTGCGGTTGCGGAAGTCCAAAAAGTTACCGCAAACCTATCGCAAACTTGCGGATTTGCGATTGCCAAACAACTCTTGCAGTTTTGCGGCATTTGCGGTTGCGGAATTGAGTGTAAATTTGCGGTGCCCAGCTCTGCCTATCAGTCTTTTATGATTCCTTCAACTATGATGTTTCTCGTAGCGCCATTGTCGCTATCCTCGTAGATCAGTAAACCTTAATCTTTTCTTGCTGCAGATTCCTTGAGTAATGATTTTTTTCTTCAAGCCTCGCTTCAGAATTTTAAATAAGCTATAAAACTAAATTTGTTTCTGATATATTTGTTGATCAAACATTTGCGAGATATTCGAATCAAAATGGTCCAAGATTGCGAGTACAAAGGGCCTCATTTAAGTTTGAGACAAACTTTGCGGGCCGCAGAAACGTTACAGTGATGAAAAAGCTGATCTTGCTATTCTAATCGACTTTGTGTTTCGCTGGAACACTTACGCACTTTTTAATGCATTCTGGTTATTTACCACTCAAAAGAAAGTTTTCTGCCTAGACAACTAAGAAGATATAGAAAACATCAACCATTTACCAAAACATTTTATTAGCTTTTGCTTTCGTTTTCATGTCAGCGTTTGCATTAATTTTGGTGGTTCTCTGTCTGCAGCAAGCAGCACTTCGCTTGACTGGCGATTCTGATCTGTACGTCGATTATAAATCGTTCCAATAATTGAGAGGTATATGAATTCGAAAGTAACAATTAAAAAAAACCTGATATGAAAACAAAAGGAAGGCAGAAAGGTCACTGTCCGAGAATGCTACAAGAATCAGTTTTTAGGTTTTGTTTGCTGTAGAGTTGAACTTCAACTCAAGAAGCTCCTCATGGCCTTACTCGAAAATATGGACCTTCGTAGTGAAATGAGTGTCAGAATAAACTTCCAAGTTTCTCGCTTGTTATTTACATCTGGAACGTGTCTGTTTAATTCTGCTTTCAAGCCAGTTAGATGAGTTATTGTTTGTCTCTTTAACTTAGTTCTGTGACAGCAGAATCCTAGCTATTGGCTTCCTAGTTAAATTTTACTCTTCCAAAGGTCGACTTTAAACCTTAGTGTTCGAATGATCTCATGATTCTTACTTATACTAACATTTTGTTCTAGAAGTTGAAAATGAAACGCATTGAAAATGCCCACAAAGTAAACTAGTGACAGTTAAAAGCTTCACTATAAATATAAGTTTTTGTGAAAATCTGCATTCTGTTTCGAATTTAGAAATATTGTGTCTTGTTCTTATAGTTTACAGAGGTGGTTAAACGTTCTCCTCTTGAAAAACCATAATACATTCGTGGAAAAACGCAAGGCTTTGTGTACAAATTGCGTCCTCATACACAGAAGCTTAAATATGAGACTGTTTAGGCCTCTCCCTCTGAAATAGTCGACTTCCTCGATAGCTAAGTTTAAACTATTCTTCATTTTTAACGGTAAAGTTCTGGATGCCAATGCAATACCATAAACTATGCAGTGTGTACCTATAACAAATTGATTCTTTCTTTCACCTTTTTCATGAAGCCAGACCATAAGTCAAACAGCTACATTAGTGCACGCGGCTGGGCTCTACCAGTGATTGTCACAAAAGTTGATATTCTCAAAACAAAGCTTGACACAACATTACAAATATCTGATGCTATTGAATGATTTTCATGGGGTGGCAGAATGACATTTCCTTTTTCACAACATTGCCGCATCTGAAACCAGCATAGACCAATATCTGGAAACAATGGCAAAAGTCTGTCACTTTATCACGCTGAATAGCATCATAGATAGACTTTTATCTTATGATTAAGCATTCATATCTGTTTTCGTAAGATAGTTCATCAGTCCTTGCTTAATTTCACCGTTCTTGCCAATGCAGATCACAAGAACCACCTAGCCAGTGTGATGTTGAGTTAGTTTTTTTAATTACTGCAGTAGGCTACTCCTTACTTGATAAATTATTGGACAATCCTAACAATCTTGTGCGCCCAGTCATTTTGAAGTTTCAATTGATATGTTGCTGTAGCAAATAAGTTGCCAGTTTGCTCTGATGATGTTGGCCGTTCTGGCGGACAAAAACGTTAGCCAAAGCAAAGGCACCACCAAAAAAATTTGTGTGGTTATTACTCACTGGTAGGACAAAAAGTTAAGGTTCAATTTGATATAGTTCTGTCCAGGGATGTGGAAGCGGAAACGGTGAAAGCGGTCCTTTTTCTGTGGAAGCGGAAGCAGAAGCGCGAAAATTCTACCGTTTCCACTTCCACATAGGTTATTTAACTTGAAGAGTAACTTGGCGAAAAGTTTTGTCCATTTCCCAAAGTGGATTAAACGGTGAAGTTGCACAATAAGTCTGAACAACAGTGCGATATCAGTAGCACGAGAGAACAAGAAAAAGTATAACTAACATCACATTTTGTATCGATTATTGGTGAGAAAAAGATAGTTTGGACAATGAAACGTAGCTAATAAAATAATGATTTGATTAAACTTAACCAACCTTGGTTAGGGGGTTAAAAACGTTGAAGAAATGACTCACGACGGAAACAGCTTGATCAGTGCTCTTCAACAGGGATTTTGCAAAACATGCAGTTGTGTTATGTGAGTTTTAAGGGTTCCGTGAGGGGACCACGAAGGTTCTTCGTTTATTACTAGTATTTACTTCTTATTTCAGTGTACCGGTATTGATTTCTTATATGTAATGGTGTTCCGTGTATATAAATAGTATTGAAATCTTAGGATAGCAAGTTGCAGATTGTGAAGTAATTTTGTTTACAACTATAGGAACGTCTGAATTTGCTAACTCCCTTTGTAACGTAATAGTGCGTCTGCAATTTCAGTTTTGCTGTCGTTGTTGTTACCCGACCCCTTCCGAGGGATGGGTTGATGGCGGAAGACCATGGAGCCCCAAAAGTCGGGAACTACCCAGGGCCTGGGACAGAGGTCGTAGAGATACAAAAAATTGTCAAAGAGTGAGCGACGCAAAGAGTTCGTAGCTGGACAGTGCAGAATGAGATGAGAGGTGTCCGCAAGCGCTGCAGGAAAGATAAATTCTCGATTCTGCCAATCCTGGAGAGATAGGAGCTTAACAGAAGGCTGTGTCCGTTGCAGCAAAAACGAGAGAGATCACAGCGAGCATGACGTAGAAGCACAAGTTGCTCTGTGGAAATCGAGGGAACCTGTGTGTCGAAGAATTTAGATGAGGCAGTATGCCTCCAGTCCGAGAAAAGAGAAGAGTGGATACCATAGATAAGAGAAGAGTGACTACAAGGGATTGCAGTGGGAACAAGTAGCGCTCCCTGTCTGGCCAGCTCATCAGCCGCCTCGTCGTCCGGAGGAAACGAGTGTCCGAGGACCCATTGTAGCCTGATAGAACTGGAGAAGAGAGAAAACAGTTTCTGACAGAGATTGTGGTAAAAGGAAAGATGAAGAAGAGGACAGGGTGGCAAGAACAGAGCGAGAGTCAGATAGGAGGAGAAGAGAAGAGAAATGGCAGACTTGTTGGTGTTGCCGAGACCAGCAAAGAGCGTGCAGGATGGCGCAAGCTTCAGCGGAAATACTTGAGCATACTGGGCCTGCCGAAAAGAAAAGGGTGGCCTCGATGCCACAGAGACAGCAGTTGGCAAGTATGCCAGACCCGTCTTTGCCAAAAGGGAAAGGAACAGAGACGTCTCCCCGGAACACCAGGTCGTAAGGAGGGTGTAGGAAATAGGCTCCTTTGAGCAATAACGTGCTGACTGAACCCAATCGCTGGGAACTAGCAGTCACAAGGAGGAAGGCACGACAGCAAAACTTTATTCCACCAATTTACGCGGTTGTGGTAACAATTGAATTACGTCCGTCCGTCGCGAAATCCAACGATGAAAGAGAGCACAATATCTCCGACCACATGGTCGGTAACAAAATCTGCACGCGACACCAGGAATTAGGTCGCTGCACACGTCTATGTAAACAGGACACTGCACACGTCACATTAACAAAAAAAAAAAATAAATAACGGATAAACAACCTAATGGCGGGAAAGGCAAGCCGATCACCGAGCTACCAAGAGAAGATAAAGATAAACATAATCTAGCCCAAATAAAAAAATAAAAATATGTGTGTGTGATTTTAGACGCATACAATAATAACACACGAATGCACATAGTAAAAACTAGAATCACACACAACAGTCGAAAGCAAACTAACAAAAAAAATGTAAAAAAAGACAAAAAGATAATTGGCATGGCAGCTTGATGAAGAGCGAGGCGCGACACGCTACACAACTCCCCCCCTCAAGCACGCGCAGCCAGCGGAGACGTGCGAAAGGACAGAGGAAGATATCGTTGTCGATCTCGGGCTTGTCTTCCAGACGTTCAAAAGGTGAAAAGGATTAGAGAGCAGCAGCACAGGATCAGTGTACGAGAAGCTAGAAAATAAAATATAAACACGCATCAATACAACACAAATTAGCGAGGCGTGGCAGCGATCAGGCGAATTTTAAAGTCCTAACCAGGCCTAATAATGAAAACAATAAGATCCCCACAAGAAATGAAGCATGAAACATAGCTGCAAGGCTAAACCAAAAAAGGGGTTAGGCCAAACTTAATCGTCTAGTGATCTCCTGTAACGGGCCGGGAGCCTTATAGTTCTACCTCGGCGCGAACGAAATTCGGGTGGCGGCTCCTCGTCAGGGTGTGCAGAAAAGCCGACGTTAGTGGCGATGGAAGGGATTTCAATGGCAGTCGACCCGTCGTGGACTTCGTAGTCTTCCTGACAGTTCAGATGTTGGGGCATATACATGTGTGCGGCCTTAAGTCTATCGATTGAGACCGAATCAGTCCGGTCTCCAAGATCTAAAATAAAGTATTTGTCTTCCCTATCGAGAACGGGGAAAGGTCCCGTGTACGCTGGTTGCAATGACGTAGTAGAACCATCGTCTCGCACAAAGACATGCGTGCAAGTGCGTAGAGCCTTCTCCAAATAGGAACTACGACGACATGGCTCTCGAGGCAGGGAAGGTTTGAGTGATTTCATAAAAGTTAGAAGTCTTCGACGATATGCTGTGTGCGAAACAGTTTCGTTACTGTGTGAAAAAAATTGTCCTGGCAAGCGCAGCGTGGTGCCAAGGGTGAGCTCAGAAGAGCTGCAGCCAATATCCTCCTTGACTGTAGAGTGGATACCAAGCAAAACGAGGCCGAGATTTTCATACCAAGCGGTGGGATTATCGTTGCACTTAAGAGCTGTTTTAACCGTACGATGGACGCGTTCAACCATCCCATTGGCAGCGGGGTGGTATGCTGTGGTATGTGACAGCTTCGTCCCCAGGAACTCACACATTTCCTTCCATAGGTAAGAGGTAAATTGCCGACCTCTATCGGTAGTCATCTGAGTGGGACAGCCAAAACGTCCAACCCAGTGTAAAAGGAACGCGTTAGCACACTCCGTCGCAGTTACGTCACGCAAGGGGATTAACTCTACGTGTCTGGTGAAACGGCAGATGATGGACAAAAGGTAAGAGTAACCATGGGAAACCGGTAAGGGGCCAACGATGTCAACATGAATGTGTGAAAACCTTTTATTAGGGGCCTTAAATGAATGCAATGGTGCTCGATTGTGTCTTATAACCTTCGCTTGTTGGCATTTAATACACGTCTGAACAAAAGCTTTGATGTCAGACCTCATTCCGAACCAAACAAACCTCTGGCCAACAAGCTTCTGGCTAGCCCGGACTCCGGGATGTGACAAGGCATGCAACGAATCAAAGACCTTTTTTCGGAAGCCAACAGGGACTAGCGGTCTAAAAACTCCTTGCGAAACGTCCCCGAGCAGGGGCTGGTCACAGCCAGGCACAGACTCCTTCACAATCTTCAAAGAATGATCTGTTCTCAATAGAGTGATAATTGAATCATCGGTCTGCTGCGCACGACTCATAGCGGTGAAATCCACAGCTTGGACTGCGTTGCACAAGGCATTTAAGTCCGGTGGTCGGCTCAAACAATCGGCGACCACATTATTTTCACCGGAAATATATCTCACATCAGCGGTCAGTTGGGCTACATAAGAAAGCTGGCGCAGCTGCCGGGCAGTAGCTTGTTTCATGGGAGATGTCACAGCACTGACTAATGGCTTGTGATCGGTAAAAAGAGTGAAAGCGCGACCCTCCAAAAAGTACCTAAAATGTCGCAAGGACAAGTACATGGCAAGCAATTCACGATCGAACACAGAATAGTTAACTTGAGCAGAATTAAGAGCCTTAGAAAAGAAGGCCAATGGTTTAGCATGACCGTCAATAACTTGCTGCAGGACCCCGCCAATTGCAGATGTCGAGGCGTCTACCACTACCTGTGTCTCTGCACCTAACACCGGAAAAGCGAGTAAGGTCGCATTGGCGAGCTTAATTTTAATGGCAGAAAAAGCTTGTTCTGCCTCCTCGATCCAACGTAAGGTTTGTCGGCTGTACTTACGCGGGGATAGCATTCTATTCAAAGGTTGCAAGGTGGCTGCAGCCGCAGGGATAAATCTCCGATAATAATTTAACATGCCCAAAAATCTACGCAACTGTTTCATGTTACCGGGCCTCGGGAAATTTCGAATGGCGGTTACCTTGGATTCAAGGGGCGCCACTCCCTCTCGGTTCACCTTGTGACCGAGAAACACAATTTCTTCCACGTCAAAAATGCACTTGTCCTTATTTAAAATGAGACCAAAATACTTTAATCTATCAAACACAAGGGTAAGGTGCCTCATATGTTCTTCTCGTGACTTGGAAAAAATTAAAACATCGTCAATATACACAAATACGAAGGGAAGTCCCCTTAAAACTTCATTAACGAAGCGCTGAAACGAGGCGCCAGCATTGCACAATCCCATAGGCATTTTACGAAAACAAAAGCTACCTAGAGGCGTCACCATGGCAGTCTTAGGGATATCTTGTTCGGCAATTTCGATCTGATGGTAAGATTTATACAAGTCCAAACTCGAAAAGTGCTTACTACCAGACATAAAATCCACAAAATCGGTGAGTAGCGGCAATGCGTACTTATCCGGTACGGTTTGTTTATTTAAGAGCCGAAAGTCACCCGTGACTCTGTAAGAACCGTCTTTCTTAGGGACAAGATGAACAGGGCTCCCGTATGGGGAATTAGCCGGCTCAATGACATTCAAATCTTGCAGCTTCTGCAGCTCCACTCGTAGGATTTCCAACTTCTCTGGCGACAGGCGTCGCACTCTTTGACAGGTAGGAGGTCCCCGGGTATTAATGAAATGCTTGGTCTTATGCCGCGCAGGTTTCTTAAAATTCTCTAAATCGAAAACCTCAGAGTATCGATCAAACAACTCCTTGGGGTCCTGAATGGGCGTGACCTCACTATCAATGCAAACAGGTGGCGAAGGACAGTCAATCTCAGGGGACGTGCCAGCGACAGCCTCGCTGGAACGCGTGTCTCCAAAAATGTAAGGCGGCTTAACAGGGTTCTCGTCTGGTAGCACTAACCTGCCTCGACGGGCGTCGACCAAGAGACCAAAATGGGTCAGAAAATCAAGCCCCAATGTAGCGAACAAGACGTCAGCTTTGACAAAAGTCCAAGTGAATGAACGACCTAAGTTTAATGATAATTCCAATTCTACGCTCTCAAAAGTGGGTACTTCAGACCCGTTTAGGCATGACATAAATCCAGTTACACTCGGGTGTGTGGCAGGCCTGTGGCATGGGATCACGGAACGGCGGCTACCACTGTCCACCATAAATTCGATGTGGGTTTTAGGATCGCGTACAATTAACATTCCCGTCCTTAGCGCTTTGCGATCTATAGCATCCAGACCCCCCACTACAAAGCCTGGATGAGCTACTCGTTTTTTGGCAAAGTAGCATCAGTATTTGCTGGGCGGCGAGCAACAGGGCCCCTCCAAGCACAAGGCGATATGCAGTGAAAAGCATCGCCGCCAAACCTTGAGTGGTAAAAACACAAATCTCTCAACGGTGGGCGAGGAGCCGGCGAAAAACGACCCCTACGAGGCCCTCGGTAAGGAGTACTGCTAAATCTAGGACGTGAAAATGAAGGGCGCTGAAAAGTACTATTTTGATTGGTTGATGCCATGGGTGTAGCAAAAGAATTAGTTTGTAAGGTGACTGTTTGCGGGGCTGGGCATTGCTGCAAAAATAAATTGAACGACTCCGCCAGTCGATCAACCTTCTCCACAAGGAGTTTATCTGGAGCAGCAACAAAACGGGGTGCAGAGGTCGACGATCGGTCTTCTGCAAATACGCGATCGGCACGACGTGCTACGTCATCCAAGTTGTCAATGGGGCCAGCCACGAGAACTCGTCTCACGCTTGAGGGCAGTCTATCCATAAATAATTTTTTTAGAAGAACAGGGGAGCCCTCAGTCCCTAACAGCTTGCGCATCTCAGCAAGCAGCTCAGTAGGTTTGCGGTCGCCTAACTCACAAGCATGCAGCAACTGATCCAACTTGTGCTCCTCGGTTTGGTCAAAAATCTTGATAAGTGCCGCCTTTAAATAGGAGTATGGGAACACAGGGTCCAAGTCAAGTAGCACGTGCTCGACACGCTGTAAATGTCGCAGATCTAAAGAACTCAATAAAAGCTCGTGCCTCTGACACTCGGAATCAATCTTCCTAATGGAAAAAATGTTCTCTACCATAAGGAACCACAGACTGACGTCATTTTCCCAAAACCTGGGGAGGTTAATGGTAATATGACCCATAGCGACAGCGGGATAAGGTTCAGAAAAATTTGACGCTCCTACGCGGATGGGCGGCCCCGTTGACTGTGGCGGAAGAACTTCAGGGGCCCTTGACGAAGAAAATGCCGGGACGGCTTCAGCAGCATCACTGTAGGACGCGCCGACAGGGTTCTCTGCCGGTGAATTCGGCAACACCGAAGGCTGCGCACTTGAGCCTCTTGTCACCTGCTGCCGCCTTATGGCGCCTCGGCGTCTTAAGGACATGCAGTAGGCCGACTTCTGGCCTATCATACTGAAAAGTGTTGGGTGAAAAAGAATATACAGAAGCAAACGAAAAATAAACACTTAACTTTTAAATTCGCGGACGGATTAGTCAAAATTTCTTCTGAAAAATCAGTGAATGAATTAGCTCCTTCGTCCTTCCTTTTGCTGTCTTCTTTCTTCCTTCTTGAGATCACGTCGGGGTCACCAATGTAGGAAATAGGCTCCTTTGAGCAATAACGTGCTGACTGAACCCAATCGCTGGGAACTAGCAGTCACAAGGAGGAAGGCACGACAGCAAAACTTTATTCCACCAATTTACGCGGTTGTGGTAACAATTGAATTACGTCCGTCCGTCGCGAAATCCAACGATGAAAGAGAGCACAATATCTCCGACCACATGGTCGGTAACAAAATCTGCACGCGACACCAGGAATTAGGTCGCTGCACACGTCTATGTAAACAGGACACTGCACACGTCACATTAACAAAAAAAAAAAATAAATAACGGATAAACAACCTAATGGCGGGAAAGGCAAGCCGATCACCGAGCTACCAAGAGAAGATAAAGATAAACATAATCTAGCCCAAATAAAAAAATAAAAATATGTGTGTGTGATTTTAGACGCATACAATAATAACACACGAATGCACATAGTAAAAACTAGAATCACACACAACAGTCGAAAGCAAACTAACAAAAAAAATGTAAAAAAAGACAAAAAGATGTTTGGCATGGCAGCTTGATGAAGAGCGAGGCGCGACACGCTACAAGGGCATTCGGTGTCAGAGAAGTAAAGAAAACAGCAGTAAAGGAAAGAAAAAGAGACGAGTATTCCTCTGCAGAAGGACAGTGATAGTCTAAGTCAAAAGCAAAGTCATCTTGACGAGCTTTCTGAAAATTCAAGGAAAGGAGATGTTCGTTGGAGCGAAATACCGGAGAAAGAGGGACGGTGATTTGGTGATTAGATGAGGTGATTAGAACACAGTTTCTGAAGCACCTCCCAGGAGCAAGATAGGGCGAGAGAGAAAAGAGCAAAGGAGATGTTAGGGTAGGAGCGACTGCCAGAGGAGCGATGAAGAAGAGTAAGTGTGTCAAAGTCATTAAGGGGGAGGAGGTCAGAGGAGGTGACCCGATCGAATGAAAGCACTGTTCTACATTCAACACGATTTATAATATCTAAATAAAAGAAACACAGAGTAGTTTGGAACAGTAAGCTCAAGCGAACTAGGTAAAGTAATTGCAATAAATGAAGGTTTTTGTCCCCTCAAAACGATAAAGTGTAAAAGAAGGCAGGCTACAGACCCACAAAAGTTAAAAAAATTGTCAACGGTCGTTTTCTCGTTTTTTTTGGTGGAAGCGGAAGCGGACGCGATAGATGTGGAAGCGGAATCGGAAGCGGTTGAAAAATAACCGCTTCCACATCTCTGGTTCTGTCGCTAGTTGCAAAGTTGGCTTAATGTGAGTTTACCCTACGCTACGGTTCTTGCTGTTTGCAACAATATGGTAATCTCCTGAGAAGTCTCTGTAGCGGATTAGTTGGTCTTTGATTGCTTCTGGTCAGAGATCACTGTTGCCAGAGAAGCATTCGCGCTACATGTATATAAAAGTTCTCTCACCTCCCCATCTAGTTGTGGCCAAATGCTACATCTCTACAGCCTTTGAAGATTGCTATCAAAATGCCGCGAAACAGACAAAAGAATAAATGAAAAGCGTTATGCGTTGTTGCATTTGTAGTGATCGTGTAACGTTTGCCATTACCTACGCGTTTAGTGAGAACCCACCTTTATTAAACCTCGGCAAAAAACAGTAGCCTAATGCTTCATCACTTTCTTGCAAAAAAATGTATCATGCGGACCAAGGATTGCTATATATACACTTATAAACATACATTTTACAGTTTGATGCAGAGCCCGCGCCTATCCTGGAAATTATTTGTGCTCCCCAGGAAAGGCGCGCCCCAGGTTAACAACCATTGTGGTCGACAGAGCAATATGCACAGAACATAAATTTCACTCAATCAAAATTGTTTTACAAAATTATTATCTGCAAGAGGTCGCTGCTGATAAAAATATTTAAAAAACGTGTTACTTTTCAAAATAAAAACAAAGAAGGTGAAGTCAAGAAATAAAACCATTTGCTATTTCGCTGGATGTGGTTCTGTGTAGGTGCACATGATTCAGGAGAATGCATCAAACGAACCACAAGAGAGATGCCAGAGCTGTGATTAGAATGAATTTCTCGTTTATAGGTTTGTAGATATTTAGTAGCTTTGCAGTGCAAAGAGCATATATGCATCAATTGTCATAACACAACAGCATTGAGAAATGCAGGCACAGATTATGTTATGAGGAGAGTGGAGTTACCATTTGGTCAACAAGTCACTGTCACCTCGGTTGCAATTACAAAAATAGTTTTGAAAAAATATGTAAGCACACAAGACAAAACCAAACGCTTTAGCTTATTCCTCAGGATCAATTTTAATTGTAGTCATAGATTCCCTCACTAGCCTTGAGTTTCAGCAGTTTGAAGATATTATAGTAGTCCTAGGTGTATGACTTAAAACTACAACCTGCGACAGGGTTTATGTGCCTTGAGACGTAAAGGAGCTGCCTCTTAGCTGTCGTTGCTCCCAGGTCACCCTTGGGCAAGGTGTAGCACCTGATAGCCTCCCCTGTTAGGGTTACAACTGGACAGTTTTTTATTTTTACTGTCTCTAGCGACACTTTGTAGATACTTCATATGCTTTTCTTCATGTGTGTTCTTTATTTTACCTAGTATCTTACGGGTGCGATGGCCATGCCATTATCTTCACATTTAATCTAAATTCTATTCATGTGCATGTATTAACGTATATCGTTTTGCCATCGTCTCCTTTTTTTGTCCACTGCTGTGTAATTTATTTCTATGTATGCTGATTTGGACAAAAATAAAATAAAATTGATTGATTGATTGATTGATTGAGAGCTACATCACTTCTCTGCTGATATTACCCAAATACTTTTATTTTATGATACACAGTAACAAATTACCGTATTAGTTTAATGAATTAATTTGATGTTCAGTGAGTAGAACTAAATTTTCAGGAGAGATGCAAAAGATAGTATGGTAATCAATAAAAATTATGGTGTGAAAGTGGCCTAATTTAAGATTATATAGTTAAGTATTGCCTATTTGGTAATGAGTGCTCTAAATAAAACTACTTTGGTAATGAGGGCTCTAAATAAACCTTGCAGATTGTTGTGGTGGCAAACAAAATGCAAACTGAATATGAGTAAAATAGGAAAGAAGAATATCTGAATAGTGTTTAGTTTTGATTTGTGCTGGTAAATTGGTTGTTATTTTAGTTTTTGATTGACATGAGTTAATATCTTAGGCTGCTGTATATTTTCCAGTATGTGGTTAAATATTGCTTTCTGTTGCGTTTGCTTGCTTGCATCTCAAGCAGCTTCACAAAAGTGAGTTTCTCTTACTTACAGTCAGTATTGTATAGACCTTGACCATTTAGACATTGCTATTATAAAACAGCACTTTAACTTACAGTATGATCCTGCCAACTGTTTTGAATGTTATGCAGATAGGTACCAGTAATTCTACCATGTGTGTTTTTATCCCATGATTGTTGCATGTTCTGCTGCCAACATGGCACGACAAACAGAGCTTGAAATTTTTAATTTGAAGACTGTGATTTAGTGCCTAAAGTGCTATATAGCATGTGACATGACTTCATAAGACTGTGAGTTCAAACTATTGCACCCTGATTGCAATGATAGCTTTAGGTGGCTGCTAAACCAAAGATACTATTAGGTCACGTAGAGTCTTTTAAAATATATGTTTATTTTGTGTTTGATGAGTTCAAGCATTTTTACAATTGATGAGCTTTGTGTTTATTGGCATATAGTAAGACTCAAGAGCAGGTCTTTATTTTGTACGGTATGATATCTAATGAGTGTGTAAAGGATTTGCATAAAAGTCTTCACTTGTCACATTCTTTTTGCTCATCAACAAAAAAGACTGTTGGGTCATGCAAAAGCTAGGTGAATGAGTTAAATAACTTGACTTGATCAAGGCTTGGAATTAACCCCGTCGAATTCAAGGATGTAGCTGGAGATTGTGAGTTTTATGAGTAGCTATTTGGCTTGTGCTCCCATGTCCCTTTTTAGAGGACAAAAAATTGCTTGGCTTGGTCGACTCAAAGTTTGGAACTGAATGAGTGGTATTAGTGAATGTAGATCACAAGAATTATAGGATACTGCTAGGGCCACTGCCTTTGCTACCCTCCTAAAAAGAAAAGTGGGTTAGGAAGATGTATGCTGACATTAATTCAGCTAATCTATATGTTGAGGTGCAACTAGTTAAGTGTGTTTTTTTATCCAAATTTATATTTTATTTTAGTTACACTCTGTACATGTCAAAGTACATTCGTCCTGGCTTTGATCTGTCTTTCACATTTTCTCTTCTTAATGGAGAAAACCCAGCAAACATTCAAGCATTTTTAAGCTCATCAGATGGTGCGTTTAGTCAGCAAGCAGATGCAATTGTCGAAGTTGGTAAGAAATGAACTACTGTTTGCAGTTGCTTGTTATGTGATAAAAATTTTATATTTTGACATGAGAAATATTCCTGAGGCCAAATACTCTAAACCAGCGTGGTCCAACTGCAGGCCAATTTTGGCCCGCAAATAATTATGGTGATTAGCGTGATTACGATAGGGTTGCCATGCGTCCCGAATGCTCCAGACATGTTCGGAGATAATATGGCTTTCCGAAAATTTAAACTGCAGACACGGAATAATTTTTCAGCTTCTGATGGCCCGCTGTAAAATAAAGTTTAAAAACAAATAAACCACACTGCTCTAAACGATAGTTTGGCACTAATTTGAAACTATTTGAACAAAATAATTTAAGCTATTGTATCAGCTGACAAGAATGAAAATCCATGGTTTATGAATGATAACGGAGACAAATTAGTTATTTTTTTCTAAAGCCACTTTAACAACACTAACTTCTGAATCAAATATTACTTGAAAAAATATACAGTAAAGTTTTTAATGAAAATTGAAAATACAGAATTTCCATAAAATCTTGAACACTTTTCAAATTTTTAATGCTAAAAAACTAAAGTAGATAAAATCATTCAGTTTTTTGCAAAGTAAAGTTTGTTTATTCAAATTTCTTATATAAAAATTTTTAACTGTTTGAGTAATAGCCAAATTTCAAGAATTTAAGTTTGGGAGCTATTCATGGAGTTTAACATATGCTCCATTTGTTGCTCTCAATCACTGTTCCCTCTAAGATTTTAGTAAGTGCGTTACCGCCGGCACAAATGCGAAATCACTAGCAAATGTACGAAAACCACTGGACAAGTTTTGGTGGACATTGCTGAACAAACGGTTACACCAGTCTTAGTAACATATTTTGAAGGAGTAAAAAAAGATGCTTGCAGTAGCCTACTGCCATTTAGTCAGTGTATACGCTAAGCTAACTTTGCATAGCTTACAGTTTGCTGATAATGTTGGTTGGTGTACAACAACATCCTTCATTTTTCCCTCAGACGTACTTCGATTATGAAACTTTTTATTTAGTTCAGTGCTTTTCAACCGATTTTGGCATTTTGCCCATTTTCGAAATGCACAGAGGCATGTGGCCCGGTTATACATTTTCTCGTTTTCACGAGCGTTTTTAGCATTTGACCCATTTTGGAATTTCACAAGAGGCATGTAGCCCGGTTAATTTTTTTCTCGTTTTCATGAGTGTTTTTTTGCATTTGTTGGCATTTTGGCATTGTTGGCATCGTTTTGCATTTTGCCCATTTTCAAAATGCACGGAGGCATGTGGTCCGGTCATATTTTTTTTCGTTTCCATGCGCAACCTCAAAAAAGTTATCAAAGTAAATTTCAAAAGTGTTGTACAACTAAAATAAAAAAACAAGTCAAGAAAAAGTTTTCCTTTGCAGCAATTAAAAAAAGGCCAGACTTCAACAAAAAGTGTGTTTAAAGAAATTGAAACTGCACCTTATATTTTTTCTTCTCGTTTCAAGGTTTATTTCAATCATGGGTGGTAAGCTATCACAACACATGGCTGTCAGCTGCATTTTATTTAAAAAAAACTTTGGAGGAGATTTAGAACAAAAAATTGGTTAGAAATCGTACTCATTGTTTACTTTTAGTTGTTATAATTAACAAGTAAGAGGTTATTTATTTCTGATTTACAAAATGGCGTTTTGTACGCTAAAGTGAAACCGAGAGCTATGCGCTTATTTATCTTAACAACCATGATTGAAATTAGCGTTGAAACGTAAAGAAAACATAAGTTAAGTAATTCCAGTTTCAAACTTCCCACAAAAACTAATATCTTGTGTTAAAGTGAAGTTTGAGAGCTACTTGCTATTACTGCTCTTTAGCTACAATAGAAATTGGCCGGTGTACTTTATGTTACTTGCTTTGGGGTTGGTTTGTGATACAAAAAAAGTTTGGTTACGGTATGCGCGATATTTTTAGTCCCTGTCACTTGCTGTTGCGTCATAGCCGGGCGATGTTTACCCAAGACGTTGCACTGCGGCTGTCTAACCTTTCATTCCCATTTACTGTCTCCCACGCTTTAAAAACAGTTGGTTGAAAATTGCAAAAATTTTAACAAACGGAAAAAGTTACCAAAAACCGCAGGACTTTTTTATGTACTGTTGAATTTTGACTGCGAATCCGCCGGGCATAATTTAGCAAATTCGCACTTTTTTCGCCTTTGAAGGGAACAATGCTCTCAATATGTCAAGGCTATATTCAATTTCATGCCAAGTCTTCTCCAGTATTTTTTCATTTATCGTTGCAAGAACATTGATGATTTGTGATAGTAATGTTTCAATGTCACGTACTGGTGTTCTGAACTCTCTGTCTTTTACAATTGCAACCCCACAAAAAAGTTTTAAGAGGGTGATATTTGGAGATCTTGGTGGCCATGATGTTGGGCCATTTCTTCCCATCCATAAGTTTGTGAAAGTTTCATTTAAAAAGTCACAAACCATCAAAACCCAGTCTGGAGACGTACCCTCTTGCTGAAACACAACCCACGTCTGAAACTCTTTTAATTGAGGAACAATGTAATGTTTCACTATATTCAGATAAATGTCTGCTGTAATGATGGATTTAGCCAAAATGAAAGGTCCAATAATCTGGTTGTCCATTAAACCACATCAAATATTAATTTGGGACTGCCTCTTTTTTTTCTACAACCTCATAAAGATTTTGCGATCCCCATATTCGAACGTTATGCTTATTGACTTTCCCGGATACATGAAAAGATGCTTTTTCTGTGAAAATCACACATTTAAGGTAGTCATTGTCATCATCAATGCGCTGAAGAATTTCTTCAGCAAAAGCTGCTTGGTGAGGGTGCTCATCCGGCTTAGAGCTTAAACAATTTGTAATTTGTTAGCATGAAGTCGAAGTCGTTTATGTAAAACTTTATGAGCTGTACTTCAAGGGATAGCAAGTTCATCTGATGCAACATGATTTAATTTCCTTGGGTTCTGATGAAACACTACACGCATAGCATCAACAGTCTCTTCATCAATGCTTGACCTACCCGATCTTTCGCGATTCAAAATGTTCCCGATCTCCACAAAATTTTTAGACCATCTCTTTATGCTGTTAATGCGAGGAGGGTCTTGTCCAAACTCATATCTGAATTTGCGTTGTATTACAGTTGGTGATTCTAATTTATGGTACCAAAGAAAACATTTGAGATTTTTGCTGAATTGTCAACATTTTTCGTACTTTGTTGCGAACTTATGGCCTAATTTTATTCTTGCTTGGTTTAACAATGAAATTACCTGTAAAAAAATAACAAAAAAACTTTATTGTGGTACAATACACTGTCGATAATTTAAAGTTTCTTCGTTATACGGTTTTTGAGATATAAAAATTTTAAACGTGTTTAGGGCTTTATGGACACCCTGTACATTAAGTCTCTTTCAAAAAAAAAGTTACGGGTGATTTTTATTAAAAAACAACTCATCACAAAGCAAAACCTTTTACGCGTAATGTGTATTTTCAGTTTTTTTCAAAAAACTGTAATATATCTTACAGTAGCTTAAATTGTTTTATTAAATTGGTTCATATTCAAATATACTAACTTTACCGTGTAATAGCGCGAGAGCAAGGTTAATGTTACAAGAAAGAGAGTGAGAGATCCAATTTTTTAAAATCCGGTTTTGTCTGCGTTAATGCAGGTGGCCGGACTCACCTCATCCTTTTCGATGGTCAAATGAATTCATACTACAACCTGAGCAATTTCCATGCTCAGAAAAAGCCTGGAGTGAAAATTAATGTCTGTGGATTTTACTTTTGATCCACTGCATTAGTAGATTACACGTATAGATAAAACCAATAACCTGTCGTGTTTGTGACGGTAGGTTAAGACAGGATGGTGTGTTTCTGTATTGTAGTGCATAAATCTATGTGTACCTGCATGTTTTAACTCTTCCAAAAGTACTAGACCACAGAGCACGAGACTTGGCACGATTGATCACCACCCCAGGGGCGAGTGTCATAATGAGGTTCGTGACGTCAAGATATCATCATAATGAAAGATAATTTTTTGAATTTGCATTTCTTGACAGGCGAAAACTTTTTTTGCTCAAACGAAAGTCAGCCCCTAACTTGCATAGAGTTTATTCTTTGGGAGACCGCCGTAGTGTAATAGTATGGTTACAAGCTTTAGAACGAAAGGTCTGTAGTTCAAAATTCTATAAAACTACCTTTGGTATTCCTGAAGAAGAGCATCTGGAATTGAAGTGCTATGTTGCTCTAGCAAAAAAGTCTGGTTCGAAAGAAAGTATGTAGAGGTGGGCATACATTGAGTCAGCACGTCTACGCCTGTGAATCACGGGAAAAAAAGACGTAAAATCGACCTTAGTCTTTTGGGGTTTAAAATGACGTCACAGGTAACGCTTGGCTGCACTATTTGTTCTCTGGATTTTCTCGAAAACTACTGATCGTAGAAACGCAATTAAAACCGTTTTTAGGTAATAACAACAAAGTTTTCAGTTAAAAAAAAATCTACCACAATTAAAGCTGATTTGACAATGCAACAACAGCCTCATTTTAAGCATTCTAAGCATGATTTTTCTTGCTCGCTTTAAACTCCTTTTGTAATATCATAATGCTGTAGGATGCGATCAACACATTACCTTTGAGAGGTCATCCTACCAAATTTTTTTTGAAAGTCTGCTGAATTTATAAAAAATTGATTTACTGAAAAACTCATTTGTGACCCCATTTCTCCACCGATTTTCAAAATTATTTTGACAGATTCAAAGTAGTCTCAAAGCAATTCTGATGGTACTTTATATGAAATCACTAGTATCTTTACTATTTGCATTTTAAAAACATTAAACTTTAAGATTGGTATTGTTACTTTTTACTCCCCACAAAAGTGGTAAGCTGAGTAAAAACAGGTAAATTTAATATGTAAAGATTGTGGTAAGGTACTAGCAGTTAATATCGTTGGTTTGAAAGCTTAGAAAGTTTGATTTTCAGCGGTATGTAACTCTTAATATGTAACTAAAACAAAACAAAAAAAGAACAAGTAACTCTAATTAGCAGACAAAAATTCAAAAGTGACACTTGTAGACGACTTAAACATTTATTGTTGCAAGCTGTTGTGAGCGAATGAACATTTCTTCAGGCAAAATGAATGAGAGATTGGCCTAAAGAAGGCCTGGCCTAATTTTGCCTAAAGAAGTGACCATTCGCTCACGAAAGCTTGCAACAATAAATATTTAAATCGACCCCAAGTGTCGTTTTCGAGTTTTTATCTGCTACTTTTAAAGTCAACACGGCATTTAATTGACTCTAATCAGTTAGGGCTAAGGATTAGTTTATAATGCCTGATGAAAAATTGTTTGCATTGCATTATTTTCCAGTTTTAGTTGAACCTGCAACCTACCAGATCTAAGGAACTTGCAATTTAAAAAAAAAGCTGGCTCTTTGTTGCGTTTTGACTGCTTTTCTTCGAAAGCATGATTCTTTGCCATTAGCTACATGTTCAAAAAAATTCATCAAAATATGAAGTCTTTAAAAAGTTTGCAAGGTAGCCTACCTGTCAAAAACACTCCAAATTTTGTTGGCTGGGCATCATAAAAATGTAGTATCTAGAAAAGCCAAGTCTTTCGTTTCATTTTTGCAACAGTATTCTTCCTCGATAGCAAGGCTCTTTGACATTATCCATCAAAATTTTCGAAAAAATTCATCTAGTAATGAAATCTGTAAAAATATTAAAAGGTAGCCTGCTCTAAACAAAAAAATTGGTGATCTCTCTACATAAAGAGGGGTTAAGATGGTCCCGCTTTATCTATTGCAACAAAATATGCTGTACGTATCGAGCTACATAACATTTAAATGTCGGAGGAGTTTTATTTGTAATTTGGTGATGCCGGCACAGCCGGCTGGTTTGATATTCTTAACTCTGACATTGGATTACTTGACTCGAAGTGCTTCTTTTCGGGATAGATTGCTCTTTGCCTGGCTAAGATTATGCCAAACCAAACGCATGCGCTTGACCAGAAGCGTTACCTCATATAAATACGCCTAAAGTAACGAAAAAGTCGTAAGCAGTAAGCCTAATATTTAAAAGCTTAATCGTGAAAACACATATCAATGACCTTGGTGCCCTTCTACTACTTTCATGTGTTTTCATGCACTTGCCGAATTTAATGGTTAAAAATTTAAGTTTAAGGACGTCAATGCTGAAGGCAGGACAAATAAGACGTAGTCAAGGACTCTAGAAGCTTGGGAGACATATAGTGGTTGTGCGTGACCCCACATAACGCTTTATTTAATCGTTTTCATTTCAAAGAACAATAGTTTTGTTTCGAAACGAGAAATGCCTTTGCGAGAAAGCATAAACTTTTTATTGCTGTTTTCGCAACTATCCATTGGGTGAAGCGGCTTGACCGGCTGAATTTATATTCTTAAGTTGGACATTACTGATGGGCAGCTCTGCGGCGACACCGGCAGAGCCGGCTAATTACTAATAAAAATGAAGACACGTTTTCTTCGAGTGCTAGTTATTGGTTCTTTCGCAATTTTTCATGTTTTGACTAAATTTCTGGTATTGCATCTTGATGTATTTTGTATTTATGTTTGGATTGTGCAAATAAAACATACTTTTGTGAATCGTTATTTTTTTCTTTTTAGGTTCAACTACAGTAGTCAATCTTGGCAAAGTAAGTTTTGTTCTATGGTAATGTACGGTCTTCATATTGTTTCAAAAGTTGACAACTTGTTGGAACGTTGGTTTAATACAATTGATTTGATTGTAGATGACTTACCGATGGTTCACTAATCGCTTCATAAAAAATCTTATTGTGTGCATATGCTATGTAGATATGTGATCATGTGTATGGATAATTTGGCAAAATATTGAATGACAGTAGGCCTTATAATACATCAGTGCAAAAGTTAAAAATAGCCTAGTGACTGATGGTAATTGGCTGTGACATCGAAAATAATATTACTTTTTAAGAGCACAGACTGATAGCAAGACCATTTTTTCAACTGCAATTTTTATTGCGAAACTTGTTTTTGTTTGATTTAAATTACTCTTGTAAGTAGTTATATTCCCTGCTTTTTAGTTTTAAGTTTTTTATTTACTTAAATGAAGATTTGTGGTAGTTCAATCTTTTTTTTATTGTTTTAAACATTTTGATGTGCTAGATACCAAAAAGACATAAAGCATATTTTTGGAGCAGCTACAAAGTTGCAAAATAGAATCGAGAGCTTTTGCTGAGCATTTAATTACCTTTTAAAGTATTGATCAAGAACTACGTGTCTCATCAAAACCACCAACAATAATGAGTAGGATTCGCTTCAGTAAACTGACAATGAAGAACTTGAAAGTCGACTGATTCAAAATTGTATCATCATTTTTCCTTCTTATTAGATATGCGCAATATGTTTTTTCAAATATTTTTTTTGATCCTGATATGTTGCAGCAGAATATTTCAACTAATTTTGTTGCAGGTGCCGGTTGGCTACAGTGGCAGCACTAATTTCATGTTTAATATCACTGCTGTTGATGCAGTAACTGAAGCGGTGCTCTTCCAAAACTCAACTGATGATTATGTATTTGCATCGAAGGCTTTATCAATTTACATTCAAACTGACAAAGCAATCTACCAACCAGGCCAAACCAGTAGGTTATGCGCATACTTTGTGTTAAAGCTAATTTTTGCATAAATTGACCTGTTCGAAAAATGTATTTGAAACCAAGATTGCTGGGTCACACATCGTATATGCTAAGATTTTTCCTATGAAGTGGTGTTCAAGTGGACCTAACCTTCAAGGTCAAGCTGGTTTTCTGTAAGGTTATCGCTGTTAGCAAAGGAGGAGATGGCGAGTTGTAATGGTTTTTTAACCCAAGGTGCAAGTGCCCTTACTGACCTTTAAAAACATGAGACCTGACATGAAGTTGGCAAGTGTCATCATAATTGGAGCTTGCAGGAAAGTATGGAATGAGGAGAAAGGTGTGTTCAGGGACGATTTTTATTGGTTTAAGGTCTAAACTAACTATCATGCTTACAGTTATGTTTCTTGTTACAAAACTACATTTCAAACCATTTTGGAGCAATTTTACCCCTACAACATGTATCTAAATAAGAAGGAAATTTTTTCTTCCCTACTTCAACCTACAAGTTTGCAAGCAAAATAATTCCGTTCAAAATCATAAAATTGATAACAGATTTGAAACTTCTCACACTCTTGGTCTGTCCTTTTGGATTATTTTTGATCGCGGGGATTTCATAAAACACCTAGTTGAATAAAATTGCTTTGCTTACATTGCTTGACCAGTTGGTTTTCATTACAGTAGAGATGTAAAGTACCATTGGTTTAAGAATCTGTTGTCATCTACTAGACATGCATCAAGTAAAATTTAACCAATTCAAAATAATAGTTCTTTTTCTGCTGGTGCAAATCTAACTTTTTCAATCTATCGTACAATGCTGTGTACAAAAACATATCTATCTTTGACAGTTATGCCTACTAATTTATTATCAGTATTTTTCTGTACGAGAGTCAGGTACCAGCCATGAACACCAAAACAGGATACAAATTTTATTGTATCTTTGTTTTTGTGTTAATGGCTCGTAACTGATCCTCGCGTACAAATATGCTCTTAATAAGGTAATTAATATAATCGCTACAAGTTGGATTGCTTTTCAATAAACGTTTATGTACAGGGTGGGCCATAAGTTGCGCACCAAACCATTTAAAACAATTCTGATATAATAAACGTTATTTTATTAAAACCTAGCTTAACTAATGAACTGAAAAACAAGTTGTACACGCTGGTACAATCACAAATGCGCAATCGTTTCTCTGGACTGTTAACTTTTTTCAATGATGCGTATTCGGGTTTCGTCAGACACTCTTGGAGGGCCACTTCGTGGTTTGCCTAGAACACTACCAGTCTCACGAAATTTCAATACCAAACGTCTACTGTCATGTGAGAGATGGGCTCACGATCAGGATAAATTCGGTTAAATTTCTCAGCAACAGATCGATTAGTGGCGCCATCAGCACCAGACATGAACACTAGTTCAACTCGTTCGTCAATTTTAGAGGTCATATCTATAAATTAAAACAAAAATTTTTTAAAGGTAAATCATTACTAAAAACTTTGATCGCAATTAAATCTGAAAGTTGTAGTAACTGATGCATACAAACAATGTTTCATTACTCTATGGAAGAACATGTATTTTATACCCAAGGAAAAGAAAAGATATTTTGCCCCGCTGTTTTTACATTGTTTCCTATCACACTTTTACGTGATTCTTTGGTGCGCGACTTATGGCCCACCCTGTATTTGCAGTAAAATTTCGTGCAATTTGTTTGAGACCTACTCTTCGTCCGTACATTGGAAAGGTCAAGTACCAAGTGCAGGATCCTGACGATAATATTGTTTTGCTGGAAGACGATGTTGGTTTATCACACGGTGTTGCCAGCGGGGAATTCTCCTTGAATAAAGACGCAACTGAAGGAGATTGGACAATCGCTTTTTTCGTTGCTGTGAGTCAAATGTAAAACCTTTTTGGAGTAACTTATGAGTAATATCATAATACTATTCAAAAGATTTTACGTTTTTGTTTTGTGATAGATGTAATGTCAAATTTGAATTTTGACCTATACGCTTTTTTATGACAGAACGAGAACGATGAACAATCATTAACAATTTGTTTTACAGCTTGACGTGATTAAGCGCTGTTACAAAATGTAAAAAAAATATGACGTTTGAAATTATGAATATGAATGATGTAGCAGAGACATTGTTGTTTTATGTATTTTATTTGAACCAGAAACTTTGATAATTAGCTTTACGAACGTTTCTAAGTTTAAATCGTTTGCATAAAATAATGTTGGTCCTGTTATTTGTAATCAAAAGTTTAAAGCGTTCTACATTGATGCTCTGAATTGACATTTTTGCTACTTTAATTTAAATCTAAGGCAAGTTTTAGCACGGAACAACGGATAACCGGTCATTTTCAACATGCACTGCACTAGTGACGTATGTTAATTGACGAATAGAAAATGGATCAGCGTGTTGTAACATAGCAATGGTTACTTCTTCTGCGTCATTGCCAATTAATAAACTGTCAGATTTCTCCGCTTGGCTGTGATACGGTAAACGCAGATGATGGCAGGCACGTGACAACCTGTTGAAACAGCTTTGCGTGCTGGCTTTCCCTTGTGCTGTTTTGCTTTTTCCCGATTTCTTTCAACATCATGCCTGCAGTAGACGTACTACAGCGTGGAGTCGCTGATTTGCCGTTTATTTCAGGGTTACAAGGAGGTTCTACCAGTAACCGTGCGGCTCTACAAGCTGCCAAAGTTTGAAGTTATTATCACGTCTCCTCCATATATCCATGCAGGATCGGAAAGTTTGGACGTTGAAATTTCAGCGAAGTAAGAAAAAAAGAAACAAATAAGTCTGTTACACATTGAAACCTGCTCTAGAGCAGCGAATGCTCTCAGCGCAAAACATTTTTACTGCAGTCACGCACTGCAACCGAGTTGTAATGCTGCTTTGATTCCAGGTGCAACTGCGCGTGCTGTCTTTTGAAAACATGAGACCTGACATAAAATTGGCAACGGTTTGTTATCGCTTTTCCCTAAGAGTAGCTGCGCAGTGCCGATGTAAGCCTTGAACTCCGGATTTCTGACTTGATTGCCTACAAGTGTTCAGTAAATTGGGAGGGTGAAGGTTACTCATGTTTGTTGACCGATTGCAAAATACCTTCGAGTTATCTCTAGAATGAGTGGTGTTCAGACCCGATTAGGTGCCTTTGCTGTCGATAGAATGCAGTTTGATCAGCCGCACTTCAACAAAAAAAAAACGGTTTTTGCACCAAGATCCCAAGAGCACAGCAGAATTCTGCAAAGCCAACGTTGAGCTGCATTGTCAAACAATTTGATGATTCGAAAAGCGTTTCTTTTATAGATGAAATAAATAATCGTTTTAACGAGAAAAAAGTGTACCACAGATAACAGCCATTTATATCTTATTGAATATTTAAATATTGACATTATCGTATGTAATTACAGTCTTTACTTTATTGGAAATCTATCACGGTCCGAGATTACGCAATAAAAACCAACCGAAAAAGTCTTTTGTAGAGCGCGGTTTTTTAGGTAGAAAACCGCAACCCAGCGGTTTGCGGGTAGAAGCAACCCATTCCAGGTAGAAAGCTGAATCAAAACGCAACCCAGCAATTGGATACTGGGCGTTGTTTTGCGGTTGTTACCATTGTGGACCTGATCAGACTATGAAAACGAAGACCAGTTACAATATGCGACTCCCAGCTCAATAGCGACCATCAAAAAAGAGATTGTGCAGCTTTTGATTAATCTAATTGGATCAGCAGACTTGGCATTCCGTTTTTTTAAATTGCTACATTACTGAAGCTAATGTTTTCAACTTCCTTTGAAGATTGATATTGCTGTCCGTTTTAACCTAAATCTGTCGGATAACATGCATACCGGTAAATTTGGTCAGGGACCATTGCTGAAAAAAGCAGTGATTACAACTATAAAGCGCCTTTGCCTGTCTACCTCTTCGATATAATGGTGCAGAGATGCTGACCATTGCTGAAAAAAGCAGTGATTACAACTATAAAGCGCCTTTGCCTGTCTACCTCTTCGATATAATGGTGCAGAGATGCTGAAAGTAGTGTAAATAGTCATTACCAACCGTTTAGTATCAAGAATAAATTACATAGACCTTACTATGTTATCTTTGCTACATGTCAATTAGTATTTTAAAATTGCTTTTTCTCTATGATTGCATTTAAAAGATGCGTTTTATATTTGTGCTGTGCATGTGTGGGTTGTTTACTATCGACCCAGCTTTTTACATCAAACTGCCATTAGTGCGTGACGTTTTGCAATAGTTTAGCTGAGTTTGGTGAAAAGTATACAACCTATCTTACGCCTACCTGTTTGAGCGGTTACGTTGATGCTTCTAAGAACTCAGTAAAGCTACGACTGACATAAACTAAATCAATTAAATTTTTTAATGGCACCTGTTTTCATAACTTATCTATAATCTTTACGAAATGTTTTGGTCCCACCACTGCGCCAGGACACACTTCCCTATTTGACGCTGTAATGTCAATGAGAAGAGCGCGTACACGAAAAACTTCTTTTTACCAATGATTTAATGCTTTGCGCCACCAACAGTGTATATTTTCTTTTTTGCAGATACACGTACGGGAAGCCCGTGAAAGGATCGGCTGTAGTTGTGTTCACAACAAACTCTTACTCTAGCTTTTCTTACTATCCCATATATGGTCATAGGGCACCCGAAATTTCAATGAGAAACAACGTGAGCTTCAATGTTATGATATGGGAACCTATCATCAGAGTGTGATTAATTTTCCGTGGTCAGGACTATAAGGAAAAAGATATTTTCATAACGGCCTTCTTTATGTAAACGAGTCTTAAGTCGATAAATTATCAGTTTTGGTCATTTATATGCCGATAGAGATATCTTTTTTAAAGCAGAGGTTTTTAATGTAAAGTGATACCAAACGTGAATTTTAAACTTCCAATTAAAGCTTTTCGCCAAAGTTATTTTATGTGGAAGCGTCAGACGTAATGGATTTTGAGAATATTATATATTAGTCTGTCACCAAGAAACGTTGGGTGTAATGTTCTTAAAATACTTTGCCAACGATGCTGTTTTTATTAAAAAACAAATATCCTGCCTAATAGCTTTGTTATGCAGTTTAGTTACATTGTGACCGCCTTTTTGTAATCATTCATATCGCTGTACAAACTGACAAGGTATCTTGCCTGCAACAAACAAGCTTGAACAGCTCCAGCATGCTCTTGTAAGATAGTGATGGTCGATTAGAGCAGTGTTTTTCACTTTTCGTGCATTGTTTAGAGCTTTGACGGCAAATGGAAAATCTCCATTAAACGTTCTCGAATTGAATCAACTCTTGAATGGCGCAGAAAATATGATAGCACACTCTATATCACAGCGAATGTGACCGAAGAATTAACTTCAACTGAGTTCACTTCCACTGCCAGTGTCGATCTGAAGTCAACCAACATTAAACTGGAAAACCTGTACCACTTGAAAACCATCAAACCGGGATTAACGTACACAGCTTATGTGAGTTGTATTCCATTGTTAAACCAGACTTTGTTGGACTCGGTTTTATCTTTCGGTCTCCAGCAAACGTTTTCGGTTGACCTGCTTCTACGTTTGCGTTACAAGCAAGACGAGGATTTTGCCGTCATGCTCTCCTTTCAAAGCATAACACAGGAGACATTGCGCCGGCGGTGCACTTGCAGGCTCTTGCTTGCTGCACCATTGCTTTATCCTCTTTGCCAGTACCTGTCAATTGGGTGTATCTCACACTCTTTTTTAAGAGTGTACCATTTTGCTGGGGCGTACCAGGTGCTTACTCTAAAGTTTTAAGGCTAAAGACCTTGTTTTGATGTGAGCAGCACCCATTGCATTTAATGCTGATCAATCTTTCGTTTTATATGTTGGTATTTCAAACATTGCTGGGTGCAAATTTGTCTCAAAGCGAAGTCAAGTGTAGCGCTACAAAAAAGGTCGGCATGCACTCTGAGCTATCGTCGGCATTACCTCAGAGCCGCGCGGTGACGTACTCGCGAGCGATGATCGCTGTTCAGTGTCAAAACTATACTTCGGTTAGAAGTCGAGTGTTTTGAATTCCATAGCGAAGAACGTTGGCATTTCTTCCTGGCAGCTTGAAACATGTATGCTTGTCGAGTCATTCTCACTATTGAGGTTTACAAGCAAAAGCCGTTACATTATGTAGACACGAGCTGTTCGAGCCATGGCTTACCAAGAAATGGTGCGAAATTGCGTTAGTGCAGTTGCATTGTTTTAGACAGAAATCGCTTGCATTTTTATCAGAACAATGTACCGCTATGCTTTTTCCACAGGTTGGTTTCGTGTGGGGACGTTTTGTGAAACAACATGTAAGCAGTGAAGCTGTAAATTCCATTTTTAAGTTTTGGGTATGACTTGACAAGAGAATTGAAGCCATATCTATCAATGTAGATGTAGTTATTCAGTTTTTATCCGTTGTTGTTCCCTTAGCGAAGATGGCCTGATTCACCCCATTCCTTCTGCAATTGCTTGCACTCCGCTTTCCATTTTGCTCGATTTAGGGCATCTTCTTTCAAACGAATCTTCAGTCTCCTCCACTTGCTTCTTCGAGGTCTTCTTCGGCAGTTCACCCTTTCTCTTGCCACTCACTTCAAGATTCAGAGCAAACCTCAAAACACTATTGTCATCCCTTTTCAGCACATGTCCATACCATCTAACACCATTCGCTGTTGCTAACCGGTCCATAATTCTCTTCAACCCCAACATGTCCATTTGTTCTTCAGTCGTCTTTCTGTCAACAACTTTCTGCCAGCGCATGGCTCTCACCATAGCTCTCTCAGTTCTTTTAATAATTGCTTTTTTATTTTCTTTTAAACACCATGCCTCGCTTCCATACAGTATTGCTGATCTTACGCAACAACGATAAGCTTTTTATCCTCAGAGGAAACCTATTTCCAAGCAATAACTCCCCACTTGAAGTCATCATATTTATTGGTTGTCATTACAGCCAATCAGCTGCGGTGTTATGACCACCGTCATGTTCACTTGCATTTGCAACCTGGCTGACTGCACAAGTCGAATTTGATTTATTTTTATTTTGCTAAAAAGTCGTAAGCAATAGTAAACGTGTCTATAAACAAGCTAAATAGTCGAGTTTGTAGAGTGCTTTAAAGCAGTTAAAAAGAAAAGTTATAATATTCGGACCCTGAAAAACATTGTACTTGACAAACGATTTTGAATGCTGCTGTGTTATATCCTAACATTCAATTAACTATAATCCATAGATAGTAACCAGAACTGTAATTGTGGTTGGATTTTTTTCAACCGCGTCAAGCCGAAAAACGTGAATTGGTTTAAAAAAAAATCGAAACCACATTTTCAGTTCTGGTTCTCTAGCTTAAATCATTTTTGAGGTGATTAACGCGATTTTAATCGGCTGTGAAACTACCTAATTAAGTAGATTAGGTGGTTTTGTTTTGGTCGCCGAATTCGTGCGCCTATTACTATTTTCATACTTTTACGTCAATGATAGGTTTTATTCGCAGCTACGCCTCACTGAGCATGATGGAAGTGCGCTTTCGGAAGAAGATCGGAGAAATAATCAGCTGATTGTTGATTTGGCATATCGGTGAGTTTTGCGATGAATCGTTATTTGCCTGCGCACCGTTCTAGGTTAAGCTGAGGCATCCTTGTTTAATTTCTAAACACTGCCAAACCCAGCTTATCCTTATTGACACATTACGTGAAACAATATTTTGGCGAATGCTTGAAGAAGGCACTTTGCATTTGTATGTTAAGAAACAAAACGCCTAAAACAGTGCTCGGAAAACTGCAGTTAGTGTAACAGGTACTTTTCGGTGGGTCGCAAAAGATAAAACAGTGGTCCTTAAAAGTTTTTTAATCCTCAATACCCAAAATTCGGATTTGGGTAAAAATGCATACCCCCTACTTTGCAATACTATGTAATTGAATGCATTTCTTAGTTTCAAATAAAATAGTCAATACCCCAAAAATCTAATCGGAGTATTGAGGCAGGCTTTGAAGAGTATTGCATAGATCTGACGTCTAAAACGTGGCTACTGCTTCAGCCTCGGAGCATTGATGTTTGACGTCAACGTAATTCAGCGTCGAACTGTGCTCTGTCAGTAGTGTTTTGTATGAGTGAATAAAGCTATTTAATCCCTTACAGTGCTGCATGTGGGCCTTCAAGTTGCACAAAGTACGGTCTGCACATAAAATTTTCATGGATTTTGTCTTTTCAGATGTGGTGGCTCTTGGCTAATTAAACCGCTACAATTAATTTTTTTGCGGCCCGTCAAGACTTGAAATTAGGGAAATGTTGCCCACACCGAATAAACTTTAGGCAGCCTTGTTTAAAACACTGAAACCTTAATGTTCATTTGCTGATACACAATTCAAAACTATTCTATAGGGGGCGACTGAAGGTTTCTGGAAAAGTTTTTCAGGAAAAGTTAATTTTTGTCTTGAAGAAAAGATAATGACATCAAAATCCTAAATAGCCATGAGCTGGGTGTTTCACTGACTTTTTGAACGTTTTACTTTAAATTGCTTGATTGACACGCTTAGATGCAGCTGTCATCTAGTCATGAGTTGACCATGGATGGGTAACATATTTCAAGCCTCAACGGTTTCATTTTGTACTTGGCTGTCTTTTGCTAAATTTCCGGTTCAGTGATTTTTTGAAATTGTGTTGTTTTCAACAAACAAGCGTCGTATCTTGAACACTTTAGGCTGGTTTCCATTAGGAGTAGATTGCAGGCGTGGAGCGAAAAATTCTTTGTTTCTCTATTTAGTTTTATGCGCGGAGCTAGCGCGTTCCGCGCATAAAACTAAATAGAGAAACAAAGAATTTTTCGCTCCACGCCTGCAATCTACTCCTAATGGAAACCAGCCCTTAAGGTTTAAAATCTATAATTACTTTATTTGCTTCGTCCTATGTTAAGCATTTTTGCCTCCTCTAACGTGATAGAAACAAGGAACATAAAGACGTTGTGACGTTTTGTTAAATCGATACAACGTGATAGAGGGCTTGAAGAATTGCGGTGTATAGTCATTAGTCTCTTGAATCGCAAGTTGTGAATCCTAAATCAAAGTTTATTACATGCTTATTTGCAGAAGCAGAAATTCTTCAGCACAAGTTGATATAAAAGCATTATTATTCAATGAACAATCTAACAAATTACTAAAAGAACTTTGGCCTGAAATAGGCGTAACCGTTTGTTGATCTGTTAATCGACATGGTAGTCTTGAGTGACAGTAGCTTTCGTTGAGTGAGGATCGGTTGTGATTCTGGCTGGCAGCGCAATAGCGGTTTTTTGTAAATTGCCTTTCACTCAATGAAAATCATTGAAATGGTGCCAAATATAATTTTGAACAATTTTCAAGCAATGTGAGAATTGCAAAAGCAATGACTTCACTATCAAATGACTGCTTGAAATAGGAAGCAGCCGCAATGTATGGCCGCCTATATAATATTCATTTGTACGTGGCCATTATCGTTATCTTAGTATAGGTAAACACGTTTTAAGTGCTTGACATTCAAGTCTTGGTTTTAGAAACTGACAAATCTGTGGTGCAATGTCTTAATTTCAATAAGTTTAAATTTTGCCACAAACTCCCGCTGAAATATTTTTCTGTTTGCCATTTATTATTGGAAATATGCTCACTACAAAAGCGCTCTTCTGCGGAATATAAAACAAAAACGCTTTGCTTACATTAGTGCAGTGTGCATATGAATACCACTCTCAGTGGGATCGAGGCATACGTTATGCGGTTATACAGCTTTACATGTGCAAAAATGAACTCGCCGATCGTCATAGCCAACTTGTCGATTGTCGGTTGGTTCCATCTCCTTGGTTGGCTTTGTACACAACGTGCGAATGAAAATGCCATCAGTGCTCGTTATTTACAGCTGCGTGATGCCACTTTTTGTCAATGTCGGCCGGAGTTTCGCTTAGGTGACAGAAGTAATGATTTTTTGTCGTTGACCAATATACTTTTCGTCTTATATGGTTGCTGTGGCTCCATCGCCTCATTAATGCTGCGGCGATGCATCGGGAACGTTTTCGACTTCTATGCGTGCACTCGCAGTTCGAAGATAAACCGTATTTCAGAATTATAACTTGTTATTTGATAAATCAGCTAGCAACAACGCCAACCAATAGCAAGGGATAGCGGCCCTCCTATCGATTAAGGCCAAGCTGTGCAAACTGCCGCACGTGAAGGAAGTGACTTGTAGCTTGCATTCACAGATTGTTTGCCCATGTGAAAAAGTCCTTTTATTCCGCTTTTTTAAAGCTAATCACCCATAAATTGGCCTTCACTTTTAAAACATCAAAAAAGCTTGTTTAATTTAGGAACTCTGCTCTTTTTCGGTTGATTTAGAAAAAAAAGAAATAGATCTTCAAAAACTCCGCTTTTTTGAGGTTAATTTGTGAAAATAAAAAAGATCCGCTGCTGGCTTATCGTATCATCCAGCTGTATAAAATTGGCCCGTTTGTAGAGTAGTTTACAAATTTCTGATTTAGACTACCTGCACGCTTTTTTTTTACGCCCTTTCGCTTTCTGTCAGTATCTAAAATTGCAATCTCGTCTGCTTGCAAAACTGATACAGAGTAGGTGGTTAGTTGTGGACACACACCTCATTAGCTATATGTAGCCTCGTGTAATTTAAGGATACCAACGTAACAATTCATTGTGTTCAGGTATCCTGCAGGCCATATGTTTCCAGAAGATACAACTCCTCCTCCTTCGTATCATACTCCAGAACGAAAGGAGACGTTGCTCTTTGATATTCCTCCAAACGGAATTGTTGAACTGAAGTTGAATGCCAAGAACGATGAGTTCAGCAGTCTCATGTTCAGCGTAAGTATATCTTTCACGTAGCTTTGAAAAAAGCTGTTTTCAAGACGCTTTATTGGCTTTCTTTTCGGTGACAGATATTCTCAAATGAAAAGAGCTAGAAACTCTCTTGGTTTCTAGTAAGGCTGATATAGTGCGTTTCCTCTCAATCCTTGTAATCAAATAGAAAAAACTGCCGTGAGTCTTTCGCATGTACAACGTAGTAAGGCTACCGACGCTTAGTATTACCGAATGACCCCGTGAAATTGAAATATATTTTGATCAAAACCAATTTTGCGTGATGTGTTAGTATGCTTACTACTTTGTGTCAGTGTTTTGAGGCTTTTTGGTTTCTGCACGTAATGATTCAAGCGAACTTTTTGCAAAAGTGCACATCATGGTAAGGCTTTGCAAAAGTTTTATGCAATTATATAGCTTTTCATCATAATGCGTTTTACCTACTACTATATGCAAGTGGCTATAGTTGAGTTATTAATGTCGGCTGCAATGAAATAGCGAACACTTCTCGTATATTCCTACAGTTATAATTACGATTCTGATTTTATAATGATGATTGCGACGTACTAGCACCTTTTCTAGAACGACACCAGGCAGCCACATAATTGGTTGATTTGTTGACAGCCGTACACCAATTCCACTTCCGACAGGAAATATCGCCATGAATGGACTGCTGAGAGAGCTATTTCGCCTTCCAGTTCCTACCTTCAAATAACAACAGACGATAGCAACGTTGCTCCAGGCCAGAACGCACAAGTGATGATCCGCACCACGGAGGCGATCAGCTTCTTCAACGTTATGGTAAGGAAACGAATTGGAAATAATCCAGCGTCGAAGTTTTAATCTTTTTCCCACATAGCTGCTTTTTGTTGATGAAGTTTTCCAGTTTGACGACTTGTTACACTGTGCTGCCTTTAAAGATTTTTTCTCGAAGGTCAAGGATGTTTTAACTGTTTCTAATTTAATTTTTTGCCCTAAAGTCAAACTTGCAACCCGTTTTTTCCAATCAGGTCAAATTTTTTCGCTATCATATGCTAGCCTTGGTCCGTATTGTGCTCATATCACAAAGAAACTAATATTTGTGGTAGTTTATTTGGTCATTTATATGGTTATTTTTTGCAAGTAAGATGGTATTTTTATTTGCATGTGAGATTCCTGTAATACAAACATTTTAAATGATACAAAAATTCATAACACCGCTGAAATAAAGGCACTTATAACTAACAAAGAAATCTTTCAGACCAATAATTTTGTTCAACGGCACTCAATTTAACAGTTTAAGTTAACACTTTACACTGCAGACAGGATTCACTTAAGATCACAAATTTGTTCTATAGGCTCAAGACTCGTCAACCTCAGAAAGGAAAATGAAAGCAAAGTCTTTAAAAAAGTCTAACACAGAAATCATTGTGCCGCGCATGGTGATATTTCGTCGATAAATACATTGCCGCTATTAATATGATGACAAGAAGTGTCGCTTGAAAGATTTTTCCTCTGCGTGGAATTAGGAAAATCTGTTTTTAAGCACCGACAGTAATCTGCCAGCATGTTTACGTCCCAATATTCTTGTTACCTTTCTTCCATCTGGCAAAGGTTTTGGTGTGATCTCTCTCCCTGTTCTTCGCTGTAGTCCCCACAATTGTCAAGAAAGTAATCCAAGTTCGAACACAAAAAGTGCATTTTCACAGACTTCGGGCTCCGAAGGATCGAAGGCTTTCAAGTAGCTCTTTAATCTGTTCTTTGTAATCAAGGCTTCTATGCATTCCAAGAAACTTTGAAATTACTACCCGAAAAGCTGTCCGTGCTTTTTTTTCTACTGCACTCATGCTTGCATTAAAACCATCTTCTTTGGTCAGCTCACGGATCTGTGGCCCATCAAAAACTTCTGCTGGTAGCTTCACTTTAAAGATAGGGGAAATTTCAATTATAAGAAATTGAAAGTCGGGCCACCTTTATCAAGTGCTTTGATGTGGTTTTTCGGGAGACCGAGCTTAATGTCGAGGGGTGGCAAGGAACATTTTGTGGATCGAATAAGTAAGCAGATTTGACATTTTTGAGACCAGGTGTAAAACTTGTTCAAAACGGCCAGCTAATTTGTGTGTAATGGCAATCATCTGCCCTTGAATCCCACAAACACAAAAAACATTTGTCTTGTGTAACCGGCCTGTAGCCCCAAAACTACTAAAATCATTTTTAAGTCACCGCATAGTTTTCTATTGTGTTGGCATTACTGAAGATTGGTTCTTCAGTAATTTCAGTAATTGATTGGTTCTCAGTGAAGTGAACTTTACTGAATGTCTAGCAAGAACAGAATCAATCTTATTCTCATTGGGCAGTGACATTGCCTTTTAACTCTTTACAGTTGAGTCCAAAATCATTTGCCATTCCGCGGGATTATAGACTATGCCCAAAGCTGATATTAATCTTGAAATATCTTGACACTATACCAAGAAATGATCATCGTCTTATTTGAAATACTTTCTAAACTCTTCATCTCTATTCCGATACCAGAAATATGTGGTGCTTGGAGCTAGTAAGTTTTCACGTAGACATGATCCAAGAAGCTGAGTGGATTTTTCGGTGAGATTTAGATCTCGTGTTAGGTCGTTCAGTTTAAGCTGTGTTAAAGGCTTCGGTTGGTTTGTACTTTGCTCCGCATTCCATGTGTCTTTCTCACTTGCTTCGCTCTCTGTAGATGAAGAACACTCCATTTCACTTATATCTCCAGTTGCTTCTAGAACAAGAAACCAGGGCCATGGTTTTATGGCTGAAGGAGCATCAGGATATTTTACATGTTTTTTGTTCTTCCAATTTATTCTTGAAATGAAAACAAACACTTCTACTATTAAATCAAACAATAAATAAAAATCCCATCATACAGTAGGCCTACAAGTGTCATCATATCTTGTAGGTTGGTCATACAGAAATATCAATCCGTGACGTGGTCTTTTTCTTCTCTCGATACCATAGGAATACCAAAAAGAAGACTTTTTATCTTCCCTTACGCTCCATAATCTCAAGCTTTCAACTCATGTTTTACAACACATGTGCGGAGCGAATGCCTTGTCCTGGTCGCCTAGTTTTATTCCCAAATATGCACAGTATGCCATCTTTACCAAGTGTATAATTTTTGCTTGACGATTGGGTAAGGTGAGCTTGCTGCATATACAACAGAACCCATGGGGAGCATTTTGAAATTAAAACTTGAAACTATTATTATTCAAATCTGTCAAATATACTTATGGAGTAAAGAGTGATGGGCAATATACTATTGAATGCACATCAGTCTTTGTTAATTCCAAGTAAAACATAACAATTTTAGTTAAATTTCATGATAACCTAGAGTGTTAAGAACCAGTTGAAAGGTTTAACTTTGCAAGCATCAAGTGCATTTGTTGTGTTCTTGTCATTGTGACATCACTGTTATTTCATTATAATGTCACTGAAGTTACATCAAAACTTCATTTAAGTGCTGTAACATTTTTAAGACATCACAAATCTCAATTCGGAAGGCTAAAAAGGCATTAGTTGTCAAAAATTTCAAACTAGACCAGATGGAAGAAAACGGATATCAGTTTGTCAAAAATCGCATTAAGTGCCGTCGACAGTTCAGTAACTTTTAACATTACGCAGCACAGTATTATTGTTCTTCAACGCAGCTTTGAAAAAATGTATTTTTTGCCTCGACCTTTTCGTGGTGCAGTCATCGGTGACGTTTTTCGATTGCGTGTAACGAGGTTTCGACTGAACAGTTTTTTTTCTAAATGTTCTTAAAATTCTTCACCGGTCTAATTAGTTTTGAAAGAGTTTTCCGCCTTGTAGGTGATTGCTCGAGGTGAGATCCTGCGTAACTCGACTCAAACGACTGAAAACGGAGTAGCAGCTACCGAACACAGCTATTCATTCCTGGTAACGGATTCAATGATGCCCAACGTGCATGTGCTTGCTTCTTATGTGAGGCAAGATGGAGAGATTGTTGCTGATTTCCTCGAGATAACAGTTGCTGTGCAGCTGCAAAATCAAGTGAGTATTGTTGGGGCTAGGTTTAAATACACTGTTAAAGAGAAGGGGATTGCACCTCCTAAAGAATGTTTTCTATTAAGCCATGATGTTTCTGTAGATTGTTCTCAAAGATGGGAAGAGTTTTAAACTGAGAAAGTATCGAGAAAGAGGAGTTTCCAGTTCATTTTAAATATGGCTTTTCCATGTTTAACAATCTTCATTTTTTGCGCTTGTAGCAGATTTACTAGCAATATTCAACCTGCAAAGCAATTTATTGTGCGTCCATCTTGAGTGCTAATTTATATTTTGATGATTTTTGAAGTAACTTCTTCAGCTAGCACTATTCAATATGTGCTAATGTCATCATAGCTTCGCTACAGAGCAAGATTTTTTTCAAAATGTTTCGCACATTTACTGACGCCTTTATAAATCTTGTATCTATGGTGTACAAGCTCACCAAACAGATTTGGTGACGTATAAATCTTCAAAATAGCATAAAATTTTTATTCTTAAAACACGTTTAAAGAGTTATCATACTAAGGATTACTTGCGGTAGATCGATACGTCAGTTAACTAGATTTAAATTTGATAAATGTTATTGCTGTGAGCAAAACTCCGTTTCAACCAAAAGTTCATGCTAGATCATGTGCTGGGTGTTTAGCGCAATGAAGCTTTAAGCATCGGTGCAAGTCTTTTAACAAAGGCTTCAACTGGTTGCTTTTTTCTTTTCTAACAAACTAAAGCTTTTACGCTGGTGGTCGATACTTCTATATACAACGTCTCATACTTTTTACCTTAATAGACCAAGATTTTACCAAAGATTTTACCTTAATAGACTTATAAAGATGGAGCAGATCCTATAAAACAGGCTTAAAAAATTGCTTTTAGTTGTAGCAGCTCTTATGCTGGCATACGTTACTTCTACAGTATATACAACGTCTTATACTTTTAAAATATTTTTTTTAGGTGACAATCCGCAGTTCTTCCACGAAAGTAGATGCTGGCAATCCTGTGAACATCACCGTTGAAACTTCAGCCAACGCGTATGTCGGTCTTCGAGCGATCGATAAAAGTGTTCTTCTGCTTAAGTCAGGCAACGATATAACGCAAGAACGAGTGAGTTGTCTTAAACACAAGATCAACCCAAATTTTAAAACATTATAAATCAGTTAAAGTTTAAGATAATCTCATCTTAATTTTGAACTTAAAATTAAATTCATATTTTTTAAATCCTTTGCGTAATAAATTTTTTAGTATTTACCGAACCAGGCAGTAAGGACAAGTATAAATTTATTAGGCCTAACGAAGTTAACAACCAATTATAAGTTTTTGAAGCATAATCACAATGGTATTCACAGCTTTCCTGCTTGGCGCTCATCACAATAAAGGGATAGTGTGGAGAACAAGCCGGCAAGCTTGCTTGTGCCCTTGGGCAAGGCACTTAACGGGACGCCTCCACCTTTGTGTGGCAGACAAGTGGCCCTCCCGTACTTCACCGGATTACAATTGTGAAGTTTCTAACCCAGCATGTCGTAAAAGGCGACTCTTGGGTACCCAGCAGTGGTAGTCCGCCTTGTTGGTGGTGGGGCTACCACTCACTCATGACTGGTTCGAAATGGGCTGCCATCTTTCTCCTCGCCTAATTTCAATTAGATTGACAGCATGAACCTGAATTACCATTCATGCCGCACCTCCATCCCGAGGAAGAGGAGGGGTAACCACAAACAACAACAACAAGTTAACAACCATAGCAAAGTACAAGAAGGCTTCTTTTCCTCTTCCTCAGAGGGCCGTCATGGCAAGAAACAACTAATTGTAAACACCAAGTTATGAAAATAATATGTTTGATTTAAATTACGCGAAAGACCAAACTGATACATCGCAACGTTTTCGCTCTAAGTTGGTTTGAAATAGGAGGTTAATTTAAATTACAGAAATATTATAAATCGTTTAAAACTTCCAAGATTTCAGCATTTCGTTTTTAAACGCAAAACAAAAAACAGCCTCGAATCGATTGTATTCTAAATTGCTACATTATTGATAAATATTATTTTGATGCTGTTATTTAATTCTTCCTTGATTGCAATATCAGTTACTGTGGACAAAGTGCTACAATAGCGCGCACAATCAATATACAGCAAATACTTCGAAATATGATAATTATAAACGTGTTTAAAGAGGCTTATATTGAAGTAGTGTTGCAAAATAACTTTTTCTTAGCATGTTTTTTTTTCTGACGATAAGAAAGTTTGTTGTTTATATTAAGATGCTAAAGGAAATGCAGTGAAAAGTCTACGGCAACTTACCATTTTTGCCTTGTGTTAAGTAATTTTAAACAGCAGTTGTGGAAACTCACCGTAGACACGTCTAAAATTTCGCTTTGTATGCAATATTACACGCCACACGTGAAATCTAGCCATTTGCAAGGTTTATGCAGCTTTTGCGTAAGTTGTAGCTTCATCACCGCATTTTGCTGCGTCGTTTATCTCAACTGTTAACTCGTATTGAAACTGCAATCAGTTACTAATGATTTCCGAGTTAAAGCGCTTGTGACAGATCAATTCTGCATTCAAATTAAAAAAGGGCATTGCATTACAAAGATTACAGAAACACTTCAGCCACAAACTAGAGCTTTTTTGTGAAATAGGTTTTTGATGTTTATTTTTACAAACGTTTAATGGAGTATGAGGGGATATGTGCTTCTCTACTATGCCCAAATCTTTCACTTCGACAACAGCACATGAGGATTTTTTTGTTTCATGTCACCAAAATGTTATGATGAGCAATTGTGTTCTAACAATCACTTCAGCGTACGCTTGTTGCGTGGGTGCGTTGAAATCAGCGCCAGCCAGTGACGTTGATTATCACAAGCCTCTGCAGTGACTATTTTTAAACTTTAAGTGTTACTTTACGACTATTATTTAAACAACTTGTTATTTACGACTGTTATTTAAACTTTAAGTGTTTGTGATACGCACTTTGAATTAGTTTCATCAATTTATTTGCGTCACGACTAATAGTGATTTGTGTAGTGGCCGTTCATTGTTCTTTGCTTGACGTAATAATCTGGCGGAAATGACCAAGGCAAAGAGGTCAACTGAATTACGTATCAACCCCCGCTGTTGGCTTTATATTTTGAAAACAACTAATTTAACCATGGATGCGCACTCGGAATCGATGCAATACAGCTAGTTTAGGACTCTCCGAAAAGCTGGCGAATCCGACGTCCAAATTTAATGCGAAATCAGCCATTCGCAGATCAGTTGAAAAAAATTTAAGAGAAATCAGGTAGTGCCTGTGCCCGGTGTATATTTATACTGTATTGATAGAAAAAAAGAGAAAGTTTTGTTCAGCAACATGATGTTCCTCGCTGCCGTATACGCAAATCCTAGGTACTGGATTTGGCCTGAGAAAGGCCAGCTAGTGGAGGCTTTACACGGGAAGCGGTGAAGAGATTTAGGACCATTATTAAACTTGCAAATTCTGATGCAAAGCGACTAACTGAAAATTCCAGTTAGAGTACTGAAGACAAATTGAGTAACAGCTCAACAATTTTGCCAAAGTTTAGCAACATAATTGCATAAAAGAACGTTTTTATAGTGAGCTCATGTGGTAAGACGTAATCGAGGATGTAAATGGTGTCCAGGTAAAAGGGAAAACAGTCTTCTATGCACTAAAATGTGCCTCCTTTCCAGAGAACATTAATCCAGTCTGCAAGATTTTTTTCTCATTGCCCGCTTTCCAAGTGAATGTCGAAAGGATTGGTCTCTGCGCTGAAGTTTATTCTGAGTGATTGCAAATCGCTTATGAGCGATGATCTGTTGAATGATGTTTGTTCCCAAGAATTAATGGGAGGCATTGGAATTAAATATTACTGACCAGACATTAGCATTGCTTTATTTTTACCTTATACCTGTGTAAGATACCTTACGTGGCTTCTGGTTAGCCCAATATCCTACATAGAATTGTAAACAAAACGCGCCGGTTTACCCTTAACAGAACGACGAGTTTATTGTGTCACTTTCAAGTAAATAAGCATATAAGGCGGATGAACAGAAGCGGTTTCTGCAAGCATAAAACAAAATTCAAGCACAAAACTTACCTACCATTTACTTTTGAAACAGGATTCCTTGATGTTACTGCTGGCCTTAAAAGTATCAACTAAATTGAAAACTGAAGTCATTACATGAAATTGATCACACAAAAGTTAATTTGAGCAATAGCAAAAAGGTTCCAATGATTACACTAAATGTGGCGTTTAAGGCGTGCGTGATTACATGATCGTAAGTCTTAACTTGTGTGGAACAGTAGCTTAGATAGCCCGGGTTCGAGGCTTAAGTTACAATAACTAGATACGACCTAACAACCTGAATGGTATTTATTCATTAGTTCAATTGGGCATGCATGGTTTGGACAACTGTTATTAGTTAATATTATGTTGGGTTGGCTCTGTAATTGGATATCGCCCTGTGGAGCTGAGTTTTTTTATCATAGGGCAAGCTGAGGCAAATTACTCAGTTACTACTCTTTCAGTGATAGAAGTTTTATAAATACTCTTTGAAAGGTAGTACATCTGCTTTCATGCATATTGTGGTTGCAGAACATCCTCGCTTTATTTTGTAGTAAAGATATTTTGGCGGTAACTAGCACTTATCTGATAATGCAGAGGTTCTTAACCAGTGGGTAATTTTTTATTAATTGAAAATAACTGGGATTTCAGATGGATAATTAGGAATCATTTAAAGACATGTTCTCAAATTGGCATCGCGATGCGCTGATGTAAGCATCGCAAACTTATCTTCTTGGTGCTCCACTCTTTGAAATCAACCCGTGTTTACTTGATGACCTTGTTTTTGGAGGTCTATTTGTGTAGAGAGCTATTTGTTATCTTCTGAGTCAATGATCTGTTTTAAAAATCAACATATGCACTGCGTGGTTTGCCTTTATAAATGAGTTATATACATGGTTGAAGTCGTAAAAATCGTTCAAATTTGATTGGAAATGTAGTAAATAAAATTTAACCTTAGCTAAAGTCGATATGCGGGAAAGATTGCCAGAAAACCATTCTGTTGATGACTGCAATCTGGAAATTTCATTGTAGCATTCTAAAAAACGCATGATTATTTCTGGCAATACGCCTGGAGTAATTTCTTTGTTGTTGATCAAAAAGTCTAGCTCTTCATTCAAAAAGATGAGTTTAATTTTATGTTCCAATAAAACTGAGCAGTGCATTTTTTGTCTTAAAATAGAAGCATTAATTATTTGGGTTGTGTTTTTGTAAATTTCTAAACCGTTGAGTGAACAATTCACCAAAACAGGCATTTTAGCTTTTGAGCAATGCTGCAGTTTTTAAGTTAACACGCTAGATCTGGTGTTTCCTGATGCCACAGCAAGAGATATAAAACAAAAATATGGTTTTGTTATGAGATTTTAACGTCGTAGCTCTATGAACCAAGCATCAACTTATTGCTAAGTCTGCAGATCGGGCGCTGATAGCATTAGGGCAGGGTTTTGTTAAGCGTAACTTGCTGACGTAGTTAATAACTTAGTTTTATGCGTGGAACGTTTTCATTCATGAGATAACTTTGAATATAGAATTTTTACGCTATACCGATAATTTAGACGTATTAGAAACTATCTTGTAGGTTGCATGCTGTGTGATCGAGCAGAACAGTGTACCGCGGCGTCATCTGGTGGTCATCTAGTGGCTGAGTGCAACTGAAAGCCGGCGAAGCTATGTTGTTGTTGTTGTTGTGATTACCCCTCCTCTTCCTCGGGTTGGAGGTACGGCATGAACGGCATTCCATGTTCACGCCGTCAACCCAATTGAAATTAGGCTAGGAGAAAGATGGCAGCCCATTTCGAACCAGTCATGAGTGAGTGGTACCCCCACCACCAACAAGGCGGACTTCCACTGGTGGGTACCCAAGAGTCGTCTGACGTGCTGGGTTAGCAACTTCACAATTGTAATCCGGTGAAGTACGGATAGGCCATCTGTCTGCCACATAAACGTGGCGAAGGCAGCCTTTAACAAATTGATCACGTTATCTCTTTTTTTTGCTTCGACGTCATGTCATTGCTTGACCATTTCTTTGGGCATTGCAGCAATAGTGTTGAAAATGGCGCAAGTCTACGTACAAAATCCTACGTGGTTTCTTGGTGCATTTTTGCCAGCAACAGAAAGAAGATTTTGTGCTAAAACAACCTATTTTCAGGTGGTTCAAGACTTGAATCGCTATTCAGTCTCTGATGATTACAGGTTTGATGATGGTTTCGGATGGTGGTGGTGGTATCCTCGACCTTCCGGTGCTAACGATGCGACCGATGTGTTCAATGTAAGTTGAGTGAAGCAAGTGTTTTTCCGAGTCGACAAAACACAGCGAAGTCAAATGTCAAGTTTGAAAGTTGGCTTTACATCAAAGTTGATTTAAAAGCGTTTCACGACCACTAATTGTTTTGCATGCATGCTGGTGATATGAATGTTTAAATCGCCTTTCTGCAAATGTTTAAGTTTTGCACGGTTTGTATTTATTTTCTGCATTAGAAGCGGAAGACCTGTGATTGCCATTTTTAAAGTCGTAGGCATGACTAATTAAGGGGAACTGGACTTGGTCGACCGACTGCGAAGGGCCGCCCTCACTACTGCGTGACCGTGTGAACGTTTTCCAGATATTACTGTTTGGACGCTGGTGACGTGTCCACAAGCTTTTCCGGTTTGTTTGTGGTTACCCCTTCTCTTCCTCGGGATGGAGGTACGGCATGAATGGCAATTCAGGTTCATGCTGTCAACCTAATTGAAATTAGGCTAGGAGAAAGGTGGCAGCCCATTTCGAACCACTCATGAGTGACTGGTAGCCCCACCACCAACAAGGCGGACTACCACTGGTGGGTACCCAAGAGTCGTCTTTTACGACATGCTGGGTTAGCAACTTCACAATTGTAACCAGCTGAAGTACGGGTACGCCACTTGTCTGCCACATAAAGATGGAGGCGTCCCGTTAAGTGCCTTGCCCAAGTCACAACAAGCAAGCTTGCCGGCTTGTTCTCCACACTATTCCTTTGTTATGCTGATCGCCAAGTAGGAAAGCTGTGAATACCATTTTAAAGTCTTTTGGTATGACTCGACTTAGGGAATGAACCCCAGGTCTACCGACTATGAGGCGGACGCTCTAACCACTACACCATCGCGCCTGTTACAAGCTTTTCCTTGTGACACTGATTAGCTGATTACTTGTAAGAATTCATGTTCGATTCATTGAGATATGCATCAATTTTGTTAATATAATAGAGTGCCTATAAATACCAAAGTCAAGCATGAAATATTTCAGAAACGTTTGGAATTGAATAGCTTGGTTGGTAATTTTATTTTGATGCAAAATTATTTACGTTTGTAGTGGTGGACATATGCCGCATCACCCCATGCGCAAAATATTAACCCTGAGCTACATAGTAGACAAATAAACGCGATTGTGTTCACCGATCATCGTGGCGTTGGTCAAATCCAGTGCTGCCTTAGACAACATCTTCCATCCATCACCATAATCCTTCGCTCTATATCCTATTTACCCCCTTCTTTTGTTGTTGAGTGTGTTATCTGATTCCTTTCGAGGTATGGTGGCATGGCTGAAGGCCATGAAGAATGAGAAGTTGAGCCACTACCCATGACCAGGACTAGAGGTCGTGAAGAGAAAAGGAGTCGCCACCAAGCAAGCTATGCAAAGAGTACGAAGCTGGATAGTACAGAATGAGATGAGCAATTTCCTGGGTCGGATGACCGCAGGTGCTGCAAGAGAGATTCGCAATTTCGCCAATTATATTATAGAAAGATAAGAATTAGCAAGAGGTTGTACTCGTGGCAGCAAAGACAAGGACACAACGAGCGTGACGAGGAAGCACAAGTTACTCAGTGGAATACTGAGGAGACCTTTGTGTCGAAAATTTTAAATTATAGTGTACTCTTCCAGTGCGAGGGAAGAGAAGAGTGGATGCTATGGGTGAGAGAATAGAGATTACATGGGGCTGTGGATGGCTGGAGAAGCGCACCTCATCTGAGTAACTCATCGTCCGTGTCATCGCCTAGAAGAAATGAGTGACCGGGCCAGGGATTTATTAAAGCCTAGTGGAAAAATAGAAGGAAAGAATGGATAGATTTTGTCAGATGAACCAGAAAGTGTAAGGCATGAGGAAAAATGGAGGAAAGTGTAGCAAGAACTAATGGAGAGTCTTACGGAGAATGTAAGTGAAGTGGCAGACTTGTTAATTCTTCCAAAGCCAGCATAGAATTTGCAGAATGGTGCAGGCTTCAGCAGAAAAGTTTGGCGACACTGGACATGCAGCAGAGGAAAGAGTGACGTCAGCGCCACAATGTGAGTAGTTGGCAAGGACGCCAGAACCTCTTCAAAATAAGCAATTAATAGGAAGAAAGAAAGCAGAGCCATCAGTCCAGATTGCGAGATTGTGATGTGGGGAGGGGAGTCAAAGTGGACAAGAGCCACACTTTGGCAAGAAAAAAGTGGATCAAAGCAAGAGCATGGGTTAAAGAAAGAGAGCTCCTCACTGAAGGAAGGCAAGTTTTAAGAAGAGAGAGAGAGAGAGCAAGTAGAAAGAATTTCTTTTCGGGAAGAAGGAGAAAGCATGAGGGAGTGAGTGGATGGAAACTGTCTTGTGGTAGACCCGAAGAGTCCAGATTTCACTATTAAGTTTGGGCAATCCTAAAATTGAAAGGAGGCTGGAAGATGGAGGGCTTGCTCAAAAGAAAACCGAGCAAAATGATCCAGGGTGACTTGTAAGAGAGGTAGATTTTCCAACGTTGGTAACTTTGGAAAATGGAAACTACCCGGGTGAAGCATAAGTGAGAATGGGCTGAAGAAAAGTTTTGAATAGAAGAGACAGAAACGTTTTGGAGGGGTCCCATGAGGAGGCATAGCTACAGGGTAAGGCCTTGAGATGAAAGCAGAGCATGGCCTTAAGCAAAGATACATGTGTGGAAAAGGAAACAGTGAGGTCAACGGTGATCCAAAAAAAGTGGGAGTAGGATAGAAGCGAAGAGGGGAGTTGAAGTAGGAAAGGGGTAGTGAAGATTAGCTTGGTGAGGATGACCAAAAACAAGGAGGTCTCACCTTCTTTTGGATTGAAAGGATGACGCCAGTGCTCAAACTAGCACTTTAGTCAAATTAAAGCTCCTTGTGTGGTCTCCGTACCAGGAAGTACCGAGTAGAAGGAAGACCAAATGGCCAGTTTGCTAACATAAAGAGGTCAGCTGACGGAAGAAGGTAGAGATGCTGGGAAATGAATTGTTGATGAAAAGAGAGAATAGAAGAAGCCAAGACACGATCCTTGTGAAAGGCATCAACGGAGTCAAAGAGAGCGATTTTCGTGATTTTGATAAACAGCACAAGCGCATTTTTCAGAAAGGAAAGATTCAGTCCATTAGGCAAAGGAAGAAGGGCAGGAGGCAAAAATAAGCTTGTGAAAGAGAGCTGGATACCCGGAAGAGTCAAACGCTTGGAAAAGTCGATAGTTGCAAGGATCGTCCAACATCCAGGCTTTGGTTTTTCGAGTGGAGGTGAAGGCCTTGGTTTTTGCTTTATCGCTTCTTTCACTTCAGAAGATCGCAAAGCTCGAAATTGGCGTTTGACGCGGCCGAAAATAATGGAACGTTTGGTCACATTTTGTGCCAAAGAAATAAAAAGCACGGCAACAGAGGAAAGAGAAAGAGAAGAGCATTCTTCTGCAGAAAGACAGTTTGAATCAATGTGGTGTAGCAAAGCCATCACAACGAGTTTTCTGAAAATTAAGAAAGGAAAAGGTTTATTAGAATGGCAAGGTGAAGAATGAAGGACTGCAAGAAGAATTCCTAGGTAATCAGAACCTAAGTTTTAAAGCATCTCCTAGTAGCAGGATCGGCCAAGAAATGTGGGAGTAAAAGAGGAGTAAGGAGAGAAGCGACTGTCGAAGGAGCAATGAAGAAGACTAGGGTTGTCAGAATCATTGAGGGAGGGAGGTCAAATAAGATGACCCAAATACTTTCCCACAAGAGCTTGAATTATCTTTTGAGTTCCAAAACGAGCGATGACAGTTGAAGTCTCCCAGAATGAAAAAATTTCTGGTAAAGCATAGTGTTCATAACGGAGAGAGAAGAGGAATTGCACCCCGAAATGTTGATCTCATAGTCTAGAGTTGGGGTCAAGCAAACAGAGAGAGAAAGACAGAGAGAGGGGGCTGAAAGTTCAAAAAAGGATAGACCCTATTCGAAAAAAATGACGACGCCACCGTCAGCAGGCGAGTATTCTGGTGAAAGAGTGCAAGACGGGGAGTGTGTGTGATCGGATCACAGAGCAGAGTATCCTTAAATCCTGAAAGATGAAGAAGAAGAAGGGTTGAGATGGGATTTTGGGATACAGTCCAGATCAGCATAAAAGAGAAAATTAAAGTGAAGTTTGACATTTCTGGCACGTGACCTTCTGTGAATCATTGGAGAACCCTGAGCGAGTCAGGAGTACAAGAGGAACAGGACCGAAGAAGAAGAAGAGCCGAAAGAGTAGGAGGATGGGAAAGAAACAGAAGGAGGGGTTAGTGACAGGTCAGAACAAGGGTTGCTGGCGAGGGTGAGGAAAAAAAACAGCGTTAACAAAAAGGTTGGGTGGGTTATAGTGCACTGAGGAGGTATACGTGATGGAGGGTCCTCGAAAAGGCGGCACATTGTTGGTGGACTGGGCATTTTCAGAGAAGTTAAGATGCAGCAGGAAGGACAGCCTAAGAAGTGAGAGCTGGAAAGAGAGTTCAGTTCCGAGGAGGATATGAAGGTGCATCTTGGATGTCCCCACTTGGAGCAAAAAGAACTTCGCACTGACTGCCCCACCAGGTTACATTATTGGCGTACCCAGAACCAGGAAAGATAGAGCTAGGACTTGGATAAACGTTGCTGCTCACCAGAAGTAGAAGAAATATGAGAAGGCAAGAGAGAAAAAAGGAGGCAGAAGAGCAAATCCAAAAAAGACAGGCGACCGATTTTAGAGGGACTTTTGCTGCCTTTTTGCGGTCGTTCAGAGGGCAGTACTGCAAAAAATGTTAGGTGTAGGAAAAGCCTGGAGTATCTGGAAACCTAGAGAAGGTTAACAGCCATTTTTGCACGACCCGGCAGGGTCAGGGACCAACCCACATTTTAAGGTGGATGTTGGTTGGGGCAGCCCTCCTTTCCCGTTGTTGCTGTTGTGGTTACCCTCCTTTTCCTTGGGGTGAAGGCTCGGCATGAAACGATTTTCAAGATTCATGCCGAAAACCTATTTAGGTTATGCTAAAGAAAAGGCGGCAGCCCATTTCGAACCAGTTTTGAATGCAAATTACTGCCTGGTAGCCCCACCACAAACAAGCCGGACTGTCATTGGTGTGTGCCCAAAAGCCACCTCCTGCGACCTGCTGAGTGAGCGGCTTCGCATTTCTAACATGGTGAAGCACAGGTACCCTTCTTTCGTTGCTTATTAAATCCGTACTGATAACGAACAACCTATTAAACAACAACACTTATATGTTCAATTGCGGATTTAAGACTATAGCACATGGTGTTGATTTCAGAAAGCCGGTATTCTCGTCCTCACGAATGCTTTTCTACCGTCTTCACCCAACGACTATTACAATTGTGAGTATTCTAACGTAACGTTGGTAGTTAAAGTACATTTGGTAGGCATAAGGTAGCTTAGGCTACCCTAAATGCAAGAATATTACCATTTTAATGGACTTTTTGGTCAGTCGAAAAGAGTAATTAGAATCACTTAATAAATCTAAAACCGTATTAATATTTTTTAAATCATTTGGACTAATGTAACCAGGGATGTTGAAGCGGCTGTTTCGTCAACCGCTTCCGCTTTTACACCTGTTGCTTCCGCTTCCATTAACAAAAAACGAGAATACAATCATTGACAATTTTTTTTAACTTTTGTGGGTCTGTAGCCTGCCTTCTCCTACACTTTATTATTTTGAGGAGACAAAATCCCACCCATATATTGTTATTACTTTACCTATTTCGCTAAAGCTTATTGTTCCGAACTGCTCTGTGTTTGCTTATTCTTAGATAATAGCACTCGTGTTGATTATAAAGCAGTGCTCTTTAACCTTTTTGTCATCGCGGAACCCCTGATGTACTCTCGCGTTTGTCACGGAACCCCCACCAACAAAAATTTAGAATTCACGAATTGCTTGTAAAAAAATCAAGTATTTCGTTACTACACTTTAAACAATAATTAAACACTTCAACAAATAAAACAGTTATTACAAGTTTCTTCACAACTTACAACCACTTTTACCACAGTTAATCTAATGCTTCTATGATCTGAACCGTATGACCACATATTACAGCTCTCGACATTAACCTGTCGTCACAACAACAAATTACAATGATGTAGCGCTGATTTTCCCTCTTTATTCTTAACTAACTCTGACTTTAACTTTAACTCTAACCGGTCTACGCCGCTTACCTGAGATCCCACTTTTCTGTTTCTCAGCCAAAGACTCTGCATAGCAGAGCCAGAGGCTACCTTTCTGAGCTCTGCCGTGCCACGTGCCCGGAGGAGTCTTACTCGTCCTTTTGCTCTCCATTCCCCTCTGCTGAACTTCTTGCGGCTGTCTCCAACCTTTCCTCGTCCACTGCCACTGGCCCAGACAAAGTTGCCTATCCCATGCTAAAGCATCTTCCTGGCTCTGGCATGGATTTTCTTCTTCACATCTTCAATCTCGCCTGGATTTTTCATTTTTTTCCTTCCATCTGGAAGACACCTATTATTTCCATCCACAAAATGGAAAAACCTCTCGACTCTCGTGCTTCCTTCCGGCCTAGCTCTCTCACCTCCTGCGTATCAAAGCTATTTGAACGCATTCTATCCCGTCTACTCTTTCTGGAATCTATTCCATTTTCTCTCCCCGCCAGGCCGGTTTCCGCCCTGGACGGTCTACACTTAATTAAATTCTGTTCCTTTCTCTATCCATTTCGGATGGGTTTAGCAAACCCAGGCGGAGGTCTCGGACGATCCTGTTTACCATTGATTTTTCGAAAGCTTTTGACTCTGCTTGGCATCCCGCCCTTTTCCACAAGCTCATTTCGGCTGGCCTCCCTCCTTGCTTTGCTCGTTGAACTCAATCTTTCTTTTCTGATAGGCGCGCTTGTGTGGTTTATCAAAATCACAAAAGTCGCTTCTTTCGAGTCCGTCAAGGTGTTCCGCAAGGATCCATTCTTGGCCCTGTACTTTTCTCTCTCTTCATCAACGATCTTCCGGCTTCTCTGCCTTCTTCCATCAGCTGCTCTCTTTACGGTGACGATTTGGCCATTTGGTCCTCCTCTCTTTTGGTCCCCACAGCGGTGGAGGTCACACAAGGAGCTCTGTTTTGATTGGATCGCTGGTCTGAGTACTGGTGTCTTCCTCTCAATCCGAGCAAATGTGAGGCCTCGTTCTTCTCAGTGGATCCCCACCGAGCTAACCTCCAGCCCAACCTCCTATTACTCAACTCCCGCCTCCGTTCGAACCCAACTCCAACCCTTTTTTGGGGTCACCCTCGACCGCGCTCCTTTCTTTTCTAAACATGTATTTTTGCTGAAGGCCAAATTCTTCCCACGTCTCGAGGCCTTACGCTGTATCTCTGCTTCCTCATGGAGCCCCTCTAAGGAGTCCCTCTCTTTTCTGTATACAGCTTTTCTTCGGTCCCTTCTCACTTATGCTTCACCCGGATGGTTTTCTTTCCTAAGCGTTACTAATTTCATCAAATTGGAACGCTTCCACCAAGCGGCCAGTCGCACCATCCCCGGCTGCCTCTCGTCCTCCCCTATCCCACTTCTTCTCTCCAAGGCTTCTTCACCTCTCCTGCGAGTCACCCTGACCCATTTCACTCTTATCTTATAAGCGGGCTCTTCGTCTCCCAACCTCCTTTCCTATTTCAGGTTTGGCCAGACGTTGAGTGAAACCAAGACTCTGCAGATCGTCCTGGAGAGCTTTTGCGTCCACTCACCCGCCCATGCTTCCTTCTACTTCCTTCTCATGCTTCCTTCTCCTTCTCTAAGGGAGGCTTCTCTTGCCTTCCCTCCTTTTCCTCCTTGGAATCTGCCTTCCTTCGCTGTGGAGTCCACCCTTCTTCATGCTCCCGCACTGATCTCCCTCTATCTCGCCAAGGTGCATTTCTTGCTCACCTTTACTCTCTCCCCCCTCATGATCTGGCGCTCTGGACTGACGGTTCTGTTCCTTTTTCTTTTGGCAAAGGCGGCTCCGGCGTTCTTGCCAACTGCTCTCTCTGTGGCACTGAGGCCACTCTTTCCTTTTCAGCAGGCCAGTATGTTCCAGTTTTTCCGCTGAAACCTGTGCCATTTTGCACGCTCTTTGCTGGTGTCAGCAGCACCTACAAGTCTGCCATTTCTCTTCTCTTCTCCCATCTGACTCTAGTTCTGTCCTCTCCTCCATCTTTCCTGTTATCCCCAACTCTGTGGCAGATCTGGCAGGAACTGTCTTCTCTCTCCTCCTGTTCTATCATAGGCTACAATAGGTCCCAGACACTCGTTTCTCCCGGGGAACGACGCGGGTGATGAGCTGGCCAGACGGGGAGCGCTACTTGCGCTCTCTGCAATCCCTTGTAGTCTCTCTCCTCTTATCTCTCGTATTCACTCTTGTCATTTCTCGGATTGGAGGCGTACTGTCTCATCGAAGTTCTTTTACACACAGGTTTCCTCAATTTCCACCGAGGAACTTGTGCTCCCTCGTCATGCTCGCTGTGTTTTCTCTTGTCAACACTGCAACGGACACTGCCAACTGTTAAGCTTTTATCTCTCTAGAATAAGTAGAATCGAGAATCCTTCCTGCCGCGCCTGCGGACATTCCTCCCAGAACACCTCTCATCTCATTCTGCACTGTCTAGCTACGAACTCTTTGTGCCGCTCACTCTTTGACGACTCTCTGTCTCTTTACGACCTCTGGGGCAGACCCTGGGGAGTTGCCCGGCTTCTGGGGCTCCATGGTCTTCCGCCATGTCCCCATCCCTCGAAAGTGATTGGGTAATCAACAACAGCAACAGGTAAACTAAGGTATTGCGGACACATTTTGAGAACTGACAACAGCTTGGAAAAAGTGATAACACAGGGAAAGGTGAAAGTGAAAAGAAGGAGAAGACCAAGAAGGAGATGGCTGGATGAAGTCATGGAGAAACTAGGACCCAACCTTGAAAGTACTCTTGAAACTTGCAACAAATAGGAACAAACTCATAAAGTCAACTGATGAAGTTACCAGGAGTCGACATGGATTTGACGGACGATGAGCAAAATTGAAACTACAGGCGCACTACTGCGCTATAAAGGGAGTTTGCGAATTCAGACGTTCTTAAAGTCATTAACAGAATTACGTCACAATCTGTGATTTGCTGTCACAAAATTCCATTACTACCTATTTATATACACGGAACACCACTACATACAAGAAATCAACACTATATACTAATATAAAAAATAAATACTAGCAATAAACAAAGAACCTTCACGGAACACAACTACATGTTTTGTGAAACCCCTGTTGAAGAGCATTGATCTAGAATGATTAAGTTGTTTCCCTCGTGAGTGATTTCTTTTTCAATATTTTCAACCCTTTAACCAAGGTCAGTTAAGGTTAATCAAATCATTTTATTGGCTATGTTTCATTGTTCAAACTTCCTTTTTCTTACCAGTAATCATTATAAAATATAATACTAGTTATACTTTTCTTCGTTCTCTCGCGCTACTGATATCGCACGTTCATTCAGACTTATAGTACAACTTCACCGTTTAATCCATATCGGGAAATGGACAAAACTTTTTCGGCAAGTTACTCTTCAAGTCAAATAACCTATGTGGAAGCGGAAACGGTAGAATTTTTGCGCTTCCGCTTCCACATAAAAAGGACCGTTTTCAGCTTCTGCTTCCACATCCCTGGTTGAAACTCATACATTGCTTTTTCAATACTTGTTTCATAAAAACACGTCACAGAATAAAAATTTAGTTTCAAACGGATATGGTCTGTGATCTTGTTTACTTTCAAATGTGCCAGCGTTTACACGGAAATGCATTACAATGTAAAGGTAGGAGTGGAGCCGCTCATCCATAATCTCATCGTAGCAAAATTTTCGTGCGTTACAGTAATTAATTATTGTAAATCACATATTTTGTTTTCAAGTCAATTACCGTAACAGTGTTTGTTTTGTGTTAACCAGTATCGTTTAACGCTTGTGTAATGTCTAGCGTAATCTGGGTGTGGGCGATTCATCCGTGCTGCTTTGTCTGTCGCCTTTTAGGAAAAACAAAAGTCATAAACCTTCATTTCATAAACGGTGTAAGAAAATATTTGTCTTTTCATTGGAAAGTGAAAATTTTTTATTCGCTTTTAAACGAAATGAAAACCCTGAAATGGTTGATGTCGTCACGGTAAAGTATGTGACGTCAAGGCGGTCGTTTTTTCGCCAGTGCAGTTAAAATAATTTTGTTTTTAAAAATCTGTATAAATGATTCATTCTGTTAACAAACAACTGACTGGTTTTCAAGACTGTTGTAGTCAAAAATACCAATCACTAATAACAAATTTTCAACGTTAATAGCACGATATAGTTGACAGGAAAGTGTACTTATTGTTTATCGAGCTCATTGGAGAGAAACGACCAATGACGCTGTCAAGGTGTTCCACTGCTACATCAAGCGCGTAGAGTTTAATTTTTTTATTGAAATATCCTAAGAACGTTGTTTTTAATACTAACTAAAATGATGATCGACGACGACAACATGATTTCGGCTCTATTCAAAGTTTGTTTACACTAGCGCACTCGACAAACGTACGCTGAAGTGTTTGTTTTTATGTATATTCACTTATTCCTGCTCTGGTAATGAGAAAAAAATGCTCTGATATATATTTGTGGCATGTACAAACAAAAACCGACTTTTAAACACTTTTTTCTATTGAAAGTTTTGCTTTTCACTGTGTTGCTGCCAGGAAGAGGGCAGAGAAATTTATGTTAGTCAGGAATATTTTGTGATATAGTTACAAGGTTTTAACTTCACACATTTAATTTTTTTGGTGTTGCAGAGCGCTTACAATGTGAGGCTGCATTTTCTGGCAACTAATTTTAAAAGCAATGGCGTTTCTTTGTCTTTTTACCCGCTGAAATTTTCAACGAAAGTGTTAAATGTCTCTGTCATGTTGTGTACCAAATATAGAAACCATAGCTTTGATAGTTCTTGAAAGTTTTGAAAATGAAGAGGGCTATCGTTTTTTTTTTGCGCCACCCGATATATATATATATATCCAAAAGGACGAAACGCGTCCAGGGATGGCTTTGTAAAAGTCGAAAATATCTCTCAATAGCATTGCTCCCCTCGGAGGCCTCGCGCCCTCAGCACTCGCTTTGTTGTTTTGTTTCCCGCTTACAAGACGTTCTCTATCGATTGTAACCACTTGGAACTAGCAATATATATATATCAAGAAAAGAAAGTCTCACGTCGCTGGCTCAGTGCTCGACAACAACCAACCTTGTATATACTAAGCGAAGGTTACTTCTTATTTATTTCTTCTACCGACGCGATGGTGTAGTGGTTTGAGCGTCCGCATCGCTGTCGGTAGACCTGGGGTTCATTCCCTAAGTCGAGTCCTACCAAAAGACTTCAAAAAATGGAATTCACAGCTTCCCTGCTTGGCGCTCAGCATAAAAAAGGGATAGTGTGGAGAACAAGACGGCAAGCTTGCTTGTTGTGTCCTTGGGCAAGGCACTTAACGGGACGCCCTTACCATTATGTGGCAGACAGGTGGCGTACCCGTCTTTCACCGGGTTACAATTGTGAAGTTGCTAACCGAGCATGTCGTAAAAGACGACTCTTGGGTACCCACCAGTGGCAGTCCACCTTGTTGGTGGTGGGGCTACCTGTCACTCAAGACTGGTTCGAAATGGACTGCCATCTTTCCTCTAGCATAAATGCAATTAGGTTGACGGCATGAGCATTGCCGTTCATGCCGTACCTCCATCCCGAAGAAGAGGAGGAGTAAACACAAACAAACAAGGTTACTTCTACGCGTAGAAGATTCATGTAAAAGCGACAATGGTAGCCACTAAGATGTCTAGTATAAATTTATGTTTTTTATTACTCGCCTACGTTACCTCACAGTTACAATCTTTCAATCAAAATGTTGGTAATATGTTGGGCTGAATCAAGTTGCAGCTTCAAGTTGCGTTACAGGTTTTAAAGCTGCCACAAATTATTATTTGTGACACTTACCTTATTGACTATTAACTTATAGTTCAAGGCTGTTTTTTAAACACACCTTCGTCATGTCTCCCCAAGTAAATCCAAACCATTGAGTCTAGTTTGCTTTTGTTATTCGACACGTATTGTCTAACGTTTTTTTCCAGCCCCAACATGTCCATGAGTTTTTTGTTGTTTCGCCTATCCACCTTTACTCCGCATACCATTTTTACTATTCTGTCTCTGTTGTCAACATTTTAATATATCCTGTGCTTACATCCGCCAGATCTAAAAATGCCAAGTTCTGTTAATCGAGTATGTTTTTCATTACATCTATGTTTTTAGATCGGGCTTATTTTGACATTCAACTACTAAATTCACAAACATCAGATGATTATTTTCATAATGATTATGACGCTGAGCATTATGCGGCAGTTTTTAGAGCCGACAGTTTTGAATTTACGAAGACTACTCGAATCAAATCGAGAAATTATTTTCCTGAAACTTGGCTCTGGAAGAATAAAATAACAGGGTACAAACAATTGGATCAATCGGCATGGTGTTGGGGCAGTTACAGCATTGTCAGTTCATTTTTTGCTAGTCATCTCCATGCTTATCATACTTAGTGTTCATTGTCAAGCTGTTAAGTTTTTATTTTTGTTTTGTTTTTTTTTGAATGTTTGCATCTAGTCATCTGCAGTAATGTAACGAAATCAGTTGATCAAAATTCGAAGTGTCAGAGCAAATAGCTCAAGGTTTGCAATATTCGTTGAGCTGCTTGAAAAGAGCGTAGAGTTCGTTTGGGATTGAAGATTTTATTAAACAAACTTGGTGAGTTGGCAGACCGTGGCTCTCTTGGCGTCTATGTGTAGATAAGCTTCACTTGAGTATAACTTTCAAGGCTGTAAAATCTCAATTGGTCAAGACAAAAAAGTTCGTAGCATGTATATTTGTTAATATTTGCCTGTAGAATGTTTGCATGGTATATGCCTACACATTTTGAAATCTATTCAGCGTAATAATTTACAAAATCTCGAAGTAGTTACCGATAATAGTATTGTAATTCTCAGTTGATAAATGGCTTGTGGTTCTTGATATTGTTGATGCCGGTTTAAAACCAATCGTATTCCTAGCGTGTCAGTAATGGCTCAAAAAGCGTGACTGCTTTGTAGGTGGTTTTGAATCGCTCAAGGGTTAGAAAGCAAACCGAGACAGAAAATGAGAAATGTGCAGTTTTTAGGCCAGTGGCAAATACTGTTGCTATTTTGCGACTCCACAAATATCAGAGTACGCAATTGATTTGACAGGGCAAATTGGATTTGAAGATTTTCAGTTGGTAGATCTGTTTTTATGAAGTCAGTTTTGATTTGGTGAGGAAGCTAAGTCTGTAATATGATTAAAAAAAAAGTTCTTTAGAACCTTAGTTTAAAAATTTAATTATTTTTATCACTAAGCGTGGAATCAGTATTAGTGACCATTGTCTAATAGCTGCTTCTTTTGAGAAAACCTTTTTTTACTTTACCATTGAAAATGGAATGAAGCTTCCCAAAGCTTATAGTAGTTAAATATACAGGGTGGGCCGTAAATAACGCACCAAAGATTTAAAATAAATTGTGATGTGAAATAATGTAAATATCTTTTCTTTGGGTATCTGTTAAATTTAATTTCAATATCAGTTACTATAACTGTTAAATTTAATTTCAATCAAAGTTTTTTAGTTATGATTTGCCTTTTAAAAAAAATTTATATCATTTTTAGGGTATGCACTTAACAATTAAAGAACGAGTTGAATTGGTGTTAATGTCTGGTGCCGAGCATTTTGAGCATTTGTGATTGTACCAGCGTGTACGTGTTTCTCTGTTCATTTGTTAAGTTTTGTTTTAATAAAAACGTTTGTTATTATTATCTGAATTGTTTTATATGCTTTGGTGCGTTATTTATGGCCCACCCTGTATATCAGGTCCTGCTGTTTACAAATATGTTTTGGTAAAATATTCTTGTAATTGCATCGAAATAACATTGAAATTTGTCATTATTATTATCATACTAGTAACCACTCAGGTTAAAGTCGAAACGCTCTTAAAAAAATGTATAATTTTTTATTGGCTTCAAACTTGTTTATTTTAATTTAGTTGTAAAAATACCTTACCTTGGTTAAGAGTTGCTATTGGTCTCGATCCGATTTTAAAAATTTGTTAAAACTCTTTATTGAGATATCTTAATGGAGATGTATCGAAGATTCGGTTTTGGCCATTTTTGCATACTTTATTAAACTGCTTTGCTATATTTGAAAGAATGGCTTTGGTTTTTGTATTTTTAAACTCGCAGAAGGTGCTTAGAGAGAAATATTGCAAAAAAATGTTGCAAACCACTGATTTAAGTTCTTATATTCTTTTGCAAATGATTGGAGCAATTTAAAGGGGGACGCTTACCAAAAATACAAGTTTGGCTTAAGTAATACTGAAGAAACATTTCATCATTACTTAATAATTTGCTTTCTAATCTTTTAGTGTAAAGTTGTTTTAAGAATTCAAAATTGATTTGTGACGTCGTCGGAAGGGAAATCAGTCAACTGGCTGCATTAAAATATAGCAACTACAGCTGTGTTAGCATTGCATAACTGGATATCAAGCAAATTTTCTTGCAGATTTACAAAGAAATCCTTTGTTTAACTTTGCGCATCATTGCTTTTGTTTGTTTATGAGTTGTTTCTTTGCCTATTTTTTAGTATAGCCAGTAAACTGTTTTCCTACCCACCTTGTTGTGTAGCTCACGTTTGTAATTCTAAAATAACTTTTAACTACAACGTGTAAAAAATTTTTTCGGGAGTGATTGGAAGCCACTTTTATAGCCTAACTTGTAATTTCGCCCCACCGCGTTTTTCAAACAGAAGAATTGATTTATGGATAGTATGCATAACCAATTTGCAGTTAAATATTCGTTTTGTTGAAAGCAAATGTGCAGGTTTTTTTTATAAAGGTAATTCAACACGAAATTCTTGTGCAAATGTAGTAGCCATTCTATCATTTCATTAATTCCAAATTTTCAAGTTTCTTGCTTTTTGGCGATTTGATTTGTTTTGCATACTTTGTGTGTTTCTTGTGTTTTCTAGAAGTACAATATTTAGGGGTACAGTATAATCTCTTTAATGATAAATCATCTAAACATTGTAGAGAATATCATCAAAATGTAAACTGTATATTCAGTAATAGCGCAATAATATATTTTGATTGTAGTTGCATAACTATACAAGAGATGTGGAGTTTGTGGGAGGAGAGTCATGGCCAATTCAGTGTTGTGCACAAAATGTGGATAATGGGCTCATGGCAGTTGTGTAAAAGTAAAGAGAGTTACCGCCAGGTCGGCAATGCATTTTATCTTCTCGAAATGTAAAGGAATAGTGGAAAGAACGGTGGATTCATTGGAGGAGTTGTGCGATGAAGTGGAAACAGTGAATGGATTTTGTTATTTCGGAGGCAGACTAAATGCTAGTGGTGGTTGTGAAGCGGCAGTTGCAGCAAGAGTAAGAATCGGTGGGATAAGATTCAGGAAATGTGGAGAGTTATTGCTTGGAAATAGGTTTCCTCTGAGGATAAAAAGCTTATCGTTGTTGCGTAAGATCAGCAATACTGTATGGAAGCGAGGCATGGTGTTTAAAAAAAAATGAAAAAGCAATTTTAGAAAGAACTGAGAGAGCTATGGTGAGAGCCATGTGCTGGCAGAAAGTTGTTGACAGAAAGACGACTGAAAAACAAATGAACACGTTGGGGTTCAAGAGAACTATAAACGGATTAGCAACAGCGAATGGTGTTGGACGGTATGGACATGTGCTGAGGAGGGATGACGATAGTGTTTCGGGGGTTTGCTCTAAATCTTGAAGTGAGTGGCAAGAGAAAGGGTGAAAGACCGAAAAAGACCTCGAAGAAGCAAGTGGAGGAAGAGTCAGAGAAAATTGGTATAAAGAAGGATGATGTACAGAATCGAGACAAGTTAAGAAACAAAGTGCGAGCAATTGCATTAGGAATGGGGTGAATCCGGCCTCACCGGATAAAAACCGAATAATTACTACTACAAGCTTCAGATTCGGCAAAATTTAGGGTAGCTAGCTTCGGTACATCTCTACATTTTAATGCAGTTTTACCTCGTATTGAAATCAAACCCTTTCAGAATTAAAAAAAAGTTGAAGGTAGGTTACTTGATTTATTTATTCGATTTTAAGACTAGAACACTGGCATAACAATTTTTCAACCAATACAGCAAACAAATCCACTTTGCTAACGTTTAGGCGCTGATTTCAAATATGTTGTCTATTTCTGGTATCGCACTGTATTTGATGCTCACGTTCCCAAAAGAGATTAAGAATGCCATATAAAATGCATCACAAACAAAGAAGATCTATACTAATTTTTCAGAATTGCGAAAAGCTTTGTGTGTGTGGTGCGTTATAAAATTGTCCGTAGCATCCTTTACTAAAAAATGACGTTTCACACTCATCTAGCGTAACTACTTTGCTACATGTTACTCCTATCTTGTGTGCTTACCCTGTGTGACATTTTTGACATGTTAGTTCGATTTCTTAAATCTTTTGCTACCGCGAAAATAGCGAAAAAAATATTCGTAAGGTGGCAGTGCGAAAAACTATCATAATCAATTATAATTAATCATAATTATGTACCTCAAGTTTGTTTGTAAATCATTACTCATCTGTCTACTTCTACATTAAGTGTGATATATCGTTGAAATCTACATTTCTTGAGCATTTCAAATAAAAAAATTTTTTTTTTGAATATGCAAATTTTATGCGAATTAACCCCCCCAACTGGGGGGGTTGTCTTCAAAATTAAAGAGGTACCCTCACCTCAAAGATCACTACAGATTTAATTTTCTACCAATTCTTTTAGAAATGGTGGCAAGATGATGCTAAGGAAATAAGCTTTCAAGGTACATCACTCAAAACTTACCTAAAAGCCTAGGTTTTCTACAATTTGCAATTTTCTGAGGCACATGACCTTTTTTTTGACCGGTACCGACCGGTAACAAATTTTGGTAGTTAAATTTAGTACCTAAAATATGATCAGTCATTATCTGCTAAAGGTTAGCCTAAACCATGTAACATTATGTATTTTTGAACAGGGAATTTCTTCAAGATTCAGAAAATATCAAGTTTAAATAGAATATGCTGTCACTGACAATGAAACAGAAGCTTGTTTACACCCTTCCCATTTCTTGAGAAACAAGGGGGATACAGCAAACTTTGATTTAGAGAAGCCAAACTTCTGCTAGCTTTTAAACTTGTACGGTATTTCGCTTCTTGTCTTCTTGGAAACTTGATACAAAATGACAACTTTAGTAGTGAAATATTTGCAATTTATTTTATCTTTTTAAAGGGTGTAGTTTTTCTAAGAATTATAATTTAGTGAAGGTAAGTCAAAAAATTTTGTGGGTTTTGAACTGACATGATGTACAGTACTCATTTTTGATCAGTAAATATCATATACCACTTAGTCTAGACTATTTAAAGTTATATATTACTGGAAAGCAAATTTCCTAAGCTTTCAAATGAGACTGGTATTTAGCAACATATGATATTTTTTACGCACTAAATTTACTTTTATCTACTTACCATTCAAATTTGTTTGGGAGGGTTTTGAGACCCCTAAAAAATTTGGAAATTCAAAAAAGTAAAATTTATTATTATCGCTTGAAATTTTGTGAAATGATGCCCCAAAAGATCAGTTTTCAGACTGCGTTAATGATAAAGGGTTTGGTTATGTGGTAAAGATGTAATCTCAATTTGATTTTAGGGTAGTTGGCACGTGCTGAGAATTTGGCCGATTTTGTCGTCTGCAACTGGGTTGTTGGTCATTTTAACCGTTTTTGGGTATAAAAATCCAAGAATTAGGGCACAAATTATACATGTTCTGATGCGTGAGGAAATAAGCGTGATATTTTGAAAATTTTATGAAAATCGGATGAAAAATAAAGTCACAAATCGGTTTTTTAGTAAACTAATTTTGTAACTGAATTTAAAAAAATTTGAGGTAAACACTGAAAACACGAGATCATCAATCGATGATCGCGGGAGCGAAAGAGTTGCTTTGAGCCATCTGGATATTTTGTTCTCACAATATTCTCTCTGAAAACTTTAAGTTCTGAAAGCGATATTCTTATTGACACTGCTTGATTTGTGTTGGTTCACGGTAACGTTTCGCTTAAAGTAGGAACTTTTGTTTATCTTAGCGAGCTTGATCGCTCTTTGCCATATCGTGTTTATTTAAAGCTACAGTTTTCATGCTTTTTTCTGGGCAACAACGAATCTAGGTTGCAGCGACAGTTTTGTGGTAGTTTTCAGGTCCTTTGCAATTGTACTGCGAAACTTAAATATCATAAATATTTGTCTTCCGTCGAGTTTATATAAGAAAATTTCATTCTAGTACTAGGAGCAACAAAACATGTCAACATTTCGTTGCGATTGTTGAAATGATCTTTACGAGTACGATAGACACGAAGTATGATTCCAATCATGAAAAGTGTTTACATATCCACATTTAGCTGGTGTATAAAAGGAAAGATACATTATTCTTGTGAAGTTCTTACGGTGTGGCAAGAACCACGAAATCATCTTAGTGACTGTTGCTCTTGTTCTGCCAAAGTTGCTGGTTAAACATCCAAAACGAGGATATTAAAGTAGTAACAAAGCACAACAGTTTGTCATCAGGTATTTTCCAGTTACATGTACTGATAAACTTTCCATACAAATTTCCAACGGTTTTCAACGCGTTTAAAGTAAATCAGTGAGTTCAAGGGAGGAAAGTGAGATATGTGAAGATAAAGAAGCAGAGTCTTCTCCGATTAGAAGCAGATTTAAATGAGTTGGAAAGTCTAATCTTCCGAAATATTCAGCTAAATTGCTAGGATCACAACCAAAACAAAAAATCTGTTAACTCTCGAAATAAAAGTCAGCTTTTATCTCGGCAGGAAAAAATCTTAATAGAATTTTTCGGAGTGGTAGAAACATACTGCTTTGTGATAACGTAGAAGAACTGATTACTGTTATGGGAAAGTCTTGTGTTTCATCAGAATGAAGACTGTGTAGAAACTGCTCGCGTTATAGTCACAGATGTGTTTTGTTACGCGATGACAATGAACTTGCATCAATCGGTCATTTGATGCCAATGAATGAAGAAAATATGAAAAATATTCTTGACAGAATCAAGCAAGACTACTAGATAAAAAGGAATGGCAAAGAGAAGGTAGAGATAGAACAGCTACTGTAACTTCGTATCAAGTAGGAATTAATGAAGTATTTATCTTGGCACTGGACATTAAAGGAGAGTGTTCCAAATACATGTCTTGCTGTAACGTTTAAAAAAAATCTAAAGTACTTAATATGTTGGACTCTAAATACTGCATTTGATAAAAAACTATGGCTTCGTTCCACAACGAAGAATTCAATGCATGGGAAGAATTTAAATGTGGTGAACGATATCCAGGGCAATATCAAATTCCAAAACTACAACGAACTTTTTGAAAACTCATTGCAGGCTATTCATAACCTACAGTAGTACTAGCGTCCAAGTCCTGCATAGCTACCTGCATTATTTCCCAGAAAACGTGGGTATTCTGTAAAGAACTGGGTGATAGATTTCACCGAGACATAAAAGTTGTGGAGAAAAGGTGTCTGCGAAGATGGAACGTCAGTATATATTTTTTTCATTTTGTTTCTTTTCAGCCACATTCATTACCTAGTACAGCGTGGTCCAACTGCAGGCCCGCGAATAATTACGGTGATTAGCGTGATTACGATAGAGTTGCCATGCGTTCCAAATATTTCTGACATGATCGGAGATAATATGGCTGTCCGAAAATTTAAACGGCGGCCCACGGAATAAAATTTCACCTTCTGATGGCCCGCTGTAAAATAAAGCTGGACCACACTGGTCTAGTACCTGCTTTTGTGTGTTCACAGATTTACATTGTTTAATGGATTTCAGCATGCAGTAAAAATTAATATGACATTTTCGGAAAGATATGACCCAATACGGCAACACCGATGTTATTTTTTGTATCAGCGTACCCAAATTAGCTATAATTCATGATTTTCATTCTTGTTTCTAAAGCTTCATCAAATGTGTGATTAATAAGCTGTTGTTTTTTGATGTTTGGGTTGGACTAGCCTTTTTCCTTAGTTACATAATAATATTAGTCATTCTTAACTTCGTATATGTTTGAATGGTGGATCTTTCACATTTGCGTATGAAATTTCACTGACTAACTTTCTATAAGCCAAGTCATTTGTGCTTTTTTTTATGAAGTTCTCATTTTCATGAATCTTGCTTGTGGTTTCTTCAAAAAAATCTATATTTGATTCAAAATTTGAGGAATAGAAAAGTATCACAATAGCGAGAAAAATAATTTATAGCAATGTAGCACCTTGTAGCATGTCTTCTTTTAAAATGATATTGACCAGTCTTCTGAATCAGAATATTATTTTGGTACATCTTTGAAATTGTAGCGGTAATTTACAGACATACAAGGTGTTTAAATTTTTCCACCTTTTTTGTATGTGTAGATAGCTATTAGTGACTAGGTGTGTTCGATTATTGTTTGTTATCGTGTAGTCTTTAAAAGACTAAAAGAAAGTAATCTGCAACAAAATTGTTTTTTAACAGGAATGTAGTAGTGCAATTTGTATGTAAATAGAACCGTTGCCAATTTTTGCTCGCAGCGTGAAAAAGCTTCTTAATGAGTTGTAATGTCTATACTGGCTTGGTTGTAATGTCTATATACGGAATGAGCGACTAAGTTGCCTGCTAGGTTTTTTGCTGTTTGTATGTGTTTACATCGTAAACCTGGTTTTTTAGTATGAACTGTGCCTCTATTTCACAAAAGAGAAAAGAGACATTTAACTTTGATCCAGATAATCTTTGATGTTATGTTTCAAAATTTGTGCTTCATCAACCCAAGTTCATTTTTGTATGATATAAATGCTTAGTCACAATCAGTCCCAGCAGTATTTCTCGTGTTTATGTGCATACTGATTCTTTTCAATATTAGACAGCCTTTTGAAAAGACAAAAATTATTATGGGTGATGATATATATTTAAACTTCGTAAACTTTAAAATTACTTTCATTGGGGCTCGGAAAGATCAATTGATGTGATGCAAAAAATGTGCGATACGATATACCATAGATCAGGCCTTCTGAAACTTCTTTATTCTGTGGCCCACTTTAGAAAAGAAATATCTAGGCGACTCTGATGGGTATTCTATATGCTGGTGTTATTAAAACAATAAACGTCCCATTACAAACACTTGTTCACATACAAACAATTTTTGTTTGCGGGAGGGGGCATTAGATAAGCTCAGTCTTATTTTCAAGCTATCATTTAAAAAAAGTAGGCTCAATCGTTTGAGAGCAGAGCATTACACAAAGAAAATCTTTCGAAAGCAAGAATTTATCATATTTAGGTCTCCAAACCAACCGTTCTTTTACGTTTTCTGCTTCTGTCGTTCCGTTTGCGGACCGTCTTTGTTCATCTCTTCCATGTAAATATGGAGCTGATCACAAGTCTTGTACGATACATGTATAGTTATCTAAAGCAAAGTCTTATTTATGCGCACAATCCATGAAAGTAACTATGCAATAATAGAAAAAGCGGATAATAAAAACAGCAAAGCGAGTAAACAGTGCAAAAAGCGAATTCATTTAATAAAAGTTTACAAGCACATTTGCATGCTCTTGGTGATTGTGTGAATAAAATAAATTGATGCGTAAGAACGACATGTTACATATCAAAAAGAATCGAAAATTAATGCAACTGTAAATAACGTGTTTAGTTTTGAATTTTTTGGTTGAGGTTAAAAGGAGGGGAGGGACATTGCTCCTCTCTAAATATGCTACTGATGAGGTGCCCAACTTGCATAGCTCATGAGAGAAAGAGAGAGATCCATTTTTATTAATGCAGTTTTGTTTCCGTTAATGCAGGTGGCCGGATTCATCTCCTGTTTCCTGAAAGTTTGTAAACACCATTACGCCACTTGGTTCTATCAATGGCATCTTAATTTTTTCCTCCAATCTGATCAGTATGTTTTTCCGCTTGTCTTTCCACGTCACATTTGGTCGCCCACACCCTCTTCTTCCCGCCACTGCAAGATGCTTTTTTTAATTGCTTACGTTTGGCTCTACTTACACGACCAGGAATGCCAAATTATAAGCAGCCTTGTTGCGCTAAAAAAAATATATAATTATACGAAATTTCCGTTAAAGCGTTGTAAAGCCTTATCTGTAACAGTGTTGGGACCTGGAAAATAAAGTCTGGCTTTTTTTCAACCCAACATCTGTTTTTTTACTTGACAAAGTATAAGTTTTGTTTTTTTAGGTATTTTTTTTGTAAATTTTTTTATTTTGATCATTTCATCCTAAATTCACTTTTTCATGACTATCAAAGTCTAATTTTCTCGCATTCCCGGTAGAAGCCCTGGAAGCAACGTCATTATCGGTCAGTACACTTTAACAATAATCACGTAAGAAAGCTTTACTTGTTATGGTTAGTTGATTATTTTCATTCGATTGCTCAGACACATTCTAGAGAACACCTTAAGTCGTGAAATACGGATTTGCCCCTAAAAATGCGGAGCAAAATAATTTTACGATAAGCATACTTTTAATTTTGTTGCAAATGATACAAAAACTTATATTTCTACTGTTTCAAGCCAATTTGATATCGATTGTTTTCGCAACGCCAAAATTATATCTTGCGATTCAAATGGTGTCGCTACCCGTAGTTAAAGAAGCTCTGCTATAGATGACTTGCTGTTATAACTGCGCTTAGTTATGTTGTTTAAACGGAGGCATTACTTAATATTGTTTTTGCTTTTTAATTTACTAGGCTCCCGTCATTTATTTTGTGCATTTCAAAATTATTTTCAGATTGCCCATGTAGGGTCTCTCCAAGTCAGCTGCAGAAATTTAAAAGCTCTACAAACAAATTTGTATTGCTCAATGTATGTATTGCTCAAGAGCAGTTTTTACGATGCTTAAGGGTGTGCTGTTTTAAGCATCTAGTTTACGAGAATCACTAACACGGGTATACAGCCAATTCGCTTCAGAAACAATTGGAGTCAGTCTTGCCTGATTTCCTGTCGCTAAGCACGAATATGGGCTTAAAATTTGTTGATTAGCTTTAATTCTAAGCACCGTCGTGAAAAATAGTTTACGTGTATATGTGCCAGCACTTTGACGGCGTTGTTCTGCTGATATTATTCCTATGAAGGAAATTGAATCGGCCTTCAATTCGCTTGGAGCTGGCTGGCTACAGTATATCTTTTGTCTTCGGTCAGAGTTGGAGGTTAAGGTGACGCAGCGTCTCTTCTATTTTTTGGAGTAGACAGTGTTTAAGTGGAGTTGCTTGTTTTGGCTTGCCTTCATGTTAAAACTTCAAAAGTGTTTAGTTTTTGCTGTTTTTACTACAAATGCCTCGTAACTGCATAAATAAAGCAAACAACTTCTCATACATTTGTGGTGAAATAGCTTTTTCTTGGCAAAAGCGCAGTATAACAGCTGTGGTCAGGAAGGATACCACTTGTATTTTGGATGCAAAGCTGGCGATTAGATCACTCACATATACTCTTAACAACTCTGCTACAAATCTTCAGCAATGGCTGGACGGAAAAAGAAAATGTGTGTTCTCTGTTATGTCTATGGTTTGTAGAGAACCCACTGACCACACTAGCAACTGCTACTTTTGCATGACGCCACCAGTTATTAAAGCTTGTCAAGAAAGAAGCAAAATATTCAGTATTCTGATATTCCAGCAGCAATTGGTCCGGTGCCACATGGAGAACTACTTCCCGTGCCTGGGGCACCTCAACGATTTACATTCGATTCGGACAATGAAGAATTTGTTAAGTTCTGTAATGATGGATTGTCAATGTCGCAGGAATGATATGTTGCATCGTGTGTTTCATAGAAAGCACATCTTATCACTCAAAATGAACTGCACAGCCTTATCCGGGACTTGTGCTACCCAAAATTAAAGCAAAACTTCTGGGTTCTAAACTTCGCAAAGAAATCTTTTGGCAGATAATGTAAGGGTGTGCAAATACCGTAACCACCTAGAAGAGCCAGAATTATTCTTTTTTATGGAAGGTGTTGAGAGCTGCCGTTAAATGAATTAATAATTCATCTGAATGGAGGCTATTCGTAGATTCATCATCTAAGACAGTCTTTAGGGCATATTACTGCATAATAGAAACATCATGCCGTCAGCTCCAGCGGGTAATGCAGTCCATGTGAAGGAGACATACGACGACACGGTCCATGTACTACGACCAACATCAGTGGCAGCTGCGTGGTGATTTGAAGGTAGTAGCTCTTGTTATGGGACTGAAGCTAGGTTATGTCAAGTGCTCTTATTTTTTTGGGAGTGGAATAGTCCAGAGAAGAATTCTCACCACATTAAGAAAGACTAGTCTTTCCGCCCGTCTTTGACTTCTGAGAAGAACGTTAAACATCCACCACTCGTTAAGTCAAGCAAGATTTTGTTGTTACCGTTATGCATAAAACTAGGTTTTTAATGGACAAAACAGGAGTCGGTTTTATGCTCTTCTGGAAAAAATTTTTTAGAATGACTAAAGCTTAAATAAAGGAAGGTGTGTGTTTTTAGGGTCCAGATAAGGCAGCCTTTCCAATCTTTTGCATTTGATCGAACATTGCTTGGGAAAGAAAAATTGGCATGGAAACATTTAGGTTTGTGGCTTCAAAGATTTTGGAAAATAAATGAGCTGACAACTAAGTGGAAGTGATGTCCATTCTCCTAAATGCTTACGGTTGCATGGGGTGCAGTATGCCACTTAAGATACCGTAGAATTTTTGGACTCTCATCTAGATTTTTTTCACCAAACTATGGGCAAGTAACCGATGAGCGCTGAGAGCGCTTTCATCAAGACATATTCTTAATCGAAAAAAGGTGCGGTACCAGAAAAAATTGAGCCCATCAGTGCTTGCGGACTTTGCTGGTTCACAACTAGATATACTCCATTTACTGCACACAAGCGTCAGGCAAGTAGAGGAATGGATAAAAGTTAGTAATTTATATATGAAAATAGCAATCGTTTTTGATACACGCTGCGTCCATAGTTTTAAGCGCATTCAATGATTTTATTGACTGAAGTAAATTGCTGCAGTTCATGCCAGTAAAGTGCACAAGATTTGCAATACGCGTTGTGAAGTACGGTACGTACCCTTCTGTAAATATAAAACTTTGATGCAGTTTCTGTGATAGTGTTTTAACATTGAGGCGACGTGGTGTACCGCTCAAACAATATGTCTGACTGCAAATTTTACCGAGACTGCTGATTCAGTACCAAGTGCTGTCTACCAGTACTGTTGAACTGTTGAGCTGCTGAAGTGTTGAAAAGATGTTGAGCTGTTGAAATGTTGAAGAAATGTTGAGCTGTTAAACTGTAGCTCAACATCTCTTCTTGCGAAACAACTAGAAATCTGTTGATATTTAATCCGAACCTTAACTGCGTTACCAACCACAGCAAGTCATAATTTCGCTTCGCCATTACGGCTTCAAACAACCAATATTCGCGGACTGATCTAACACAGACACACATCGACTTTACTTACCTGTTTCTCTTTTTGGGTAACGATTTTAGTACAGATAGTGTTCGACTTACGACCGCGTTCGGTTCCGACCATCCGGTCGTAAGTCGAATCTCATATATACATGTATGTATATATGAGGGCAAAAATTATCGTATGTATTACGAATTAAATATTGAGCTGCCAGCCTATCGATACAGCTGCCTAGCCTTGCCAGGGAAGCGGTCGTAAAGTCGAGCAGTCGTAAGTCGATCAGCTCGTAAGTCGAACACTACCTGTATATATATACTAAGCGAAGAACTTTTCTACACGTAGAAGATTTCAGTAAAAGCAACAGTGGTAGTCACTAAGATGTCGTAAATTCATGAAAAATTATGAAAGTTTGTGAACCATTGGCTTAGGCTGAAGAAAGTCCAGTGCACGGCTTGCTTTATACAACCAAGCCAGCGAAATTTCGCACACAAATATAGAAGATGATACTAAGTTCATGTAAAAAGACTGGTAGAACCAGAGCATCAAAAACCAGCGTAATTAATTGAGGGACTTGAAGCGTTACTACGTTCAGTAAAATTGTCACTTTTGAAATAGTAAGATTTTTTGTAAGTTCAGCAATGCTAAGTAATTCATTAACTTTTAAATAAAAACTCTTGCACACTTTTTAATAAAAAGGCACATAAAACAAGGATGTCGACTGAACTAAGCATAAACGTGTCATTTGCGTTTTTCATTACTGGCCTATGTTACCTCACTGTTGAAATCTTTGAATTAAAATGTTGTTAATAAGTTATGTTAATTAGCTTCAAGTTGCGTTACAGGTTTTAAAGCTACCACAAATTATTATTCCTGACACTCGCTTTATTCACTATTAACTTATAGTTCAAGGCTATTTTTGGAACACACCCTCGTCATCTCTGTCCAAAGTAAATCCAAACCATTGAGTCTATTTTGATTTTGTATTCGACACGTATTGTCTAACCTTTTCTCCAGCCCCAACATGTCCATGAGTTTTTTGTTGTTTCGCTTATCCACCTTTACTCCACAAATCGCTTTTATCCACCTTTACTCTTACGATCGTTGTCTCTGTTGTAAATATTTTAATATACCCTGTGCTTTTTTCCGCCAGATCAAAAAATGCCGAGTTCTGTTAATCGAGTATGTTTTTCATTGCAATTATGTTTTTAGATTGGGGTTCAGGAGCTTTTGCGCTTGAGTATATTGAATATGATGATTATGACGGTGAAGATGATGCGGCAGATTTAAGCACCCACCGTTTTGCATTTACGAAGACTACTCGAATCAAATCGAGAAATTATTTTCCTGAAACTTGGCTCTGGAAGAATAAAATAACAGGGTACAAACAATTGGATCAATCGGCATGGTGTTGGGGCAGTTACAGCATTGTCAGTTCATTTTTTGCTAGTCATCTCCATGCTTATCATACTTAGTGTTCATTGTCAAGCTGTTAAGTTTTTATTTTTGTTTTGTTTTTTTTTGAATGTTTGCATCTAGTCATCTGCAGTAATGTAACGAAATCAGTTGATCAAAATTCGAAGTGTCAGAGCAAATAGCTCAAGGTTTGCAATATTCGTTGAGCTGCTTGAAAAGAGCGTAGAGTTCGTTTGGGATTGAAGATTTTATTAAACAAACTTGGTGAGTTGGCAGACCGTGGCTCTCTTGGCGTCTATGTGTAGATAAGCTTCACTTGAGTATAACTTTCAAGGCTGTAAAATCTCAATTGGTCAAGACAAAAAAGTTCGTAGCATGTATATTTGTTAATATTTGCCTGTAGAATGTTTACATGGTATATGCCTACACATTTTGAAATCTATTCAGCGTAATAATTTACAAAATCTCGAAGTAGTTACTGATGATAGTATCGTAATTCTCAGTTGATAAATGGCTTGTGGTTCTTGATATTGTTGATGCCGGTTTAAAACCAATAAGTCCCAAGGCTAAAAATCGGGACTTTTGAAAATAGTAGAGTGGTTTCCTAATCATCATTATTTCCATATTCATTCTGATCTAAAATAGTAGCATGTTTCTGGAGTGACAGTAATGGCTCAAAAAGCGTGACTGCTTTGTAGGTGGTTTTGAATCGCTCAAGGGTTAGAAAGCAAATTAAGCAGGCCAGTGGCAAGTATTGTTGCTATTTTGCGACTCCACAAATATCAGAGTACGCAATTTTCCTATTATTCCTGCTTCCCCCTTTTGTGTGAAGAGTAGAGGCAGGCTATATTTTGGCAACCGTAGATCCTAATACCAGGTAGCATCACTCAATGGATGCTAAAACTTGTGATCAAACTGATAAAAAGAAGGCGAAAAACCGACTTAAAGGAATAGCGTATAAGTAGTAGCAAATGTGCAGATGCTCCGTAAGTTACCTACGTTTTGTGTTATTCTACATTTTTTAAGGTCAAAGGAAAATCTGCAATTGCTGTTGTGCTTGTCTTGTTTATGGTAGATTGTGGTAGCTTCGTACTGATTTAATAGCTGCAAATTATTACTCTGGTCTAATCGATTCAACGAGCTGTTGCAACACTGCACTAATCAACAGCTGCCTCAACGTGGTGGTGCGGTCCCCGATCCCGTTTGGGTTGGGTCGAAATGGCCGTTGGCCTTTTTGAGGGTCCCAGGTACCCCTGGCACTCCCCTTCATTTTTTCACTATGCTGCCCCCTGATCGACCACAGAAGGGCAGCACACAGCATCTTCAAAATCGGTTGCATGTTTTCACTTTTTCTTTTCTCCTGCTCTTCTCTTGCCTTTTTTCGCCTCCTCATTCTTTTTCTTTTGATGAGCAGTAACGTTCATCCCAACCGTGACCCCATCTTTCCCTGCTCTATGTGCGCTAAGAAAGTGACCTGGCAGGGCAAGTCAGTGCTGTGCTGCACTTGCTCCAAATGAGTCCATCTAAGGTGCTCCCAACTTTCCCTCTCCAAATTCAGAGCTCTTGGCAGCTCTCACTCTTGGAGGTGCCCCCCTGCCGTCACACTGTGACTACCTCCTCAAACTCCTCCGACATGTATGCCTCCATTGTACAATCTGGCCCCCCCTTTGCTAATGCGGCACTTTTGCCCCACCCTCGTCTTCAAACCTCTTATCTCCCATCTGCCTATTTTATATCTTCCCCCTCATCACCGTCCCTTGCTCCTGGCCATCCTTTTGCGCCTCCTGCCTCCTCTCCCCCCTGACTCTCTCAGGGTTCTTCAATGGAATGCTGGAGGTTTTTGAGCCAGGGGCACTGAACTACTTCACTTTCTCTTGTTCCATCCTGTCAATTTTATCTGCATCCAGGAATCCAATCTTAAGTCCTCTTCCTCTTTCCGAATTCCTGGATTCTCTTCTCTGCACTCTGATCGCACCCACTCCCAGTCTGGCATTCTCTCCTGATGCCACGCATGCTACCGGCGGCATTGTCATTTTCGTCTGGCAGGGCTTATCCTTTTCTGAACTTTCTCCTTCTCTCTCTCTTTGCTTGATCCCTACTCTGATTATGTAAGGGTCAACATCTCTCTTAACAACTCCTTGCTCTCTTTTTTTAATGTGTATGCTCCCCCTATTTGCTCCTCCCCAACGGATGGCAGAACCAACTTCTTTTCTCCCTCAATTCTTCCCTCAATTCTTCCCTCCTCCAGAAATCTCTTCATTCTGGGGACTTCAATTGCCATCACCCCCTCTGGGACTCAAAAGGTACTTCCGACCCCTGCGAGGAGGAAGTATTCGACTGGATCATCTCCTCTGACCTCCTCCCTCTCAATGACCCTGACACACCCACTCTTCTCCATCGCTCCTCTGGCAGTTGCTCCTCTCCTGACATCTCCTTTGCTCCCTCTTCTCTTGCCCTTTCTTGCTTGTAGGAGGTGCTACAGGACCTGGGTTCTGACCACCTACCAATTCCTCTATCCGTCCCTCTCTCTCCGGCCTATTGCCCCAACGAGTGTCCCCCTTCCTTCAATTTTCAGAAAGCTCTTCTCTGCTCTATCGCTGGCTCATCTTCCTCGTCTTCCTTCTCTCCTAACTTACCCTACTGTTCTTCTCCAAGGGAATTGGCTTTGGTCTATGCCGCTTACCTGAGATCCCACTTTTCTGTTTCTCAGCCAAAGGCCCTGCAGAGCCAGAGGCTACCTTTCTGAGCTCTGCCGTGCCACGTGCCCGGAGGAGTCTTACTCGTCCTTTTGCTCTCCATTCCCCTCTGCTGAACTTCTTGCGGCTGTCTCCAGCCTTTCCTCATCCACTGCCATTGGCCGAGACGAAATTGCCTATCCCATGCTAAAGCATCTTCCTGGCTCTGTCATGGATTTTCTTCTTCACATCTTCAATCTCGTTTGGATTTTGCATTTTTTTCCTTCCATCTGGAAGACATCTTTTATTATTCCCATACACAAGATGGGAAAGCCTCTCGACTCTCCTGTTATCTTCTGGCCTATCTCTCTCACCTCCTGCGTATCAAAGCTGTTTGAACGCATCATTCTATCCCGTCTACTCTTCTTTCTGGAATCTAATTCCATTTTCTCTCCCCACCAGGCCGGTTTCTGCCCTGGACGGTCTACTCTATTACCAATTCTGTTCCTTTCTCTGTCCATTCGAATGGGTTTAACAAACCCATTGCGGGCTCTCGGAGATCTCTCTACTGTGGATTTCTCTAAAGCTTTTGACTCTGTCTGGCATTTCGCCCTTTTCCACAAACTTATTTCGGCTGGCCTCCCTCCTTGCTTTGCTTGTTGGACTCAATCTTTCCTTTCTGATAGGTGCGCTTGTGTGGTTTATCAAAATCATAAAAGTCGCTTCTTTTGAATCCGTCGAGGTGTTCCGCAAGGACCCATTCTTGGCCCTGTACTTTTCTCTCTCTTCATTAATGATCTTTGTGCCTCTTTGCCTTCTTCCGTCAGCTGCTCTCTTTATGCGGACGATCTGACCATTTGGTCCTCCTCTCCCTCGGTCCCCACAGCGGTGGAGGTCACACAAGAAGCTCTGTTTTGATTGAAGCTCTGGTCTGAGTACTGGTGCCTTCCTCTCAATCCGAGCAAATGTGAGACCTGCTTCTTTTCAGTGGATACACACCAAGCTAACCTCCAGTCTAACCTCCTATTACTCCACTCCCGCCTCTGTTTAAACCCCACTCCAACCTTTCGTGGGGTCTCCTTTGACTGCACTCCTTCCTTTTCTAAGCATGTATTTTTGCTGAAGGCCAAGTTCTTCCCAAGTCTCAAGGCCTTACGCTGTATTTCTGCTTCCTCTTGGGGCCCTCTATGGGATCCCTCTCTTTTCTGTATACAGCTTTTCTTCGGCCCCTTCTCACTTATGCTTCACCCGGATGGTTTTCTTTCCTAAACATTACCAATATCACCAAATTGGAACGCTTCCACCAAGCGGCTAGTCGCACTATCCCGGCTGCCTCTCGTCCTCCCCTATCCCACTTCTTTTCTCTGAAGCTTCTCTACCTCTCCTACGAGTCATCCTGACTTATTTCACTCTTTTATCTTATGAGCAGGCCCTTTTTTACCCAACCTCGTTTCCTATTTCAGGTTTGGCCAGACTTGGAGTAAAGCCAAGACTCTGCAGATCGTCCTGGAGAGCTTTTGCGTCCACTCACCTGCTCATGCTTCCTTCTACTTCTTCTAGGGAAGCTTTCTTTGCTTGCCCTCCCTTTCCTCCGTGGAATCTGCTTTCCTTTGCTGTGGAGTCCACCCTTTCCTCCTCATGCTCCCGCTCTTATCCTCCTCTATTTCGCCAAGGTGCAGCTCTCGCCCACCTTGACTCTAACCCCATGATCTGGTACTCTGGACTGACAGCTCTGTTCCTTTTCCTTTTGGCAAGGGCGGCTCCAGCGTTTTTGCTGCAAGGTTTTACTGGTTTTGGCAGCACCAACAAGTCTGCCATTTCTCTTCTCTTTTCCTCCTGTCTGACTCGTTCTGTCCTGCAGCTCTTGTTCTTGTTTACCCGACACTCTGTCCTCTTCTCCATCTTTCCTCTTATCCCAAACTCTGTGGCAGATCTGGCAGGAACTGTCTTCTCTCTCCTCCTCTATCAGACTACAATGGGTCCCTGGACACTCGTTTCTCCCAGGAAACAATGCGGCCGATGAGCTGGTGAGATGGGGAGAGCTACTTGCGCCCTCTGCAATCCCTTGTAGTCTCTTTTACCTCTCGTATCCACTCTTGTCGTTTCTCAGATTGGAGGCGCACTGTCTCATCAAAACTTTTTGACACACAGGCTCCCTCAATTTTCACCAAGGAACTTGTGCTCCCTTGTCATGCTCGCTGTGTCCTCTCTCGTCTTCACTGCAACGGACCTAGCTTTCTTTTAGGTTGTTACCTCTCTAGGATTGGCAGAATCGAGAATCCTTCCTGCAACGCCTGTGGACACTCGTCCCAGGACACCTCTCATCTCATTCTGCACTGTCCAGCTACAGACTCTTTGTGCAGCTCACTCTTTGGCGACTCTCTGTCTCTTTACAACCTCTGATTCAGACCCTGGGGAGTTGTCCAGCTTCTGGGGCTCCATAGTTTTCTGCAATGCCCCCATCCTTCGGAAGGGGTCGGGTAAACAAGAACAAGACCTGTTGCAACTACTGCGACATGTATTTCATCAAGTAGTGGTCTCAGATGCGACTAAACGACAGGGCAAATTGGATTTGAAGTTTTTCAGTTAGTAGGTTTATTTTTATGAAGTCAGTTTCAATTTGTTGAGAAAGCAAAGTCTTTAAGATGATAAGGAAAAAAAAACTTTTTTGAGAACGATAGTTTAAAAATTTAATTATTTTCATCTAATATTTAATTATTGAATATTCAATCTAGTGGACTGAACATAGCATAGCTTCACAACTGGTCCTTTTAGGGGCTATCCGTTCAACTTTACTATTGAAAATGTAATAGAGTTTTTTTTATCAGGTGAGGCAATGTACATCTGTTCATAAACAGCGTCGTACAGTTTTCTGATAGTAGCATTTAATTTATGTTAGGCTTTCCGTGAAAAACAAAATGAAGTTATTATCATTTATGATTTAATAATCACTTAATTTAAGGCCAAAGCATTTTCAAGAATATTGATTATTTTTTGTTGGCTGTTAATTTTGTAGTTATACGGTATTTGTTTTTCTGTTTTGAAAGAAATTCATCTTTTGAATTATGGGCTTCTGATAATTTAGACCACAATTTCAAATTTTTGTCAAAATTGTGTCTATTGAAATACTTTGATATACATGTATTTGTTCATCTCGTCTTTAAGGAAGACACTATGTAATTTGTTTTCAAATTTTTTGCCGGTAGGCTACTTGGTTTCTAGATCATATTTTAAATTATTATTGAACGCCTTGCTGCGAAGTTAAGTCATTTTTTGTAGAAAATGAGTATGGCACGTTCATGCTTAGTTCAGTCGGTATCCTATGTTTTATGTGCCTTTTTATTAAAAAGTGTGCAAGAGTTTTTATTTAAAAGTTAATGAATTACTTAGCATTGCTGAACTTACAAAAAATCTTACTATTTCAAAAGTGACAATTTTACTGAACGTAGTAACGCTTCAAGTCCCTCAATTAATTACGCTGGTTTTTGATGCTCTGGTTCTACCAGTCTTTTTACATGAACTTAGTATCATCTTCTATATTTGTGTGCGAAATTTCGCTGGCTTGGTTGTATAAAGCAAGCCGTGCACTGGACTTTCTTCAGCCTAAGCCAATGGTTCACAAACTTTCATAATTTTTTATTTGCCACGTTTGATAATAAAAAAACCCAACCAACCAAAGTAAAAGAATAAATGCATTACAGTCAAAGTATTAAACAAATCACGATCAATTTACTTTAAATTATCCTAGTCGGTGCATGCATAGCGTATTCTTGTACTCGCCTGAGGAGACCTTTGATATTCGGCTCCGTCCTGGGCTGAGCAAGGCAAATGTCACTGCATAATTTGAGGAGATTTCTGGGTTTTGTTTTTATGAACGCTAGATCAGAAAATCCAGCTTAGCAAAGGTAGGTGGGTAGTTGCGAATTGAACAAGAATTACGGAAGCTTTTTTGCTGAGTAGTGAATTCGAATCATGTAGAGACAACCAAAAGCTGTATTTATCAGTTTTGTTATTAAATGCCCGCTTTATCGCATTCGAAACTTTGAACTCTGCCAACTCCTCTGCTTCTTCGGCATTAGGGTCAATTTAGTGTTAAACAGGTCTGTGTACCATCAAACATGCAACGTCGTTGAAATATGATCGAAACTTAACAGAGACGATTTGAAAATGCTCTATGATGCAAGTTTTGATGTTATCTGGCAAATCAATTGCTTTTCCAACAAAGGAAACGAGGTGGTGGACCCTTGAATTCGTGCTCGCCAGACTCCCATTTAAGCAGTGTGACCAGCCAGCTTGTTTTCAACGTCCCTGACTGTCACATTACGGCCTTGCAAAGACAAGTTCATGTCGTTGAGGTGGCCGAACACATTGGCCAGGTACGCAAGTATCACAACAAACTCTTCATCGTGAAATTGGACATGGAATTTGTTTTTGCTTTTTTTAAAAAAGATTTTAATCTCATTTTTAAGTTTATACAATTGAGGGAGACATTTGGCTCTCGACAGCAACGGACTTTTGCATAAAACTCACATGTTGCGTTCCCATTTCTTTGGCCAAACGTTGGAAGAGCCGGTGATTTTTTGCCCTTGAACGAATGAAGTTTATCGTTTTGACCGCAACGTCCATAACTTCCATCAAATGTAGATGTAGAGGTAGAGGCTTTGATGCTATAGTGTATTGGTGTAGTGAACAGTGCGAGGACGTCACATGAGATCATTCGTTTTTCACCAGTGTGATAAACCTTGATTTGACGCCAATCATCGCTGGAACACCGTCAGTATAAATGTGCTTGAAATTCTGCCAGCTGAGCTCGTTGGCTTAAAAAGAAGAGTCCACAAGAAGTTTGACATCAGCAGCAGTTGTTGTAGCTGACAATGCACCGCTAAACAAAAACTCTTCCTTCATCTTTTTCGTATCGGACAAAGGCGATCGAGTGGCTTTCTAAAGCGCTCACAGTAGACTCAACCAGTTCAATGCTTGCCTGGAGCGTACTTTGGTTGATTTCGAAGCTAACTTGTTGGCACACATTAGTAGTCATGTCCTCAATGCGTCGGCAAACGTTGTCATTAAAGAGCGAAGCATGCTGGATTTTCTTTTTCGTTCCTGATTCGATTATTATTTCAACCATTTTTTTTCGCATGGCTTGATAAGTTCCTCAGCGATAGTATGCGTCTTCTTACACTTCGCAATTCAAGATGCCACCTTTTAGCTGCATTAAAGAGCTGACTTTTCCTCTGCCATACATCCCAAGTGAATGAGCGTCACTTCCAGGTCGTATCGTACTCTTTTGGCAGACAGAGCATCGATGTCATGAACCTTCCTTTGGGAATGCTTTTTATCACGATAGTTTTTTAGTTTGGAGGGTCGTAATGTCGCATTTGACATTACAACCGACCAGTGAAGACACTGCGCACAATCACGACCGTTTCGAGTAACTTTTTTGAGGCCAAATGATACGTAGCACTCGCTCCACTTGCAAATTTTCGACATTTGTTAATAACGAAATTTTTATTTAAGCTAAATATATGTAAACCTTAAGGTCTAGAGTCGAAACACAATACAAGCGAAGAAGTAGTTAAATTTCTGTTAATACTTATTCTATCTTCGTAATTCACCAACTTCATATTTTCTAGGGCAGGACGCACCAAACTCCTTCCGCTGCTTACAACCACTATCTTCGTAATAACAACAAATTACAACGGTATAGCGCTGATATTCCTTCTCTATCCCCAGCTAACTCTCGCCTTCAGTTAGCTCTAATCATCAATACGGACCTTCCGTTCGTCCCCACAACACGTTTCAGCGCTAATACTTCTAAATAGTGAAGTGCAAAATTTCGGTCGTATAAATACAGGGTGTCCCAAAAAGATGTACACACTCTTTGAATCGTTATAACTTAATCAAGTTATTGATTTTTGCTTTCAAATAAATTGATGCAAAAGAAAGAATAAACATTTAAAGAATTTGTGAGAAAAAATATACAAAAACATATCAAATTAAATCTTAATAACACAAAAGACACTTGGGGCAATTTCAGAATGTTTACAAATTGACGAGTTCACATATGTACTCAAACTGGTGGCAGTTTTGCTCAATACGCTTTTCATATCTTGAAGAAATGGACTTAGAAAAGTCCAGCAACATTTTCTCTGGTATTTTAGCACATTCTTTTTCAATTGCTGCTCTCATTTTAGCAATTGTTTTAGGTTTCCTACTGCAAACTTCGTTTTTTAGAAACAGTCACACAAAGAAATTTACCAGTGTCAAATCTGGTAAACTAGGTGAACATCCTAACTGTTTCTTTTCTTCCAACGGTTTCTAAAAAACGAAGTTTGCAGTAGGAAACCTAAAACAATTGCTAAAATGAGAGTAGCAATTGAAAAAGAATGTGCTAAAATACCAGAGAAAATGTTGCTGGACTTTTCTAAGTCCATTTCTTCAAGATATGAAAAGCGTATTGAGCAAAACTGCCACCAGTTTGAGTACATATGTGAACTCGTCAATTTGTAAACATTCTGAAATTGCCCCAAGTGTCTTTTGTGTTATTAAGATTTAATTTGATATGTTTTTGTATATTTTTTCTCACAAATTCTTTAAATGTTTATTCTTTCTTTTGCATCAATTTATTTGAAAGCAAAAATCAATAACTTGATTAAGTTATAACGATTCAAAGAGTGTATACATCTTTTTGGGACACCCTGTATAAAGCGAGCAAAATTGAAATTAGCATGCGCACTATTACGTAACAAAGGGAGTCAGCAAATCCAGACGTTCTTAAAGTTGTAAACAGTTTTACGCTCCACGAAGATCAGTGTTCTAAAAGTAGCCTGTGGTGAAAAAAGGTTGGTAGCTCCTGCTGTGGCACATCAGAGTTTATATCATTGATACTGCGACATAATTAATCTTTTCAAATGGCTGTTTATTTTACAGTGGCTGTGACTGGCATGATTTAACACTTGTTGCAGATCCAGAGCAAGGGAATGTTGACAGCCCTGTGCTATTTAATGCAGTTTCTGGCGAAAGACCTGAAGATGTAAAAACACGACCAATTTCTGTTACAGTTAGATCATATTTCCCAGAAACTTGGTTGTGGACTAGCAGCATGACATGGTATTTCTTAATTTCTATTGTAAACAGTTTGACGTTAATATTGTAAGAGAGGTCATGCTGTTGCAAAACAAGTTATTTTAGCAAGTTTTTTTGGTACTTGTGGGTTATCTGTCACCACTTTTTTTCACCAGGTATTAAATTACTATTATTTAACTGTATATATAATGTTTAAGCCTAAAATTAGGGTTAGGGTTAGGGTTAGGGTTAAATTAAATTAAAAAAAAGTGGTGACAGATAACCCATAAGTACCGTTTGTTTTTTCGACCAAACGTTTATTAGCTCAGTGGCAGTAGAACTTATCTGGAAACCACAGAACAGAAATTATATTTATGGATATTTAAATAACTAGTGTTATCTCGCCTAAAATGAAACTACTGGATAGAATGATTATGTTACAAGAGTTTTTATTCCGCAAATAATAATATAATTAACATAATAATAACTGAGAATAAGTAAGTGTAGCATGGTTTTAGTTATTTGCTGAGGTTGACTGCACAAAAAGGTTAAATCAAAATTTCTTTGAGGATTCACGAACGAGATAAATAACAGGGCTACATATGTACGTGTAGTACAAAATAAAGTCCCGAGCGTTTATTTTAATGCTGCTTCATGATAGTTAGTCGCATTCGTAGGATTGCCTACTGGCTTGTTTCAAATGAGTTTTCAAGTTTTGCGGTAGAACTTTTGATATTTATAATAGGCTACCTCTACCTACCACATAGCAAGAGTTCCAATATGTTGTGTTTTTGTATGAGTTATCTGCGAGTGGGATACTTCTAGAGATAAATTAAACAATTTTGTACACACATAAATATGAGTAACAAAAACTGTCAGGCGTAAGTGTTGGGGGGTTAAATACCAAATAATTTGTGTAGTGTTTTTTTATGAATTACTAGTGGAAAAGTGTAGCTGTTTGCGAGATTGGTGCTTTTAATCAGCAAATGCTCGTACTTCACTTAAGATATGACAATCATAAATCTTAATGTAGCTAGACAAATATAATTTAATAGAACTGTCATGTTTTGAAGACATAATTTTGCTTTAGATGAAGTTGTTGTTGATGGCCCACTCCTATTTGTTAGAGAAGCAAATTTAAGATCGAGCGTGATTCAAAGATCACCTCCTCCAACATTAACACCAAGAAGTTACTTTCCCGAAACTTGGCTTTGGGAATACCGATTAGCAGGGTGCGTTATTTGGTGCATGTAATCATTGCTGGTTTTGCATCACGCTCGACCTGCCTGCATGGCTTAATTTCAATCGCTGGGTTAATTAAGTGAAATCAATCCGGCCTTTGTACTTTATGCTTTTACTTCCGTATTTCTTATTGCTAATGGGTGGCATTTGATTTTTTTGGGGCATCGGATTTCGTAAGCAAATCAGCTTTTTGTACAGTAGTAAGAAGCAGTTTTGAAACGTCAATCAGTTGTTTCACTTGCCCAAATTATATTGTGGTTTTTTTAATGTTATAAATCTAGAATTGCAGCGAAGAAGAACATGCAAAACTTACTCTTGATAAAATTCAGTTAAATGTTATCCGGAAAAGACAGTCAGTTTCCTAAAATGCTAATCATTTATAGAGAGCACATTGTAACGATAATAGTTACAATAAAATATCACATGAACGCTGAATGACGATTTCACAGTTTCATAACAGCAGTTCTATATCTGCTTTATCAAAGTAATTCTTCACAATGACATCGCACCTATTAAAAAATTAAAAAAGTAGCGTTATCACAAAGTTAAGAACATCTATGCAAAAATTCGAAAACAACAAAACACTTTAAGCTGTTATTATATCAAAATAGTGAAATGGCAATAGTTTTTAAAACTGTTACTGGAGTAGTGTGAAGAAAGCATTTCCGTGGTACTCAGTGTGTACCATATGTTTATTATGTAAATATTGATTATAAGCGCTTTAACAGCTTGCATATCGGTGAATTTTTTTTTGAATCATATCTGTTGTGGCTGTTTAGATGTGCTTTACGATGACTTGGCAGTACCAGAGGCTGATTTAGCAAAGAGCGATTATGTTGCTGAGGTTGACACCGTATCCCCTGCAACAGTGACTCCGAGAAGTTATTTTCCTGAGACTTGGCTGTGGAGAAATCAGTTAGCAGGGTATAGAAAATAGAGAAAAGTTGCTTTCTGCATGCTTCCGCTTCATTCTCTTGAAGTAATTTCTTTTAATGATTTTTAGGTGGAGTGGTTATACACTCATAGCCTCGCATTTGTTTAAAGTCTAATTAACTCAGTTTGGACTAACTTAGCATTGTTGAATTTTTTATTGAACTGGTTGATTTAGTTTTAATCTCGGGCATTATGAAGTTATTTTATCAGTCATTCTGAAAAGTGTTAAAATGAACTCAAAAATGACACTTGAAAGGACCTTAGTTCGTTAAAATCGGATCGGTTTTTGTGCAGCTGCATCAATAAAAAATTCAGATGCCTTCTTTCATTTTGATTGTTCCATGTTTCAGACGATTTTTTTCATTTTAATTCCATGTTTCAGACACAGAGTTTTTTTTCTGGAGATTAAAGCCGATTGCTTTTGCTAGTGTTGTTAGCCAATTTTTTTAACGTTTCTTTACCACTCCAACCTGTAGACTTACAAAATCAACTTTGTATTGTTATAAACGATTTACCCTACCTCCTGTAAGTGTTAACTTTTATGCTGCATACTTACAGTGGTATACGAAACATATTGTCCAGAAAACCACTCATATTAATTTGTTCTGCTGTTTGTTATTTTTTTTTTATTTGGTAGAGTTTATTTTGTGATTTTACGAATAAAGTCACATCCACCCCCTTACCCCCACGCAGGTTGTAGTAAATGTATTTTCTATGGTATTTTTGCCCAGATTAGCCAGATCAGAATTGAAATGTCAACACCATATACCTCTGAAAATCTATGCTTTATACTTAAATTGTCTCCGAGTCACGCAATAGATTTTTAGTTCTATCTTAATATTAATATTCTCTAATTGAGAAGAGACAATGTATCGCTCAAACAACATTTTTGAGTTCAACTTTACTAAGATTTCGAAAATTCCATACCAGCTGTAGATCAACTCTACCTTTTGTTTGAAATATTAAGAGATATGTCAAATTAACCTTAACTGCGATACTGTCTACAATAATAATTAACTACTTCGCTTAGCTTTTACGGCTTCCAACTACAACCAGTTATACGCCTAATAAACAAACACAGATACGCTTCGACACTACCTCTTTTTTCTATCTCTCTCTTAAAGATTTTTGGATGAAAATATGCTATGCGAAGAACATTTTCTTTCTGGGAAATTTCTGTAAAAGCAATAATGGGAATTGCAGTGATGTCACAATTACCAATTTTACGATTTCTCGGGCCAATCACGATTTTTACCATCCAAATGTAAACAAGTTGGGCAAAATATGGATTCAAGTTACCTAGTTCCAAAATAACTGTTTTAAAACTGTTACAAATTATGACTCGCGACACTCTGCTATTTATTAAACCATACTTTTGCATAGCAGCTCGTAAACTCAGTATGTTTGAAGTGTGTAAAAATCCTTTATATCGTTTTCACCACAACGTTAATCTTGTTGGGAAAATTAAATAGTAACATGCTTTTTTGTCAAGCAATTTCTAACAAATGAAAATTGTTTACAGAGTACTGGCAAGGCGGGTGGCTTAGGTGATAAATGCGTTGTCTCAGGATATAATTGAATCCTCAGTACAATCAAATAATAAACTTGAGAAATAAGATTAGCTCTTAACTGTTTTGTGGTGGAAAAAAGTGCTAAACTTCCGTCCTGGTTCTGTCTGCCGTGAAATCGGGTCCTCTGGTTGTCCAACCGAGGCTCAAAGGATAGAGAGGTGGATACAAAAGGGTACCATGATATCTTGCCGTTGACGGTTGCACAACGTTTGTTTCAAAATGCAAGTTATGCAGACATTTTCTGAAATTGTGCTGTTGGTAGTTGGTTTTTGAATTATTAATTAACATTCAGCAGCTGCAGCTTCAACTTTAAATATAATTTTTGTAGTGTAGAATGGTTCAAAGAGGTCCTCTTGTAAGAAAAAGTAATGTTGATAACGCAATTACATCCAAAACTTATTTCTCTAAAACATGATTATGAGAAGAAGTTACTTCGAGCATTTCAGCTTGGTTTCCTTACCATTTATTGTATTTTCGGGCCATAATAATAGTGTCATAAATGTCATAGAGATTAAACCGAGCTTGTTATTATCTGTTTTAAAATTTACTTTTGTTCGCGTTTTATTACTTGTAACAAAGAACAGTTTAATCTATAAACTCGATAATTGATGCCCAAACAGTCATGGGATTTTTTTATAAGATTTCATTTTTAAATAGCTTAATTAATGTAAGAGTATGACACTTGATCAAGGTATTTTTTGGCAATCTGTACCGTCTACTGGTTGATAAGCCTTGGCAGATCAAAATTATTTACGCTACTGAAGTTTGTACCAATACTCTGCGTAATGAAGAGTGGGCTTTTATACTTATGATTGTCAAATCGTTGATATGAATTCGGCTTACTTATTGAAGATTGCGACCTACTCTACCCGGATTTTTAAGGTTTTGATCTCAGATAAAACGTTTGTGTCGTTGCTGTTAGTACTAAATAACCATCAACTGCGCATACTATTGCAGTTAAATTTTTCCTCTGTCACAATGAGTTGATTTTGCTCGGTAGCTGCAATTAGCTAATGGATTGACAATCGCAAAACGATTCATGATTGTATAAAACTTTACAACGCTAAATTGAAATACAAAAATATTAATATAGTTTTAAAAAAGCTGCTTTTCGGCTCTTTTACCTAGTGGCTTAGTTTTGAGATGTATGATCGTGTTCGCTTTTATGATGCGATATCACTTCTGATGAAGGTGCCTCGAAGAGCTCTTAGTAAATGTTTCTGTTAAAGTTGTATAACATTTACAGATGGGCCTATCATGTTCAACATGTTTGCCGAAGGGGCTATTGATGATCGGGTAGTTTATAAACAAGGAGGTCCAGTTACTCCTAATATTCCTGTTACGCCAAGAAGATATTTTCCTGAAACTTGGTTGTGGGACCACACAGTCACTCGGTATTGCTGCCTGTATCTTACTTTGCTTCATTGTCTTAACTTAACCTGGGTGATCATTAACTAACCTAAAATTTTTTTCTAACTGATGCATGCTCAATTCAATTGGCTGAAAATTATTTAAGTTGTTGCTGAAAGTTGTTAATGAGCAAACACTTCATGATATCAAAAACGCACAGATTTTTCATAAACATTGTCAGGGATTCCTGGTTTTAAAGTGAGGAAGCTTATGTGCTATTATTTCGTATCATTAAAACAGCAATTTGGTTCCGTAGTATATTTTACTTCTCACCTATAATTTTTGTTTTAAGAGAAAATGCGATTTCTTCTAATGGCGATGCTGCTTTTGTAGTTCATTTGGTCGCTTCAATTACTACACAAATTTAATATCAAGCGGATGTCATTCTTCTACTGTTACCGGACTGCACTTGGTCCCGGGTCACCTAACTCCGCCACGGCAGGCGCGCTGCTTCAGCTATCCACAGTCCTTTGCAGCCTCGTAACTTTTGAATCCACTCTTCTTTGGTAGACTTTTAACTAAGTATCCCCTATGAATTTGTTGGCGCACAAGACTTCTCAGTCTTTACTGCAAAGAACTTTTGGTTTCTCGCCACGCTTTTTGCGACCTTTCCTGACGTCTCTACAAAGGACCGAGTTTTCTTTTAAACACCTACCTTTAGAGTTGACAATCTGTGGTACAGCCCCTGCGGTCACCTGTTTCATATAATTCGGTCGTATCTTGCCACAAATCTCTTCACGCCTACTCTTTTAATTAATATTTACATATTAGTGTAATCCCAATTAAATTGATGAAAAGCTCTTTGGATAATTGCAAACATTTATGAATTTTGACAATAAATTAACTATAATCTGTTATGGTAGTTTATATATGCGATGACATCTGGTCCAGGTTGTGGGGATTTGTCAGACTACTAAGATTCAATGTTATCACCTGCCATGCCTTCACTCCTAGAAAGAAATCTTGTAACAACAACAGCTGATGTTATTGGCTTTTTCTCATCTTACTCAGACTGCAGTTATTGAGTGGACTGTAGTTTTCCAAGATTTTCCAAACTCTAGTATGATATGTGGTTTGACTTGTAGGGGCACACCCAATGTGGATTGTATTAACGGCTGCTTCACTTTCGCTAACTGTGATAAAAAAGGAAGCTGCTCCTAAAGACACCAGTAAAATCACAGAGATTGAAACTCAAAAATTTGTCTGAAACTTTGCTTTGGAATTCAAATGTACAGGATGGTTGAAAAGTAACTAGACATTAAAAATTTGTAATAAATTTCAAATTCTCACTTTTAACTCATTGAAAGTTAATAATGCATGTTAAACACCACATGGGAAAATTAATTGCTCAGAAAAAATGACTTGAAAAGAGCTAATTGAGCTAGAAAGTGATATTTCAACACAAGCACCACTCTTTATATCACCCTAAAAACACCATACCAACCCAGCATTAATTCTCCGTATTCCATTCTGTGGTCCCAGTTTGCCGTCTTAAGTTTCTGCACGTAATGGAGATTTCATGGACGATAATTTAATTCCTTGTGCAACACAGCGAGTATTGTATGTCTTGTTAATCTACTTCCCGAGGAGCTTGATGAGTTGATTTTTACAGGCTGTACATTAACATTGCCACCTTTTCCGCTGATCGACTTGTGATTGGACGCCCTCCCCTTCTTTTATCATTCATAGAGCCAGTGGTCATAAGCTTTGCACGACAACCTTAATTGCCAACAGAAGTATCGTTTCATGCCTATCTTTGCATGCACTCCACCGCTTTGCACCAGAGCAATGAAATTTTTCACTTCATTACGGCCTATTTAGGTTCGCTCCTAACTGGTCAAGAGACTGGTCATTTTTTGAAAATGTTACCACATTCCATAAATAACACAAAACGCATTTTAACAAAATCTGAAAAATAAAAATTTCCTCTTAGTGTTGTTGTTTTATCTAAAACTGTTATCGTCTGGACTTCAGGGATAATAATAAGATCACAAGCAATTTGTCATGCCTAGTTACTTTTCAACCATCCTGTAGTTCGGTAAAATTAGTGCCCATCGTCCATTTAGTTGCAGTTTATAAATATTACATTTTTATAGATTTAGTTTGTAAATTAAAGCCACTGCTTGGTTGAAAATTAGGAGATGGGACACAGCCACCATTGCGACGTGGTGGTCTTTTAAATTGCTGGATTGCTAGATTTTATTGCAGCAGTATGTATAGTTGAGTTTCATTACCAAAACAGTTACATTGCATGACCTCTCATTACTAACTTGCATGCTTGAACTTTTCTTGGTTGTCACTAGATCACTGCATGACTCTGCATGTAAATTAGTATATTTGAGTGCATTTAGTTTATTTCTGCTTTTTAATCTAAATGATTGTCTTATACATTGAGCAGGTACTTGGAAGTGGTTGTATAGTTGTTACTTGGAAGTGGTTTTATAGTTGTTGTATAGCTTTACTGTTACCACACACATAAAAGTGTGGTGTTCAGATCCGACTTATAGTTGCAAATCCTGCCAATGCACGTTCATCACAAGCTAAGTCAATAAGAAGAAAAAAATCGCTAATAACAGATTACTTTTTCAAAAGTCTAACAATGCAGAAGGAGAGCATTGAATTCTCAGCCCTGAAATGGCTGGTCAGTGCCTTATTGCGAGTGGCGACCTAATTCGAATGATCAACCTATTTAAGTTTGACTACAAAGAGTTTGTCTTGAACTAAACGCAAGCTATGAAGTCGAATATCGATTTTTTCGTACGAAAAGTGCTTTAATTTGAAGGGGAATAACTGAATGATTGTGAGAATTTGAATTTTTGTAAAAAGCGAATAATGCTGCTAATCCATTCGTGCTTAATCATGTGAGGCCATGGTTGGTTGGCCGATTGTGCTGCCATTTTTTTGCTTTATGTAGTTTTAATCATTGATTCATACAGGGCGGATGGTTCCACGACTTTCAACACAAATGCACCTGATACCATTACTTCCTGGGTGCTTAGTGCTTTCTCTGTTTCTGATGAATATGGTCTGGGCATTGCAAACACATCACAGGTAATAGCTTTCACTCTATCTTTGGGTTTAACACTACCATGCCAAAGAATAGCAGCAAATGATCACCGTGTTTATGTTGAGGCCACTGCTAAATTGTAGCAGTAGGATTGAAACTTTATTTTTGACGAACTTCTAATGTTCAAGTGTTTACTTTTGAAGCTTATATCAAATCTTCTATGAATAACTGAGGGGAATAGGTGCTTTGGTCGAAAAAGTATGAAAAGGCGAATGGGTGTTGTTGCTTTGCCTATATTTGTGTTGAAAATGTTGATGATGGTCGATTTTTAATTACCATGTTTTGAGGGATGATTCACACTAATGTAAAACGAAATATGCGGATTTTTCGGGTGTTAAACAAATAAACTTTTTTATATTGTTCCACTTCTAGTGTGAATCAGCATCTTGAAACGATGCCGTCTTACGTTGCCTACACGTACATTTGACTGGAATATGAAAAGCTAAAATCTGTTTTATTATATGTAGACCTTTTTCAAACTCGCTAAAGCAAATACGTCGCTAGTTCGATCGAACGGCTATTAAAGTGCAATTAATTTGTTGAGAACATTTCAATACACGCGAAATGGGTTATTTCTATGGTAGTATGAGCTTTTGCTCTGTTTTTATCAGACTTGAGCCACCGCAACATAAAGGCTGCTCTCATGTTTCGCTTGGATGCTCAGTACTTTCCCTAAGACAACAACAAGCGAACTTGCCCGCTTTTAGCCAACTACGCCTTTTATATTAAGTTCGAAGCAGGGTTTCGTGAATACCATTTGGAGGCTCTCTTCAGTATGACCGGATCGAGGTTTGAGCCAGCCACCTACTGCAATCGGAACTAACTTTGTAACCACTACACATCGTGGCTCTCATGTTTGGAAGTTGCTTTTGCATTATATTTGGTATTGTAAACGAGATGAGTGAACACCGAACAAACGATAAGACGTTTTTAGTTATGAAATTATTTTAACTTTTATCTCGAAACGAAAGCAAATATTTTAGTTCTTTTAGTTGTGTGATTGACACTGGAAGATTTTAAATGTTCTCCAGCGTTTATAAAAGTGTTAAGAAACAACTTCAGAATGGTCTACTGATCAAGCACAGCTTAAGGTCTGGTCAGTGGATTCAAAATCAACGATTTTATTTGCATTGTTTTTTTGATCAACCTGTTACTATTTGTGAATCCAGATCACTGTTTTCCGAAACTTTTTTGTGTCATTGAACTTTCCACTTAAAATCATTCGAGGAGAAGTTGTCGTGGTCCAAGCGAACGTCTTCAACTACTTCAATGACCCACTTGATGTGAGTGTTATTGCAACTAGTTCATTGTGAGATCAGCCTTACCTATACTTTTCCGGCTTGTTAATTTCGACTTCGAAAACAAAAAAAAATAAAAAGCGAAAACCAGATCTTCATACTATTAACCAACAGTCTGGCGCGTGATGCAGCAATCATAGTTAGCCTGAACGACATGAACTGTTGACACTGTCACCGAATATTTATTTAAAAACGGAAAAACGCAATTCAGTTCGAACAATTTAGACTGGTTGTATCTTGTAATCAAATTACAATTGATAGGTACTAGATTTTCGTGTTTTTTACGACATACTTTAAATTAACCGGCTGCTATCTTCTAACTGAGTAAAGTATGCCGTCGCATGCATTAAAACTAAGTAAAATACTTTTTGGTGGTTGCTGGAAAACGAGGTGAGTAGCGATCTTGGTGTTTTTGCACGTTGCTTTGTTGCGCTGGCAGATTAGCAAACGTCCAAACAGCGCATTCCTGGCAGCGATTGCCAAAAAGCGACCGTAGAATAATAGCGGCTGTCAAACTTATCAACTTGAAAAGAATCTGAAAAATTATGAAGCCCAAAAAGGTTTTCTCCGAACAGAGGTTTGGTGGCAGGAAGGGCATCCGACCGTAAAACAAATTCCATGTAATAAAAATGCAGATATCTGCTGTGGCGACCCCTAATCGGGAATAAGCCGAAAGACAAAGAAGAAGAATGAAGCCCAGAAAGGCATAGAAAATTTTGCAAGGATGTAGTTTCAAATTGTACTTACAGAATAAAGAGTATTTGTGTAGTTTTCCCAGCTTCTTTTACGGTTTTTGTTGCCATGAGGACTCGGTTTTCTTTATTTAAACCATTCTTACAAAAGAAGAAATGGACGTTGGGCGGTTGCTTGTTTGATTTATGAGGCACCTCCACGGTATACGAGGTGTGTCCGAAAAGTAACGAGACTGGTGTTATAAAAACTTTATTGAAAAATATTGAAATATACCAAAGTCAAATTCCTTCAAAGTAATTCCCTTCCACTTTGAAACACTTGTGCATTCGCCTTTTCCAGGATTCAATACACTCTTGGAAGACATTTTCTGGGATCATTTTGAGCTCCGTCGTCGCGGCCATTTTGATGGAATCGATGTCAGAAAAATGGGTTCTCTTCAGAACAGATTTGATCTTGGGAAAGAGGAAAAAGTCACACGGGGCCAGATCGAGGGAATATGGGGGGTATTCCAAAGTTGCAATGTACCTTTCTGTGAAAAACTGACCAATATTCAGGGCTGTGTGATCAGGAGCGTTAATGTGATGGAGCCTCCATGCGTAAGCTTCCCAAAAAGGTCTGCCTCTTGTCACGCACTGTCTCAAAGGGCGCCGAAGAATGTCTTTAAGACATCGTTCATTTCGAATTCCTACCCCAAGGCCAAACAGTGAACCAAACCGTCTGTAAAGACATTCTTCGGCGCCTTATGAGACAGTGCGTGACAAGAGGCGGACCTTTTTGGGAAGCTCACGCATGGAGGCTCCATCACATTAACGCTCCTGATCACACAGCCCTGAATATTGATCAGTTTTTCACAGAAAGGTACATTGCAACTTTGGAATACCCCCCATATTCCCTCGATCTGGCCCCGTGTGACTTTTTCCTCTTTCCCAAGATCAAATCTGTTCTGAAGAGAACCCATTTTTCTGACATCGATTGCATCAAAATGGCCGCGACGACGGAGCTCAAAATGATCCCAGAAAATGTCTTCCAAGAGTGTATTGAATCCTGGAAAAGGCGAATGCACAAGTGTTTCAAAGTGGAAGGGAATTACTTTGAAGGAATTTGACTTTGGTATATTTCAATATTTTTCAATAAAGTTTTTATAACACCAGTCTCGTTACTTTTCGGACACACCTCGTATTTAGGCTTTAAAGAATGTTGAAATTTCGTTTTCGTCAGGCACTTTGGCAGGAATTCGATGCAGAATTTAGAGTTTCTGCTACATCAGTAATTCCAGACATAGACTATTGTACATGGTCGATTTTGCTCTACTACTGCAGTTGATTTAACAGTATTTCTACCATTCGAACTCGAATACTCACCGGATTTGCTGGGTGACTATGATTTCCTGAGAGACTGAGAGGTTCAGTGTGATATTGAAAAGCGACCTTAACCATAAGACAGCCCTTTCAGCCGTTCGCAGCTCACTTCCAGTTGACAGTGGTCAATGTTGTTTTGTCGTTTTTGTACGACAACATCTTCATACGCCACAATTTTCTTCTTGTTTGTGAACTCCACAATTGGATTAGTAAATTTAAAAACTCAAGCGCATAGAACTTTTAAAACTAGAGCTCTATAAGCATGGAACTTGCCAAGAAAAACTATAATGAAACGAAACTCTTTAATTGTTGACTTTTGCGATTTTGGCAGTCGCTCTTTTGTGAGTAGTCGCTTTGGTGAAATGATCGACATTTTGACGGTCGCTCTTACGAATTTCCTGTTTTGAATTTTAAACGCAATCCGTTGCTTTGCAGGTCCAAGTAAGCCTGGATGAGAACGGTTTGTTCGATTTGATGTATCCAAAAAGTGCTACCGGTGAACTTGGGCCAGTTCATTCCATTCGAGTTCCAGGAAATGGAGCTGCTTCAGTATATTACCCTCTACGGATGACTTCGCTTGGCAATGTTCCAGTGCGTGTTACCGCTGTGTCCGAACTTGCGGCCGACGCTGTAATCAGGGATGTTTACGTTCGAGTAAGTAGTATTTGGCTAGGACTGGTGACGTTACATCCAAATATTACAGTTGAAAAGTTTTGCGCCTAATCAGTTTATTTTTTATTACTTTTTCTTCTATTGCTTGCTTAGGTTTTTTGCTGGTTTCTAGTATTCCATGGCAGCCTTTTGACGATAGACGAAATTCGATAGTTTTTAGTTCACACGAAATGTAAGTGAAACGGTTATTTGAGACCATATATTTCAGACAAAGCTTGGAATAAGACAAGATGTATTTATCAGTCTTGATTTCCTTGAACCCACCATTAATACAGCTTTAAAACATAGCTGATATTTTCACTTTTCACAGCCTGAAGGCATTGAGGAGTGTTACTCTTCTTCGTTGCTAATCAACCGTGAATCACGTGATGATGACGTCACTCGTGATGAACTTGAAGTGAAGATTCCTGTTGGAATAGTGGAAGGATCAGCTAAAGTCAATCTTTACATCTATGGTGAGGCGACTATGTTCTGTTCTTTTTGCTGATCTAGTAAATATTAGAACACCAGTGTAATGCTTTCACAGAAGGTGCTGTCTTGGCGAAAGGTACTTGATCACAACCACTGATGGTGTTGGTGCAGTTATGTCGTTTGCACAGATTCAATATTTTTGTAGAAACATAGCTCCAAGGTGGACCTGAACACAAATTGTCCCATACATAGACCATTGTAATGAACGTGCTGACTGGCCTAAACTTTCTTGCTGTGACTGGAGAGAGATCTAAGTTATTTCATGTTTAACTTAGTATCACAAACAACATTGCGCAACTTTGCTGTTCCCAAAGGCATCTTTTTTCTTATCCAATCTTTTTAATCTGTTCTTCCGCATGCCTTCTCCACTTTATTTTCTGCCCTAAACGCCTTTTTCCAACCTTTAAAACTTTCACTCTCTTTTCACCTTACTATCACTATCTTGAGAACTTCTTCATGTCATTGCACTTCATTCGCTTTAACTAGTTTATCTAAAGTTTTGCTAAACCCATCATATTTATAAGTTCTTGGCTATTCCTTACCTCAATTGATCTACACCGCACATTATCCGTTTTTTTACCATCTCGGTTTTTTTCAAAGATACTCTCTCGGTCATCTCAAAGATTTGGCTAGATCTGATTTTGTGGCACAAGCTGAAACCAGTGCAAAAGTCATTTGTAATATTTTTAGCAAATCTTACTTTAAAGCTTAGATTCTTTTTCTATTTGTGTTAACCCCTCCTAAACTAGTGGACTTGAAAACATGAAACTGGGCACAACTGGTTGCGACTTCGGAATGGGGGCCATAAGGGAGCTGGTGACGTAGCGATGATTGTTAATTCCTTTCGGTGCGCCTGCTCACCGCTGGCTTAACATAAGCTTTGTAAACTCGATCGCTGCCTTTAATATAGAGATATTGTCCTTGCCAGTTAATATTGATTTATTCGATTTCATCTGACAGCACACAATTCGATTTGATTAGATTCGGTTTACAAAGTTTTCTTCAACAGGCCGATACAAGCCTCTTTCACACTCGTCCATTCGTTTTTTGAATAATTTTCCAATCAGAAAGCAACACCAGTATCATCTCCAAGTTTTGATTGTCTGACAGCTCAAACGAAGGCAGCCGTAGGCTGTTCAAAGCGAGTAAATTCATTTGACAGCGTGCCGGTACATTTAACAAATAACGAATAACGATCACAGAACTTAGGTTCGATACTACTGTATACACGAATTAAAAACCAACGAAATATATTGACGCAACCTAACAATGATCTGATACCATTTTCACAACAAAAGCTGTATCTGTAATTACTGTAAAAAGTAAACTGTTAATTTGAAGCAAGCGCAAATATCTAAGTCTATTACAATTAAATTAGCCAACATGTATGCTGTCAGTTGAAGCGAAATTATAAGCTATTAATCAATAACTCTCTTTTTTCAATAGTACAGTGGAAAGTATTGCAACAATGATATCTGAACTGTAGATGGATTCCTGTTTAAAACTACTTTTGTACAATGGTTATGTTCGTTTGACTGATCGCAACATCTAAAGTCAGACATAATTGATTACCAAAGTTTCCATAAAATTTTACGGACTTTAATGATCACGTTTTCCTAGTGGAACAAGGTGTCAAGTTTTGTTGTAAGCTGTTTCAAGCTTTCAGAAAAAAGTCGCTCGCCCCCTTAGCTGAAAAGTAGATTGGGGTTTACACACTTAAGCCATAACTTAATAAGATAATTAACTGCACTATAGGTTCAACAGGACTGTAATTTATTTTTCCCAGTTTTACTGTTAGTGGGTACCCTGACCTTCCCACTTGTGTTTGCTGGCTATGGTTATCTTTGGACAAGAAACTATAAGCCCAGCGTCAGACTTGAAGTCGCAAACGCAATGGCCAAAAAAGTTGTTAAATAAGCGTATAAATTGATAACTTATTTCTGTTAAAGTATCAATCGCATTGAGGCCCATTCTAGGTTGATTTGTGTCTTCTGCCCACATCTTGGAAAATAGAAAAAAAGTAAAAATCTGTAAAAGGATAAAATTTTTGTGAATTAGACTACTTTTTGTTTTAAGAGTAGGCAGGTAGTGGTTAGGGAAGCTAGGCGCCCACCCACAACTTTAAATTAATGCTTGATTTCCGTACTTCCAACAACAATAGGCCTAAATAAATATTGGTAAAATGAAAGGCGGCTGGTCGATCGAACTTTATTTAGAAGTAGGGACGTCGGGATTAGAAAATAGTAACGTAGAATAAAATAGTAAGTTTGAACGAGTATCAAAATACAACAGGCCAATCGATTCGTAAAATTGCACCTACAGGATATTTAGTTAATATGTTTACTGGGATCGAGTACAAGATATTTTGGAGAATGCATGTGCTCTTTTCTTGTTATTTCAGACTCAGGGTAAATTTGCGCAGCCAAAGAACTTGATGTCATAAATATAATTATGAAAAGTGATGCACTACGTAAGAATATAGGCCTACCACTAAATAGTTTACTTTAATTCGGTAGTCGTCAAATCATAAAATTTTATTTTTGCGCATCAATCTCTCGTTTGGTTCCTACCTTACATTTGACTTGCAAAAAACAAATAAACGTTTATGAAATGATAGGTTGTTTGTTAGTTACTCCCTGTAAACCCGGTGTAACTGATGGGAAACATCAACGGAACCGGCGAGTACAATATAAAGCTGATTGAATGATCGCCTTTTACTGATAAGCTTCGCCACTATTCGTTACAAAACCGCTTTTAATATTTTAATTGTTGCAGGAGAAATTCTTGGAAGTACATTGAACAACTTGGGGCGCTTACTACGGACACCTAGTGGATGCGGAGAGCAGAACATGCTCAGTTTTGCTCCCGACGTGTTTGTGACACTTTATCTCAACGCGTCTGGTTTATTGGATGCTGAGACGCGCGAAAAAGCGTACAAGCATTTCTACGACGGCTACAGCAACGAACTGAGGTAATTGAAATTCAACTCGTTTGTTGATGTTGCTGCTTGATATTTCCTATGACGTAAGCGCGGCGGAATATGAAGGAGCTCCGTAAGTTGAACATTTGCAACTGTCTGTGAAACAGAGGTCTGGTCATCAATCCAACAATATCGTTTCAAGTCAGGTGACAAACCTCATTGAATAGAGAACGCCGTCTCATTAAACGAATTGTTTTTAAAAGCAAGAATAAGAAAAAGACTTCTGCTGCGAACAACAAGAATACATTTTTCTCTGTTTTTGTTCTACTATCTTTCGAACTACTTTTTGCTGTAAAGCACTGCATCTCTTTCATTTCGCAATTTAAGTTTTATTGATCGTATTACATTGGATTTATGGAACAAATTGCTGCGTCTTGGTGTACAGTTTTCATTTTTCGGTAAATTATAGCCGAGCTAGCTAAAACAAAGAAATTTATTTGCCACATTTTTGTCGTAGGTACAAGCATACCGATGGATCGTACAGTGCATTTGGAAGTAGCGACCTCTCGGGCAGCACGTGGCTGACTGCGTTTGTCGCGAAATGCTTTATGTTTGCCCGTCAACTCCGACCAAACTTGGTTGAAAAGCGGATCATTGACCAGGCTCTGTATTTTCTGACACTTCAACAAAATCCAAACGGTTCATTCAGAGAGCCCGGCAAAGTATCACATCAAGATATGCAGGTAAAACATTCGCGTGGCTCGTAGCTGCTTTCGGGCGATGTTTTACAATAAGCCTCATTTAGGCTTGAGACAGACGTTTTATTACATATCAAACTTACTTTAAGCATTTAGGTGAGGTCCATGCTTATCGCATACGTGTGCTGCTTTGTCTTGGTCATTACACTGCCGTCTTGTGATAATGAAAAAGTCTTTGCCGTTATACAAAGAACTTGAGTTCAGACTCGCTTCGAAGTCATCAGCACAGCTGGCACCTTGAATTTCTCCAACAAACACTGTAACCAAAAGGAAACGTAGAAAGTGCCATTTCAACTTTTCTGATTGCACCAATCTTCTATTGTTTGCTTAAAAATAGCCGTTTTCTGATTGGTTGTATTTTAGGGCGGAGTGAACAGCGTCACCACCATGACTGCTTACGTGTTGATTGCTCTGAAAGAAACGAACTTCACGGGAGGAAACCAGGTGCAGTATGTAATCACAGGATGCCCCCGTGTAGACCTTCTCTTAATGTCGCAGATTGTTGCGGTTTACTTTTAAGTGGTTTGCGGCAGCGCACTTGAACTATCCAGCGTATTATTGAGTGCTGTAGAGGAGTACTTTTTTTGTTTCTTTTAAATTCTGTTGAGCATGCAACATACCAGGTGTATAGATACTGATAATAAACGACAAATTTTGCATTAGAAAGAGTTCATATTTTTTAAATTTCAAATTTGTTTGCGTTAGTGGAGGTCAACTGATTCATCTCAATTTCTTTTTATTTTTTGTCATCATTTTTACGCTTTTTTTCCGCTTTTCTGCAAGTTTTAACTTTCTGATTCCTTGGATGTCTAGCACTACAAACTTGGTCACCTCAAAATCGGATAATCGGTTTGGAGCCACTTCGCTGTGAACATGGCATCTTCCTCTTTAAATCCATTTTTTTCTATTTTGTGTGCTCTTTCCGATTTCCATGTCATCTTTGATCGCCTTTTTTCCATTCACTTTAAATTCTGACCCTTTAATCAACCTATCATCATTATTTTTCTTCTCAAAACCTGCTCATATCGCGTTCTGTTAGCTTTGGGTAACCTCTACAGTTTCTTGTAAACTCAGCATATCTATATTTTCCAGGTTGATCGTTTTTTATCACGTGATATTGCTCATTTTGTTATCTGTGCTCTTTCAGTTTTTCTCAAAATCGCCTACTCATCTTTTCGTGGACACTTTGTCTCGCTTCCACACGGCATCGCTGACATTACACAACTCCTTTATATCGTTTTGTCCTCCTTTCGTGATTCTTTCCATTAGAACTATTTTTGTTGGCGTATTGCAAAAAATACGTCATTGTACCATTGCAGAGCACGCAAACAAAAATGCAAATGAAAGGCAGCTTAGTGTTTGTGTGACTCAATAAAGTATAAAGCTGTGGCACAGTTAATGCTCCCTTAAATAGTTTGAAAAGTCATAAGTTACGTTGCACCAAGACTTTATAATGTATTGAAGAACAAATTAACACTGAAGCTTTTTTGTAATAAAATTTTAGTAAAAATTCTTTGAAAAAAATATATCCGTCTGCTAGTAAACTAGCGAGGTTTGAGTGTCGATATTATTTGTTTATGTGTAGTTTTGGTTTTGTGTGTTTCACGCTTAGATGGAGATGCATGTTTGCGTAAATCTTCAAAATGAAATATGCTATTTTTGGCGCTTTTTCAACTGCATCGGTTATTTAGCCCCAGGACATATGTTGATCACGATTAAGTCATTTTACCACGGTTTATGTTTTTCTACATTCTTGAGCGCCAAGCAAAAGCTTTCTCAGCTTTACATGTATTTGTAAGTCTTCGGTATGTTTCGACAAGCGCTTCTTAAAGCTTGAATGTTTTACTTATGTCAGTACGAAAACATTACGTGACGAATCTTGCTACTATCCCTCTCCGAATTTGTAACTCAATTAAATTTAAATTTTTTAAAGTTTTCCTTCATTTTAGACCATCGACAGGGCAGCAAATCGTGCACGTTCTTACTTGGAAGCGAACTTGAACACCATACGCAGCGAACCTTATGCACTGGCGCTGGTCACGTACGCACTTCATGTGTCAGGCAGCACTAGAGCAAGAGAAGCTCTCACTGATCTCGAAAGACTAGCGACGGAGGAAGGTGAATTAATCGATTTTGAGTGAAACTATGATTTTAATACTTCAAGAAAGCTAGGTTCGATTGACGTGGTAATTTCATCCTATTCATTAAGTATGGCGTCAAGTGATTGCCTGTTCACATCACGTTGTTTTATTGTATATTGAACGTATAATGTCTTGGTGAATATTTTATCCGACTCTGTTTGATTGAGTTGTAGTGGTGTATACCTCTTTTATTCTTTGCAATAGAAGCATAGTATGAAGCAGGAATTCAGGTTTACTCCGCAAATCTATTGAAGACCATGTCAGGCGCAAGTGGCAGTCAATTATAAATTATGAGTACTAATTCCGGACTAGTACAGTGCTTCCTCGATTATCCGGTCTAGTTGGGATAATACTTTCAGAAATCTGAACGGATAAGCAAAAAAAAACGGATAACTGAATTCTTAACGTTTAAGTCAAGGAAACAAAAACGAACAAAAACACAACACATTCACGGTTTAAAAAATAATAGAAGTTCAACATTACAATATCACTTGCAACTCTAGATCTACTAAAATAGGAATCAATTTTAGATTGTTTGCGGAAAGATTCGCGTTTTTCAGCAGCAAACTCGCTAAGTCGTACCAACGTGGAAGTGTTTGAAACTGTTGCTTCCGGCTGAATACGGAGCCACGTTAGGCAATGGTCATACATTTGCATTGCCTCTGCACGAGAAAAAGAGCATTGTGCTTTTTGCGTTGAATGTTGTGTATTCTCATCTGCATCCTCTTCTTCATCACATTTGTTCCCTTCTGCTACTGAAACAAGATCAACTATTCCCTGCTCATCCAAATGTTCATAACCTGGCCAATCAGCATGAAACCAGCCATCAATATCAGAGGTCGTCATTTCAATGTTTAGCGCGGCAAATTGTTCTACGAAATCGTCATTCAGCCCTCTCTCTGAACTAATTGCGTTTTCTTTCGCAGAAATTTTGCCGACAATACAGTATTTTAGCTTTTTTTAGTGGAATTTAGCGTTAAGTTTTCCGCAAACTATTCCTGCAACATCTAGTTAAAAGCAATCTAATTTTGAAATGTTGTAGCAAAATGGAGCGACCGGATAATTGAATGCCGGTTAAACGAGGTGCGGATAATCGAGGAAGCACTGTATTGCCACCACCAAGGCGGCTTGCTGATATTGGTAGGTGCCCAAAGGTCGCCTCTAAGAGCCAACGTCAATTTTTAATGATAAATTGGTCGAAATATATTTGTCACGTGCTTATTTAATTTCGCTGCTATGTTAAATTTTGATATGACTTTCATTTATTTCAGGGGCTATGAAATACTGGAAAGCGAATAAGCCACTTCATGCTTCAACACTTGATGAAAGATGGATCCCGCCCTACTATCAACCGCCTACAAACGAGATCGAAATGACGTCATATGCCTTGCTTACTTACAGTTATCTCGGTGACATCAGTAGGTCGATTCCAATTATAAAGTGGTTGACATCAAAGCAAAATGAATTTGGAGGTTACTCATCTACTCAAGTAAATGGCTGTTTGCATTAGGATTGGTGATGTAAAATAGAAAAAACAAGAATCAAACTCCGATTCAGAATGGCTTATGATGGTAAACTGGAGTATCTGTTGTACCAGTGCGATAGTTAGCGCCGACGAAACCAGTTAGGTAACACCAGACAACAAATTATGTTTATCATAATATGATGTTTTTTTATGCTTTTTGGGGCGCTGATTTCAAAAATGGCATCAAAAACTTTGTAATGTCAATGATTTTGCCGCTATTTAAAATTTTATGAAATTTTGATTTCAAGTTTGTGTAATACACATAGTCTATTTGTTATTTGAAATATTACACGCCCAGTTTAAAAAAATCACATATGAGCAATTCAAAAAAGCCCTGTTTGCAAATTCAAAAAAGCCCTGTTGCAATTCAAAAAAGTCCTGTTTGCAAACATTGCAAATTAGCCATAAAACATTTTAATCAAAAATGGACGTTTGAATAATTTTTTCGCTTGTATGTGGTGCTACATTTCCGCATCAAATTCCATACATAGTCTCTCATCATGACTTCATTTCATCTCCCTTGATAGCGCTTTTCCATCACTTGGATGTCTTGATGAAACCTTTCACCGTGCTCTTGTTGTTGTTGTTGTTGTTTACCCGACCCCTTCCGAGGGATGGGGGCATGGCGGAAGACCATGGAGCCCCAGAAGCCGGGCAACTATCCAGGGTCTGGACCAGAAATCATAAAGAGACAGAGAGTCGCCAAAGAGTGAGCGGCGCAAAGAGTCCGTAGCTGGACAGTGCAGAATGAGATGAGAGATGTCCTGGGACGAGTGTCCGCAGGCGCTGCAAGAAGGATTTTCGATTCTGCCAATCCTGGAGAGATAGGAACCTAAAAGAAGGCTGTGTCCATTGCAGCGAAGACGAGAGAGGACACAGCGAGCATGACGAGGGAGCACAAGTTCCTCAGTGGAAATTGAGGGAACCTGTGTGTCAAAATACTTTGAAGAGACAGTATGCCTCCAGTCCGAGAAAAGACGAGAGTGGATACGAGAGATAAGGGGAGAGAGACTACAAGGGATTGCGGAGGGCGCAAGCAGCGCTCCCCGTCTGGCAAGCTCATCAGCTGTGTCGTTCCCCGGGAGAAACGAGTGTCCGGGGACCCATTGTAGCCTGATAGAACAGGAGGAGAAGAAGGACAGTTCCTGCCAGATCTGCCACAGAGTTTGAGATAAGAGGAAAGGTGGAGGAGAGGACAGGGTGGCGAGGACAGAACGAGAGTCAGACAGGAGAAGAAGAGAAGAGAAATGGCAGACTTTATGGTGTTGCCGAGACCAGCAAAGAGCGTGCAGAATGGCGCAGGCTTCAGCGGAAAAACTGGAACATACTGGGCCTGCCGAAAAGGAAAGAGTGGCCTCAGTGCCACAGAGAGAGCAGTTGGCAAGAACGCCGGAGCCGCCCTTGCCAAAAGGAAAAGGAACAGAGCCGTCTGTTCAGAGTACCAGATCATGAGGAGGAAGAGAGTCAAGGTGGGCGAGAGCCGCTCCTTGGCGAGAGTGAGGGGGATCAGAGCGAGAGCATGGAGAGGAAAGGGTGGACTCGACCGTGAACGAGGGAAGATTCCAAGGAGGACAGGGAGGGCAAGCAACAAGAGCCTCCCTAGAACAAGTAGAAGGAAGCATGAGCGGGTGAGTGGACGCAAAAGCTCTCCAGGACGATCTGCAGAATCTTGGTTTCACTCCTAGTCTGGACAAACCTGAGATGGGAAAGGAGGTTGGGAGACGAAGAGCCCGCTCATAAGAAAAAAGAGTGAAGTGAGTCATAGTGACTCGTAGGGGAGGTAGAGAAGCCTCGGTGAGTAGTAGAGGGATAGGGGACGACGAGAGGCAGCCGGTGATGGCGCGACTGGCCGCTTGGTGGAGGCGTTCCAATTTGGTGATATTGGTAGCGCTTAGGAAAGGAAACCATCCGGGTGAAGCGTAGGTGAGAAGGGACCGAAGAAAAGCTTTATATAGAACAGAGAGGGACTCCTTAGAGGGGCCCCAAGAGGAAGCAGAGATACAGCGTAAGGCCTTGAGACGTGGGAAAAATTTGGCCTTCAGCGAAGATACATGCCTAGAAAAGGAAAGAGTGCGGTCGAAGGTGACCCCAAGAAAAGTTGGAGTGGGATTAAAACGGAGGCGGGAGCCGAGTAGGAGGAGGTTGGGCTGGAGGTTAGCCTGGTGGGGATCCACTGAAAAGAAGGAGGCCTCACATTTGCTCGGATTGAGAGGAAGACACCAGAACTCAGACCAGCGCTCCAATCGAAACAGAGCTCCTTGTGTGGCCTCCACCGCAGTGGGGACCGAGGGGGAGGAGGACCAAATGGCCAGATCGTCAGCGTAAAGAGAGCAGCTGACGGAAGAAGGCAGAGAGGCCGGAAGATCATTGATGAAGAGGGAGAAAAGTACAGGGCCAAGAACGGATCCTTGCGGAACACCTCGACGGACTCGAAAGAAACGGCTTTTGTGATTTTGAAAAACCACAGAAGCGCGCCTGTCAGAAAGGAAAGATTGAGTCCAACGAGCAAAGCAAGGAGGGAGGCCAGCCGAAATAAGTTTGTGGAAAAGGGCGGGGTGCCAGACAGAGTCAAAAGCTTTAGAGAAATCGATAGTAGACAGGATCGTCCGAGAGCCCGGCCTGGGTTTGTTAAACCCATCCGAAATGGACTGAGAAAGGAACAGAATTTGATCAAGTGTAGACCGTCCAGGGCGGAAACCGGCCTGGCGGGGAGAAAGAATGGAATTAGATTCCAGAAAAAAGAGAAGACGGGATAGTATGATGCGTTCAAAAAGCTTTGATACGCAGGAGGTGAGAGAGATAGGCCGGAAGGAAGCAGGAGAGTCGAGAGGTTTTCCCATCTTATGTATGGGAATAATAGAAGATGTCTTCCAGATGGAAGGAAAGGAATGTGAAGACCAAGAAAGATTGAAGATGTGAAGAAGAAAATCCATACCAGAGCGAGGAAGATGCTTTAGCATGGGATAGGCAACTTTGTCTGGGCCAGTGGCAGTGGATGAGGAGAGGTTGGAGGCAGCCGCAAGAAATTCAGCGGGAGAGAAGGGAGAGCAAAAGGACGAGTGAGACTCCACAGAGCACGTGGCTCGGCGGAGCTCAGTGAGGTAGCCTCTGGCTCTGCTGCGCAGGGCCTTTGGCTGAGAAACGGAAAAGTGAGACCTCAGGTAAGCGGCATAGACCGAAGCCGATTCCCTGGGAGAGGAACAGTTAGGAAAGTTAGGAGAGGAAGAAGACGAGGAAGGAGAGCCAGCAATAGAGCGAAGAAGAGAGTGCAGAGATTTAGGATTAGATTTAGGTGAAAGAGAAGTGCAGGTCGTCTGCCATGCCTCAGCCTTGGCCTTGGCAATGACCGACGAGGCACGTCGAGAGGCGGAGATGTAAGCCTGGCGATCTTCATCACTTCTGTGAGCAGTAGCGAAAGCCTTGCGTCTTTCACCAACCGCTTCTTCCACCTCAGCAGACCACCAGGCTTTAGGAGGGCGTTTGATGCGGCCGAAAGGAATGGAAGATTTGGCCGCATTCATTGCCAGAGAGGTAAAGAGAGCAGCTGCAGAGGAAAGAGAAAGAGACGAGTATTCCTCTGCAGTAGGACAGTGAGAGTCAAAGTAGGAGGCAAAGTCATCCCAGCGAGCTTTCTGAAAATTGAAGGAAGGGGGACGCTCGTTGGGGTGAAAGACCGGAGAAAGAGGGATAGATAGAAGAATTGGTAGGTGGTCAGAACCCAGGTCCTGAAGCACCTCCCAGGAGCAAGAAAAAGCAAGAGTAGAAGGAGCAAAGGAGATGTCAGGAGAGGAGCGACTGCCAGAGGAGCGATGGAGAAGGGTGGGTGTGTCAGGGTCATTGAGGGGGAGGAGGTCTGAGGAGATGACCCAGTCGAATACTTCCTCCCCGCGGGGGTCGGAAGTACCTCTTGAGTCCCAAAGCGGGTGATGGCAATTGAAGTCCCCCAGAATGAAGAGATTTCTGGAGGAGGGAAGAATTGAGGGAGAGAAGGAATCGGTTCTGCCATCCGTTGGGGAGGAGCGAATAGGGGGGGCATACCCATTAAGAAATGACACCGAGGAGGATTTGTTTAGAGAGATGTTGACCCCTACATAATCAGAGTAGGGATCGAGCGAAGAAAGAGAGGTGGTAGAAAGTTCAGAAAAGGATAGGCCCTGTCTGACGAAAATGGCAACGCCGCCACTGGCATGCGAGGCATCAGAAGAGAGAATGCCAGACCGGGAGTGAGTACGATCAGAACGCAGAACAGAGAATCCAGGAATCCGGAAAGAGGAAGAGGAGTTAAGATTGGATTCCTGAATGCAGATAAGATCGACAGGATGGGATGAAAGAAAGTGAAGTAGTTCAGTGCTCCTGGCTCGAAGACCTCCAGCATTCCATTGAAGAACCCTGAGAGAGTCAGGGGGAGGAGAGGAGGCAGGAGGTGCAAAAGTATAGCCAGGAGCAAGGGACGGTGGTGGAAGGGTAGGGGAAGGAGATATAAGATGGGCAGATGGGGGATAAGAAGTTTGGAGACGAGGGTGGGGCAAGAGTGCAGCATTAGGGGAGGGGAAGCCAGATTCCACAGTGGAGGTATACGTGCCGGAGGAGTCCGAGGAGGGGGGAGTCACAGTGTTACGGCAGGGGGGGCAGCACCAAGAGTGAGAGCTGCCAAGAGCTCTGAAATTAGATAAAGAAAGTTGTGAGCACCTTAGATGGACCCATTTGGAGCAAGCGCAGCATTGCACTGACTTGCCACGCCAGGTCACATTTCCAGCGCACACAGAGCAAGGGAAGATGGGGCCAGGGTTAGGATGAACGTTACCGCTCATCAGGAGAAGAAGGAGAATGAGGAGACGAAGGAGGGCAAGAGTAGGGCAGGAGAGAAGAAAAAGTGAAAACAGGCGACCGATTTTAAAGATGCTGTGTGCTGCCCTTCTGCGGTCGTTCAGGGGGCAGCATAGCGAAAAAATGAATGGGGAGTGCCCGGGGTAACTGGGACCCTCGGAAAGGCCAACAGCCATTTCGACCCAACCCAAACGGGGCCGGGGACCGCACCACCACGTTGAGGCGGCTGTTGATTGGTGCAGTCACTGTGCTCTTCGCTTACATTCCCCAAGTTATCCCGAAAGAAATATAAGTGAGAATGTAAAAAAATGCAACTTCAAGGACGTGCGGCAACCAAGCTTTTCATAACTTTCAATCAAACTTGACACCATCATTGCATAGTCGTCTCTTCGATGATTTCCAAGAAATCCTTCCACAATCATTCTAAAAGCTTGCCAAGCATTTCTCTCCAAATCAGACATTTGTACCTCCAGCTCTTCAGATGCCAATACTCTTGTTATTTGTGGCCCTACAAATATGCCACCTTTAACTTTTGCTTCAGATATGCTTGGAAACATCTGTCTAATATGGCGAAAGGTACGGCTTGTCGGTTTCAAAGCTTTAACAAACTGCTTGGCCAGTCCGAGTTTAATATGCAATGGAGGAAGTAAAATTTTGCTCCTTTCATTAAGAGATGAGTTTAGAACGTTATGGCAGTCTGGTGTGAGATCTTTGCAAGGTGGCCAGCTTTTGACCAAGTAATGCTGCTCATCCGCTCTACTATTCCACAAACAAAGAAAACAAGAATGCTTTGTGTAACCTCCTTGCAATCCCAAAAAAAACGCGACCATTTTAAAATCTCCACATACGTCCAAATTATAATCGTTGTATTGAATTAATTCCAGTAATATTTGTACGGATTCACGATCTTCAGCGACCCGAATAACATAAAGAAACACTAAAAAAATAGGAGATAAACAAAAATTTGTTGCCTAGTGATAATAAGAAACGTTAATTTCATTTGAAGAACATTATTATTGACGAAGGAAGCTTAACTCAATAAAGTGGAATGCCAACTGAAAATGGCTTCATCCTCTGACGGCTGATCACATTGTATTATGCAGATTTTTATAGTTGTTAATGCAAGAAAATCGATTTATTTTTCAAGCTATGCCCGTTAGCATCACGTTTGGTGGGTCTGGTTACCATTTCGGCTCGCAGGTTCAGTAAATTGTTAGTTTTTGTTGAGTGCGTTATGTGGCATTGACAGTATTGATATAGCGTTTACTGTATGTTCAGATCAAGCATTTTCTTTTGCATCAGAGTAAGCAGAGCAATGGAGCTATTAAAAAACAATAACATGTAGGCTTATTGAAGTTTAGAACCTCCGATCTTGTGCCCTAAAGTATAGAACACTTTGTTTTGTGTCGCATCGGTTCTCATTGTGAATCATCTGACAGGATACAGTAATCGCCATCCAAGCACTCTCCACCACTGCTGGTTTGATGACAGACCGCACACAAGACCTGTCAATCAGCTTATCTCACAGCGTGGAAGAAAGCTTCTCGGAAACTTATGATATCGACAGCACGAACAAAATGGTTTTCAATTCGTTAGAGGTAATTTTAAAGTTTGTGAAAACATTTTTTTCGTTAATTGATAAAGCAACAGCTCATACAGCTTTTAACTTATTAGAAAAGACATGTGAATCATTTACCATATTCTAAAATAGAGCCTAATATTTAGCATTAATGCACAACGTCGTAATACAACGACGAATCGTAGCTTTGCATGTTATGGCTTTATATTTTGATCAATAAGATAGAGGCACCTTGTAATGTCATAACAGTAAACTTTTGAGCACTCACTAATCGTTGTTCGTCTGATTGGCAGCAGGGTAACTGGTACATGTATGCACTTTGCATTCACATCTGGCTCAAAATACACTGCCGTTTTTTCTTGGCTTTATGCAGTTTAAATCTGAATTACCGTTTAATATTGCGCCTTTAACCCAAGAAAGAGGAAGGGTAAACTTAACAACAGTTGTCTTGTTATTGTTTGGTGTGTTTAAAGTCTTATTAAGCAATGTTGACTGTTGTGTAAATCAGCTTCAGCTGTATACTCCCTCCGTTGAGGTCACTGTCAAGTCAAATATCCAAGCATACTACAAACAGCCATTTAATTGTTGCGCTTAGTGCTTTGTCAAGACCAGTCGTTCCAGGTGATGAGGGTTCAGGACGCGAATGCAACCATGATGTGCGATGAGTTTCCGAGCATCTCGCTTGCACGTCGCAATTGCCAATAAACCCTATAGACACCATGATTATATGGCTGCTTTTCCACAATCGACTTTGCGGTTTCGGTGCGCAAAGCATAAAGCTGTAAATATAGCAATCTTTGTAGAATAACCGCTGCTTCTCGTTCTCCCCAATCAGCATCATGCAGTTTAAATGGTAGCCTGTTACAGACACAAAGTGAAGCCAGCATTGTTTGTTTTAGCTTCCTTCTACAAACGGTTTCGTTCAAGTTGAATCAAGCGGCATCGGTGTCGGTGTTACTCAGTTATCGGTGTGTTACAATGTGCCGACTGATCCCTACAAAGACGAAGCGTTTACTTGTATCATTAATGCGAACTCGAAGAACATTGATTTGGGTGTCGTTGATTTCTGCTGCAGGTACGACAAAAATATTAGGGTTGTACTGATTAGGAATTTTCTAGATACTTTATTTTCTTGATATTTTGGGTATCCAGGAACTCGGTAGTTCATATTTTATGTTTTCTGTAACATTGATCTACTGTAATATCACGCTCTAAATCTTTTAATAATGCTTTCTTTTTATTGTTTGTACTTCGGCCAACTATGATTATGATTTGAATAAATCACTGGTGCAATGGTTTTGCAAAAATTGTGATTGGAACTTGATTAGCTGCTTAATCATCTTTTCACTGATATTTTTGATCTGAACTGGATCTAGCCGTTTCAATACGAAACTGCAGAACTAATCCTGAGACAGCTTGTGGCAGATTTGAATGGGGTGTGAGATGTTGAATTTTTTCATTTATGTGTTAACTCATCTGTTAAGACATAACTTTTTTTTTACTATGCTATTGCACTTCGTCCAATAGCAGGCTGTGCATTTGACACGACTGTGCTGAAGATTCCGCACTCTTGATCTGAAGCAGGGGCTGTTGGGTAGTGGGCTCTCACTTTCCACGAAACGCGTAAAGTTCCTTCTTCCTGGGGCTTTAAAATTTTTTGCACCAGCCGAACTTTCATGTAAAAGCTTTTCTTCCTATCTTTGCGTAACATCAGTTCCATAAAAACATAACCTTGGTTTCTACTTTTTACTGCATTCCATTCACAAAAATTCTTGTAAAATTTTATTTTTTTACGTTTGATTTTGTTGTTTCTCTTTTATTCAGTTAAAAACAATGTAACTTTGCATTTTACAAGTTTAAGCAATGTAGCCAGAAGCAAGCTTTTACTGCCTTCATAAATTTATTACAAGACTCAATATAATTAGTTCAATATAAACCGCAATTTCATACTAGCACTGAGGCATAAAATTTTGATTTATCTATTGGTTAATTTGTACTCATGCTAAACATTAAAATGCCAGCTAAAACAAAAGTCTGTTGCTAGTTATTATGCAAGTATTCGGCGAGATAACACGTAGTATCTGGCCGTATACCGGACAGTTACCGGGTATCTCCCTATTTCTCCCTTGTTTCTCCCACTAAACAATGGAGAAATAGGGAGATAGCAAGTTTTTAAGCATAGGGGTGGCCATAAGTCACTTTACCCAGTTCAAATAAACATGCTTTGGCAAAAACGTCTCGCGAGACTGGATCTGTAACCGACATGAAAAGAAGTGAACGCCCTAAGGATGTCTTACAGATGAAAAAAAGAAAATGTAAGAACTTTTTATCAGAATGTGCCATCAACATCTGCAGTTCGTGAAAGTTTGTAGGTACAAGTTTACGGAGAAAAGTAAAAGGTATTCAATTAAAAATTTGGCAATCTGTTTGCTCCATGAAATAAATGACGACGATTATATGAACGGCGAGTACAATTTTGCGAGTGGCTACAGCAACAACTGCAAGAGGATATTGAAATCATGAACACAATAATTTGGGCCGATGAGGCTACATTTAAGTTGACCGTCATGTTAATTTACACAATGCTGTGTACTACTCTACTGAGAACCTCCTCTGGTATGGGAGAACAACAATCTTTCCTGTGGAATTACTGTGCGGGGAGGAATACGGTCAACTGGTGTATTGGGTCCTTACTTCTTTGATGGTACGATCAATTCCCAGCTCGACATGTTGCATGATTTCACCATGCCGCAGCTTGACACAGATAATGACATCTGGATGCAAGATGGTGCTCCACCACACTATGATAGAATTGTAAGTGACTTCTTGGATGACACTTTCGAGATGTAGGTTGGCAGGAGAGAAACTATTGAATGGCCTCCTCGATCGCCGGACCTGTCTCCTTGTGATTACTCAATGTGGAATATCCTGAAGGAACGCGTCCACTCACAAGGTTTTTGCACAAAAGCAGAGTTGAGAGAAAGGATTATTGCCGAATTTGCATCTCTGGACAATGACAAGAACTTGCGTCGGCGCATCTGTCAGTCCATCTATTCAGAGAAGAATCCAGTTGTGTATTGGCTTTGAAGGACAACACTTTAAAGATCAGATGTAAATGTTTTTACATCTTTGTTTAAATTATTACCAAATAAAAATTATATAATTACAAACGTGTGTTTATTATAATTTGATTTGGGTAAAGTGATTAATGGCACCCCTGTAGTTATAGCAGAGCCGATGTTCTGTCGGACACGTTTTGTTTACACTTTAATATAAGACGTTTGTTTAATTTGCAGCAACCATTTTTAACTTACTCAAATAGATTGAAGTAGACTGTGCCAAAATTGATGGTGTATATTACCTTTAGTTCAAGTAGTGCCTTAAGCGAGCACGAATTTACATGGATAGCAAAGCCCTGGTTTGATTGCATGTCTTTTTGAGGTATTTAGTAAAGAGAACAAAGGTTGTTAAAATTTGAAATGGTTTCGTCAATTGCGTTTCAGAAAAACTCAGATTTCGTAGTTGATGATACCCCTTCGTAAGATGAATACTTTTACAGTTTTTCTGTCGAGCTTGACTTGTGCCCGATTGTAGACTAAGCTAGGAGGTGTTTTTAGCAATTTTTTAATTAGCTCTGATTCATATTTTTCCAAAAAAAACGATATTAATCCTTATTGGATGAATTAGCTACATTTTTTAACTATATATATGTATGTATATATATATTGCTGGTTCCAAGTGGTTACGATCGATAGAGAGCGTCTTATAGGCGAGAAACAAAACAACAAAGCGAGTCCTACAGGCGTGAGGCTTCCGAAGGAAGCAATGCTATTGAGAGATATATTTAAATTTATAAACCCATCCCTGGACGCGTTTCGTCCTTTTGGACTCATCATCAGGGCTTGCCAAGGGCCGAGAAGTCCCCCCAATAGCATCAAGGTTGACTATTATAAAACAGACTAACACAAAACACAAGACTTACGTGCCGTTTACTATTAAGCGAGGTTCGTTTTGACGTAGTTCTAGCCGCTCGACCATGGAGTGATACTGATATCCTTATGCGAAGTTGATCACACAAGCAGTGATTATGCATAAAAAGGTCTTGCAAAGGTTACAAACTAATGCGGTGCCTTAAGGCATAGCTGGCAGCACGTGGTGTATGGCAGCTAAAAATCGGCGCGCGAGGAGGCCAGATCCAAAGACGCAGGATCGAATCCCTCAGGCGCGTCGCACCAGCGCTGACTTTCAAGAACGCAGTGCACGCGTAACGTCGAAAGGGCGTTTTCTAATTTCGGTGGGTCCCAAATGACTGCACCGCGTCTTATATATACATATATATATATATATATATCTATGTATATAGGCTAGACCTAACTGACTTTCGTTCATCGAGCTCCGCTATCAAGATTATTGTTGCTGCGTTAATTTGAAGCAGCAATAAATATCGGGATCATAAATATCAACAAGAAATATTAGCTTGGTCCATTAGTTTATTGTAGCCATGCTCAACTTGAAAACCTCAAGAGTATTTTGAGTCAGGTCAATAACTGCGACAAGTATTTCAAAAAGCAGGTCACGTGACTTTTAAATTTAAACTTTTCTTTTTATTGAATGCAAACCTAAACATAAATCAACGTAAACATAAATATAAAACCAAAACAGGAGTGATTCATCATGTGTATTAGTTCATACTTCGTTTGCATATCTTTAGTTATACGGAGCTGTCGCGATGAAGCGTTTGTTGTTGTTTTTTACCTGATCCCTTCCGAGGGATGGGGGCATGACAGAAGATCATGGTGCCCCAGAAGCCGGGCAACTCCCCAATATCTGGACCAGAGGTCATAAAGAGACAGAGAGTCGCCAAAGAGTCCGTAGCTGGACAGTGCAGAATGAGATGAGAGATGTCCTGGGACGAGTGTCCGCAGGCGCTGCAGGAAGAATTCTCGATTCTTCCAATCCTGGAGAGATAAGAGCTTAACAGTAGGCTGTGTCCGTTGCAGCGTAGACGAGAGGGAACACAGCGAGCATGACGAGGGAGCACAAGTTCCTCGGTGGAAATCGAGGAAACCTGCGTGTCGAAGAATTTCGATGAGACAGTACGCCTCCAGTCCGAGAAAAGACGAGAGTGGATACGGGAGATAAGAGGAGAGAGATTACAAGGGATTGCAGAGGGCGCAAGTAGCGCTCCCCGTCTGGTCAGCTCATCAGCCGCGTCGTTCCCCGGCAGAAACGAGTGTCCGGGAACCCATTGTAGTCTGATAGAACAGGAGGAGAGAGAAGACAGTTCCTGCCAGATCTGCCACAGAGTTTGAGATAAAAGGAAAGATGGAGGAGAGGACAGAACGAGAGTCAGATAGGAGGAGAAGAGAAGAGAAGTGGCGGGCTTGTTGGTGCTGCGGAGACCAGCAAAGAGCGTGCAGAATGGCGCAGGCTTCAGCGGAAAAACTTGAACATACAGGCCTGCTGAAATGAGTGGCCTCAGAGCCACAACGCGAGCAGTTGGCAAGTACGCCAGAGCCGCCTTTGCCAAAAGGAAAAGGAACAGAGCCGTCAGTCCAGAGTACCAGATCATAAGAGAAAAGAGTGTCAAGGTGAGCGAGAGCCGCACCTTGGAGAGAGAGAGGGGGATCAGAGCGGGAGCATAAAGAGGAAAGGGAGGGCAAGCAAAGAAAACTTCCCTAAGAGATGTAGAAGGGTGGGTGTGTCAGGATTATTGAGGGGGAGGAGGTCAGAAGAGATGACCCAGTCGAATATTTCCTCCCCACCGGGGTCGGAAGTACCTTTTGAGTCTCAGAGGGGGTGATGGCAATTGAAGTCCCCAGAATGAAGAGATATCTGGAGGAGAGAAAAATGGAGGGAGAAAAGGAGTCGGTTCTGCCATCCGTCAAGAGGAGTCAATAGGAGGGGCGTACACATAAAGAAATGACAGCGAGGAGGAGTTGTTAAGAGACCTCTACATAATCAGAGTAGGGGATCGAGCGAAGAAAGAGAAGAGGTAGAAAGTTTGGAGAAAGATAAGCCCTGCCTGACAAAAATGGTGACACCGCGCTAGCATGCGTGGCATCAGGAGAGAGAATGCCAGACCGGGAGTGGGTGCGATCGAAACGCAGAGCAGAGAATCCAGGAATGCGGAAAGAGGAAGATGAGTTAAGATTGGATTCCTGCATACAGCTAAGGCAACAAGATGGGACGAGAGAAAGTGAAGTAGTTCAGTGCTCCTGGCTCGAAGACCTCCAGCATTCCATTGGAGAACCCTGAGAGAGTCAGGGGGGAGAGGAGGCAGGAGGCGTAGAAGAACAGCCAGGAGCAAGGGACGGTGGTGAGGGGGCAGAGGGAGAAGATATAGAATGGGCCGACAGGAGATAAGAAGTTTGAAGACGAAGGTGGGGCGGGACTGCAGCATTAGCGGACGAAGGGCTAGATGGTGTAGTGGCGCGATGGTGTAGTGGTTAGAGCGTCCGCCTCGTAGTCGGTAGACCTGGGGTTTATTCCCTGAGTCACACCAAAAGATTTTAAAAAATGGTATTCACAGCTTTTCTGCTTGGCGATCAGCATATAAAAGGGATAGTGTGGAGAACAAGCCGGCAAGCTTGCTTGTTGTGTCCTTGGGCAAGGCACTTAACGGGACGCCTCCACCTTTATGTGGCAGACAGGTGGCCCTCCCGTACTTCACCGGGTTACAATTGTGAAGTTTCTAACCCAGCATGTCAGTCGACTCGTGGGTACCCACCAGTGGCAGTCCGCCTTGTTGGTGGTGGGGCTACCAGTCACTCATGACTGGTTCGAAATGGGCTGCCATCTTTCCCCTAGCCTAATATTTCAATTAGGTTGACGGCATGAATCCGAATTGCTGTTCATGCCGTACCTCCTTCCCGAGGAAGAGGAGGGGTAAACAAACAAACAAACAAAAAAAGGCTAGATTGTGCACTGGAGGTATACATGTCGGAGGAGTCCGAGGAGAGAGTCACAGTGTTACGAGTGGGGACACAGCAGGGGGAAGCTCCAAGAGTGAAAGCTGTCAAGAGCTCTGAATTTGGAGAGGGAAAGTTGTAAGCACCTTAGATGGACCCATTTGGAGCAGGTGCAGCATTGCACTGACTTGCCCCGCCAGGTCACATTTCCAGCGCACACAGAGCAGGGAAAGATGGGGCCAGGGTTGGGATGAACGTTACCGCTCATCAAGAAAAGAAGAAGAATGAGGAGACGAAGACGGGCAAGAGAAAGGCAGGAGTAAAGAAAAAGAGAAAACAGGCGACCGATTTTGAAGAATCTGTGAGCTGCCCTTCAGCGGTCGTTCAGGTTGCAGCAGAGCGAAAAAATGAAGGGGAGTGCCCGGGGTAACTGGAACCCTCGGGAAGTCCAACAGCCATTTTGACCCAACCCAAACGGGTCGGAGACTGCATCATCACGTTGAGGCGGCTGTTGATTGGTGCAGGGAGAGGATGCTCGTTCCCATTTTTTGCCGCATGAAGACAGGGGAATTTGTTAAGTGCTTTATACATGAGCACAGCAAGCGGACTTACCGGTTTTTTCCATGTTGCCTCTTTCAAGCAGAGCGGCAAGCGATGAAGTTGTGAATACCATTTCCAAGTCTTCAGCATGACATGGCGAGGGAATTGAGGCCAGGTCTACCGATTGCGAAGCGGGCGCTCTAATTACTGCGCCATCGTGCGGATAGTGAAGCGGCTGGAGCGTCCGCCGCACTAAATGAGGAGAAATCTTGTGGGTTTTTTGAATTTTTAAAGCATATTTGATGTTTTGTGGAGTAGTAAATCATTAAAGTATTTTAAACGCCAGGAAGAAGCAATTTTCGAAAAATTGCATGAATGGTTTTTTACGCGTTTTTTTGGAAAAATGTTCAGACATCCAGCGAGGATGTGAATGCGTGTTATTGTTTCCCTAGAATATTGGGAAATGAAGTAATGAATAAAATGAAGCTTTTCTACGAAAAGCTTTGTTTTAATTTTTCGATAGCATGAGCAATCGAGAAAACGACACTTACAGGCGTAATTTTATTTGAGAGTTAAGAAGCAATTATCCTCTTTTTCCTAATAAAAGCTGTTTTTTGGACTTATAGTTTCAAAATGTTTTTCAATTGCATTATATATCTAAATTCGACCATATATTAATATCTTAAAAAATCTTATTTTCAGTCTTAAAGCTGGCGACAACTCAACTGGAATGTTTTTGTTTCAACTTGGTTTACTTAGCGGGTACACTGTTGACTTAGATGCTGAGAAACGGAGAAACAGCAAAGCTCAGCTCGTCGAACTTGATGACCAAAGTATTAACTTGTATTTTGACAATGTAAGTTTACGCTGAATATATCAAAAGATGCTTGCATAGAACTTCTTTAATTTGGCAATATAAATAGTGCGCTTTGTTTTCCGACTGGCGTTGGCTCTGCCTGTACTGCTGACTAATCGCAGATCTGTCGCAATTTATCAAGCCGATTAGGGTGAAGTGCTTTTTTAGGAAAGAACGATAAATGTGGACATTTGATTCTAAATTATGTATTAGTTTGAACGAAGGATAGGTTGTTTCAGTCCTTCGAAATTTTAGTAATGTTCAAAAAAAGCTCATCACCCCAATTTGGAATAGCGACAGGAAAATTCAGCCTTTCGACGGTTACATTATTCTCATGTTACTCGATCGAGCGTTTATTGCTAAAACATACTTTTGTGATATAACTAGCAAGAGAGTGCGGCGGGTCGTACTATGGAGACTCCTGTTTTATGAGAATGGGTAATTATCGCCGAATTGAGTTAATATTTTAATGTTTTAGTTAAATCCGAAACAACAACTCTGTAGTAGGGTGGAATTGATGCGGTATGCTGATGTAGCTGACGTGAAGCCTGCTGTTGCATCGGCACAAGAATATTATAGATCAGGTAAGCGTCATTTAAATCCTTAATGTTAAAGCTTTCCACAAGTGCGATTTTTTCTTTTCCAGTCATTTTTATTTAGAATCTGCTGTAGCTCTTTGTGCATAAAGTGGAACGAAAGCAAGGAACGGACCACTAGATGGATCAGTATTATTTAATTTTTTCGAGTTTTAACACTCGAAGTCGATTCTATCTTTTTTTTCGCGTTTTGCGGACTCGGACTAGCTGACTCAGCGTATGTATACCGCTACTACTTGCTTTCGAAACAGACTTTTGCTGAGACAACGTAGTAGTTTAAATTTCGGACGCCCTTCCGGACGAATGCCAAGAGTGTTTTTTTTAGAATTTCGAACTCCTGACCTTTTGATCCCAGGCCCAAAACAATTACCACTACATCACGGCCTCTTCGAGTGAATTATCAGTAGAAAGTGTTTTTGCGTTGGCTGTGACCATCTAAACCAGTTTGGTGCAATCAAGTGGTTGCTGGAGGCACTCCAGCATATCGATAACGCTTGCCTCGTGCTACGCAGAAGCATGACCTTAAACAGAATTGCTTGGTTGTTTCAGGAAACACAGTGAAGAGATCATATTCCTTCAAGAATGATGACGATAGTATTTGCACCGTTTGCGGAACGAAATGCGGGTGCCCAGGGAACGGAGCAAGATCCGTGTTTGTTTACGGTTATCTCCTAATTTTCATCTTTTCCGCAATCATTCTTAACCTCATCATTTAACTATCACTTTTCGGTGGTGAAGCATTTTCTTTCTTGTTACAAGAAACATTTCAGTTTTTACTGTGGTGGTAATATTTGTGACTTTAAGACGAGTAACACCGATTACAACTGGTAGATACGTCATCGGCATTTCTGTAATAAAAGTAATTTATCGACGTTAAATACTATAAACACAGCAGCACTTATCGTTAATCAGTTTAAACTGCCCCACTTTTATAGCTTTTTGGTTGTTAATTTTTTGTATGTTTTCATTTCTTTACCACATGCATTGTAAGGCTGTACAATCGTGGTTTTTTTCACTTTCTTCCTCAAAACCTGACGTCTCGTGCCTTCTACTATATTTGTTAGCAAGAACCAAATTGAGTCGTTCCAAATTGAAGGGAAAGTCAAATTGAAAGTGGGAGGACTAAATCGACAAAAATGTGAATCGAATCGTGGGGTTGGTGACAGAAAATCTGAGTCTTTCTCAGAGCGAGCTAGGTTTTTACTTTTTGTTTCCTTAAATGGGTATTGGGGTATCTCGTATGAAATTATTTCTGTAGTAACTAAGTCTGTTAAGATTTTTATGTATTTCAGTCTGTCGACAATTGCTTCGTGACTTTACTGTCAGTTTTTGTACAGCGTCAAACCAATTATCTTTCTACTGTTTTTTCCTCTGGCATGGATCGTAATTTACCTATCCAAAATTTTTATGCTTGATACACAGCTGCTATTACTACGCGACTGTAGAGGTATAAGCTTCTATCAACGTGAATAGCTGTGAAATTCTTGTTTTCGTCTAATTAAGGTTTGATTTCTTTGCCTCATATCTTTTTCCCCATTAAAATGGTGAACTATTGACTCACTACCTTAGTTGATCGTTCTTTTCGTGCTTGCCAGCGGTATTTGACACCATGGTTTGTTTTATGTTAAGCACTTCACATTTCATATGCAGTAACGTTTTCAAGTGCATAAAGAACTGTGGGATTGTTTCACAAAGATTTTCTACGGTACATTTCACAGATTATAGGTTTGGTTTTATTTTGTCGGTGGTGAGTAGTTTTAGTGATAGAGGCGTTGTAATTTGCAGTTGTTATGTTTCCACAGAGATTGTTTTTTATCGCAGCCTGTTGGCGTTTTGAAGCTCATTTTTTACTTGAAAAATTTTTTATTCAACCAGGATAAGGCACATAGTTCTATTTCAAATCTTTCTGAAACTTTGTGATTCTTTAGAATATATTTAGAATTTCAAAAGACTGTAGGTTATTACCACGTATACCATTAAAATCTTTATTGGTCATTCCAGATACCGCAAATTTATACATTTGGAGTCGTGTCAAAATTAGTTTTTCATACAGTATTTCAAAGGGCATGCCTTTCCATTACTTTTGAGCGCATTTTTTCAATTGCATCGGTTTAACTTTTTTGTGCAGTTTGTGAACTCCATTTTAAAATGTCATTTTTAATAAATTGTACATGCAAACGTTCGTGTGAACAACCATCATCGTGTTAGTTTCTGCATGCTGAGTGGTGACTTTATTGGCCTCATTCTAATGAATTTTCGTAGCTCAGTAGACTCCACCCTCACGCTATTGTGGTAGTTAAGTAACTTTTCTTAAACAACACAATGAGCTAAAGTACGCAGCCTACTTTAAAAACTAAGTCTTAAATGTAAAGTTTCCATCATAATCTTCAGCTTTCTTTGTTACTAATCGGCGACGAATCCAGGGCCCCCTATAAATCATTTAAAGGCTAATAATATCGGTTCAGCCTACTTCACCCAATGGATGCAAAAACAGTAATAAAAAGTGTAATTTTTTTAACATGGCCAAATTTTCTTCCGAAGCAAAACTGCCGTTATTTGAATGGGAATTGATTAAAGAAATATGGGGGTTGCGCATTGTCATTATATGTCTCCCGAGTCCCTGGCAACGTCTCAACTGCCCTGTTTTCAACACAGGTGTCCTTAAACTTGGCAAACTTTTATCCATTTACATTTAATTACAAAGTGCTTAAAACATATCAGCGTTGTGGAAGGGCACCAAAGAAGTATATTCAGGAATAACCTCTTAAATGTTAGGCCCACTACTTACGATTTTTTCGTAACTATAGGGGTATTTTTATAACAAAAGCCCCTGGCTGCGCGCACGTTATTTCGTCTTGAAATAGACGCAGTTAGCAAATAGGACATGAAATCGAAGCAAAGCTTTTACAGTTAAGTTACTGCAATTGCAGGGCCCTCATTATTAACGTCAAATTTAAAAATATTAGATCAAACGGCTACTCCAGCTTCTGCCAATTGACAGTCGTAAAAACAGTACTAAAATGTCAGTTTGTTATTGGCATCGCCAATTTTCCTTCCATAATCAAATCGGTTAAAAAATATTGTAGGGGATAACGTATATAGCCGCTATATTTCTTCCACGTTTCTGGAGTCCCTGGTTATTACATCTTGCTTATCCTGTTTCCAGCACATACTTAAAAACTGGACTTGCTCACGATTGAAATAGCAGACAATTTCGAAAACATCTATGCAATCATGTCATGGAAGTATAATTTCAAGATTGCTGGAGAGCACCGAAGAAATTGGTGTGCATTTTCAAGAAGTGGTCATTAAATGTTTGGAGGACTACTCAAGACAGTTTTGTAATTCTATGTAAATTTGCACAAGCTAACGCATCCTGCATTAAGCAACATTGACCTCAGCGTGGTGGTGCAGTTCCCGGCCCCGTTTGGGATGTTTCGAAATTACTGTTGACCTTTCCAAGGGACCCAGTGGCCACGAGCACTCCCCTCATCCAGTCATTTTTTGCCGTGCTGCCCTCTGAACAACCGCGGAAGAGCAGCACTCAGACTCTTCAAAATTCGTCGCCTGTCACTTCTTGCCGCTCTCTTCTCCGTACTCTTATTTTCCTTCTGATGTACGGCAACGTTTGTCCAAATTCTGGTTTCGTCGTTTCCTGCTCAGTGTACGCTAGAATGTGGCCTGGAGTGTGGTGGATGGAATGATGTAATTGGTCTAAATGGGTATATCTAGGTGGTTACTACTATTCTCCTCCAAGTTCGATTCTTTAGGAAGCTCCCACTTCAGGAGCTTCTCCCAGGAACCCTAACCTTCCAACACTGTAATATTTCTTTTTCGGGATCCCCAGCACGTATACTTTTATTGTTCAATCTGTCCCCCCTGCTAATTCAGCACTCCCACACCACCCTCGCTTACAAACATCCTACCCTCATTCTGTCCATTTGATGATTCCTTTCTCTGCACTTACCTCACCTCCCAATGTTTCTGGCTGTTCTCTATACCTTCTGCTCCTTCTTCCTCCTTTGACTTGCATAAGATTTTTCAATGGAATGCCGAAGGTCATCAAGCCAGAAGCGTCGAGCTTCTCCACTTGTCTCACTTCATCCTGCAGACCTTATCTGTATCCAAGAATCCATTCTCAACACGTCTTCATATTCCGTGTCTCTAGATACTCTGCTCGGCGATCTCATTGCACTCCCTCCCGGTCTGGCATTCTTTCTCTTGATAATCTGCACACCAGCGATGGTGTCTTTATTTTCGTCAGCTAGGAACTATCCTTATCTGAACTCTCTAACTACTCTCTATTCGGTTAACCCCTACTCTGACTGCGCAGGTGTCAACATCTCACTAAACAACTCCTCCTGGCTTTCTTTTCTTCAGATTTGCACTACTCTATTTGCTCTTTTTCGACAAAAAACAGAACCAACTTTTTCTCCCCCTCCGTACTTTCCTTCTCCAGAAATGTCTTCATTCTGGGAGACATCAATTGCCATTATCCCCTCTGGGACTCAAAAATACTGCTGACTTCCGTGGGGAAGGAGTATTCGATTGGGTCATCTATTCGGACCTTCTTTCTCACAATGACCCCGACCCCCATAACTCTTCTGTATTGCTCCTCCGGTAGTCGCTTCTTTCCTGACGTCTCCTTTACTCTTTCCTCTCTTGTTCCTGAGAGGTGCTTTAGAATTTGGGCTGTAATCACTTCTCAATTCTACCTTCTTTTCCTCTTGTTCCACTCTTCCACCTCAACGAACGAAATCCTTCCTTTAATTTTCTGAAAGCTCGTTGGGATGACTTTGCCTTTTTCTTTGCATCTCACTGTTCTTCTGCAGGTAAATACTGGTTTCTTTTTCCTCTGCTGTTGCTCTCTTTCCTTCGTTGGCATTAAAGTCTCCAAAACTTCTCTTCTTTTTGGCCGAGGAAAACGCCAAGCCTGGTGGTCTCCTGAAGCGCAAGATGCGGCAAAGGAAAGGCGTAAAGCTTTTGCTGCCCTCACAGCAGTGAGGAGATCGTCATAGTTACAACTTTGCTTCTCGACGTGCCGCTTCTGTCATCGCCAAAGCCATGGCTGTCATCGGCTGAGGCATGGAAGATGACATGCTTGTCTTTTTTTTTTTTATAAATCTATCCATTTGAAAGTTATTAAGCGAAGAGGGAAATTGTAAATTTTGCAACTAATTGGCAAAGCAGCATACGGGCGTAAGGGGCATTAACAAGTTATTAAAATGAATATGCCAGGAAACAATAATGAGTATACCACCCAACCAATTTAGACGAGACTATCCCTGGACGCGTTTCGTCCTTTTGGACTCGTCAGCAGGGCCCGTCCCGTCACAAGCAAAAGTAACCCACTCATTAACGTTATCCTTAAAAAAGAAAAAACAAATCCAACACATGCAGAAGCACTGAGACTTCAACCGACGACGTATTGCTTTGCTTAGCAGGGCGAGTTGACAAATTGGTTGATTTTGGTTGCATATCCATTGGGAGATCAGTTTACACACTGATCTGAAAAAGCAGATTAAACAGTGCAATGCAGTGTTGTGCAGTGTTTAATCTGCTTTTTCAGATCAGTGTGTAAACTGATCTCCCAATGGATATGCAACCAAAATCAACCAATTTGTCAACTCGCCCTGCTAAGCAAAGCAATACGTCGTCGGTTGAAGTCTCAGTGCTTCTGCATGTGTTGGTTTTTTTTTTTTTAAGGATAACGTTAATGAGTGGGTTACTTTTGCTTGTGACGGGACGGGCCCTGCTGATGAGTCCAAAAGGACGAAACGCGTCCAGGATAGTCTCGTCTAAATTGGTTGGGTGGTATACTCATTATTGTTTCCTGGCATATTCATTTTAATAAATTGTTAATGCCCCTTACGCCCGTATGCTGCTTTGCCAATTAGTTGCAAGGTTTACAATAAATCTATCCCTAAATTAGTTGATTCTCTTTTCCGTTTTGTCGCTGTTTCTTTTTCCTCATGTTACATCTCTCCAGACTTTCTCAACTATTCTTCTCCCAAAGAGTCAGCATCGGTCTTCGCCGAATACCGGGGAACTCACTTTTTCGTCTCTCAGCCTTTTAGTCTTGCGTAGCAGAGTTAGAGGCAACTTGTTCAAGTTTCAATGAACCACGTACGCAAAGGAGTTTTGTTGCTTCTTTCTGCTTTCTCTTTGCCTGAATTTTTCGCGGCTGTCACAAACTGTCTCTCCTCGTTTCGGCTGCCTCTGGTCGTCTCATGCTACTGGCTCAGGCAAAGTTTCCTAACCCATGATGAAGCACCTTCCTTGCACTGGCATGGATTTTCTTCTTCACATTTTTAATCTTTCCTGGTTTTTACCTTATTCGTTCCATCTGGAAGACATTTTCTATTATTTCCATCCATAACATGCGAAAGCCTCTCGACTATCCTATTACCTTCCGGCCCATTTCTCTCACCTCATGCGTCTCAAAGCTTTTTGAAGGCATCATTCTATCTTATCTTCTTTTCTTTTTGAGTCTTACTTCATTCTCTTCACTCCCCTCCAGGATAGCTTTCGCCTTGAATGGTCTATTTTTGATCAAATTCTTTTCCTTTCTCAGAACATTTCGAATAAGTTCAACAAACCCAAGCCGGGTTTTTGGACAATTCTTGCCACGATCGACTTTTCTAAGGCTTTTGACCCAGTCTGTTTCCAAGGAATCCGTTCTTGCTTTGTTCTATTTTCTCTTTTAATCGATATCCGCCTACTTCTCTACGATCTTCGGTCGGCTGCTCTCTTTATGCGGACAACCTGGCCATCCAATCTTTTTCCTCTTAGATTCCTGCTGTGGTGGAGGCTTCACAAGGAGCGCTGGTCTGAGTACTTGCGTCCTCTTCTCAATCCGAGCAAATGTAAAGCCTCTTTCTTCTTACTAGATCCCCACCAAGCTAACCTACAGCCTTAACTCCTTTTGTTCAATTACCCCTTTGTTTCAATCACCCTCCAACTTTTCTTGGGGTCACCTTCAACCTCATTTCTTCTTTTTATTAACACATATCTTCACTGAAGGCAAAGTTTTTTCTTCGTCTAAAGGCCTTAGAATACGATGTATTTTTGCTTCCTCCTGGGCTCCTCTAAGGAATTCTTGTCATTACGGGCATTGCCGCTATATTTCTTCTAAAATTTCTCGAGTTCGCAGTTTCTTCTTGCTTGCCCTGTTTGGTACTTGAGAACTGGACTTGCTTATAATTGCAACAGCCAACAATTTCAACAACTATTTTGTTCATTTCATGAAGTGCTTGGAAGCATAATTTGAAAGTAGAGGGGGTGGGTAGGGTGAAGGGAACCAGGGGGCCAAAGTGATTGATATGTATTTTCAGGAATAACCTATTAAATATTAGGCCTTCTACTTACGGCTTTTTTGTAATTGTATGCTTATTTGTACGACCTAAAGCATGTGACTGCGTGCAATTTGCTTGGTCCTGGTACAAACGCAGCTATGCAAATATCAAACTAACACGAAATGAAGCACTCACAGTTACGTGCTGACACTTCAGGGCCTCCATGAGTAATGTCGAGGTTAAGAATATCAAATCAGTTGTCTGCGCCGGATTCACTCAATTGGAGAGGAAATCGCTGTAGCTTGACCCTAATATTTTGTTGCAAAAGATAAAACACGACCATTTTTACCCTTTTTTTTGTCGGTTAATCAACAATCTTTTGACTTAAAGAAGGCTTCTTTTCAAAATTTATGGAGACTTCATTTTTGACGAATCTTTTTCAAAAACTTGATAGATACTGCCAAAGAACTATGCTTTTGAAAATGAATAGTCAAAATCTACCAAAGTACTTGGTTTTTCTAAAAATTGCGATTTTTGCAATCACCAAAATTTTCAGTGTTTTTGACCAGCAGGTTACGTTTCAAAATTTTTGTAACTTCATTTTGTGATAAATCTTTTTGCAAACTTTGATAGATAATGCCAAAGAACTATGCTTGCAAGGAAAAATAGTCAAAAAATACCAAAGATTTAACTTTTTCTAAAAATTGCAACTTTCTAAAGTCAATTAGGAAAATATTTCAACTAAAAATGAATAATGACGTATGGCAACCAATTTTAATTAGCCTTTATAACTAATTCTTAGCCCTTACTAATTAGAGTTACATGTCGCTGGAAAGCTAATTTTTTAAGCTTGTAGATGACACTAATTGTTAGTACCTTGTCATAACCTATATATACTAAAATTATCTGTTTTTGCTCAGCTTATTACTTTTTGGTGGGGGTAAAAATTGCACTACAGGTAGAAAAGTTTGATATTTTTAGTATAAAGACAATTAGTATAAGCACATGTGATATATTATCGAAATTTTCTCTAAATGAATTTTAATTTGTTAAAGCAATTGTGAAAATCGGTTGAAAAATGAGGTCACTAATCATTTTTTGAGTAAAGTTTTATGAAAACCTTGCAATTATTGAAATCAATGGATTGCGATTTTGTAAAAACTTTACACATTATGATCTCTGGTAGCAAAAATTATGTTGGTCGTACGAGACAGCAGAGCATGGGGTGAGCTGAGATGGAAAGGAACGGAAGAGTGGGATAGTGGAATGGAAGACGGTCTTCCATCAAACAACTTTTTACTACCGCACACAAACTTTGTGAAACAAACTTGCATAAAAGCTTTCACAAAATTTCATTTTTAAAAACTAAAAAAATTTGTTTACTTTTGTTGTAAACCAAAGCAATCGCCAACAGTTGTTCATGGTTAACTACAGCATGTATTATTTTTGCACATCGTTAATTTTACTGAAGTTTAGCTTTTTAAAGAAGCCTCTTACCCATGGCTATTCTCCTCGCTTTATGTGACGAACTCAAACTCAAACTTTATTGGAAATTGCTTTAAAATTAAAGAGCTAAGTTCAATTTGCCGAATTGTTCCACATGGATCTCTTTTTGACCTTATTCTACTTTTCCTTACATTGATATTCTTTCTGCCAGATCCTCTCTCTATGTAAAGTCTACCTTGCATCCTCATTTTGGAGTATGTAAAAATAATTATCTTCCGAGGATAGCAAAAACTATCCAAATGTCCTTCATTTTGCAACCCATCGCGTATTTTAAAATCAAAGTCTACAAAATGACTGTAAGATCAAAAAGTTGCCAAAAAATTCTTCTGATTACTAGATTTCCGAAAAAAAGGAAAAGCCTCCAATGAGTCAATAAAGGCCTGCACGACAAAAATGGTCAAAAAATTTCCTTCAGACACTTGATTTCGAAAAACATTTTTTCTTGTTGAAGAAAAAACGTTGCAGCGCTCGGATTGCAACCGCAAAATGTTGTTCTCTTTTTACAAGTTAAAAATCTGGCTGCTCTATTGTGCATTGCCAGGTTTGGTTGATGGTTACCTTATCCTCTTTTGCGTCTGTTGCTGCTGAGAGCCAAAGAACCCTGGGTCGACTGGCGTGCCGGTATCTTCCTTTCAACACGGGAAAAAGAGAAATCCTTTGTTTAATTAATCCCTCATACTGATATTTCTTTGCTTATTTGTCCGCTTCGATTAAACCTCATCACAACCTTTTTGAAGCAATCTTCAACCACATTATCTTTAGTTTCAAGCACAACTTTTCCCCTATGTTAGGAAAGCTTTTCAGAATGTCTGGATATTAATTAAAATATCCGGGCTTTTTAGTGTTAAAATCTTTAAAAAGATTTAGTTAAATTATTTTTGGAAGAACATACTAGCTTGTTTAAAAGACATGTAAAATTAAGTCCAGTAAGAAGACTCATCAACATAAACGCTTGATAAGCTTTTTTTATATTTTTATAGCAGAGCTGGTGTCTTATCAAAATTGTATAGGGCCTATAGTGGTTTGGTTTGAAAAACATTGCACTGATTATATAAACCTATTCTTATTTCTATCTTCAGTCTTGTGCTGAGGATGTGTTGACAATTTATATTCACTGATGAATCCAGGAGGAAGTGGTGGCGCTGGTCACAAATAAGTATCTGAAAAAATAATTTAAGATAGGTCACAAGTTTTCGGAAACGTTAGGAAGTAAACATTGCAACAAAACGTTGCCACAGAAACTAACATTATCATCTCGACGCGACTTACTCGGAAAGTTTATTGCAAGAAGAGCAACAGAATTCTCATTCTTTTCAGGGAATAACTCTCGTAATTTCTTACAAACTATTGACCAAGTTGTGATAGTGCAGCTTCGAGCTATCCATAAATCACCCAGTCTTGTATAAAATTTTCGTGTTCCGGCATCAAAATTAATAGAACTATCAGTGCAGCCGAAATGACAAAACGTTTTTCTGTTCACCACGTTTTTCCACAGCGTGAAGAAAAAGCGCATAAAAAAGAACTCAGGGTGCATTGCTGCAGTAATCATAAATAGCAAATATAACTCATACTTTTTAATCGACTCACATTTAGGAGGCTAATTTACTTACTTGTGCTCATATCAGTTTCCAAGCGGCTGCTTTTCCACTTTGGTGGTGTTGTCAGTGGAAAACTAAACGTTTTATTCGCTGAACCAAAGATTCTGCTAAGTTGAAATACCAGCAAACCTGTTTTGTTTGTGGGATTAATGACTTTTCCACAACATGTCACAGATTGGCACAACTGCACGAGCAGCATACTAAGCATACATTTTGTGCTCAAATAGCAGGTAGCAAGAACAATTATCAGCAGAGGGGCTGAATCGGTCTTTTTAATGCAACCGATTTTAATCAACTTTGGATGTTATGTGTGACGAATACTGACAACCAGTTTCGTCTTGTGAGGTCTCATCACAGCACTTACGTCACAAGATAATACGCATAATTTTCAGAAGAACAGCAAGACTTGACGGTGCTTTTATTGCGGTGTCAATATAAAATTGAAAAATATTGCATTACGTGATGCAACAAGTACGAGTAGTTTATGTTGGTTGCATCGGGGTATTGACTAAAGGTGTGGGATGTACCGCACGCGATGGTAATCATAAACTCATTGACTTGTCATCTCAACCCAACCAAACTTTGCAGAATTTTTTATAAGACAAAAATCAGCTTCCACCGCATTACCTTGGTCTTGTTCCCAACTCTCCTGGATTGGGTTTAATGACTATTTTCTTCCTATAAGTTTTCAGATATTCCGTAAACTTATTCATTAATCATTTTTTGAAGTGATACCTAATTAAGAACTGCAGAAAGATCGCTTATTCTCTTATAAATCAATAAATTGTTTTGCCTTTTTCTCCTGTTTTTCCAGCTTCCTCCTTTCTCTTTCTTTTCTTCCCTTGCTTCTCATCACCATTTCTTGTTCCAGCAGCTTCTAGCTAAACAAATGCAGAATTGCAGATCACTCCATTGGAAGTCGATCAAATTTTTTTCTGCGGCTTTATTGTCCTCTTCATCTTTTTTCTTTCTTTTCTTTCCCTAATTTTACTCGACGTTTTCCAACATTACTCCTTCCAGTGAAGTTTATCCTTGACATCTTTTTTGTTAATTTCTAGCCTGTCTTCCCTCTCGCCAACATTTTACATAAATGTTTTCATTTTGCCCATCTCCTTCTTTACGTCATGTTTTTTCCTCACTGGTTACAGTCAGCGTTTTTAATGAAAATTAGGGATCTTCAAACCAAAGATGTCAGGCTACTTTACTTACATTTGCCTGGCTTGTTGACGTAATTTGTTGCTAGGAATCCAACTTGAGCCGATCTTCATGAGGCTTCTTCGATACACGTCCCTGCGCTTTCACTGCACCTACTATTGTTTCGGAATGCTCTCACTCTCTTTCTATTTTTCTCTCCCAAAGACACCTAAGCTGGTGGTGGTGACATCACTTAAGTCACACAGGTTCTTTCATTTGCAAAATCTTTCACTTCTCTCTCTCTTTTCTTGCATTTTACCTTGATTTTCCAAAATTAACATCTTTTCCCAAAACGCTTGCGCGCTGCAGTGATTTCGCTCCAATTATTTTCTTGTTTGAAAACACTAAGTTTGACTTTTAATTATCTTTCTTTCGTATTCTTCTCTCTATCCCCTATCTTCCAATCCTATCTCCCACAAATCTCCAAATCTTTCAATTTTTGGAAAGTTTGGTGAGAAGGCATTGCTGCCTGCTTATTTTGATTCTTACTGTCCTCCTACTTCTCATTGTCGTTATTGCCTGCTTTGACACTTAGCTTATTCCTGCAGAAGATTAACCTTCTTTTATTTTCTGTTTATTCTCTGCAACTAATCTCTTTATTTTTCTGGCGCTAAATTGGCCAAAACCAAATTTTCTATTCCTTTCACACTAACAAATGCATGATTTAAGCTTAATGGTCTTTCAAAGTGGAAGAAGCGGTTCAATTTTGCAAAGCTTTCATTGGCAATCACAAAAGTCATGTAGAGCGCTTCGCTTATACCTCTGTTTCCTGGCATACTTCATTTATTTTGCCGAAGCTAAGACTTAAACGTGGCAAAAAATATTCCTTTTTCTCTGTTTTTATTTCTCTCTATATGTATCTTTCTGCATATCTCTCTCTCTTTTTTTCTCTTCTCTTTTTATCTTTTTGAAATTTAACATCAAAACATTTTTTTGGCTTTGTAGCTACGTTTGCTCTCTCTCTCAAAATTTTCCTGCCTACTTTTCGCCCAAGAGCGTGCATATCGTTTCTCAGGCAAACACAAAGTGCTGCAGAGATAGAGGGTGCTTATTTGACATCCACCGGGTATCCTGATATTTCTCATCTTTTTTCTGCTTTTATTTCTATAAAATCTCTACCGGATGCAGCCAAGTTCTTCTTTATAATGTCCTCCACTTCTTCTACAATCTTATTAGAATTGACTAAACATTAAGCGAACCCCAAGTGCAACCAAATTCTTGTAGAGAGATTTTGCGTCAACTCATCTGTTCATGCTCTTTACTTTCCCCCAAGAAGGTCCTGCTTGCTGACTTTCTTTACTTGAAACCCCTTTTTTTCTCAGAGTGAAAACCACTCTTTCCATCCGTTGTTTTTGCTGTAAACGTTTTTTTGTTTAGGTGCTGATCTTGCTCATTTAGACTCTCTATTAAATCAGAATCTTACAATTTAAATTGGTTGCTTTGTCTCTTCTTCATTTTGCAAAGAAAGCTCCAGCGTCCTTGCCAACTATTCACTTTAGACATTAAATTCACCTTTTTTACTCGGCAGACCTATTTTGTTCGAGTTTTTCTGCTGAATCTTGAGCTATTTTGCAAACTCTTTGTTATTTTCGGCAACACCAACAACTCTGCCAGCTCTCATTTGTTTTCCTTCTCTCGGATGTTGTAGCATTGCTTTGCTTTTCTCTTCTCCGTCTGTTCTACTTTCTTACACTCTCTGGCATATATTATCCAATGATAGATATTTTTTAAAACCTTAAAAAAGTGCTAATTTCTGAAAGTTTTATACATTCAATATCGAATAAATTTCAATCATCTAAAAGATGGTCTTGATAACCAGTCATTTATAAGTATCATCGTCCTACGCTTAAAAGACGGTATTCCTGATTGATATCCGGTGCGTTATTGGGTCAATTAAAAGGACTGCCTTGTAGTCGATATATCAAAGTTCGATTTTCTTGAGTCGTATCAAAAAATTTAAAAAATAGTATTTGCAGCTTTTCTGCTTGACGCTCAGCTCAAAACGGATGGTCTAGTGTAGGAAAAAGCCGATATATTCGCTCGTTGTGTCCTTGGGTAAGGCACTAAACTAGATATCTCTATTTCTATGTGGAACACGGGTAGTGCCTCGTCGATGAATGCGGCTGACAACCGCCAATAAAGCAGAGTGGTAAAGAGATAAACCCCTCGGCCTGCCTCAGCTACGGTATGTACAACTCTCAAGAGAGAATAATTGTGGTCTCAAGATGCCCAGGCTAATGATGCTGAGGAAACAGCTCATTGTCATTGCTTTTATTCCTGATTGATAGCTTGAAATATGTAATATTGATTGCTACGGATGGTCATGAGTTTATTTTCATGCTCTCTATTTGCAATCCGTCGAAGGAGTCTCGTTACGTTGCACCAGTGCTACTTAGATTTCATGAGGTTGGTGCTCTTGCGCATTTCTGAAAAATAGCAATCGAATAGTCAGTATGCTTGTATTTAGCCAAGTGATTTGGAATTAAATTGTCACATTTTTCAAGAAAAATATTCAGTGTTTACTGCATGCTTAAGCAACTTGTAGAGCACCGACAGTGGCTTTGAGCACAAAAGCATTGTCTAGGCCTACTTATAATCCTCTGCGTGATTACTTTCAGTTGCGTTACTGTTTGTTAAAATTTAATATGATGAAATTCAAGACAACATTGGCAGTTGACTTATTTTTAGAAATGGAGTGACTTCAGTGGAGGTAAAAGTTTTTCAAAAATTTTAAACTGCCTCGAAAACTGACCAAAAAAAGAATAAAAAATGCTACACTTCCACACTGGATAGACTGGGGAAATTTTTCTCAGTTTTTTATGATAGACCAACAAACTTGTAAACTTTTGTATGGACCTAAACAACTTTTATCTAAAAATTAGAAAACTAAAAAAGTGATTCCATTTTTATCAAAGTCTTACAACAACCTGCATCTGAAGCAAAAGACAACGATGTGAGGTTAGGGAGGTCCTAGAATAATTTTTTCCAAGGAAGAGGGGGGTAAAGCACTCAACCAATGTGAGGCAAAATCCTTGAATTTTCTTGCAAAAATCTGGTTCTTAGCAACAGCTGTATTCGTTTTTAGAAAGCACGTTAATTCACTGGTTAGCCTGAGCAAAAATAAGTCGTAAATACAATCGTAAAAAGTATGACGAGGTAAAGTTAAACCACAGTATGGAAGAAAATTCTTCGTCCTTTTTTCCACCCTGCAAAATTTAGACCTGCAAAGGCAATGCCTGTCTGCGACTCCCCACCCGCTCTCGAACCAATTTTTACTGGAGTAACGCAGCACTTTAAATTTTGGATGCCCTTCTTGAAAAATATTAGAGGTGTCTAATGAGGTTTTTGCCTTTGATTCTTTTGCATAAGAGGTCAGTGGTCGGCGAACTGTGGGCCGTGGCCCAATTTCGGGCACGCTGATATTATTTAGTGGGCCGTACACAGCTTACCGTTGTGGGCCGAATGGGGTGTAGAAGCAAAGATTATAAGTTTTAAAGATTATTCTAAGATTTAAAGTTGATTCCAAGAAAAGTTGACACATTAAATAGGCAGTAAAAACATGGATAATTGCACAAAAAGTTTCTATCGAAAAGTTGATTACCAAAACAGGTCCTCGACAAATTGAAGTAAATTTGAGAAGCATGTTTTAACTTTTTGTCTCAATCAAATCTCTTTAATGTTGGATGAGCCGTGGGTAATTGAATAATTGAAAGATGGTTGAGGGTAAAAATAACAAAAGTCTTTTGACCACTGCTCTAAATTCAGGAGCAATTACATGCAATATAACTGAGTTAACTTTTGCTCAGCCAAGCAGTAGCCTAGATTTTGGTACAGCTAAAAGTACTTCCCAAAACAAAAACAAAATTATTGTCTACTAGAGGTCACTGCAGATCATGCAAGCTCAACTCAAACCTATACATGGGCCACAACAACTTAACATTTTTTGTCGCTTTGTCACATACATGTACAGTACAGCAGTGGGTTTTAACAAGGGTTCCTCCAATGCAGCAAGGGCTCCCCCAGAAGTAACACAAATTTTCATTAAATTTCATTAGTTACATTAAACGCTGTTTTTTGCATAAGAGAATTAAATTTTTTCACAGTGGTTCCACGAGCTACTGGAATGTTTCCTTGGAGTTACCCTTCAGCGAAAAGGTTGAAAACCACTGCAATACAGGGTTATCATTAGGGAAACTTTTTTACAGCTACGTAAAGATTCCTACGTATTCACATCTTTTGAGCTGAATACAGGAACTATTCACAATTTCAATCTATTTTAAAGTCAGCTTTTTACTACTTTTTTTGTCAAATATTGTTCAGCAATTCAGTTGGGATGCAACTACTAGAGGATATTTAACTTAAGGACCATACTTTTCGGAGTTCAGCAATTGTTTTGCACATTTTGGTCACCCAGACACATTTTTTGTTGATTTCACAACTCTAAACACTTGAATTTGCCTTTCTTTAAAAACGATTAACGGTATATTGTTAGCAGCCATATTAACAACTTGGATACTTTAAGTCAGAGGCTGGCAAATAGTGGGTCACGAGACCTTGCAAATAGGATGGAGAAAAAATTTCAATTCATCGCAATTATTGTAATACACCAAGGTATTTTTTCATGCTTTGCTGGTGCGTGCAATTACTTAAAGCTTAAGCGATTTCTTTTCGTAGAATAGCATCGTTTGTGCAAGTGTAATGTTAGTTTGTAGTCATAAAATGATTTCGGCAATGTTCGTTTTTCACGTCACAGTTATACTTTATGATTTTTTAGGCGTAGTGTCGAGTTTGCAGCAAGCACAGCCTCATTTTAGTTTGATCTGATTTAGTTTGATCAGTTTTCACCGCAATCAAATCATTTTTAAAATCAAATCCCGCATCGATTTGCAGCGTTCTAAACACAGAATCCAAAATTTTCACTGGACAGCAAAAATACGAGGCTCCTTGATCTATTGCTTATGTACCAAAATTTACACAATTTGGTTTTAGGAAAATTTTGACAATCACCAGTGATCTTAAGTTTTCTATTTCATTAAGAATAATTTTTGGAAACAATGCTCAGTATCTATGAGTCGCGAGACTTCAGGTCTAGCTTTTTGGGTCGCGCAAAAAAATATTTGCGGATTCTCGCTCTGTGTCACCACTCTACGGAAACTAGCTTAAAAAAACATTTTTTATGAAATCAACTATTTGAAAGCAATTGTTTTGCCAAGTACTGCGGTTTGACATTTTTGTAAATAGATTCAACTTTTATTTAGAGTTTATGCAACTTTTCCGATTTTTCACGACAACAAAAAGTTTTCCTTGCTTTCATTACGAAAACTTTGAAATGTCACACGATTGCTGCCCCATTTGTGAGACCAACCATTACACTTCAAAGCGCTAGTGGATCTCTTTGGTGCCGAAATAAACTAGAAAATCTACTTTTTTTGGAAATCAACTTTTTCAAAATGAGGGTGTTTCCAGTGGGTAATCTAGGGAATAAGGCAGATGCTTACCTCAACGATATGACATGCCTTAAGCGAAAAATATAAATGGAAAAATGTCTTCATGTGTGTTTGGAGATCAAAACTATTGTTTTGAAAAAGTTGATTTCCAAGGAAAATATCTTTACAAGTGATTGGAGACGAATTCGAGCGAAATTCTCAGTTACCAAATGTTGATCTCAAAAAAACGGGTCATCAAATTTCAAAAATAATCCGGCCCCCTCAAAAAAATCATTTGTAATCATTCGACTCTTTGTTTTGCCCATCTTGGTCTCGAAACAAGCAGAAGACCTTTTTAGGGAAAAACAATTTTCAATTACTAACAGAAATAACATTACCCTACTCTATCTGCAAAAGTTCTAAACATGATTTTGTTAAAACTGCAACATTTTTGAATCCCTGGTGGGCCGCACCAAAAGCTTTTGCCTTCCTCGCCTGTTACAAATCAAACAATTCAATATAGCGTGCCTCTGCTTTCCAGCATGAAAGCGAAAAAAGCAAACCTAAAATCAAAAGACTTTATCCTACGTGGCACATACTACTCGAGCACAGAGTGAGAAGTGACGTGATGCGAACTGAATGTTTACCTCGGCTACAGTTTGAGCAGATCTGTTTTTACTTGACATAGGCTTGCCCTACAGATTTCCCATTAGGCCATGAGCAGCTAGAGCTACACCAAGTAGAAAGAAAACCTGATAATAGTTTTGATTTGCTATTACTTGGCTATTTAATACTATATTTTTTTAAATTTTAGTTGATACGATTTATAATCTTTATGATTCGAATATTTTTTAGTATGTGGTTGAATGTTGCTTTTTGCTTGGTTTGCTTGCTGGCATCTCAAGCAGCTTCGCAAACGTAAGTGTCCGTTACTACATAGTTTATTATTTATTTAATGCTTTTTTAACCTCCAGGCTTGCAGGACAGTGACAACGACGCTAAGCCTTTCAAAACAATTGTTAAACCTGTTTCAAAATTTTGATTTGCAATTTCAAATTCATTTGTATTACTTTCAATAAATATACCATGGGGCTGCTGCTTGCTAGAAAATGCAAAGCACAATGTCACCATTATCAAGTTTAAAGGCCACTAAAACAGTGCTTGAACTCACTGTACCATGCTGCTAATTGCTTTTCATATTATTATACTCTAAGTACAGGTGATTCTCTCATATATAGTAATAAAGAGATTTAAAGTGCAACATGTATTGACCATCGTTAGGCACTTGATTAACTTCTTACTCGGATAGAACTGCCGAAATTTGTTTGTTATCGAGGTAACCCTCTGATCTTTATTTTTAAGCCAGCAACATGGCACGATATCCTAAACTAAGCCTCAGATTTGTAGTTTAAAGTGTGTTTTGATAATTCGAAGTGTTATGTAGTATGGCAAAACAGTATTGCGAGTCCTAACCATTGTGCTCCGACGGCAATGATTGCTTTAGGCAGCCGCCGACGAGCGTATAAAATAAGGTCGCTTTGCTGTCTCTTAACTCTCTGTTCTTGTTTTCGATGAGATTTTGTTATAAACAAGTTTTGGGATATGTTGGCTTGCTGATTAGTTGTATTTTTTTGCGAAATTTGAAACAAGTCCTTCTACCTCAGTCGAAAGCGCAGACCATTTTTTTTTATACTGAATGACATCCAACGCAGTATGTGTAAAGGGTGGTAAATAAGTCTTATTTCACTAAAAAATTAATTAATCAAGTTTTCAGGGGTAAATTGTTATTGCACACCCAGGGCCAGATTACGAGTTTGAGAACATCTGGGCTACAAATACCGTGTGGCCCTGACGCGCAAAAAAAAGGCGAATACTCGACCCTTGGAGTGCTTATATGCTTTGTAAAAGTGCTCATACGATTCAGCAGCTTGTTGTCTAATTGAGGATCATATTAAGAGTAATTTTTATTCAGAATAGATTACTTTTCTATTCCAACGCATGTCTAAAATAAAAAAGAAAAATATTTTAATATGCTTGCACAAAAAAACAAACCTATAAACTATAAGGAAGTAGAGGGAGACAGCGAAAAATTTACGTCATTACTGATTAAAGTTAGCCCCCGCATTCTTCATCTCTAAAGAACTGAGCAGAGTATCAACACGACATTTAAAAATTTAAATCTTCTATTTGCTCTGTCTGCTGCAGCTGTTTTGTACCGTTTGCTTGTGCTGTAAATTTGAACTCAAAATCAGGTAACTTCGCGCATTTGCTAATAATTTCTCTGTGCATTGACGTGATTTCCGATTAACATTTTCCTTTGTTGTCTCTCGTCTTAAACCAATTTTATTACAACATCATCAGCTTGACGTTACAAGAAAATTTAACGCAATGCTTTGACAGCAGCTGCAATACACAAACAAAAATACAATAAAGAAAGCTGCCAGCTATTCAGGGGACGTTGGTCTATAATTGGCCACAACATCGGGCCTCAGATTACTGGTGCAGGCAGACTTGCCTGCCACGCCACCATGAATGACTCCCTCCAGACCGCCAAGTAGCGTAGCAACGGCACGATAGGCCAGCTTCCTGGCTTTTTTACACCAACTAAACGTCGAGCAGGTAGGTCTAAACTGTAAATGAACTAAATATTTTTTACAGTTTTTATGAAAACTATGAAAACCGTCCAGTGGACACTCTTTAACAACGAGAGTTTACGACGTTAGCTACTCAGCAATGGGGCCAGCGATAATTTGCTTTTTCGTAAAATGGCAAAGCTAAAACACCCGTTTCATTTGCTTTAATGAAGAGCTACCACGAGTCATTTGTAGCAGATGAAGAAACTTTTGGTGGTGGAGGTGAAAAGTATATTTTCAAGCATATTGAAGTCTAGAACCATTTTTTGTGGAGATCAACATTTTTCAAGTCTATTTGTACACGTATGTGCAATTCAAATCAAGGCTTTGACTTTTTTTGAGGGTTTAGGGATAAACTTTTCCAAACTCAGTTGTCAAAATAAATTTTTTTTGCACTCATAAACAAAAAAATGTGTGCCCAAGCAAGATCTAATAAGGCTGGTGGAGAGTGATGCATCCTCTACATTTCTTCGAAGGATCCGCCAGTGCTGGCCATTAATCATAACAGTCGCCATAAAAAGTCGCATTTTATCGATGGTACACACTGGTCTTTTTGCTTCTCGCCTATTACAAAAATAGGTTTTTATTACCTGCAAGTCAAGCAGGTATTGGATAATCTAGTAAAAATTTAGCATTTGGCCGTACCGTTATAGGCCATAAACTTCCCTTTGTGTTACGTCACAAACAGTACGGTGCTGCACCTGGTTATGTGCTAATCACGGTTACCAATTTTCAAAATTTATCTCAGGATCTTTGGAGTTTTCAATTCAATCGGCAAATTTTAGGGAAGTTTAATTTTTTATGAAGTTTTGAGAAAAATGTTGGGATTCTTGAGATCAAATCTTGGTATTTTATTGTTTTGAGTGAAGAGCGTTTCTTGATGATCAACTTGAAATTAGAGAATTTGCTGTTTGTATTTTGACCACCAGTTTTTTAAAAACGGGTTAATCTGAAATCCGACAATTTATTGTATGTTTTTAGAGAATAATCTTATGTTTGGTCTGGCAGAAAATTTTTGGAAATTTTTGAGCAAAGATTTTGTTTTGAGATCAACCTGAAATATTTTATATGTTAAAGCCAGGTTAAAGCACTTTAGAATCTAGGAAATTTTTACACAAAGATGCTTTTTGATGATTATTTTGTGCCATTGAATAGATTTTTACAATTACCAAGCTGGCAACTTTGGTGCAAATCGTAATTGGCCAAAATGAACATTGAACATGTTAATGTAGCATTCCGGTTGTTACATCTGCAATACACTATTGAACAGAATTTTTGCGGCACGCGCGTGCTTACGTTCGCTCTAACAGCTCCGAAACCACTGGGCGTTCGAACATGAAATGTGGGACGAATCATTACTGCTCATAATTGAATGTCCCAACTAGGAAAAATGCTTTTTTATTAATCGCATTTTTTTGACGGAAGAAAACGAAATTCAACTGAAACAACAGCTAGCAGGTCACTCACTAGTCATATGCATGCAAAAAATTGTTGGGAAGAGTGGAGCAAGATGATCACTACGCAAAGTTGTCACCCTCTTAAAAATTTCATTAAAAATGTAGCGGTGAAAAAAATACTGCCGCCCAATGCTCTGTGTTTTTATGGCTAATCATACATATCAACTTTGCCAGTTTTAACCAAGCATATGAGAAGTTTTTTAATAAAATTAAATTTTCCAACAAAAAAGTTAGAATTGGAATTTTTGTGATCGTGCGTTTGACAGCTTGTTAAGAAAGTTAGGAAAACGTAAATATGTTTGATTACTGCTCCTGTGGTTAGGTTTTATCCAATACAGGTTACAGTTGTTTCTACTTACTCGTGTTCTTCTGAAAGCAGAACTACGGGTAAAGTTCGATGTGGGGCAAAATGATCACTTAGTGAAAGGATTCTATGATAATTGATATCATTTTGTCCCACTTAATGAGGCATAATTAGATTGTGTTAAAATATCAAATATTTAATTGTGGCTGGTCTGAGATTTAAGTTTTTTCCTGCGGGCTGATTTTGTTTTGCGCAATTGAATTTTCATGAATAAGCATGAAACATTTCTTTGCAAAGATTGATGTATAGCCTGATCATCGTACCCCAAGTATACGATCATTGTTCCCCAGAAGTAGGGCAAAACGCTCACTTCAAGATTTGTTTTTTATAGCCGTGTATCTTGTAAATTTGTAGCTACTGAGCTCAAAACAAAGTATTGTTTGTTGAATAAAAGCACAAGATTGCTCATCACACCAAAGATATTTATTTATTTATTACCTCAAATGAAGACGCTATAGAAACTTAAACACAAAAGAGACATCTTTCTCCACTCTCCCCTACACCTTTAAGGCGTAGGATAACGTCACTGTAAATGGTTCATTGCAGAATTTGATATCGAATTTTCTCAAAAAGTACTCAACATACAAACGTGGTGGCAATCTTTTTCGAAAGATTTTATAGAACTGCTTTAGATGAAAAGTTTTACTATTAATGCAATTTGAACTTTATTGGCAATGGAACAAGCGAGTCGTGGGTACTTATGGGTTATCTGTCACCACTTTTTTTTAATTTAATAATCTATGACGCTGGTCTTGAGATACTATGGTTGTGGGTTCGAATCTAAGCTGGCCAGGGCTTTAAAAGAAAGGCAGTGTACACTGAAGGGGCAGGCCCGGTATGTAAATGTACGGGGCAGTGTACACTGCAAGGGAGAATACCTGGTGAAAAAAAGTGGTGGCAGATAACCCACAAGTACCGAGTCGTGTATTAAGCATCTTTTGAACGCTTTAAATATAGCTTTGTTTGGTCATAGTACCGTCTGGTACGATTTTAGCGCATAGCCTGGAGGGTTTATTGAATGTAATTGGGAAAGCAAGGATGTAGGCCTACTAAAATTAGAAAAGCGAGCAATGCTATTAGCTTTTGTAAAAAACAGACAATGAAAAACTATTGGTCTTGTTGAGTGGGTCAGGTCAGCTTGAATGAGCCGTAAACAACCGTCAGCATTGCAAAATGCCAATTTAGCAATCTGAATAAACATAAAATGCTTTGATAAAAATGTGTGTCTGCGTTTTACGCGTAATTCTTTTTTTTGACAATGATGTAACAGACTTAGAGAAGGTTAATGTAATCCAAAGTTTGAGATAAATTCAAAGAAACCAAAAACTCTATAGGACTGCATGGCAAGGGGTGAAATAATTTTATAATTTTGCTTGAAAATAGCCTAGTAGGCATGCCAGGGGTTAGGGATAAGAATATCGTGGCAGGCATGACTGTCTTTGCTTTCCTGCGTTTCGCGCGCAGGAAAGCATCGCAGAAACGGCGTAATTAGTAAACAGAGAAAGTTTGAGGAGAAGTCTAATAGAAAACAACACCCCTGATTGAAATCGCGAGTACGAGAGGAAACAATTTTTTTCATAATAGCATCAAGTTTATAGAGATCACTTCTAGAAATTTAGGGGAGGAGTAGTCTGTATCAGCTCCTACTCGGACACAAAAAGAAAAGAATGAAACTTGAAGTTTGATGACAACCAAAGAGCAACAACAGTTTTGTGTGAAACCCCACAGTATTGGGAAACATTTTTGCTATTTTGTTTGAAAATAGCTTTATCGCTCTAGGGCTGATAATTTGGGAGGGACATGTCCACTTTTCCTCACTGATTACGCCTATTTAGGGATCAAGTCACACAAGGTCTATTCAGGGTCTTAAGATCACCAGCGTAATTACGAGAAATAGTGAGCCAAGTCGGAACAGGCCTGCTAATTAAATATGTTTCGCTTTGTATTTGTAAGAACGATCACTATCTTTGTGCCCACCGACTATGACTTTAGTTGTGACCTTGTATTTATTTAAAGAAGTAGTAAGGAAATGTTCTTTGTGGTTATTCCCTCTTCAATTTTTTTGACTGTGTCGAAACACATTAAGCTTTGTTAATATTCCAACAACTGCTTGTTGGATGAATCCGTTGCTTTCGGTTGAACAGATATTTTCAACCCCAAGATCACTGGCTAAAACTCTGCCGATGACCCCGCCTGAGCAGGCTAGTTGATACATTAAAGCATGCAAATGCAGGGTGTTCGTTGGGACATTTCAATAAACTCAAGCAAAGTAGGGTATAATTTCTTTCTGAAGGCTTTTTTAGAATACACGTAGTAAAGATTTCTTACTGAAGGCTTTTTTAGAATACACGTAGTAAAGATTATTTATGCTATTCGTGTATTCTACAAAAGCTTTTTCATACGTAGCAAAAAAATATTCTAAAACAATTTTCATAATCTTTCATATTATAAAACAATAACTCCCAAGCGAGTGCGGACGTCCTGTCCAACACATAGCGATACAATTCGCTTTCTCGTAAATAGAGGATAGCTGAAAATGTTGAGGTCTATAGGAACTCGTTGGGCTACGGTCCCTGGAACCCATTTTTGAGATGAGAGAGATTGAGAAAATGTATATATGTACGCCAGAAATAATTAAGCTTATCGTTGTGGTTTAGCAAACTGTTTTTCGTTTTTTTTGATTTTAACTCGTAAGTTTTGTTTTAGTTACACACTGTACATGTCAAAGTACATTCGACCTGGCTTTGATCTGTCCCTCACATTTTCTCTTCTTAGTGGAGAAAATCCAGCAAAAATTCAAGCAGTTTTAAGGTCATCTGACGAAGTATTTAGCCAGCAAGCAGAATCAACTGTCGAAGTTGGTAAGAAATGAACTATTTTTTGTAGTTGTTCTTAGCTAGTCAAGATAATTTTTTTGACATGATTAATGTACTTAGAGCTATAATTAGTTGAATTTCCCTATAATGACTTCGGCTATAGTGACATTGCGCGTATAGTGACGCCTATTGCAAAGTCCCGTTTTTAATATGTTTTATTGACTTTGTCTATAGTGACCATAGCCTATAGTGACTATTTTTAAAGGTGCCTTCAAGCGTCACTACGGGCAAATTCTGCTGCATTTAAAACATGTTTTTCAAATGGTGCTAAACTACGTTAAAGGTTTTTTTTGATGAGTTTTTTTCAAGTAGAAACACCAATAAAAATTTCTATTCAAAAGTGACTGGATATATTTTTAACTTTCATCAAAGACGATGAGATATTACTTTACTCATGTAATCTTTTAGCAAAAGTTATTTATGATGAGGTGGTCTTTGAAAGAGATATGATTAATTTATCCCAATTATTATTAATATGCATTTCATTTTGTAAGCTTATTTAATAGGCGGTGGCTATTTTGCCGTCAACGGCATTTTACCCTTAGAGGCTGTTTTGCTGTGAGTTATTTGTGATTGATCAATCTTAATGAAGTACTAAACATGTGACTTTTGGTCGTTTCTGATTGGTCAATTTTAATAACTAATTAAAAAATTTTGCCCCCAGTGTCCACTCCCCACCCTGTACACTCCCCCACCCCGTACACTCCCTTCCAGTGCACACTACCCCATACATTTACATACCAGGCCTGCCCATCCAGCAACCATAGCATTTTAAGACCAGCGCACAATCCACCACACCACAGAATCACTAGCAGAATTGTAGCAATTATGGCAATATAAACACACAAGCAATGATTACGGCAAAATAGTCTCCAAGGGTAAAATGTTGTCGACGGCAAAATAGCCACTTCTATTTAATAGCTTAATTATTTATCTGTTCGAATTTTGTTCAGATACTCAAGCATTGTTGCCATTGTCAAGTTGTAGAGGTTGATATCATTAATGTCGTCAAATCAAATCGTATCTCAACCTACTCCATTACTAAGTACAGAAAAAACTCATTGAGTGAAACTAAATGCATAACGATTTAATTTTTAAGCTTTTAATTATCGTGGATTTATAATTGTATACAAAACCAACAACTTGTGGTGTTTATGGGATAGTGAGCTTGTAATTAAAAATAAATACAATTTGCTCCGATAGCATGGTTGTTGCTTTTTAGCACTCTTCTTTTATTTTGACTTGGTTTACATTGTAATGTAAACAATTGTTTTGGCTTGCAAGCCGCATCGCGGTTACGGAAGCTAGCTGAAGGGCCGCACTTTTTAACGAACACATTGGTATATTATTTTAATTGATCTGCATTTTAATTTGGTATAACATTAAAAATCAACAATTATTAGACAAATGAATCAAAGTAGTTTTGTTCGCATGCGGCCCGCGGGCCGCAGTTTGCCCACCACTGGTTTACAATTATAGAACTTGGCCTGTGGTGTATTTTTGTTTGATTTAGTAAATTAAAGTTGATTATTTAAATCGGTATTTTTTTTCGTTTTAGGTTCTACTACAGGTGTTAAACTTGGCAAAGTAAGTTTTGCGCAATTGTTATCAAAGTATAACTTTTATAAAAAGTTTTATTATGATTAGAAACTGAATTTGTCTTTGTAGAAATTTTGATTAGGTGTGTCTAAATTTTGGCAAAATATTTGTCATTACGACATGTAATAATATTAACATGATACACACTTTTTGTATCAGCAGTGGTTAATGTTGATAGGTAGTTACGACCAAAACAATATTTTTAATTTCATATTTGATAAATGCTGACTGATTACTAGGTCATTTCCTTCTATGATTTTTATAACCAAAAACAAGAGTACAAATTACTTTTGTAATTAGTTACACTGCTTGTGTCAGTTTAATAGCTAAGAGTAATTAAGGATCTTGTTTTCTTTCCAAAAATTTATAACAGCTCAATTTTTGTTCCTGTGTAAGCTTTCAATGGATAATATTATGTAAAACTGAAAGCATGATATTGGGAGGAGGTAAATAATTGAAAACAGAATCAAGACCTTGTGCTGGTAATTTTATCATCTTTTGAAGGACGGTAAGAAGATCCACATGTCTCATTAAGATAGCCAACAGTTATCATTACAATTTCGGTTTAGTATCCTTACAATTATAAAAGTATAAGCACACTAATTCAAAACTGTGTCTTTATGTTTGTTTCCTATCAGATATATACAATTTACTTTTTCAGTTATCTTTTGGTCCTGTTGTAATGAATTAAAATGTTTGTATTAATATTGTTGCAGGTGCCAGTTGGCTACAGTGGCAGTACTAAATTTATGCTTAATATCACTGCTGTTGATGCAGTAACTGAAGCGGTGCTCTTTCAAAACTCAACTGATGATTTTGTATTTGCATCAAAAGCTTTGTCAATTTATATTCAAACCGACAAAGCAATCTATCAACCAGGCCAAACCAGTAAGTTATGTACATGCTTTGTGGTGAAGTTGAATTTTGGATACATTGACATATTAAAAAATTTATGTGAAATTACACTGTATGACGATTTAGTGCTCGTGCTGAAATGTTACCACTAAGATAGAAATAAATTGCATTCTAATATCAAAACCAAGATGATTTTTTTATGAATTGCTGTCACCTTTGCCAAAGTACAAGATTTCAAGTTTAAATGTCAAAGCCCCTCAAGTGCAGCTGCTCAACACCTGAGACCTAGCACTAGGTTGTGATGTGCCATAGCAAGTGGGGCTTGACAGAAAGTATTAAATGAGTGGGTTTTGAAATCGATTTAAGAATGAAATGCACTATTACACTTAACATTGTTTTTTTTTTATCATAAAAACAGTAAATTTTGAAATATTTTAGATTAATTGTTTTTTTACCCTATCCCCCACAATACATTTTGCGAGAGGAAAGTTTTACTTTCATGATTTGACCAACAAATTTGCAAGCAAAATAATTTCACTGAGCATAATGGAGTTGAGAAACAACAAAGAAACAAAGACTTTCGCTTTCTTTGTCCCCACTAAATATTTCTGTTTTTTTGAGATGACCATGGTGGTTAAGTAAAATTGCATTGGTTGCAACCTTTTGAACAATTAAATCACTCGACTGTAAAAACGTTTCGTGTCGTTGGCAAATGAATCTGTTCACGTGTATCCTACTACATTTAGATCACAGAGGGTGAAACCAATCGAAAATAATGATTTTTTTTTGCTCTTAATAAGCGGTTTTACCAACCTACCCTACGGCACATGGTACAAAGATCTCATTGTCTCTTTCCCGACACCCGTGATGTCTGGCACAAATTTTATTGTGCTTTGTTTTGACGGTAGTGGCTCGCAGCTCATCCACGTGTAGAAAAATGTTGTTGATAAGTTATTTAATATAACTGTTGCTGGTAAGATTGTTTTTGCAGTAAACGTTTATGTATTTGCAGTAAAGTTTCGTGCTATATGTTTGCAACCTACTCTTCGTCCGTACATTGGAAAGGTCAAGTACCAAGTCCAGGATCCTGACAATAATATTGTTTTGCTGGAAGACGATGTTGGTTTATCACACGGTGTTGCCAGCGGGGAATTCTCCTTGAATAAAGACGCAACTGAAGGAGATTGGACAATCGCCTTTTTCGTTGCAGTAAGTCAAATTCAAAATTTTTTAAAAAAACTGCTGAGTAATATCATTATGCTATTCAAAACATTTCACCTTTTTGTGTTATGAAAAATGTTATCAAACGTGAATTCCGACATATTTGTTTTTGTTATAAACGGTAGTTCGAACCATGAACGTTCATTTACAGTTTATTTGTAGCTTGACCTGATTAAGCGTTGTTACAAAATGTGGAGAAAATATGAGATTTCAGATTGAAAACAGCAGTGCCAATACTATTTCGTACATTTTGTTTATTCAAGAGACTTTGATAATCAGTTTCAGAAACGTCTTTTGTAAAATTAAATGCTTAAAATAATTTTGGTTCTGCAATTTGGCCAGCTTTCAAAGGCTCCTACATTTTTACTCCAAATTGACATGCTTGCAAGTTAATGTCAAATCTAAACCAAATACTAAATTGATGATTGAAAATGTATAATCACAGGTCTCAACATGTGCTGCACTGGTGACGTGTATTAATTAACGATAAGAGAATGAAGATCACGCAAAAATATTGATTGTTATTTCTTTTGGGTCTTTACCGATTCATAAACTGTCAGCTTTCTGCACGCGGCTATCATAACGTAGACAATAAAACGTCGCACCATTGTGTTCAAATAGCTTGGATGTTGTTTGCAAACTTAAGGAACAACTTTTTCTTGTGCTGCTTTGCTTTTTCCCGATTTCTTTCAACATCATGCCTGCAGTAGACGTGCTGCAGAGTGGAGTCGCTGATTTGCCGTTTATTTCAGGGTTACAAGGAGGCTCTACCAGTAACCGTGCAGCTCTACAAGCTGCCAAAGTTTGAAGTTATTATCACGTCTCCTCCATATATCCATGCAGGATCGGAAAGTTTGGACGTTGAAATTTCAGCGAAGTAAGAAAAAATGATTCAATGAGTTTGCTATACAGAGGAACATTTAATTTCAAATTTGCTAAACTTACGCATGCTTTCAGCCCAAAGCATTTTTACTACAGTCATGGACTGCAACCAATCAAGGTCTATTATTGTTTTTTCCAATAGTAATAACGCAGAACCGATATGAGTGTCGAACTTGTGATTTTTCGGACGAGAAAAAAGCTCTCTATCAAGTTTTATGGCCTACAAGTTTTCGATGAATTGGAGGTTACTCATTTTTATAGCTATCTAGGAAAAATCTTTGCGTTATTGAAAAAATGGCCTGTGCAAACCCAATTTGATGCCAGTGCCGTCGAGGCAAAGGGTTTTAAGCATAAGCTCTGCAGGCAATTGGGAATATCGTACCGGTACTTGTGCCATGATAACAGCAGCATCCTGTAGAAACCACGTTAAGCTCTATAATCGAATACTTTGATGATTTGAAGAACGTATACTCATAAGGTGCTACAGAAAACTGGTTTAAACGGAGACAAGCGCACCCTGAGTGGCACCCATTTGCATTGAATGCTTGAATAATATTTTTGACATTATCATTTTTAATTACAGTCTTTGCGTTATTGACAACATATTTCACGGTTTGAGATTATTGCTAGAAATCAACTGAAAAGCATTTTCATGAGGATAGTTTTTTAGCTAGCAAAGTGAATCCAAACTCACCAGCTCTTCAATATTGTGCGTTGTTTTGCAGCTGTTTGAATTAAGCATTCGATCAGAATGTAACAATCAAAGCCAATCACAATAAGCAACCCAAATGCAGCCGTTAAAAAAAAGTTTTTACGGCCTTAGATTTATCTGTTTTTTTTTTAACAAACTGCATTCCGTTTTTTTTTTTTTTTATGAATAAAAAAACCATACAGAGTGTTTAGAGTTGCTGTAAAGACCATTTTATTGCCCTTTTCAACGATAGATTTATCTAGTAATCTCCAAAATGTCATGCATATCGAGAAATTTGATTATAATACCCATTTAAAAAACCATTCATGAACACAAAAAGTTCCTACAACAGCCACCTTGTTTGACATCACGTGCGGTATTTGTAAAATTGTGCTATGTTACGAGCCGTTGAGTCTCAAAAACTGGTAACGACGACTTCACTCTAATGGTTAGAGCGTCCGCTTCGCAGTCGGTAGATTAGGGGTTCATTCTCCTTGTCGAGTCATACCAAAAGACTTTAAAAAATGGTATCCACAGCTTCCCTGCTTGGCGCTCGGCATTTATGGGAGATTGTGGAGAACAAGCCGGCAAGTTCGCTTGTTGTGTCCTTGGGCAAGGCACTTAACGGGACGCCTCCGCCTTTATGTGGAAGACAGGTGGTCCAAGCATCTCGGAAATGGCAACTCCCAAGCGAGTGCGGACGTCCCGTCCAAAATATAGCGATACAATTCGCTTTCTCGTGAATGGAGGATAAATATGAACAATACAATACAATACAAAAATACAATATTTGCGTCCGGTTGCATTAGAAGTTGTTCGCTAATAGCTCAAATTTAATTTTTTCTGCATAGCTGCTACAAAAATGTATTTTATGCTGTTTTTGTGTAGTTGTTCACTGTTGACCCAGCTTTTTACATCAAACTGTTTTTGCTAAGCGATCGTTTCAATGCTACACGTTTTCATGATTTTATTACAGATAATCTCTACAAGATGCTTTGACTGCACAAGATGCTTTAAAACAGCTTCCTATATGGCATGGTTTTGCCAGTGATGAAAGGGCGTTACGAAAAGCTTTTCTTTCATCCAAGAATTAAAACTTTTCGCCAGCAGCAATTTATATTTTCTTTCTACAGATACACCTACGGAAAACCTGTGAAAGGATCCGCTCTAGTCGTGTTCAAAACAAACTCTAACGCAGGCTTTTCTTATTATCCCACGGACCGCCAAAGAGAAATTTTCAGAAAAAACAGTGTAAGCTTTGTGACGGTGATATCAGAACCAGATATCAGAGTGTGAATAACTGTTTTGTCGGGAAGCTATAAAGAAAAAGTTTTCAAAATGGTATTTTTTCTGTAAATGAGTCAAAGTCGGAAAAAAATTTTCACTTGTGACCTTTCTTTTGGAGACAGACACATCCCTCATGCTCTTGGAAAATAAGTTGTGATTAGAGATACCAAACGTGAAATAAATTTTGTTTGAATTTTAACTTTCCGTAGACACTTTTTGACAGAATTTTTTCATCTGGATTAGGACGCCCAGGTTCTCAACATTTGATTTGTTTCCTTCTGTTTTGTGACATAATTACTGGTATGTAATTTTGTGTGCTGATTCAGAAAACGTGCTAAAATAATTGATCCAATCAATTTTTGGAAAGATATAGGGGAGCTTTTGATCGCTATATTTTTCAAATTTAGGCTCAAACTGTTGATAACATAAAAGGTTGTCAAGATGTAGCCTTGGCAATAAATTTATATGAAGAAACATCTACACACAATATATCACAAAACCTCCAATAGACCCTGAACTTCTTAGATATCAGCCATTTAGTGGGGTTTTTTCGTTACCCGTAAGTTATTTCGAAGCAGCCTTGCTATCAGGAGCTTATGATGCAATAAAAGAAACTTAATTCAAGACAAATTCTTGTTGAAACTTAGTGTACATGTCTAAAGAGCAATGATTTTATTAACGTGAGGGAAGCCTAATCCAGCAAAATCTTTGTCGCGCATTAATGATTTCTGAGATTTCGGGCGTTTCCATCACGTGTTATGTTGGCAAAGAATTTGTTGAGTAAAATCAGAATAATATATTTCTGGGGGTTATTTATAAAAAAAACGTTTTTCTGAAGAGTCTTTTTACTTGTTAAAGTGTCTCTTGTGTTTGTTTTTTGTCTGATGTAATATGGTTGCAAAAGCTGCTTTTAACTTTGTCTTCGTGCTTTGAAGCATTAATCACTGCTTGTATTGATGGAGCAACGCTGCTAAGTTGGTTGAAAAATTGTATTGCCATACAGGCAAAAACAATTGTTTGTTCAAAGCCCAAAAGTTTAAAAAAAAGCCAAGTTTCAGAGTCGATGAAGCATTGAAATGCCTAGAGTCGTGGTATATCCCTGGTTTTTATGGTATTCCAAAATCTACGTGACTAGAAGATTTTCCTTCGGCTGTTGCTGCATTGTTGCTGGCATTTACTTTGTGCAAAACGAGAGCAAGAAAAATGTGTCAAGGAAATGAATGTTGTGTATGCATGTTCAGTATTTCAAAGCAAGTTTAGGAAAGCACTGTCCGTGTTTCCCATCTTTTTAAATCTCTCCATAGCATCAGTATCAGATGACGTGGATCAGCCAAAACTCGAATGTAGAACAAATAATTGAAATACGAATAGATAATATAAATGCCATATTCAAAAGACCATGCTTTTGGAAAGTGCCCAACTATAGCGCTCCCGTCCACTTTGCATGACGTGAAGTAAACACTTACTTGGACCATGCAAACTGCGGAGAAAAATCTGAAAAATAACAAGTGTTATAATTAAACTGAAAATAATAACTAATTTTTATTTTGTATGGTAATTTAATAATGAATATGATTATTGATATAAGTGCTAAATTTCATATTGTGGCTCTTTTTGACAAATAGCACTTTCTTCAACAGTTTTTTTGGAAAACGTCTGCAAATGACTATTTCAATTTTTCAACAAATGCTGACAGATTATTTTCTAATTTCTACTTTTTATGAAATAAATTCTTTGGTAATTAGACACCACAAGATCAAAATGTTTGATATCATTTCTGTGTGACAAAGATTTAGCTGGATTAGGCTTCCCTCACGTTAAAAAGATGATTGCTCTTTCGACATGTCCACTAAGTTTCAACAAGAATTTGTCTCAAATAAAATTTGTTTTATTGCGTCATAGGCTCCTGACAGCAAAGCTCTTTCAAAATCACTGATGGATAACGAAAAAGCCTCACCAAATGGCTAATATCTAAAGAAGTTCAGGGTCAATTTGAATGTTTGTTTATATATTATATACAGATAGATGTTTCTTCATATAAAATTATTGTCAAGACTGCATCTTGACAACCTTTTATGTTATCAACAGTTTGAGCCTAAATTTGAGAAAAATACCTGATCAAAAGCCCCCCAAAGTGATTGGATCCAGTTTTTTGGCACGTTTTCTGAATCTGGCGCCTTAATTTGGGTCTGGGCTTGGGATCTGGGCACCATAATTTGGAAGTGACAGACGAAATTGAGTTGAAAAAATTTGTATTATTTGTCTTAAACTAACCAATAATTATCTCAAAGAAACATTGGCTTTTTGTTCTAAGAATATTTTTGACAACGAAGCTGTTTTATTTAGAGCTTTGACGGCAAATGGAAAATCTCCATTAAACGCTCTCGAATTGAATCTACTCTTGAATGGATCAGTAGATATGATAGCACACTCTATATCACAGCGAATGTGACCGAAGAATTAACTTCAACTGAGTTCACTTCCACTGCCAGTGTCGATCTGAAGTCAACCAACATTAAACTGGAAAACCTGTACCACTTGAAAACCATCAAACCGGGATTAACGTACACAGCTTATGTTAGTTAAATGAGATTTTACATCAGACTTTGTTGGACTTAGTTTTATCCTTCGGTTACAGACAAACTCCTTTGGTTGCACACATGACTTGCATCGGAGTTAGTAAAACACCCAGTTGGGGGAAGTGGCCGTCACTTGATCCTATTTAAGACATGACAATGCAGAACTCGCGTCGGTGTTAAACCTGCATCTTAAGACTATTGCGTAATAGCGTAAAGCCACGGTTGGCATTGCGTCGCAGCAGCAAGTAGAGTGATATGCCCAGAAGCAGTGGCTACTCTACACTACTAGTACTTTACTCCAACGAGAGCCCCCACGTCTTGGACTCCAATGCGGAAAAAGTGGGCATTGCTTCGTAGCCGCTCCAAACGTGCGCGCTTGCTCAGTAAGCCAATTTCGTTGTTAAGGTTTACTTGCAAAAATCGCAGCAAGTTGTGGGCCTTCACTGTACGAGCAATTGCCTACCTAGAAATGACGCAAAATATGGTTGGTGCCTTTACATTGCTATAAAGAAAGAACTTTTTCAACATTTGGTGGTTGTCTACATGAAATTAAATAGAAATCACTTTCAATTTGATCCGAAAAATTCACCACTATAATCCTTTCAATTGGCTTTTGTGATTTTTAGACACATGGTAGAAACCATTTTATTGGCAATTTCAAGACCTGATGTTTTTGATGATGTTGTTGATAATGTGGTTACCCCTCCTCTTTCTCGGGTTGGAGGTACGGCATGAACGGCAATCCATGTTCACGCCGTCAATCTAATTGAAATTAGGCTAGGGGAAAGATGGCGCCCATTTCAATCCACTCATGAATGACTAATAGCCCCGCCACCAACAAGGCGGACTGCCACTGGTGGGTATCCAAGAGTCGCCTCTTACGACATGCTGGGTGAGCAGCTTCAGGAATTGCAACCCGGTGAAGTACGGGTAAGCCATCTATCTGCCACATAAAGATGGAGGTATCCTGTTAAGTGCCTTGCCCAAGGGCACAACAAGCAAGCTTGCTGGCTTTGTTGCATCCTTGTTTTTGGTCGTGTTAGAATTCAGCAGCAGTCTTTGGTCTTTTTGTTTGGGCTTCCCTCTTTTTTTTGGATCGTGCTTTTGAACGCATCCTCTGTTTGCAAGTCTTTTGTTTAGTTTGGCCTGGCAGCCGCTACGAGTCGACTGCGCGACCCGGCGATTTTTTTTTCGACAAAAAAATAGAGATATCCCGTTGAGTGATTTAAGAATACAGCAATCGAACTTGCCAGCTTTTTCTACACACTGTCTCTTTTGTACCGAGCGCCAAGCAAAGAAACTGCGAATATCGTTTTAAAAATCTGGGATATGACTCGATAAGAAAATTGAACCCAGGACTACTAAGTGCAAAGAGGGCGCCTAGCGACCACACTATCGCACCATTAGAGGGCATCACCGCCGACCAACAGTGGGGGTGGTGAGGCCACATTGACTTGCACATTCAAAAAGTCGGGTTGGTTTCGTTGTTTTTTTGCCTAAAAAGCGCGAGATAAAACGATAAAGGTCTCTCTAAACAAACATAGTACTCAAGCTTGTAGAGAGGTAACTGACCTTAAAAACGTTAAAGGAAAGTTAAATATAGCATGTATTTGTCGTTTGTCGAGTGTAACGATGTTACAACCAGATCAAGTCGTTCTTTCGACAAATTTATTCTTCAAAATTGACGTTTCGCTCCCCTCAGCTACCGGGAAGCTTCTTCAGAATACGGTAGATGTTACCAGTGTAACATATAAACTGCACAACATAAAAATATAAAGACAACCTGTATTACTGAACACAAGAAGTTATTTACCAACAAGGCAGTCAACCACGTAATAACGAAAACAATGTTACATCACAGATACCGAAATGGGCACAAGTAAAAAGTTAAATATAGCAGGCATTCCTCGTATGTTGAGTGTAACGATATTTCAACCAGATCACTTCGTTCTTTCGACAATTTATTATTCAAATTTAACGTTTCGCTCCCCTTTGTTACCGGGGAGCTTCTTCAGAATACGGTAGGTGTTAATAATGTCATTATTAACTTATTAACACCTACCGTTTTCATTATTAACATCTACCGTGTTCCGAAGAAGCTCCCCGGTAACTAAGGGGGGCGAAACGTTAAATTTGAATAATAAATTGTCGAAAGAACGAAGTGATCTGGTTGAAATACAAGTAAAAAGTGTTGTAAAATACATAATACATTATTTATTGGAAACAAACTCACTATAAACAGCAGGAAAAGTTGCACTATCATTACGATTAATTACATTACATGAACGAGTCTTTTGATTTATCAAAAAACTTTCCGCAACGCGACGTCTGTATGCATGTGGCTCTGACTTCAGTATTTTGACATTATCCCAATCTATTCTGTGATCGAAATCCATAACATGTTGACTCAGCGCTGACTTTTTAGTGTTAAAAGTCTTGACCGCATCAGCATGTTCCCGTTTTCTGGTTCTAACACTAAGTCCTGTTTCACCTACATACACAGCATTGCAATCCCGGAAAGAAATTTGATACGCCAAACCACGCTTTTGTTCAAAATTAATAAATATCATCTTTAGGTTTACGAAAAAACGAAGACAACGTGTGATGTGATTTTAAAGCCACTCCGATACCAACTTGAGTCAAAATTCGGCTAATAGGCTCGGAGACACCTTGCACGTAGGGAATCGAAGTAAACCGTTTCAGTTTTTGTGTTTTTCTGATATTATGATTTTGCAAATACTTCTTAAAACTGCATTTGTTACTCGGAAATTCGTTATTCTTCAAGGTTTTTGTTATTTGATGAAACTCTTTGCTCTTGAACAACTCTTTGATCTTGATCTTGAACATGGTTATGAAAAAGATTGAGCAAGCAGCTTTGAACACGTACTTGAAACCACCATCTTTATGCGTACGTTATGTAAATGACGTGTATGCTATTATGGAAAAAACTGATGTCGTGCCCTTTCATGATTACTTAAATACAATATCTACTTCAATAAAGTTAACTAAAGAATTGGAAAAATCAGGAAATTAGCCTTTTTGGACGTAAGCATACAACAGATGGAAGATAGATCCCTTACAACAAGCGTATACAGAAAATGAACACACACGGACAGGTATCTGCAATATTCTTCTCATTATCCTGGTAATCAAAAGGTTAGTGTGGCTCGTACATTATTCTCCAGAGCCAACAGAATCACATCAAATAACAAAAAAAAAGATCAAATAGTTCCATCAAATAACAAAAACCTTGAAGAATAACGAATTTCCGAGTAACAAATGCAGTTTTAAGAAGTATTTGCAAAATCATAATATCAGAAAAACACAAAAACTGAAACGGTTTACTTCAATTCCCTACGTGCAAGGTGTCTCCGAGCCTATTAGCCGAATTTTGACTCAAGTTGGTATCGGAGTGGCTTTAAAATCACATCACACGTTGTCTTCGTTTTTTCGTAAACCTAAAGATGATATTTATTAATTTTGAACAAAAGCGTGGTTTGGCGTATCAAATTTCTTTCCGGGATTGCAATGCTGTGTATGTTGGTGAAACAGGACATAGTGTTAGAACCAGAAAACGGGAACATGTTGATGCGGTCAAGACTTTTAACACTAAAAAGTCAGCGCTGAGTCAACATGTTATGGATTTCGATCACAGAATAGACTGGGATAATGTCAAAATACTGAAGTCAGAGCCACATGCATACAGACGTCGCGTTGCGGAAAGTTTTTTGATAAATCAAAAGACTCGTTCATGTAATGTAATTAATCGTAATGATAGTGCAACTTTTCCTGCTGTTTATAGTGAGTTTGTTTCCAATAAATAATGTATTATGTATTTTACAACACTTTTTACTTGTGCGCACTTCTGTATCTGTGATGTAACAAGGTTTTCGTTATTACGTGGTTGCCTGCCTTGTTGGTAAATAATTTCTAGTGTTCAGTAATACAGGTTGTCTTTATATTTTTATGTTGTGCAGTTTATATGTTACACTGGTAACATCTACCGTATTCTGAAGAAGCTTCCCGGTAGCTAAGGGGAGCAAAACGTCAATTTTGAAGAATAAATTTGTCGAAAGAACGAAGTGATCTAGTTGTAACAAAGGAAAGTTAAGCGCTGTGGGTCCTGAAAAAAATGGTGGTTGACCTTGCGTTTTCGAACGCCGCTGTGTTGTATCCTAACCTTCAGTCTACTATAATCCGATGGTAGAAGCTAGAATTGAATTTGGGTTTTGGTTTTTCTCAACCTCGTCTAGTCAGAAAACGTGAATCCTTTAACAAAACATTCAAACCATATTTTCAATTCTTGTTCCTCAGCTGGGATTACTTCTAAGATGGTTGATGTAATATTGACCGGCACTGGCTGTTATCTAATTAATGAAGTTACATAGTTTTGTCGTCGTCGACGAATTCGTGCGTCTGTCGCTATTTTTGTGCTCTTACGTCATTCTTGGGATTTTATTCGCAGTTACGCGTCACTGAGCATGACGGAAGTGCTCTTTCGGAAGAAGATCGAAGCAACAATCAGTTGGTTATTGATTTGGCATATCGGTAAGTTCTACGATAAATTCTGTACTGTACTAGCTCAGGCTAAAGGATCTTTTGGTTCACTTTCTTGCTTGCCCGTGTTGACACAGTATGAGAAACAATATTCCGGCCAACACTTTCATAGAAGCTCAGCACTCTGAGTAGTTAAGTGGCCAAATGCTTAAGAGTAGTGCTCGTCAAAATGTGGGCCGCTTAGTAGGCTTATGTGCTTCACATTATTTTTAGTAGCAAGCAGCATGGTGTGTAAGAGATAATGTGTTGCACAGGTCTGATGGCTAATTCGTGGCTAACTGCATCTACCATGAAGCACTGATCTCCGACGTTAACAAACCATGGCACCAAGCATTTTTTTGCCATTAATTCAGTGTCGAGCTTTACTCAGTTGGAGGTCTTTTTTTGGTATTTCATCCGTATAACGCAGCTTGTGGTCCTTCCGTTACTAAGAAAGGAGGTTTGGGCCGGTATACCAAAATTTTGCCCTATGGTTCAGGCACTGATACCATGATATCTATTTGCTGATGTTGATGTTTGAAGCGATTTAAGGTTTTGGGAGAGCTTTCAACAAAAAGTTTTTTGTTTCTTGGAGGAAAAGAATGAAAACCCTCAATAGCCATGAGGTGCATGTTTCACCAGCTTGCTGAACAATGAACGTCAAGTTGCTTGATTGGCACGCTTAGATGCAGCCGCGATCTGGTCTTGAATTAAACATTGATGGGTTAACTTATTTCAAGCTCTAATGCCTACTGACTTTCTGTTGTTGGCTACTACTTACAAAATTTTTGTTTCAGAGATAGCGACATTGTGTAGTTTTCAGAATTTTGGTTTATGGTTTTTAACCTGTCTCATGAATCAAACGTTTATCATTTCAAACCAGAGTTTTAGTACATGTTTGATAGAAGGAGCATGGGTTCTTCAACACAAATTGATCTAAAAGCATGATTATTTAATAAAATCAGCTATTGAAATAACCTGATATTTTTTGTAATCTTTTCCAAGGCGTGGTTGCTTTTGGGGCTATCACTTGCAACGCACACCAGAGTGACAGTAGATTTCATTGGTTGGAAATTCGTTGTAATAAAAACTAGCGACCCCACAAAAGCTTTTAATAAAATCTTTAAACTCGCTGAAATTGAACTAAAAGGTCTTAAATACAATTTCAAAGTATTTTAAAGCAACTAAAGCGACGAAAAACAAATTTGAGGAAGTACTGTTTCGGAAGTGGTATTGGTTTGTCCATGCAAGTTTGGAAGCAATAGGAATTCAATACTTAGGATAAATTTTATTAAGTTTCTGTTCACTTGAGAGTAATTGAAAAACAATGCATTACCCGGCAAAAGCACTGCGTGATAATAAAGGAAGCAGTTGCGATGTATGGCCGCCCACGAATCTGTATCCATTTGTGCATGAACATTAGTTTATTTTACTTTTCGTAAGAACATTTTAGGTTTTTGACATTTAAGTTTTTTAGATCTGAATTTACTAAACACGGAGAAGGGTGTGGTAATATATTTGATATTCAATGCTTTCGGTTTTTAACGCAAATCATCACTGGAATGCGATTTTTTTGCTTTGTATTGTTAGAAATACGCTCATTACAAAAGTTATCTTGTGTAGAAAATAAAACAAAATTATTGTGCTTATGCTGGTGCGGTGTGCGTGTGGATGTCACCCCCAGTGGTATAGAGGCATTTTGTCTAGCTGTACAGCTTCACATTTTCAAAAACCAATTTTCCGATTGGCACATCAAGTGAGCTGAATGGCGACACGAATTCAATTAAAATTGGCTTTAGCTTTGCATAAGTGACTGCAAGGACCTATTCTTCGGGGAAACGGGAGCCTTGTCCCTCTCAACTTCTAGACATTTTGTATTCATTTTACTTGGTTGGCTATATGTATGACATAAAGTTTTTTCCCGCAAAATTTCCTAGCAAACTTGATCCATAAGTGGCAGGAAGGGAAATTTCTTATGGATGAATTACTTTTTATTATATTTGATTGGTTGGACTCAATTGCTTTATTAATGCCGACGTGACACCTTGGAAGGGTTTTCAACTTCAAAGCACATGGTTTGCAGTTCGCGTTCCATAAAACTGTTATCAGTATTTCAAAATTAGGCTAAGTCGTTACTTGTTGGATCTGCCGCTAACAACATCAACCAACAGCAAGGCATGCGGCTTAATTATTTGGACTAAAAAGAGGGAGGCTCTTTTGTACTCTTTTATATTCAATCATCACGTAAAATTGTAATATCGCTTGATAATAAAAATCTGACACAGAGCAGGTGGTTAGTGGTTGACGTGCACCTCATCAGTTATACAATCTCTTTAGGTATCCTCGAGGTCACAGGTTTCCAGAGGACACAACTCCTCCTCCCTCGTATCTTACTCCGGAACGAAAGGAAACTTTGCTCTTTGATATTCCTCCAAACGGAATAGTTGAAATAAAGTTAAATGCCAAGAACGATGAGTTTACCAGTCTTAGGTTCTTGGTAAGTATATGTTTTATATAGCGTTGAAGGAAGTTATTTTTAAGAAGCTTTATTTGCCCTCTCCCCTGTGGTAGTTCTTCGTCAAATGATAAGAGCTGGAAACGCTTGTGGCCACATCTCTCTGCAGTTGCCAGTGAGGCTGATATAGTGCGTTTCTACACAGTCACTAAGCAGAGAAATTGGCTCGAGTCTTATGCACCAATGCAGAAACGCCACAAACGTTTATATTCAGCCAATGACCGCATGAAATTAAAATCTGCACCAACCATTAGCCATCATAACGTGGTGGTGCAGTCCCCAATCCTGTTTTAATTGGTTAAAAGGGATGTTGGCTTTTCCAAAAGTTTCCGTTACCTCGGGCACATTCCTTATACAAACCATTTTTCGTTGTGCTCACCTCTAAAAGAACGCAGAAGGGCAGCATTCAGTTTCTCTAAAATCGATTGACTTTTCTTCATTCTTCTTCCTCTTTTTTGCTTGTGTTCTCATTCTTCCTCTTTTGATGAGTAGCAATGTTAATCTTAACCCTGGTCTCATCTTATCTCATCGCAGCAACGGACACAGCTTTCTGTTAAACACTCATCTCTCTAATCGACAGAATTGAGAATGCTTCATTTAGCGCCTGCAATCATTCGATTCTGGACACCTCTCATCTCATTTTGCATTATCCAGCTACGGACTCTTTGAGCCCCTCGCATTTTGACCGCTTCTTGTCTTCTTGTCTCTTTACGACCTCTGGTCCAGGCCCTGGAAAATTGCCCGGTCGCTAATGCTCCATGTCTTCCGCCATGGCTCCAACTTTGGAAAGGAGTTGGGTAACGACAAATTAAAATACACTTTCCTCATTTTAGTCAAAACCAATTCTGCGTGATGTGTCACTATGATGACTGCTCTGTGTCAGTGTTTTAAAACGTTTTGATTTCTGTATTAGCCACCTCTTTAAAAATTTCGCATTATGACGACAACTTTGTTAAACTTCTGTGCAGCTATATAGTCTTTGATGATAATACATGTGGCCGAATGCTTTTCAAAAGTGGTTATTGCTGAATTATTAATGTCGACTACCATGACATGGTAACCTTTTCTAAAATATTTTTTAATTATAAATTTTGATCCTGATTGTAACTACCAGCATCTTCTCCATTTTGACACAAATGATTTGTTGACAGCCGTACACCAATACTACCTCAAACAATAAATATCGCCATCAATGGACTGCTGAGAGAGCTATTTCGCCTTCCAGTTCCTACCTTCAAATAACAACAGACGATAGTAACGTTGCTCCAGGCCAGAACGCACAAGTGATGATCCGCACCACGGAGGCGATCAACACCTTCAACGTTATGGTAAGGAAACGAATTGGAAATAATTCAGTGTCGAACTTTTTTCCCACAAAACTGGTTTTTCTTAATGAAGTTTTCCAGTTTGACGACCTATTATCTGTCGTTCTTCAACGCAGTTTTGAAAAAAAATTTCAGTTAAACAACTTGGTGCTGTCGTTTTAAAGATAATTTTGAAAAACTTGTTTTGTCTCAAATTTTTGGCGGCACAATCATCGGTGGCGACGCCAATTCAGCTCCTGTGACGCAAAGTTGCCACGAAAGGGCTTTTGGCAAAACAATATTTTAAAAATGGTCTCAAAATTTTTCGTTTCCTGCTTTATTATTTGTCAGAGTTTTCCGCTTTGTAGGTGATTGCTCGAGGTGAGATCCTGCGTAACGCGACTCAAACGACCGAAAACGGAGTAGCAGCTACCGAGCACAGCTATTCATTCCTGGTAACGGATTCAATGATGCCCAACGTGCATGTGCTTGCTTCTTATGTGAGGCAAGATGGAGAGATTGTCGCTGATTTCCTCGAGATAACAGTTGCTGTGCAGCTGCAAAATCAAGTGAGTACTCCCAGCAACGGGCTTAAAAATGCTAACAGGGAGGAGCGGGTTTAGCCTACTGAAAGTGTGTTTTCATAAAAGCAATCAGGGGTTTTGAAGTAAGGTAAGGCCTTTTTTTTACGTAACTGGGACAGCAATCAAAAAGAAGTTTTATTTTTAAATGTGGCTTTGTCATGTTTCTTGATATTTCTTTTTGTCTCTTGAATTTCTCGCAATTGCACTTTGTGATATCTAGCCTGCAAAGTAATCTGGGACGCGTTCCTCCGTCACTGTTGAATTGTAAATTAAAGCTTTTTGCTGGATTTTCTTTGCCTAGTTTCTATATGCAATATGATTTAACAAGAAGGAAACTCCTGTAAAATGCAAAAATTATTTTCAAATTGTTTTGCTACTTTCAGCGACGCCTTATTAGTTTCGGATTTGTGGTTTACAAATTTACCGAGTCGATTCGGGGACATACAAACGCACAAAACAGCATACAAATTTTTTTTTCCTTATTTAAAATTAATAAAATGATCATATTATGTATTTCATACGTCAACTGGCTACATCTAATTTCTATGAATCCTATCTAACGCAATGCTTGGAGTGAAACTTAAGGTTTTACTGATATTTCATAAATGTAAGCTACAATTGCATTCTAGCTCATGAGCCAAAGATTTTACCTAAATAGACTTATAAAGACGGAACAAATCCTGTAAAACAGTCTGAAAAAAATAGCTTTTAGATGTAGCGGCTCTTATGCTGGCACACGTTACTTTTACAGTATATACAACGTCTTATACTTTTTTAGGTGACAATCCGCAGTTCTTCCACGAATGTAGATGCTGGCAATCCTGTGAACATCACCGTTGAGACTTCAGCCAACGCATATGTCGGTCTTCGAGCGATCGATAAAAGTGTTCTTCTGCTTAAGTCAGGCAACGATATAACGCAGGAACGAGTGAGTTGTCTTAAACACCAGATTAACCTGAATTACGAAAACATTTTCACTGCACCAATCACCAGCCGCCTCAATGTGGTGGTGCGGTCCCCGGCGCCGTTGGTTCAAAATGGCTGTTGGCCTTCCCGAGGGTCCAAGTTATCGCGGGCACTCCCCTCGCACAAAACGTTTTTTCGCCGTGCAGCCTTTTGAACGATCGCAGAAGGGCAGCGCGCAGCTTAAAATCGGTTGCCAGTTTTCTCTCTTCTCCTGTCTTTCTCTTGCCCCTCTTTGTCTCCTCATTCTTTTCCTTCTCCTGATGAGCGGCAACGTTCATCCCAACCCTGGCCCCATCTTTCATTGTTCAGTGTGCACTGGAAATGTGACCTGGCGGTGTAGGTCAGTGCAATGCTGCACCTCCTCCAAATGGGTCCATTTAAAGTGCTAACTACTTTTCTTTTCTAAATTCAGAACTTTTGGCCACTCTCACCCCTGGAGCTGTTCTCGCTGTTGCATCCCCGCCTCTTCTAAAGATCCCACACCTACCAACACTATGACTTCCTGCTCGGACTCCTCCAGCTTGTACATCTCCACTGTTCAATCTGGCCCTTCTGCCCCCTCTGCTGATCCAGTACTCCCGCCCCCCTCGCCTTCAAACCTCTTATCCCCTTTTTGACCACTCCGTATTTTCTCCCTTTGCACCCTTACCATCGCCTCATGCTCCTGGCCTTTTTCTACTCCTCCTGCTTCCTTTTACCCCTGACTCCCTTAGGGTTCTTCAATGGAATGCTGGGGGTTTCCGAGCCGGAAGCACTGAACTTTTACACTTTCTTTCGTCTCATCCTGTTGACCTTATTTCTATCCAGGAATCTGATCTTAATTTATCTTCCTCTTTCCGCATCCCTGAATTCTTTGCTCCGCGATATAATCGCATCTACACCCGGTCTGGCACCCCTCTTTCCTGATGCCACGCACGCTAGCGGCGGCGTCATCACTTTCGTCAGGCAGGGCTTATCCTTCTCCGAATTTTCTAGTTTCTCTCTTTCTTTGCTTGACTTCTACTTTGATTATGCAGGGGTCAACATCTCTCTAAGCAACTCCTCCTCGCCCTTTTTCTTTAATGTTTATGCTCCCCCTATTCGCGCTTCTCCGACGGATAGCAGAACTGACTCCTTTTCCTTCTCCATCTTTTTCTCTTCCACAAATCTTTTCCTTTTGGGGGATTATAATTGCCATTACCTTCTCTGGGACTCAAAAGGTACTTCCAACCCCCGTGAGCAGGAAGTATTCGATTGCGTGATCTCCTATGACATTATTCATATCAATAACTCTGACATACCTACTCTCCTTTATTGTTCCTCTGGTAGTCGCTCCTCCCTTGACATCTCCTTTGCTCCCTCCTCTCGCCCTCTCTTGCTCATGAAAAGTGCTTCAGGACCTGGGTTCTGATCACCTACCAATTCTACTGACCATCCCTTTTTCTCCGGTCCTTCGCCTCTACGAACGTCCCTCTGCCTTCAATTTTCAGAAAACTTGTTGGAATGACTTTGATTCTCACTGTTCTTCTGCAGAGGAATACTTATCTCTTTCCTCTGCTGCTGCTCTTTTTACTTGTCTGACACTGAATGCGGCCAAATCTTCCATTCCTTTTGGCCGTATCAAACGCCGTCCTAAAGCCTGATGCTTCGTTGAAGTGGAAGATGTGGTAAGTGAAAGACGTAAGGCTTTCAATGCAGCTCACAGAAGTGATAAAGATCGCCGGGCTTACATCTCCGCTTCCCGACACGCCTCGTCTGTCATCGCCAAGGCCAAAGCTGAAGCATGGCAGACAACTTTCTCTTCTCTTTCCCAAATCTAACCCTAAATGTGTGTGCTCTCTTCTTCCTTCCATCTCTGGGTATTCTTCCTTAACTCCCTTCTCTACTAATTTCCCCAACTGTTCCTCTCCCAGGGAGTCGGCTTCGGTCTTCGCCGATTACCTGAGCTCCCACTTTTCTGTCTCTCAGTCAAAGGCTTTGCGTAGCCTTCCAGAGGCTACCTTTCCAAGCTCCGCCGAACCACGTATCCTAATGAATCTCACTCGTCTTTTTGCTCGCCCTTCTCTCCGGGTGAATTTCTTGCTGCTGCCTCCAACCTCTCCTCGTCCTCTGCCACTGGCCCAGACAACGTTGCTTATCCCATGCTAAAGCACCTTCCTCGCTTTGGCATGGATTTTCTTGTTCACATTTTTAATCTTTCCTGGTCTTCGCATTCCTTTCCTTCCATCCGAAAGGCATCTTTTATTATTCCATTCATAAGATGGGAAAACCTCTCTACTCTCCTGCTTTCTTCCGGCCTATCTCTCTCCCCTCTTAGGTCTCAAAGCTATTTGAACGTATCATTCTCTCTGGTCTACTCTTCTTTTTGAAGTCTAATTCCATTCTCTCCCGCCAGGCCGGTTTCCGCTCTGGACGGTCTACTCTAGATCAAATTCTTTATCTTTTCTCAGTCCATTTCGGATGGGTTTAAGAAACCCAGGCCCGCTCTCGGACGATTCTGTGTACTATTGATTTTTCGAAAGCTTTCGACCCTGTCTAGCACCCCGCCTTTTCCACAATTGCTTCTAAAAATTAATGTCTCAAGCTAGCTAGGCCTGGCTTAGCTGGCCAAAGCAACCTAGCTAGCCTGGCCAAAGCCAACCTAGCTTGGCCAGGCAAGCTTGGCTTAGGTTGCTAGGCTTTGGAACTTACCGAGGACTCAAATCAAGTTAAAATAAACTTGGTATTTATTTAAAATTATTAAAAACGTTTATTTTGTAAATTGCATATTAATAGTAAGCACTTGTCACATGCCACTATTGCAAAGCTGAAAAATGGCTTCACATTACTAAGAAAGCAGTAGCAATTCAGCCTCAGGAAATAGTTTTTTATGAAATCTGGCTTTTGATTGCTCATTTTATTGACATTCATTGAAATACGTTCCCCCTCATGTTCACATTCCTCACCAAGACTACAGCCTCGGTAGATTTAATTGTTTCATGTTACCAAAAAGTTGTTATGAGCAATTAGCGTTCTTTTAGCAAACACTCCGTTGTACGCTTGCAGCACGTGCTGGTTGAATCCAACCTCTTAAGTCCGCAACATAGATTACTTCAAGCCATTGCAAAAACTATTTCAACTTACATTGTTTCGTGCTAAACTCTTTAAATGAGTTTCAATGTGTTAGTATGAGCCAGTGAGTCAAAATAAAGTGGTCAATGACCGCAGCAGAGCATAAACTACGATTACCACAATGTTGTTAACATTCTACAGTAATTCTCCATTGGCTGTTTTGCAGATAAATGCGATCACTTGGAGGTTTTTATCAAATAGGATATTATGCAAACAGAACCATTGCAAGATTTTATTAGAATGGGATCTCTTGATCGCATTTATGCGTGAACAGTCTTTACACTAACAGAATGTTTACAATTATTATCTGATAATTGTAAATAAGTTTCACCAAATTATTAATGATATTACTGATATTTGTTTGCGTGTAGTTGTCTTATTACACATATATTTTTATGTGATATATTAATAATAACCTGGCAAAAACAACAAAGGTAAAGAAGTAAACAGTTATATACCAACGTAGGCTAATTTGCTTGATGCTTTAAAAGCAATGAATTTGGAAGCAATGCTTTTGCTCATTATTGTAAACTTCAGTTAAAGATTAAACACTTCTGCACATTGAACTTCTAAGCCAGCAATCTGCTTTTATATCGTCATCCTTTAATCTTTAAAAATTCTTTGCAACTGATACTAGGTGCAATTCATGCTCTTTAAAATTAGTTAGTAATATGCTAGTGTGTTCTGTAATTAGCTGTCACTGAGTAAGCGTGCAATTTTTTTTATCTTTGGCCAAGCTCAAACAAGATACTTGATAGCTGCTTCTTCGTTGATGTAAATTTTCAAAATATGTTCTGGAGAACCGCGTCATTTCTTTTCATTCATAATCTGGTTGCAGTGCGGCCTCGCCCCATTTTTGATCGAAATTACTCTGACGGCAGCTATAAAGTTAAACAGAAAGGACATTAGATGATTCATTGGGGTTAGAGTTGGAAGTAGCAGTCCGGACCAATGGATAGCTGAAGCTACTTCAAATTATTTGATGGCGCTCGTGTTATTTGGGATCATATCAAATGCTGACACAACCTCATATAAATAAAACGTACTGCCACATTTAGGCTGCTGAAAAAAAAAATCAAAAATCACATGTATAAAGTCTTTAAAACATTTTGTTTGTTTTTGCATCTAGTGGCTTTAGTAAAACTGAGCAGCTTTGGAGTATTTTCGACATTGGTTAAATGTTTTAAATTTCATAAGGTAGTGAGTGTAAAGCACGAAAAACCTAACTTATTAACAAGCATGATATTTTAGTTCATGATGGAGCCCGAAATAAATTTGATTTGATTTACTGAAGAAATTACCTGGTAATGCTGCAGGTTAATACGAGAGTTGATTCATTTACCACTTTGGGAATAATCAAACTTTTCATCTCCAAACTTTTTAGCTTCATCCTCACTAGCTCCCGTTGCTTGCGCCCATGGTCGCTGCTAGCAATTGGTCAACCCTGCTGATGATTCGGGATGAATGGCAACAACACTCTCTACCTGTTAATGCCTGCAACATAAAAATCCTATTAAAGCAAGACATAAAAAAAATGATTGTCTATTTCTTGCAATACGCTGGGAGCCATTTTGTTATGTTATATCTAAAGGACAATCTCTTAGTTTAAAAAGATCAACGATTAAACGAATCCAAGCAACTTCAGCTCTGCTTTTCGCTGCTTCAAAAAAAAAGCAATATTTACTTGGTATGCGTTTTGTGAATTTTTAAACCACACTGAGTGTGTTGGCCATTAACCAAACTATTTTGTGGCCGTGTCATTAGAAGATAGTAGAAACCAAGGCTCTTTTGGTGTTTATATTGCGCTGCCTAGTTTGTATAGCAGAATGATAACTGAATGACAACCTAAATCGGCATTTCAACTTCGAGTAGTGCTGCAGGTTTAAAATTGACACTGAACCTGATATTTCTAAATGCTTCAACGAGAAATATAAAACAAAAAACAAAAGTTTTGTCGCAAAATGTTAACAGCGTAGCGCGATGAACCCAGTATCAACTTGCTGTTAAAGTCTGCAAAGAAAGTGCTTACTGCTAAGTTTGAATTGCTCGTTTGAATTGCGCAAGTCTGCAAACAAAGTGCTTACAGCTAAGTTTCAATTGCTTGTTTGAATTTCGCTCCTACCTTCGCTGGAAATCATGTCATGTGCCAGCCGCAGCGACATTTAATCGTAGCCAGCGCCATGTTAATACCTCTGTCAGCTCTAGGGTCAGAATAATTTCGGGCCCTCTATCAGCGCCGAGGCAGCAATTAGGTCTACGATAATGTAACCAATATTTGCATTGTATCCACACGCACACGGAAACTTTTTTTCGATCCACTCCTCGACAATATTCGCTGACCAGCATAGAAACCAACACAGACGTAAATAACTGCAAAACACAGATCTGCCTAGTGACGACAACATATGTACAAACAATGCTACCCTGCTGCCCCTTTTCCTTGGCATGCCATTGGTTGTGGCTGAATACCCCTCAAAACCGGGGAAGTCTTTTTGCAGCTTTTTGACCACTTCGTTTTTTGTGGGTTCGACGAATGCTCACGTTACCATTGTTTTTGTTCTGACATCATGGCAAGATTGACCGATTCTTTGATGATTACAACAATACCATTAAAAATGACTCTAATTTACGTCGAAATTTTATTTTTTCGCACCTGTTACGTGCTGTCTTGTCGCATTCTAACCAACAACAGGAAATAACTTTTGTTCAGTTAAACCAACTCTGTTATTTTCAGGTGGTTCAAGACTTGAATCGCTATTCAGTCTCTGATGATTACAGATTTGATGATGGTTTCCGATGGTGGTGGTGGTATCCTCGGCCTTCTGGTGCTAATGATGCGACCGATGTGTTCAATGTAAGTAGAATGAATAACCTTTTTTCAGCATGACTGACTAAACACTGCACGGTCAAAAGTCAAATTCGAAAGTTTGATTTTACATAGTTGGTCAATTTTTAGGCGTTTCGCAAACCCTGCCTTCTATTTATGATTTCACCGACCATCAACTTTTTTGATGAACAATGGCAACCCAAATTTTTGACTCGTCTTTTCGCGCATGGGCACTAGCGGTTACGAAAAAGGGCTATTGGTTTGAAGCCAAATACGTTTGTGTTTCTTATCATTTACACCTTCACATTTTACAAGCGTACGGTGGTGAAGAAGTAGTGTATGAAACGGTAGGGGCAACATAACTCAAATGCAAGATAAGCTACGAAAGTTTTCTTACATTGTAATGTCACTGGTTGTGGTTTTTGGTATGGCATAATTATGGGGGGATTGAAACTTGAACTTTATCTGTTTTTAACCGAGCAGTAAATGAGAAACGCGGGCCCGATGTTAGTGATTGGACATTGCTGATGAGATAATTATCATTATCAACAAACTTCTGGACTAACTTTGAATAGCAAGCCAGGTGTAGAAATTTGTGTTCATTTTATAAAGACGGTTGAGCATAACAATTTGATTTATGAAGTACTGAAGATGTACCTACAGATGCAAAAGTTTGGCACAAAAACGTTTAAGATATATTTGTAGTTTAAAAGATTGGTTGGTAATTTTATGATGAGGCAAAATCATGTATGGGGATAGTGGTAGTAGTCGCATGCCGCATCACCCAATGGTGATGTTCGTGTCATACCGAGAAAAATTTCAAATAACAACGTATTTATGCTTCAATGTGGATTATAGACTATAACACATTATGTTAATTTTAGAAAGCCGGTATTCTCGTCCTCACAAATGCTTTTCTACCATCGTCACCCAGCGACACTTACCAATGTGAGCAGTTAGTGTAACTTTAAGATGATTAGAAAAAGTATGTTTAATTAGCTTAATTTAGTCTACTCTGCACTGAATACAAGATTGTTTTTATTTTTAATGACTACTTCAGTTAGTCGAAAAGAATAATTGTAATTGCTCATAAAATCTACATGCGAGACCGTAATAGCAAATTTTTTTTAAATGGCTAATTTTGTAATTCCTGTATTGTTTTCTTAATACTTGTTATCATGCAAACACTCCAGAAATTAAGAATTTACTTTAGAACAGTAGAATATGATCTTTGATATTGTTTACTGTCAAAGGCACTAGCGTTTACATGGTAATGCACTATCATGTAAAATGGCTAGTGCGGCTGTTTATCCGATACACAATCGTAGTGCGGTTTTCTTGCTTTTTAGTTATTCATTGTGAATTTCTTTTTTTCCTTTCAAAGCAGTTATCATGTCAAGATTGTTTCGTGATCTCTTGCATCATTTTACGTTTGTATAAAGTCAAGAGTAATCTGGGTGTTAGCGATTCGCCCTTGCTGCCTTGTCGTACGCTTTTAACAAAAACAAACCACAAAGCATCATTTCTTCGACGCAGTCAAAAACTGTTTAGTTTGCCAATCGGAAAGTTGAAATTTTTAGTCTCAAAACATTCAAACCGCTGATGTCGTCACGGAAAAATGTATAACGTGACGGCGGTAGATTTTCGCCAGTGCTATCTGAAATTTTTGGGAAATATCTATTTTTATCATGGGCTTTGTTTCATTTTTGGGACTATATAACCGATCAATAATCAATTAAGTCATTTTACTGAGTGGCACATCTGTAAACAGCAACACGACATCCAAACTAACAATTGTTTTTTACTAAAATTACACTGGTTAATCTCATTTATGAAATGCTCAGTTGATTTAAATAAATAAGTGCCCAGTATATAAGTTTTGATACAGTCAACTTCGGACATAAGAGATTCAGATATAAGGGATTTTCGCTTATAAGGGACTACGCAAAAGGTCCCAAATGATTTTCAATATAAACTAATAAGTCGGTTATAAGAGAATTCGGTTATAGGAGACTGATTAAGCTGGTCCCGGCGGATCTGTTATATCCGAAGTTGACTCTAATGTTGTCTAAAAATAAAACAAAACTACCAACAAAAATAGGTATTTTACGAAATTAATGTTTGTTGCCACGCAAGGACTGCTTTAAAAAACCTATAGTATTGTTGATTTTTGTCTGATTAGCAGACATTTGTTTTGTTTTGGTGGCGGTAGGCGACTTTGCTTGATCAAGCTTTTCGATGTCAATTTTTCGCCGCTTCAAGACTTTTTTTTAGTGATCAACTATATAAAAGTTTATATTTTTCTTGTTTTTGAAATTTCTTGGGGACTTTAGCTCCACGCTGCTTTTACGCCAATGCAGCCAATGATGTCATCAAACTTTTTCAATCAAGTACCTAATCTCTTTCTTTTTTCTCTCTGAAATCTTGAAAATGGTGATTTTAAAAATGAAACTGGAATGATAAACGATGACAACAACAACTTGAGATTGGTTTCTTTCAAGGTTTGTTTACGCTCTTGAACCCTACAAGCGTACGCTGAGAAATTTGTTTATTTGGTTGTTTATTTTTGTTCAATATGCGCTAATCCCTGTTCTGTCTGGCAATGTAGAAAAATATTTGTAAGATGCATTAGTCTAAATCTATTTTTCAGTCCCCATCCAATAGATGTGAGTTTTTTTCGCCTTTGGAGTTCGCACTACAGAATAATATTTCATTTACGGCAACCAGTGAGACAAATCTAGTATTTTGCTGTTAATTTTGAATTAACAGCAAAATAAGTCACCAAAGACAAGTTACCAACTGCACTGAAGAGACGTAATAGGTCAAAACAATGTCACTGTCTGCAGTTTGCTAAGTGCATCGCTGGTCTCTTGTACTACGATAAAACTTTCTCTTTGTCATCAAAATTAGCATAGTTAAGCTTTTTTCTCTTAGTGCTGATGTGAATCCCATTGGAGATCAACTTTTCAGAATGAGATTTTGTTATGTTCGTGTGAAGGTAATGATCTGTTTTGAGAAGATAAACATCGAAGCTATTTTAAGAAATATTAGCAAGGCCACAAGTTGTGTACCTGTGGTTTAGCTTCTCACTGTGATGCTACCTGAGAGATGTCAGTGAAATTGGTTATGACTGTAGGTATTTTGAAGTTCAAACTCCAAAAACACAATTTACAGCTGTTGCAGAGCATTTAGGTGCTAACCCCATTGTAATTACAGTTCAAGGGTCGAATATAAAAAGTGATAACATTTTATGAAATTTGATCATGTTTAAGCAGTAACATTGCTCTTGACAAACAAAAACTTACTTAAAAAATTTCAAATCTTTTCAATTTTCTAAAATACTTGGATAGCTAAAATGTAATGCAAAAGCAGATAGCTTAAGGAGAACTAACGTCGCATCTAAACTTTGGCAATGTAAAGTAATTAGTTTTAGCGCAAAATCTAACACTATACATATAAATGAATTTGAGTGATGTCCTGAAATTTTACTGTTCCAACCAGTGGTTGATTTAGGGTGGGGCGGTTGTCCCGGGAACCCCTTTCCATACATGTCCGGAATTTTGATGTTAAAATTTTGATTGCCGAAAAATAAGGTAATCGTCCCAAATTTGAAAAAAGACAGGTTACTTCAAGCCTTCAACATGATGATCTCCAAAAAAAGAAAGTCGTCACTTCGCACTTGTGCACTTAGGAAGCCCCTTATGAATTTTTGCCTCAGGCCCCAACATTTTTTAATCCACTTCTGGTTCTAACCATTTTAGATTTTAAGATACTGATCATGTGTATTAAATGCACCAGCAATTTTTGCAATGTTTTTTCAATTAATTGTCTTTATATAGTCAATGTGTTCATTTGACTGATGCATTTTCAACTTTCTATATATCTTTTTTTATGATTCGTCTAAAAGATGTTTTAAAGTTGGCGTTAAGATTTTCAAACTATTTCTTTATTTAGTGAACGAATGCAGTAGGTTCGATAACAATTTGCTACCAATAGGTTTATCTATAGCAGGCGCCTGCCTGCTAGTCATAAAAAGAAATTTTTTGGTTTTGAAATAGAACAACTTATTTTTCCTGTTTCTAAATTTTGCTTCAAGAGTTCAAGAATTCTATCTTTGTATGGGCAAATTCATAGTTATCATATGAAGGAGCCACATGACATTTCAACAGCAAGCGCAGTTTTGTAAACATTGATTCAAAGTGACCAGTTCCTTCTTTTAGATATGTTTTGGCGTGGTTTCGGTGGTGCAGAATATGATGACCTTGCCTTCAATTCTGAACCTGTACAGCTTGAAACCAGTGTTTCACATAATGCAGAAGTTAAACCTCGAACATTTTTCCCTGAAACCTGGTTATGGAGTGATTCTTTGACTGGGTGATTATGGAACATTCTTATTCCATTACTGATATCTTTTAACTGCAATCATTTTACGTTTCATATAATATTCTTCATTTGAAAACTGGTCATTGAATGTTAATCATGTTTTATCACACGCATTAAACATGAAACCATTTCAAAATCTCAAACTACTTTCATCAAAAGATCTGTTAACTCTTCACCAGTAAATGGTAATTGGTCCTTAATAATGTGAATGTTGGATTAAGTGCAATCAATGACAAGTCTCCAGGCTGAAACTGTGAATTTCTGAGGGTAGTAGAATGGTTTCTACATCATCATCACTCCCACTCTTAAGTCTATTCTGATCTGGAGTGTAACACTGAGCCATTGCGCCAACTATTGCTTAAATAGGTTCACTGCCTTGTGGGTGGATTTCGATAGCTTTAGGTTAATCAAGAAAACTTGGACAGAAAACAAAAAATTTGGATTTTTTAACCATACTGGTAAATTTTAGATGGAGGAAGCTTTTTCGAAATTTTAGTCAACCAGAGAAACATTAAAAACAGAAATTTATTGAGCATAATCAAAACAAATATAACTAATAAAAAACAAAAGTATGTCATCACTTAATGAAAACTTCTTCAGAGCAGAATAGCTTACACACGACAACTGAAAATAATTTTTTTTGTAGTCAATTGTGCCAAGAGATCAATAAATTTTATCGTTTTAAATTTTGTTAGCTTTTTTGTTTTAATTATCCATAAAATGATACTGTGTAGCAACACTAAACCATTCTTTATTTTGGTAATTTATTTACGTATTTACAATGGGCTACACACTTTAAGCTACAGTATTTTGGTTTACATTAAGCCTCTGTCAAAACATCTAAAATGTGTATTGAATCTGTATTGAAACATCTAAAATGTGTATTAAAACTAGGTATTAAAACTTAATTGCAGTATGAAAAGAGCAAAAGCTATTCGTCCCAATGTGCTATTGTTCTAATAAAAAGCTTTTTTACAATCAAATGAAAAAGTTGAGATCTTTGTTTTATGGAAATGGTTAGCCAAATTGGGGCTGGGAAAAAGTTTTAAATAAGTTTCTTTACCTCTATACTCCTCAAAATGACGATGTATTTGAAATCGGAAAAATTATCTTGTTTGTTGTATTTTGTGTAAAAGCTATCTCGTCAATTTTATAAAAACACATAAATTGCCCGATGCTGAAATTATACCCATTTATAAAACATTTGAAGTTGTAAATTACTTCATATTAAAATCTCTTTCTTCTTTGCCTTTGGTATCCAATTTACATGCCCGTGTGCATTGGTAGGTCATCCACACACTTGGTCACCGGTGCAGGGGAACATTTTTTGAATAAACTGGAATGTATGGCAAATTGCCTTTGCAATATTTAGGCCAATGAATAAAAAGATGTTTCTTGGGATTGTAGTTGCAGATTTTACTGCAGACTAATTCATTATTTGTTGTAAACAAGTTTGCATCAATTTTAAAATATAATTGGGCGGTGGATTTCAAAAATGGCATGAGTTTTGGCAAATTGACTCCTGGTTTTGAGATATTTTAAAAATTACTTCAAAAATTGACTTTTTTCAGTTTTTATGCAATTTCGCTAATCAACAACGTGGCATTATATTATGGTTATGATGACCGGGCATGAAGGACAATTTTACAGCTTTGAAAAGTGTATTTATATCGAGCCAAGTAAAAAAATGTCTTGCTATATCACAAGTTAACAAAATAACAAAACCACAAATTTCAGGGTCAAGTAGCAGCAACACAAATTATCAAAAACAGAAGTCATAAATAACAAGCTGGTTTATCTGTAGTTTAGGCATACTGTCGTGGGGAACAACTAAACCTTTGGTATTTTATTCAACACAAAATCGATTTTTGTGTATACTCAACAAGAGGAAAATAACGCAATGCGTTTCAGCAATAGCCAGTCAATGGTCCCATCGACCTTGATACCTTTACTTCATGGTCTCATCAACCCTGGCACCTTTCCTTCATTAAATCCCCTGATTTTCAAAAAATCCGTTTACATAGCAAAACAATGTGTGGATTTTTGTTCTCCTTTTGGTTCTACCATGGCAAAACTATCATAGCATATTTTCAACCAGCTCCTTATATTTTTCTGATTCATAATTTCTTGAAAAAATATCAACAACTAACACCGAGGAATTTCACACAGAAAATTCTATTTCAGTTATCTAATTGACTAATTATGCTTCCTTCTTAAGCTGTAGAATTTGAAAACCTTCAAAAATGCCTAGTTTGAGCTTTTCTTTGCTGAAATCTGACAGTGTCTTGCAATTGTAAGGAAAACAGTCGCCATCTGTATTTAAAGTCTTTGCATACTGCTTCATCGATCCCAACTTGATGTGCAAAGATGAATGAATGATTTTTTCTCTGGAAACAAATGGTTTGTCAGTAATACACGTAACGTTCCTGCTGCTTTTCAAAGGCCCTACTTTTTTTCCAATGCTCATTTCTTGCTCTGCTATCCCAAAGGCAATTAAAACACGGATACTCTTTATATTCAGCTCGCTGGCCAAACAAGAAGTTTACCGTCTTTTGGTCAACACAACTGGTATTCCAAACCAGAGGTATTTGTCATAAAATAATTTTTGCAGTGCAATTTTTACTTTTTACATCGTTCTTTTAATGTTGCGAAATGACCAATAAATCTTATTTATTAGGCTGAAGTATGGATATTTATGGGGATGAAGTATTGCTGTTTCCTTTGTGCAACAACGCACAATTTAAGTAATTTTTGCACTGTCTATAAAAAGGCACCATCTTTGGGATTGTAGTCAGGTATTCCCGTTTTAAGAAGTAACTCTTTGATGTCCTTGTAGTAAAAAATTTTCTTCTTTGGTGAAATATCTAAGTGGATTTGTTCTTTACTGCGATAGAACTTATTTCGGTGCTAAGACATAAGCAGTTTTTCTCGTTTAGGTGATGGGCAAGTGCTTCTGATACTTCTTTGAATAAGCCTAGGTCTCAAACTAAATCACAAAGATCAATTTGAATAAATTGCTTGTGAGTATAAGAATCCTCAAATTCGCTTGTGATGTTGCTGCTCGTTTCACTAACAAAACATTCTTGTTTATATCGCTGTTTTGCTTTAATTTAAAGTCTGGTCAATGAATAAAAGCAAGCACTGGAATCTCATTACAATAAAGCACAGGTCTTCTGACTGACTTCATATCAGGATAAAGCCTATTGTTTTTTTGAAGAGATTAAAAACTTTTATGTCAACAGTGCAAAAATAATTATCTAAACGATTTTTTGGTTCTCTCTATACCTTGGGGACACCAATTTCAAATGTTTTTTCTTTCTGTTGATCTACATTCATAAATTCGTAATGTATATTTTACATGAAATATGCGGAGTTTACGTTTTATCTTGGTTTGCGGGCTTTATTACCAAATTTGCGTTATACGCTCTTTTTGCAAATTGTGCAAAAAATGCATGGAGAATCTTTGATCTGGCAACAGGGTGGTGCCAAAGTATGCACTGCTAATGACACTATTGCCTGTCTCCTAGAGAACACTCTAGATTTTATTGAGCTCCATCAGTGGCCATTCTAGAGAACATATCTCAATGTTGCGAACTACTGTATTTGGAGTTTGCTCTTGAAGGAAATTCTGTTGCAAAAAAGAGAAATTAATGATATTCATTCTTCAAAGGATGCATTGACTGATGCATGAAACAATATTTCTTTCGATATGATTTAAGGAGCAAATCATAGCTCGTTGTATTGCCTACGTCGCTGTTCTGTAGTTAATGGAAAATATTTTGAACATTTTCTCTGAGAACACTATCTCTTAAGAACTTTGTCTTGAACGCGTTACTTTATGTGCTGAATTAACTTTGTTAAATAAAACTGCTCTTTAGTTATACATTGTCATCAAAACCAAATTTATGGGTTTTATGTGGGGAGCCCTGTACCTAACAAAATCAACGCATTGCAAATACCTGTCCTTACACAAAAAGTTTTATTTACGTAGTTATAACGACAAACCAAGAAAAAAATGATTTCTTACTGTAGAACCTTTGGTAATGCAAGATGCATGGATCTGAAGTATGCCGTATCTCAAAAACTAGAGCAAAACTGGTGAAAATAACATCATTTTATCTTCAGCGCACCTGATCTTGTGTTACATAGTTGATCTGATCTTATGTTTACCTGATTCTAATATTTTGATCTAATATTTTTGGCAATTTGAAAAACAATTTTTTCGTTGCTCAGTGTTATTTTCATCACATAGCGTTGAACCGATATTACTAACTATTGAACCTAGCGAGAAAATCTGCATTTTACATCACTTTTAAATATAGTGGAACTTCCTATAGCTTGGAGTGATTTAACATTCATGGTATCCAACGGTTGACAAAATATTTTCAAATAATATTCAGTTAATAACATTCAATTCAAGAAAGGCGTTTCTGTGAGAAACCTATTTAAGGTATATCATTTATGATTGGTTACAATCATTTAAATTTACGTTGCAACGTCTCTGAGATTATGCATTGTTTTGCATCGGCTTTTGCTTTTTTAAACAAATATTGTCTGTTCGCCTTTTTTAAAAGAAATGCCCAGTTTGAATAAAAGGTTTTTATCAACTACAACCACCTTTTTAAAAAATTATCAAAAATTTACTTTTTAAAATATTTTGATACACTTTATTCTGAATCAAAGGAAAACGTTTCAAAACTTTTTTGTTGATTTTCTTTTTTTATACTGTAAGTATGCTACTAGTATATTAGTTATATATTAACAAAACTAAGCACTATAATTAACTGTTCTTCTGATGCTTGAGTTGAAATGGGGTTCTTTGTTGTAGACAACTAGCTGTCATAAACTTCGAATATCATGCTTAAATGTTAGATATTCCATTTTGTTTTGTGTTTAAAGTTTGGCTAACTTATCTTCTATAAGCAGACCCTTGCATTGGACTTTCTTGCCAAGTGCTCACTTTCATAGATCCCTCTTGCGGTGCTTTCAAAACATCTTTCTTTTCAATTAAAATCTGAATAATAATAAAGTACCTGTAAAAAAAGAAAAATTTTTGTAAAAAAAAGTCTTGCTGCATTTTTTTGTTAAATAAGATCAACCATAGGGTGCTGCATCAAACTGTCATTTTATTAGATTTTTCTAATGCAGTCAAATACACTCACACCATATGTTCCTTGATTTTACTTGTTGTGCTATACTTTCACATATCTGTAGATGTTAAGGTTGGTCCTTTAGTCATTTGGTATCCTGAAGTATTAAAAGGATTAGAAGAAAACAATCTACAGTAATTTTTTTTCAATTTTCGACAAGAGTGTGATATTCCAGTTTTTATATTAATACAACCGTTGCCAATTTTTTATCACAACAAAAAGTTTCTTAATGAGTTAGTGACTGTTGGTTTGGCTGCAGGCCCGCCGACAAGAGGGGCTATTCCCCCCAAAAACTTTTTTGTTTTCCCAAATCTTTGGCATGACTTTCTGGTGTTTTTCTGGGAAATGCTGAATACAAACAATGTGCAGAACTAACTATCTTTATTTAATTTAGAATGAATTGCGTAAAGAAGATTTTTTAATTTGACGAGTTAACTTACGTGTTAATTTGAATTGTAGTGTGGTGTAAAAAAAATGTTATTCTAACAAATTTACTGGTGATGCACTAGCTTTGAGCAAGCTTTAAGTGCAGCTGTTAACTTGCCAATTCTACGTCGTGATATTGATCGGCTCATTTCTGTGTTTAGAAACTATTTTTGGAGAGACTCCTGCAACAACTGAGAACAGTCTTATCACGTTACGTAGCAGCAGATTTGTTTCTTGAATGTTTTTGACTTTTTTTATGTATTTTTTATGGCTGATTTCAAAAATAGTATCAGCTTTTTTGTGTTATTGAGGTTTTTGACTTATTTGCTGTTTAAATATTGCTATTTTTCGAGTATACCCTCATAAGCAATGCTGGCGTGCATTTTTTGACTATACTGAACCACTTAGTGTCTGCAAGGCCCTGCACAAGTAGCTTTTTAAAGGGATTTTCAAGGATGTCGATAAATCCTAAAAAAACATTATGTGGGTTGCACATTGCAACTATATTTCTACGCCGTCTTGTTTGTCCTGTTTGGTACAAAGGACCTGGACTCGCTCACAATTAAAACAGCCAACGATTTAAAAAGATTTGTTCCTTCATTTTATGAAAGCATGGAATGGAAGTCCCAAAGACTTTAAAATTACTTTGGCGCCCTTTTACCCCACAACTTTGAAATGACGCATGAAAGTATATTTTAAAGTTTTGGGATAGGGAGAACGCCAAAGTAATTGATATGTATCTTCAGGAATAACTTAGTACATTTTAGGACCACAATTTATGACTTTTTGTAATTTTACGTCTTTTTGTACAACCTAAACCCTCTGGCTGACGGCATGTTGGTTGGTCCTGGCACAAACGCAGCCATGCAAAGAGCATACTAACCTAAAATGGAGCACTTACTGTTGAGTTGTTACAGTTACAAGTCCCCATTAGTAATGTCGAGGTTAAGAATATCAAAACAGCCGGCTACCCTGGCTTCACCTAATTTCAAAGTAAATCACTTCAACATTTAAATGATATGTAACTCGATACTAATATTTTGTCGCAAAAGATAAAACAGAATCATCTTTACTTTTTTTTTGTAGGGAAATCACCAACTTTTTGCTTGGAGTAGACTACCTTTCAAAACTTGTAGAGACTTCATTTTTGGTTGAATCTTTTTGGAAATTTTGATAGATAATGCCAAACAACCATGCTTTTGAGCCATAATTGTGAAAATGTACCAAAGAGCTCAGTTTTTCTAGAAATTGTAATTTTATGAAAACCAGCCACCAAATTTGTAAGTGCTTCTAACCGCTAGGTTATCTTTCAAAGTTTTTAGAGACATGATAAATCTTTTTGCAAATGTAGATCGATAATGCCAACAACCATGCTTGCTGGGAAATATAGTCAAAAGGCATCAAAAAATTAACTTTGTATAAACATTGCAAGTTTCTTAGGTCTAGTAGGAAAATTGTTTAACTAAAAATGGAACATGATGTATGGCAACCAATTTTGGTCAGCATTTATAAACTAAACGCCACCCCTAACTATTAATCACTGGTCAACAAAAAAATAGTTTTTTTTTAAACGAGAACAAGGACACTCATTTCTGGGTAATTAGTTTTCTTCTAGCACATCAGAATTTTGAGGCGCTGATTCCGAATCTGGCATTAGTTTTCTTCTAGCACATCAGAATTTTGAGATATGAGGGGCATGGTGAGTGAGATTGTGTGTATTTTGTATCCTTTAAATCACAATATCTCTGCCATTATCATGGCTGTTGTTCAGGTTTTAACATAGGCTGCTAACCACATTAGCATGCTGTTATACCTAATTCAACAAATTTGAAAAAAGATCTAACAAAAAAGATTAAACAAGTTTAATGTACTGGTGTGGTTGTTTACCAACAGAATGAAGATCGGACAATGGGCAAACTCTTTTTCGTTAATTGTAGTCTTGAAAAAGATTGTTTATTGGCAGCCTTTTAACAGCTGTATTTGGGTGATTTTCAAATAGTCTTTTCGGGGTAGCTTCTACAAAACTGTTTTTCAGAATAACACATGTAGAAAATGTTGATCGCAATCTGGGTACCACTTAATACTGCAATCAAATACTAGTTCAAATGAGGAAAACTTAAAAATGTTTGACATATGATTTCCGTTTGCATGGATGGTTTGCATCATTACGATACAACATCCAGCAATAATCACCCATCATACCCTCATTCCAAACTCCTTTATACCTTTCTTCCATAGCTTGGATATCTTGGTGAAATCTTTCATCTTGCTCATCACTAACTGCTCCAAGATTTTCAGGAAAAAATTCGAGGTGTGAATGAAGAAAATGCATCTTTAAGGACATGCGACACCCCATCTCTTTGTATGCCGCAAGCAACTCTGCAACGCCTTCTTGATACGAATTTGACTGGACTTTTCCCAAAAAATTAGAGAAAATCCTTTTAAATGCATGCCAAGCTCGTAGTTCCAATGTATTTAATGTTTTTTCAAACTCTGGGTCTTCAAAAACTTTCCGAATCTGTGGACCAACAAAGATTCCTTCTTTCAACTTAGCTAGGCTTAGCTTGGAAAACTTTTTACAGAGAAATTCAAAACCATTCAAATTCTGTTTTGCCATAGCTTTCACAAAGTTCTTCATTAATCCTAGCTTGATATGCAATGGTGGCATTAAAACTTTATCAGGATTTACTAAAGGAATGTGCTGGGTATTTTTCACTCCAGGTGCATATGAATTCCTTTTCGGCCATTTTTTTGTTTCATAGTGCTGTGCAGTGGCGCGACTATCCCACAAACATAAAAAGCAACATTGTTTCGTAAAACCTCCTTGCAATCCCATCAAAATTCCAATTACTTTAAGGTTCCCACGTAAGCTCCACTGGTAGTCAGAATAGTGAATCGCATTCAACAAAATTTCAATGCTGTCATAAAGATTCTTTTAACTGGGCAGAGTGTGCAATAGGGATGGAGGGTTTTTTATTTCCAATGTGTAGAAGAACTGCCTTCAAGCTTCTCTTTGAGGAATCAATAAAAAGCCTCCATTCGTTCATAATGTGAACTATTCCCAGAATTTGAAACAGCTCTTCAATATCATGGCAGTAACAAAGAGGTCCCTCAACTTTGAAGGCCGAAGATAAGTCCCAATTGCACTTCCTGTAGTAACTTACTTTGACATCTTTTTCAACCATATTTTGTTCTTTTAACCTTGATGCAAGGAGCTCCGCCTTTTTCTTAGAAAGACATAAATCTTTAATTAAGTCATTTAGATGTTTTTGTAAGATGGGATCTTCTGTGGTATCAGAATCTGTGTGGTTGGAAGAAATTAATCCGTCAGAGTTGTGTTCATCAGTACTGCTATCAGTAGTATCAAGTCCTTGTATCGGAGGTACTGGTGGTGGCATTGAATCATCATGAGAAACTGGGATCCTTGCTAAATCCAAATTGGGATTTGTTATTTTGTCTCTCTGTTTAAAGGAAAAACCCTTTGTTTTGGTAAGACAAAAATAGCAATCTTGACAGTGATCTTTAGGTTCACGCCAAATCATGGGGACGGAAAACGGCATAGAAGGAGACCGTTTATTTAGCCAGTTGTGCAAGCCAAAGCAGCATATCTTGCATATTTTATGGGGTGCCCAGGTCTTATCTTGGTCGCCTAATGGGCAACCAAAATATGTCGCATACATCTTCTTGATATCATGAGTGATATTTTTTTGCTGTTTTTTGCTTGTAAACTTTCCACATACAAAGCAAAATCGATCTGGATGGTTTTTGCAGTTTCTAGGCATTATGAATAGGCCTATATTTAGAAATTACTTGTAGAAATACTATAATGTATATTATTAATACTATTTTACACCTGCAGAAATAACTAATTTATTTGATACAACATAATATTGTTAATATAATTCCCTCAGTTCCGCCCTGTATGTTCCTACATTTTTCACTCTCTACACGTACTATAGACCAGGGGTCGGCAACCCCTGGCACGCGTGCCACAGGTGGCACGCGAGAGGATTTTTTATGGCACGCCAAGTGACTTGACGCGCATGTGAAATTTACCCTATAAGCGTGCGCGGCGCACTCTCAAGCTCAAACTGTCTACACTGCACGAAATCAACAGTCCTAAAATTTGTCAAGCATGCAATTTAGTTGACAATTTCTGTGTCGGCGATGTTTGTTGTGGTTCTGCCAATGACATTCACAACTGGCTCGCTGTGAAAGCGAAAAAATTGGCTCAAGACAATCCAGTTCATGCGAGTTCCCATTAGCACAAACACATTAGAGTAAACAAAGATGCGATACGGCGCAAGAATGAATAAATTTGTGGTGTAGACACGCCTAATTTTAAAACAGTAACGAAAATATTGAGTTTCCTTGTCGCATGCTCTGCTACAGCACACAGACAGTTTCGAGCTTTGCTTGAAGTAATGGAAAGTGCATACCATGATGTGCTGCTGCACCTGCAGTGTCAGATGGTTAAGTTGCGGTAAGGTTCTCTTGAGGTTCGTTGAATGTTTAGTCGAGATAAGGATCTTTTTGATATCACAAGGAATGGCCTACCCCGAACTGGAGAATGAAAAGTGGCTTGTAAAACTGATGTTTCTTGCGGACATCACAACACACCTTAACGAACTTAAATCTTTGTCTGCAGGGTACAGTACAAACAGTAATGTGTCTTTTTGAAGTATGGAAAGGATTTGCATCTAAACTGGATGTCTACACACGGGATATCCGAACCGCCACCTTTCGCTACTTTAAACATCTGAAGGCTTTCTCAGTAGATCACCGAGTTAATTCGGTTGAAATTGATATGTTTGCACCTGTTATGTTTCTGTGTTTCTGTATTGGGGGTATTAGGGGTATGATATGTTTCTGTATTAGGGGTTCAACGTCTCAATTTTGCACCAAATTTCAAGATTTTCAACATTTTGGTTGATTGTTTTCTTTTCTCATCAAGCCCGAGAGCAGCAAAGACTTGAGCTTATGTGCATTTGAATGGATGGATATTGAAGACTTCCAGTTGCAGCTGATCGATTTCAAACCATCTTTATTGTGGACATCGAAATTTGTTGAATTGCGGAAATCGCTGGAAACGATTGAAAACAAGCAAAAAACATTTTAACATGTTGGGAATCTTTTAGAGAAACTTAGCTGTCTGAAGAAGATGGCAATAGCTTTGCTGTCTGCATTTTAAGCCACTTATTTGTGTTAAAAAATATTTTCCCAAATGAAGGTTATTCTCAGTGCCCATCGCAGCCGACTTACGGAAGATCAATTAAAATTATGTGTTCAACTAAGTGTATCCAAATTTAGTCCCAATATTACTGAGCTGAGCAAGGAAAAGCAAGGACAAGGAGTCTGTAGTTTCATTAAAAAGAGTCTTTTGACTGTATTCGACCTCATCCAATAAAATTAGTAAATAAATTTGTTTCTTATCCGTTTACTATTCACATCGTTGAGTGTGCAAACCAAACATATAAAAATGTTTGGCACGCGAAGTTGCTTACATCTTGATATCATTCGTAAACTGGCACACTACGTTCAAAAGGTTGCCGACCCCTGCTATAGACTACTTAAATAAACTTGCAAAAATATTCTTCCATCCTTTCCTTGTCATTCAGAGCTTGCACTTAGGTTGTTTTACCACTTAGGAATGTTATTCTGTGACGTCATAAAGCAATGTTCTATTGTATTTGGACTGTAAAATGCTTAACAGCAAAAGTTGATTTAAAATTATATAAACCAAAATATCTCAAAAACCAGATGTGCTAGAGAAAAAGTAAAATCATTTTTGGAATTGACATCAAAAATATTTTAAGATAGGCTCATCAGAATCTTCGTTTAAAATTTGCTGTTGACCAGTCAATCAAATTAATTGTTGCTGAAAAGCATATTTCTTAAACTTTAAAACGAAAGTAGTTGTTGGTGTCTTATCATGATCTTTATATATTAAACTAACCTATTCTTGCTTAGCTTACCACTTAGTTTTTGTTTTGATGAAGTGAAAGTGCAAAGTTAAGCTGCAGTTGTTATGGTTCAATTTTTGTAGTACAATATAAAAACAAATCGTAAAGATATAAATCGTATACTGACTGTATTATTATCGGAATTGCCTTGAAATACCCTTTAACTTGTATAAACAAATTTTAAAAATTGAGTGAGAAACAAGGTCATAAATAGTTGTGATTTTGTAAAAACTTGGCAAATTTTGAAAAAATTATCTTGTGGTGATCTCTGTTAGCGAAAGACTTCGTTGATAGCACTAGAGAGAAATATGACATCACAGAGCGAGTGTGAAGCGTGCGGAAACAAAAAGAAGAAGCATGCTTAGTAGGCTTAATATGCTTAATTGAAAAATCTGTTGTTGCATCGACAATAGAGCTTTAATTGTAGATTTTTTTATGGAAAGCATCTTGTTAATATCTCTTCTAAAAGCCTTCAATCGCGTTTCTACCACGAGTGGTTTTTGAGAAAATACAGAAAACAAATTGTGCTATCAAGCATTAGCTGTGACGTTATCTTAGACTTTTAGTAATGTGAAGTTTTTATGAAATTTTTTGTAATGTGGCAAGTTAGGAGCTAGCTTTTGTGTGAATGAACACCGGTTTTCCTCGATACGTACAAAGAAATGCAAATCTTACAAAGTTAGCTTTGAATTTTGCTTACGAACTGATGCTTACGAAAGTCATTGTGACGTCACGAAGCCCCTGTGATACCTGAGGTGGTGATCAATCGTGCCAAGTTAAATACTCGTAGGCCCAGTAGCTTCGGAAGAGTTAAAACATGTAGAGGTACACTTTATACAGAAAGAACTGCGCTTTATATTTTAGGTTATACACGTTTGCATACAAGCATGAAGTAGGCGCAATTGCGTTTTGATTTGTGATTTTAAGATTTTCCGTTACTCTGCATTGACATATCTCAGTTATTTTAAATGCTTGCTCTTTTAAAAATATTTTACCTGCCCTAGAAGAAGGGTTAAGTATCTTTTCGTAAAAAGTCATTAGGACTGTACAATAAGCTTTCTCAAAACAAATTACAAACTTCTTGCGTAATTGACAATTTTACATCTTACACATTGGTCAAACTTGGTGTTTATCTAGTTTAGGGGTTCGTAATTGGTGGGAAATTTTTGATTTAAGGGCAACAACAGTGGTTAAATTTGGCAAATTAGGAATTATTGAAATGCAAAGGTTTTCAAATGGAGTGATGCTTTAAGACGGCAAAGATATTGCAAGCTTACATCCTTCATGACTCATTTTCAGAAATCAATCTCTATGGGGGCTTGATGATTTTTTTTTGAATCGGTTTGAGTTGAGAGGATTTTGGTTCCCTTTTTTTCTTTATTACAGTAGAATTCGCCTATAATGATACCTGAAGAGACTTTTTAAAAGTGTCTTTATAGGCAAAGTCAGTAAAGCTTAAGGTTTAGTAACGGGACTTTGCAAGAGGTGTCACTACAGCCAAAGTCACTATAGGCGAATTTTACTGTCTTGTTGCGGAGGTTTATTTGTGCTGACAGTTTTTTGGCCCTATTTCTTATTTGGGAACTAATTTTTGTGGAAGTTAACTTACCTCAAGTCTAAATTCAATTGGGCTTGTGGGATTGGGGATTTAGCTAAAGCTAAAATTGGATGACAACAGAAAAGGTTAAATACTATAGATTTAGTTGGAATTAAGAGAGTAAATGAGTAAACAATCTTGGATGAAAATGTTCGATTCTAGTACGCTTACCTGCTTAGTTGCGTTTCAGATATCTAATATTGTTGAATTAGGAGAACATAAGTTTACCCTTGTTTTAAATTCAGCACATGGTTACAGTCTGGTGCCAGTTCAGAAAATAAAGTGTGAAAGTTTTAGTGCATAGTCTGTTTTCAATAAAGTTAGATTATATTTCCCCAAAAACTGGCTGTGGGCGTATGAAGTGACGTGGTAGTTGTTATTTTGTTAGCAATTGACGTGTGGTTATAATGGTCATGCTGTTTTAAACAAAATAATTCAAACAAAAAAATTTAAAGTTGTTTTCGTCAAGCATGTATTGGTGTAATGGCAGAAGGGATCATTTTTCAAGACATTACAGAAAATATTTTATTGAACTTTGTTACTAACAAAACAGCAATACTTCTCAATATAGCTCTTCTGGTGTAATCGAAAGTTTAAATGATCTTTATTTAGATTCAAAATCTACATAAAATTCACGAAAACTCAACGTTTCGAAAAACTAAAATCAGTTTTTCTTCGTCAGGAGTGACTAAAGTTTAAACACAGACAACGGTTACATAGTAATCAACAGGACGATAAGGAGAAAAAAATAAAAATTATGGCAATAAAGAAGTGCAGCAGCGACAACTGGCGGTCAAAGACTTATAAATTTGTATAATCCGGGATAAAAGCTGTTAATTTTATCGTTAAAAGAAAAATCTGCTTTAGTGAAACACGTTTGCTTAAATGGACACCGGATTGATTGGGAAAGCTCTGAAATTTTAGCTACTGAAAGTGACTATAAAAAAAGACGTTTTTTAGAATCATTTTACATGCACCAAACTGATTTTTCTTTTAACGATAAAATTAACAGCTTTTATCCCGGATTATACAAATTTATAAGTCTTTGACCGCCAGTTGTCGCTGCTGCACTTCTTTATTGCCATAATTTTTATTTTTTCTCCTTATCGTCCTGTTGATTACTATGTAACCGTTGTCTGTGTTTAAACTTTAGTCACTCCTGACGAAGAAAAACTGATTTTAGTTTTTCGAAACGTTGAGTTTTCGTGAATTTTATGTAGATTTTGAATCTAAATAAAGATCATTTAAACTTTCGATTACACCAGAAGAGCTATATTGAGAAGTTAAAGGATGCCTGGTGACAAAAGCAAAATAAAACAGCAATACCTCAGTCAAAAAACAACTGATGGGTTTAGCTTAATTACTTAACTCTATTACTATCAGTTAATCATAGGTGTCATTTGCTCCTCAAAGACAACATTTTAGCCAGGTCGAGGAATGATTCTTTAATTAACGGGCAGTAAATATGTGTTATTTACACTTTACGATAATGATTTCAAGAAGCAAGATTTTTTAAAAATATATTCTTTTTTTGGGTTCTTTAAAAGTAAGAGTTGATATTCATGTTCTGCTTAAAAATTTTTGAAGTTGTTGATTATTTTAAAGTTTTAAGAGCAATTTGATATCAAATGCTACAAAAGTGGTTATGCTCTGCAGAACAATTGCTGATTTTAGCAAGTTCTTTTCTATTAAACATGTAGGCTTAATAGCTTAGAGGCAGATGAGTTTATTTGAGGAAACTACAAAGAAATTCCATTTATGAAAATTAAAATGGTTAGACTTAATTAAATTCAATGCAAACTGAGCATCAAGTCAAATAAGTCATGAAAGCAGGTCGAGAGTGATACAGAACTAGCAGTGATTACACACTCGAACAACACACCCCTCTAATTGCTGCTTCCAAAGAAAAGTTTCAGAAAAGTAAGCTCTTGGTGCTACAGTTGGAAGTGGTAATGTTTAAACTACATTGGGAATCTAGTAAAATGAAATTTATGAATTCATTCAGTTTGTGTAAAAAACATTTTATCACGCATATGGTGATATAATTAACTTATTGAAGACTGAGTGTAAGTAAGCTTGGCTATTGCTTTTATTATTTGCAAAAGTTGACTGCACATAGAGTCAAAATCATAATTTCAGGAAGACTTTTTAAAAACAAAATGAGAAACAACTCTACGTAAAATACAAAAAAAATCAATACGTTTATTTTTGGGCTCTTTTGTATCATTTACTCGTATTCATAAAATTATGCAATGCTTGTGTTGTGGATTTTTAAAAGTTTTTATGGCACAAAAAGGTAGCAAGGATTTCAATGTGCGTAACAAAATGTTTGTGTCCTGTTTTTTGTGTTTGTTTTCTGTGAGCTGTTGCCAAAGTTAATCAAACAGTCTTGCGTGTATAAAGGTGTTAACATCAAAAATTGTTTGGTACAAACTTGGTGAGACAAAATGCAGAGCAAATTGTGGTTATTATACGGTATATTAATTTTAAAGAGAAAGCGCTGGTAGTTGTAATGTTGACCGTTTGCACATTATACGCTCAGACTTTTTTTAAATTTTGACAATCAATAACCTCTATTGAACTGAACTAGTGATTTAATGAAATCGTCTCGTTTTAAAGATATATTTTTGCTTGATTAGATGAATTTTTGATGTTGGATCACTTCTACGTAGAAAGGAAGATTTTAGTCCTAATGTAGTTTAAACATTTACCATCTCCAACTGTAGCACCAAGAGCTTACTTTTCTGAAACATTTCTTTGGAAGCAGCAATTAGCGGGGTGTGTTGTTCGTACATGTAATCACTGCTAGTTCTGCATTACTCTCGACCTGCTTTCATGACTTATTTGACTTGATGCTCAGTTTGCATTGAATTTAATTAAATCTAACCAATTCGGTTATTGCACAAAGTGTGTTTTCTTCCCGTGTTTCCAAAAGCTACGATGTGACATTCAGTTATACATTTATGGCATTTTGAAGCCAAATCTACTATTTTATACAGCAAATGTAAGCGTTGCCCCAAAAAACGGTTTTGAACAGTCATGGAATTGTTACTTAAGCCGCCATCATGTTGCAGCTTTCTTTTTAGTTTTCTTAAACAGTATGTGGTTGCAATCAAGGAATGTTAAATGTTGTCAAATAAATGCATTTGAGATTAGCAATCGAACCGCGATGCTACCGAGAAACAAGACGAAACGTTCAGTATTGTCGCTAAAAGTGATTCATATATTTTAAATAGCCATTAATCCAAATGGTCTTAAATTGGGGGCTTGCATATTTTACAACTCTTCCCGGTTTAATTAAGAACGCCTGGATTAGTGAATAACTTGAAAACCTTTCTGGTTCCTAATTGCATTAAAATTTGACAAAATTAGCATTTTGAAAAAGTTGATTTCCAAAAAAAAAGTTTTTATGTTGTTTGTTGGTTAACGTAAGTGCTAAATAAGGTGTTTGGCGGTTCGATTAAATTCTCAGTACGATTTTAAAATAGCATTAACTACTTACATGATAGAAAAAGGGTATTGAACTTCATTTTTCTCCTGGTGCTGCCTGCCGTGAATTTGCCCACTTTGCCATTCTTGTGGTAGCCATTTCACCAAGGTGTAAAGAGAAAAGAATTGGGTACGAAAAGATACACATGATATCCTCCGCAGAAGGTTACAATGAAATACAAAATTTGTAGATGTTCTTTGAAATTATGATATTGGGAGTTGCTGCTTAAAATAGTGTTTAAGTCTTAGCAGTTTCAACTTTGACTTTAGATATGATCTTCAGAAATTTTCGGTATAAAATGGTTCACAGAGATCCAGAAATCAAAAAAGAAAATCGATATCTTGAAAATGCAATTGAACCTAGAAGTTATTTTCCTGAAACATGGTTATGGGAAGAAGTTGCTTCAGGGTATTTTTAGCATAATATTCAAAACATTCATCATAATTTTGATACTATCATAATTGCAAAAAGTGTCAAAGAAACTGTACCTTGCATGATATCGCCTAATTAGATGCATTTAAAAACTTCTAATCACATTCCATTGCTTTCAACCCAGAAAATTTGAGTCATTTAAAAGTTCAATGATTGTTATTTTATGATATGTCAGTCTTGATATTTTTGTAAACTTCTGTTTATAAATAAGTTATGTAATAATGGCATTAGGTGATGCTTTATTAAGGCACATTTGGCAATCTCTTCTTCCTGCTGGTTGATATTCTTTAATGAATCCAAGTTGTTTATCCGACTAAATTTTGTAACAACGCAGTGCATAATGAAGAGTGATCTTCTAAACAAGCAATTGTCAGATAGGCAACGTAAACTTAACTTACTTACTGATGCTTACGACCATTCTGCTTGTTTCTCCAGGTTTTGAACTCAGATAAGATGCTAACGTTACTCCTGTGATTACTACATAAGCGTTACAAATACACACAAAGTAGTATTTTTTCGTGGCTCAGTCAGTTGATTTTGCTTTGTAGCTGCTCTTGGACAATGGATTATTTTTTGACAAAATGATTGATGATGGTATAAAACTTCACAACCTTGAACTAAAATACAAAAATTTCTATATAGTTTCAAAAAAGTTATTTTTTGGTGCATTTATTGGTAACTCAGTTTTAAAGTGGTTTATTGTATTTGCTTTTATGATGCGATATCGCTCCTGACGAGGGTGTCTCGTAAAGCTCTTGGCAAAATAGTTTCTTTCAAAGTTATTGAATATTTGCGGTTGGGTCTATCACTCAAGGCGCTATTTATGGTCTGGTCGTCAAGTGAGGAAGTTCAGTTTTAGTTAATTCTAATATTCCTGTTTCACCGAGAAGATAATTTCCAGAAACTTGGGTTTGGGATAACGCAGCAACTGGCTATTGCTGGCTATATCTGACATTACTGCATTGTCTTGATTTAAGTTGTTTGATGGTTAATTGATTTTTAACATATCTTTACAAATGGATGCATGTTCAAATCAATGGCTGAAAGTTATTTTAGTTGTTTATAACTTTAAAAACACCAGCATATTTCATAGAAATCATCAGGAGATTCTTGTTTACCATATTAAGAAGATTATGCGATTTATATTGTTTCCTCAAAAGAGCAATTCAGTCAAATGATATGCTAGCCGGCTCTGCCGGCGTCGCCCGACAGAGCTGCCAGTTAGTTATTTCGGGTTGGAAACATTGGTCTACCCGGCTGTGCTGGCTTCACCCATCTTGAAACCAGAAACGATAATCCTACCGGGACTTTTTATTAAAACTGGTCATACTCATAATCTCTTTATTCTTTTATAAATTTTATTAGTTCCTTTCAATAAGTAATGCAAGACAAAATCAAGGTTGATGGTGGGTACCGTAGTTGTTTTTGTTTATTTTAACGCGCTTTTATTTCACGACTTGGTGCATACTCCTCGTAGTAATAAGTGGGTGCACCAAGTACCTAGGCTACATTTATGTGCCTTGGTTGCGAGTTATAGCGAAAGGGACCATACTTTAGTGATGGATCCAGGGGTGTGGGAAATGCATTCCCCATCAGCTATTCTCAGCCTTGATTTCGTGAATTTAATTGCTTGTAATTGTCTCGAAAACGAATTTTGTTTTAGCGAATAAACTTTGAAACAATTAATCTCCAAAAAAAAAGATAGATTTTCATCTTCAATGATAATGCGTCAGTTTATTTTCTTTGTCGTCAAAGTTTCTGGATCCGCTAATGTTATACCTTTTCATCCGAAGCCTGGTTGGTCTAGTAACTCATTTTCAAGAACAAATTTCTCTTCATTGGTACGACCGTGTATTAAATGACTATAATTTCACATAGTGGTGTAGACCTACTGACCTATTTTTTCTATTTATTTCCCCTCACACTTTGAATTTCATAAACTATGCCCATATTACTGATCTCGCTTCTAAAAAACTAAAACTGCAACTAATGTCATAAATTTCCCCGCGTTTATTTGACTAGGTGCGTAGGGGTATAAATTTAAAGTTGTGACAGTAGGCTGCGGTAATTGATGTTTTTAGAAAAATCACGCTATTGGAATAATAAATCTACTACATAAAACTTTTTTGTAATTGTACTGTAGGTTTTATCATAAAAATTAAAGCTTCTGGCTATGTGCATTTTCCTTGCTTACAGCGCAAACTCATCCAGGGGAGGGCGAATTCATTTGGAGCTCAGAATTCAGCATCAACAGTTCAGTTCTTATAGTAAATTAAGTTGCGGCTTAACTGAATAACCTGTCAACCAGCTTTTTGCGCCAAAAAAAGTATAATTTTTACTGCATTTTGATAAATTTCACATTAAAACTCGGCATTAGGCTCTACTTTGCTACTCGTGATGAAAATGTCTTAGGGGTTAAAAGTACTCAAGCAAGCGACATGACTGCACTTCAAAAGGTATCCCAATGTAGAATTCATTCACAGTTTAGTTATAATTTTTGCACTTGCCATTACTTATTTAGAAAAACAGATAATACTAGTATATACTGTAAGTACTGTAATATATAGTTCAACCTAAACGAAATATTAGAAAATAAAAATAGGATGCGCTATTAATGTTTACTTTCAAAATGACAGTGGACAATAATTGCAGCAGTTTCCTGCTACAGTTTTCACTGAAGTGGTACAAGACAGCATCATGACGTCGCCTAACATTACGACGAAGCAGGATTTTTTGAAGCGTTCAAGAAAAAAAAGGAAAAAAAGCATGCTTAAAAAACGCGTTAATGCTTGATCGCTCTTTTCCGTTGTCGATAAAGCTTAGATTGTTTGAAAAATATTTTTATCACAAGCACTTTGCTAGTATTTCCCACGAAAGCTTTGAACCGCGTTTTCACGCTCAGTACTTTTTGAGAAGATGAAGAAAACAACTTTTACGATAAATGGTTAGTAATCACTTTATCTTAGTTTCCATAGAATGAACTTTGTTGATTTTTTTTTGGTTGAGTGCCGACTTCCGTTTAAGCAATAAATTGTTTTCCTCCATCGAGAAATGCAAATTCTAGATAATTTATCTTTATCTGTGACGTCATCAGCTTTATGACACTCACCCAGAAAGGCGATCCATCCTCCCTAGTTTCATGTTTATACGCCCTGTACAGAGGTCGGGTAACATTTTTGATGATTACCCCAAAATTATTTTAAAAACTATGCAAGTAGCCAGAAAATATTCAAGCACTCAAAAAGATTATGCTCAATTCATATTACGACAAAAACCTTTTTCTTTTTGGAAACCAACTGTTTTAAAGTCAATGTTTTTGTAATGTTTCTCCAAATTCAATGTGAAACCCTAGTTTTTGGAGATCGTTTGTATTCTGCTTTCTCCAGTGAAAGGCGTTTCTTTTTGAGGGATCAATATTATCGAATTAAATTTTATACCATTATGCCTTTTACCCCCAATTTTTTAAAGTTTTTTCCAGCTCCCCAACCTCTCACACAGTACTTTCGGAGGAGTTCAAGCACATAGACATATAGAAGCACAAACAGAATAGCGCTTTATAGTATAGATTTTGCTTCTCAAACATTGCTTTTGTTTCAAGAAAAATGCGATTTCTTCCCACCGCCATGATGCATCTGTAGGTTCTTCTGTCGTTTGAGTTGGTACACGACTTCAACACCAGCCCAATGTCATTCTTTTTCTCTTTTTGGACTGCCCTGAGTTGAGGGCCACTCGTTTTATGTAGGCAACGACAGAGCAGACGCGTTGCTTCAGCTATCCGCTTTCTTTTGCAGTCTCTGCTCTTTAATTTCTCATTTCTTTCTTAGACTAAAAGCACACTATCTATACCAAGACTTCCCAAACTTGAGTCTGTGAGGAAGCTTTAAGGAATCTGCAAATCATTCTTTAGTTTTTTAGTTATTGGCCAAGTCTGCTTTTTTTGTAACAAATCTATCCATTGATTGGAAGTTTTAGTATAAGCCAATTTGCCTTTCAACGGTTCACCACTTTTTCTTTCACCGTCTCGCAAGTTGCCTGAATTCAACTATTAGTCGTAAGTTGTTTTTAGGGGGTAAAACGAAAATTTGCCATAAAGCTTTTAAGAACTCTTTTTACCGACAGGATTATGGCTAAGCAATATAAATACAATAAAGATTATGCGTCATGCCGTTTGAAATACTGTTTTAAGCGTGAAGCAATGGAGCCCATTAAACTCATGCGCCATTTTTGTTCAAAACATGCTCACAGCATGTCGAAAAGGATGTACATATTAGCAAAAAGAATAAAGCCAAAATGCTGGTAAACAATTTTTCAAAATTTTTTGCTTTTACATTAATAGCTAATTTAGTCTAGCTTCAATTCAACTGTTTTTTAACTGATGATGCTTTTGGTGCAAAAGCGAAACGTTTTAACGTGTACTGGCATTTTGACTTTATTCTTCTTACAAAGAATGCCAACTTTATGTTTTTGGATCTAAGCCTTTTCGAACACAATCAGGTCGGCCTAAGACAAAAAAAAGATAACTTTCTCAGGCTATTTTGAACAAGAAAACAAAGCACTAGTTGAAGTCTCTTATGAAACTGCACTTGAAATTTTTAAGCAAACTTTATATTTCTTGTTTTAAAAATTATTCAATGCTCGCCATTATTTCAAGAAAGCAAAAAATCGTAAGCCAGCTAAAAAGTCGGTAACCACTGATCTACAACATGAAGTGCAATTTGTTGTATCTGTGAATGTTCTATCTCCTCCGAAACCACTAAGCGTGCAAACATGAAACTCGGCGCTATACCAGAGTGAGTGTCGTGAGGGGGGTTGGCAACATCACAATTAAAGACAAGTTTTTAATGGCATTTGTTGAAGAAGGAAAGCGCTTTTTTGCTTAAACCAAAGTGAGCACCCGAAAAACTAATTTAAAGAAATCTCCCATTTTTGGTAATAAGACGACGTCATTTACGATTGATTGTAGAATTTGTTTTCTTTAAAGGCTACAAAAGGCCAGTGATGCACTTTGACAAAAATATTGATCGTAGAAAAGCAGTTGAAAGCTTTCTAAGAATATGTTAACATGCTATTTTCAATAAATAAAATTTTACAACTTTGACATTTATTGACGATGCAAAAGCGATTATTTTTTAATCATTTTGAATAATCATGCTTTTTTCCTTTTTCCAAACGCTTTAAACACCGCACTGTTTTTGTCATAATGATGACTGACAACATTTTACCAAACCAGCACCATTTGCATTTACAATAAACCACTGGTTCTCAAAGTGGGCACCAGCGCCCCCTTGGGGCGCTGGCTACAAATTGGGCGGTTGGGGGGCGCTGAGAATAAATTGGGGCAGTTTTAGAAACGAAATGACAATATGTTAAAAAAGAGGACTTCAGTGACTTTCTTGCAGATACCTATCGAGGTAATTGTTAGTAACATCGCTTTGCAGGATCTGGCATGTTCGTCAGTATCGTAACTCATAAATTAACGCCTTAAAATGTCTAGATTTAATATATCTAAGGTGATTACATCATTAATGTGATTGCACAACTACTAGAGGGGCAACCGTCCGCTAATATTTTTACAGTTTTTCAACATTAAATAAATTTATGGCACATTAAATTTAGCAACATCGAATAGATCCCAGTTCACCGATTGTTACGTCAGTATTTGTTCTTTTCTAACAATTAAGTCAAGAACTAAAGTGTCTTGTAACAACTGCAAGTCACTTTAAATTGGTGTTTTACAGTTTAGCTTAAATAGTTCAGTTTGAACATCTCATTTTTGGTATTTGTTTTCATACAAGTCAGAAACTAAAATAAGATAGCGTGGTTTGTTGATGTATTTACCCAACCTTATTTAACTAGAGCTAGGCTATTTTCAAGTTTAATAATTGCTCATACAAAATCTTTAATTTAAAAATAGTAAACATTTTTAGATTGAATAAGTAAATTGAAGCTAAGTATTACAGCAACAATGAGTTTTGCGAATCGAAAATATAGGTAATACTGATTCAGCTACCTCCAATATGGATTTATCCCAGCCCCTCATTTTGAGTTGCAGCCGATTTGTTTGCTATGCAATAAAGTATTTTGTAATAAACCAATAAAACCATCCAGCATTTAACAAAAATTCACCCAGATAAAGCTGACAAAAGTACAACATTTTTTAGTGTCTTTGGGATAATTTCAAAAAACGACTATTGGTTTGATGTTTGCAAGCTCTTCCCAGCAAAGTGTTGATGGATTGCTAGCATCTTACAATCTGTCTTTGATGATTGCAGAAAAAGGCAAGCTTCATACGATTGGTGAAGAATTGATCTCGCCCGCAGTAAAAGAAGTTTTGAACACTGTTTTGCATCACAAGGCTTGTTCCTTAGTAATCAAGTCAATTCCTTTGAGTAATAATACCGTGCAAAGACGCATTGATGAGATGTCAGCAGATGTAAAACATAAGTTATGCAACACATTTAGAAATGCAGAATTTAGCCTCCAACTGGACGAGTACTTTGCCTGAGATGAATTGCTATTACTTGGCTATGTTTGTTTTGTGCACAATGGAGTTTTACGTGAAAAGCTGGCGATAGCTTTATCTTTAAATACTGATACGCCAGGAGAAACTGTATTTCAGGAAGTCAAAACTTATTTTTAAACCACTGCAATTCCGTTGACCAATGTCATCGCCTGTGCAACTGACGGTGCACCATCTATGACGGGCCATTACCGTGGATTCAACGCTTTCTTGAAATCCGAAAATCCTAATGTGATAATATGTCATTGCGTAATTCATCGGCTGCATTTGGTGGCCAAAAATATTAGTGGTCGTCTTAACCAGTTCTTAAAAACTGTTATCAAGGCAGTTAATAAAATTAAAGCCCACCCATTAAACATACGCTTATTCAAGCAATTGTTTGATGAAAATGATGAAGCCTTGTAGCGCTTATTACTTCATACCGAAGTACGATGGCTTTCAAAAGGAAACTGCCTTGCACATTTTAACTTGCTTTTTGATACTGTCGTGGAAGTTTTGCTGAGTTGCGATCCTGGTCGCGCTTAAGAAGTCATTCTCATCAGAAATGATTCTACATATTTATCGGACGTATTCGTCAACTGTATCAGCAAAATTTAGCTAGACTAGATTTTTTCAGTTCGCAAGCTTGCAACAACTTGATTCACGCAGTGGAAGTGATATAAAAATGCTGACATAGATGCATACAGCAAACATCTGCAGGAATTAAAGGTAGACATGGAAGTGCGATTCCAGAATGTACTTCAATTGGAAGTCCTTGACTAGATAATTGACCCATTTTGTGATATTATTTTTGAAAATGGAATTCTGGGAGAGGAACTCATAACACTGAATAGTGATCTTGGACTGAAACCAAAGTTCAAGGTTTCGTATCAATCGTTTTGGCTGCAAAACGAAATTAAAGAAAGATATCTTCATATGTGGGATCGGATCAAACTTTTTCTGATTGCCTTTCCTAGCTCTTACTAGGTGGAGGGTGCATTTAGTGCGGTGATAACGCTTCTGGACAGCAAGAGGAATCGTCTTGAAATAATCAACCGTGGAGACTTGAAACTGTTCCTTACTAAGTTGAAACCTGATATTGACGAATTGATAACAAAACATCAGCCTCATCCATCCCATTCATTCATTTGTATGACAATCTCATCAGAGGTTGCAGTTTATCATGACATGACCTGCAAATCAATTGTTACGCGCCGCGTGCTTCTGTGCTTCAAACTACATGTGCTCTGAATCATTGCCTTGAACTGCGCAACTAACTTTAAGCAGTTCGCTGATCCAACGCATTAGTAGCTATGCTTTCGTTGTGCTGTGTTGCATGCATTGTAACTAGTTTTGCTTCAGGATTTGTGGTTTTTAGAGATGTAATTTGTTATTGTGTTGCTGAGTTTTAAGTGAATAAAAGCCTAAGTTTGGTTCTTACAATACATCAGATATCGCTTGAGCACAAGGGGATGGGAGCTGCTTTACGTTCTCGTTGTCCTCCACCCTGAGCAATTAGTAAACTGGCCAAGTTTGCAGCAACTTGATTATCTCATCTCTTCTCATTACGCTTTATGAATCATTCCATTAAAAGCTAGTCAGTTTGATATTACGTTGTTGAGATGAATGTCGAATAAAAGTGTTTTTACTTTTTGTTGAAGGGGTCGTTCGAAAGTCGTTAGGTTTTTCAGGGGGGCACTAATAGAAAAAAAAGGTTGAGAAACATTGCAATAAACTCATTTTGAAGCCAAAAACAAATGGTAAAGTTTATTGCTGATGCATGTATGGTGCCAGTTGAAGCAAGATGAGATGTTTTGAACATACAAATCTAATCTTATAGTAATGCAATGGCAAGTAGGAAAATTATAATGACTGAACTGGAGATGATTTGGCTACGTTTGTATAATCGTATCCCACGTTTGGTCAACCTCAACCTCTGACTCACATTGATCACATTCAGTAAAGTGACTCTATACGTAAACCAGGCCAGCTCAACACAGGGATCGCCGGCCGCATGCGATCCGCATAAAGTTTTCGTGCAACTCGTGAGAGGTTTGAAAAAACATGCATTAACACTTAAAAATTTTTTTACCGACACGGTTGATCCCCTTCCACCTCCCAAAAAAAAACGTTATTAACTTTTATTTGGGAAAGATATTAAACTAATAATTAAGCAACGCTCAACTGAATAAGAATTAGTTATTTAGAAAAAATAAACCCAAAAAATGAAGAAAAGGCCTTCATGCTTATTTCGAGGTCAAGTGAGTCTCAACTGCTTTTACCTGTAATCGTGACTGCCGTAAATGTGCCATAAATTTTTGCCTCTTTAGAAACGGTAAGCTTAATCTATAAATAACAGTGTCGGCATGCGGCCAACGGAAAACTCTTTGATAAATTCGACTCTTCCTGTTTTGAGTTACGCAGGCAGATGTAGTTTTGATGAGAACTTCTGCAGCTTTCAGAAAAAACACGCTACCTGAGATCATCATATCATGATTTTTTAAAAATTGCAAAACTTACAAAGATCAGTTTACATAAAAACTCATCTGTGACCTCATTTCTCAACCGATTTTCACAACTGTTTTAACAAATAAAGATATTTCACGACCATTCGGACAATATATGAATTGCATATTTATTTTTTGTTTTTATACTAAAACTATGAAACTTTGAGACCTGTAGTGTAACTTTTTGATTTCCTACCAAAAGTGGTGAGCTGAGAAAAAATAGGTTAGCTTAATATATTAAAGTTTTGATAAGGTACCAATAATTAGTGTCGTTTGAATGCTTAGGAAATATGCTTTTCAGCAATACTATACTCGTATGTAACTTCAATGAGTTGGGACTAAGGATTAGTTTATAATGGCTGACCAAAATTGGTTGCCATACATCATGCTCCATTTTTAGTTGAACAATTTTTCTACCATGCCCAAGAAACTTTCAATTTTTATACAAAGTTAATTGTTTGGTATCTTTTGACTATTTTCCTAGCAAGAATGGTTGTTTGGCACTATCAACCTGCAAATAACATTTGCAAAAAGATTTATCGAAAAATAAAGTCTCTAAAAATTTTTAAAGGTAGCCTACAGATCAATGACACTTCAAAGTTTGGTGGCTGGTTTTTATAAATTTACAACTTCTAAAAAACTAAGTCTTTTGGTACATTTTGATTATTCTTGTTTGAAAGCAAAACTAGTTGGTATTATCTATCAAAATTTTTAAAAAGATTCAACTAAAATCAAGTCTCCATAAATTTTTTCTTCTCCAAAAATCTTGGTGATGTTCCAACAAAAATATGAAGTAAAAATGGTCCTGTTTTATCTTTTGCAACCAAATATTGGTGTGAGGCTACATATCATCTAAGTGCTTTATTTCGGGTTAGTTGATTTTTTGATTGATGCGTTTTAGCATCGACCAAGCAACATGCGCGCAGCCAAAAGCTATAGGTTGTTACAGTAGACATACTATGACAAAAAAGTGTAATTATTGGTCCTAATATTTGATTAGTTATTTATGAAAATAAATAATAAGGCGCCCCCTTTCCCACAACTTTGAAATTTTGCTTCCAAAAACTTCATGAAATAAACCAACAAAAGTTTTTGATATCGTTGGATGTTTTAATTGTGCGCGACCTCAGTTTCTAAGTACGTCTATGCCGGCAACAGAGCAAGCCAAATGAAGCCAGGAACTTCAATAACTTTGGGGAAAATATGGCGGCCATGCACAACCCATTATAATATTTGATTAAACTGATTTGATCTTGGAACGGCAATTGGCTATGTCAACAACACATCAACTTTTTATAACTGTTTTTACAAGTATCACTCGGGTGAAACAGGCGCAGCGGGCTCAACCGATGTTCTTAACTATGAAAACATATCATTGATGATCTGTTATGATAGTCCATGTATGTATATACGACCTCTGCCAAGGCCGTGGGTAATTATCAAAGACTTTCAGGCTCCTTAAAATTTTTACCGTAGCCCCATTCTTAGTAGGAACTCTGGTAAACAATAACAGCCGATGGAACTTCATTTTTGTAGATTTTTCAAGCTTAAGTCTAATGAGTGTTTTTCCTTGTAGGGGCACGTCCAATGCGGATTATGTTACAAGCTGTTCCAGTTTCAGCAAGGGTGATGAAAAAGGAAGCTGCATCCAAAGCCACCAGTAAAATCACCGAGGTTAAAACTCGAAAATTTTTTCCCGAAACTTGGCTTTGGACTTCAAATGTAGTTGGGTAAAAGTAGTACCCATCGTTTATGTTAGATGCAATTTATGAACATCAACTTTTTATAGATGTAGTTTGTAGACTACAATCACACTTTTGATAAAATAATAAAATCATTTCAGAACCAACTGCTTATCTAAAAGAATTCCCAAGTCATACTTTGGTTAACAATTAGGATATGGGGCATAGTAGCTTTTCTTTTTTTTAGTCTTTATGTTGCTGAGATACCAATTTTAGTGCTTTGTTACTTTAAGTTACATTGCAAAAATTGGCATGTCCCCTCATTACTAACTTGCATGCTTGTACTTTTCTTGGTTGTCACTAGAACACTGCATGACTGTGCGTGGGATTAGTATTTTTTGTGTGTGTTTACTTTAATTTGCTTTTGACTTTAAATGATCGTCTTATGCATTGACCAAATGATTGGTAAGTTCTGGTATACTGGCATGTAATTTGTTTGGAAAAGGTAATATATTTTTACCTTTCAAAACCAATTACATGCAGAGATAGGTTGTGTTCAGGCTCTACCCGCAGCTGCAAGTTCTGTCGATGTGTTTTAATTGCAAGCACAGATTATAAGAAGGAAAAAATTGCTAACAATAAATTTCTTATCTTAATAAGCAGAACGTTTAACTTGCAGCCTTGCGATTGCTGGTCAATGCCATGTTACCAATATATCGATCCAATATATATATATATTTCATCCACCCTGTATATATATATATATATATATATATATATTCAAATAGAATAAGAGGCTCCACCTCATGAGCCACTAGGCGAAACAAACTGTTGTGGTTTTAATGTATTTAATGTCTATTCTGTAGCTGTTCAAATAGAGATATATTACGACTCCGGCAAGTTTGCTCTTGAGCACTATGAAGCTAAGTGACTATTTTGTATGTATATATATAAGAACCCTCTTCAACTGTGGCTAAGTGTTGTATTTTCTTCTCTAATACAAACTTTGAAAATAACTCTGAAGAATATCATGCGAGGTTTGCCTTTAACATACTTGAATTACAATTACTTTAATTTGAAGTAAGGATGAACGTGCTGGGATCTCAAATTTCTAAATTCACTCAAAAATAAGAATCCAAAAATAAAATTTTCAACAAATATTTTGATTCGAAACAAAATGTGTAGCCCAATTTTTACTGAAGCTCGTATCATTTTCGTTTTTCCGCACAGGTAACTGCGTGGTTATATGTTTCCATACACGTCAGGCATTTGTTTGCATTGCGCTATGCTGTGCTTCACGTAATGCCTTACAACGAGTGGATGAATTTATTCTTTTTTGTAGTGCAGATGTTCTACAGAAATTTGATACAGTGTTCTTTTTACTTTTGAAATGGTCTTGTTTTTTGTTTTGGATCAGAATTTGATATTCCAGATTCCAAATAATTACTCCAGAATATTCTTCAATAGTGAATTATTCCAGTATGTGCATCTCTAATTTGAAGTTCATTAACTGAACGTTTTATGTAATTCCAATGTTTGTAATGAGCAAATATAATGTTGCAAATCTATTCATGCTTGATCTCATGTGACCGTGGTTGGTTGTTCGACAGTGCCGCCATTTTTGTTCACGCACCTATTTACATAGGGCGGATGGTTCTACGACTTTCAACACAAATGCCCCTGACACCATTACCTCCTGGGTGCTCAGTGCTTTCTCTATTTCTGATGAATATGGTTTGGGCATTGCCAACACATCGCAGGTAACAGACTAGTATTTACAGTATTTGTGGGGCAATAATATTCCAAAAAATAGAAGCAAACTATCGTTGCGTTTGTAATGAGGCCGCTGTTTAAAAACCAGAATGATTCAAGCTTTATTTTTCAAACTTTTAAAGGTAAGGTGTCTACTTTTAGAGTTAAACCTAATCTTTCTTAGATTATTGACCAAGAATTAGTGTTTGTCAAAAAAATGTGAAAGCACGAATGGTAGTTGTCGTTTGCACGCAGTTGTGTTTTAAATTGCGATCATTGTTAATTATCGCGTTTTGAGTTTGATTCACACTAAACGAAAGGGAATCAGTGAGTGTTAAGCAAATGAACGTTTTTGCATTGTTTCCACATCTAGTGTGAATTAGCATGAAGAAGTATTGCCGGTTTAACGTTGTCTACACTTACATGTGATTGAAAATTAAAAACTTTGGTATTGTAGGTTGACCTTTTTACTATTGCTTACGCATATGCGTATCTACTTCCATCAAAAGGTTGTTAAAGTGCAATTTATTTGTGAAGACTGTTACAGTGCCTGCGAAATGAGTTGCTTTCGCTTTTATACTTATCAGCCACTGCAACAAAAAGCCCCCACCTCCTCGCCTGTTTGTCGCATCAAAAATAAAAAAAATTGGTAGTTCTTTTCCCAGAAAGGCAACAAGTTAACTTGTCAGTTGTTGCTCCAACTACGTCTTTCGTATAGTGCACCAAGCAGGGAAGCTTCGAATATCATCAGTAAGTACCTTTGGCATAAACAGATTGAAGTCTGAGGCAGCAACCTACTGCATTCTGACTCTAGCCGCTGTTCCATCGAATAAGCCAAGTTTTGAAGTAGCATTTACTTGACATGCATGGGATTGCAGGGAAGTTAAACAAACATTGAGCAGACGATGAGACTTTTTTTGTCATGAAATTAAAAAAAGCTTCATCTTGTGACGAAAGCAAATGTTTTTGCCCTTTTAGTGGTATGCTTTGTACTGGAAATATTGAAGTGTACTTCAACGTGTATAAAAGCGCAAGAAAGCAACTTTAAAGTGATGTATGCAGGACCAGTTTTTGAGCTTCGACGTTTTTCCTGAAGTTAAAAATAATTGTTGACAAAGCGCAGGCTTAAAATCAGGTCTGTGTAATCTCCACAAAATAAACGTTTTACTTGCACTGTTTTTTGATCTACTTATTGTTATTATTATTTGTATTGTTGATTTCAGATAACTGTTTTCCGAAACTTTTTTGTATCATTGAACTTCCCACTTAAAATCATTCGAGGAGAGGTTGTTGTGGTCCAAGCGAACGTTTTCAACTACTTCAATGACCCACTCAATGTAAATTTTATTGCTAGCAGTTTATCAAAGGATCGATCTTGTCTATACCTGCCCGGCTTGTTGATTTTGATCGAGAACACAATCATCTCAAGATCTTTAAACCTTTTACCGATGGTCCAGGCATGAGACAGCAACCATCCTAAACAAAAGCATAAACTGTTAACGGTTTAAAAAGAAAAATTACATTTAGCTTGAACACTTTAGATGAGCGGTACCTTCAAAGCGAATAGCTATTGGTGGTTGATGGATCTTGGTTTCTCTCACGACATTGTACAAGATAATTGAGCGCTTTTCATATTCTAACCTCGCGAAATATATCATCGCATACACTAGAACTGGGAGTTGCTGGAAATCTAACAAGTTTTGATCTTGGTAACTTTGGATGTTACCTTACAGGTCGAAGTAAGCCTGAATGAGAACGGTTTGTTCGATTTGGTGTATCCAAATAATGATAACAGAGAATTCGGGCCTGTTCATTCCATTCGAGTTCCAGGAAATGGAGCTGCTTCCGTATATTACCCTCTACGGATGACTTCGCTTGGCAATGTTCCAGTGCGTGTGACCGCTGTGTCCGAACTTGCGACCGACGCCGTAATCAGGGATGTTTACGTTCGAGTAAGTCTGCTACTAAGCTAAGACCGGTGACATTGCAGTGAAAATGTTAAAGTTAAAGACTGTGTAAAGATTAGACGTCTTGCATCTAATTAGCTTTAACTTTTTCCTCTGTTGGACATTACTTTTGGTATCTTTAGTGTTTTCTGGTTTATGTCAACAACCAAAAAGTATTCTAAGAAAACTTTTGTTTGTTGTCTCCTAAATTTTACGGTTGACAGAAGTTCTATATCTTTTATTCACAAGGGAAGTGATGACAACGATCATTTGAGACCATATATTTCAGACGAAGCATGAAGTATCTTTATCTGTATTATTGTTCTGGAAACCTGCCAACGAATACAGTGTTGAGACATTGCTGATATTTTCACTTTTCACAGCCTGAAGGCATTGAGGAGTGTTACTCTTCTTCGTTGCTGATCAACCGTGAATCACGTGACGATGACGTCACTCGTGATGAACTTGAAGTGAAGATTCCTGTTGGAATAGTGGAAGGATCAGCGACAATCAATCTTTACGTCTATGGTGAGGCTGCTACGTTCTGTTCTGTTTGCTGATCTTGCAAATAACTGACCACGAGCGCAATGCTTTCACAGAAGACGCATGTCTTCAAGAAAGACGCTTAACCACAATAATTGGCGGTGTTTGTGCGGTTATGTCACTTGTACTAATTCACAAATCTTGCAAAAATATAACTTCAAAGTGGACCTAATCACAAGCTGCTGTATAAACCTTTTTACTGGCCATGTCAATTGATCAAAACCTTTTGTTCTAACTCGGAAGAGAGAGAAAGCCGACTTTTGAAATCCAGTTTTCTCGGTTTACGGAGATGCGGAGTTCACTTCATGTTTCTTGCAATGTCATAAACAACATTTCGAAACTTTGCTATGTCGATGGCATTTTCTTTCTTTGATACAATTTTTTTATTTTTTCCACCTGTTTTCTCCATGCTATCTTTGGTCGCCTTCTCCCTTTTTTTTAACAACTTCAAAACCTCATGTTCTTCAAAACTTGTGATTACTATTCTTTCTCCATACCTTCCCAAACTATGGCAATTCATTCGCTTTAGCTAATCTATCTAGAGTTTGTTCTCAATCCAGCTTATCCCTAAGTTCTTGTTTATTTCTTTTTTCAATCAATTTATCTCACGTTGTTTTTTATTCTTGTTCTCTAAGTCCTTCTCAAAGACTTGGCTTGATATAAATTTAATTGATATAAGCTGAAACGAAGGTGAAAAATGTTTGTAACATTTTCAGAAAATACGTACATCATGAAGCTAAAGAATGATCGCCTCTTACTGATGATATAAAATAGCTTTTAATGTTTCAATTGCTGCAGGAGAAATTCTCGGAAGTACATTGAAGAACTTGGGGCGCTTGCTGCAGACACCTAGCGGATGTGGGGAGCAGAACATGCTCAGTTTTGCTCCCGACGTGTTTGTGACACTTTATCTCAACGCGTCTGGTTTATTGGATGCTGAGACGCGCGAAAAAGCGTACAAGCATTTCTACGATGGCTACAGCAACGAACTGAGGTAATTGAAATTTGGTTTGTTGATGTTGCTGTTTTCACATCTTTTGGGACGTAGACGTGGTGGAAGGTCTAGGAGCTCCGTGAGTTGAGCAACTATCTCAGCCTTGACTAAAGGATCAACGGTGCGGCTAGAGTTTGGTGGTCTGGTGCGTAATGAAGTCAAGTGTGACATAAAAACCTCGTTGAGTGGAGGCCGCCGCCGCCGCCTTATCAAGTTTTTTTGAAGAGAAAATATAAGTAAAAGACTTCCTTTAACCATGTGTGATTTAAAACTGAATATTAAGAACGACAAGGATACATTTTTCTTTAGTTTTGTACTTTAATCCCTTCAACTAATTTTTAAATCACTACCTTTTTTTTAATTTCACAATTTAGGTTTGGGAATACTCATCTCTAGATTGGATTTAATGGAATAAATAGCTGCGTCTTGGTGTAGTCTTTTTTGTTTTGGCTAAATAAAGTCAAACTGACCAAAAAGAAAAATATGTAATTGCCACATTTTTGTCGTAGATACAAGCATACCGATGGATCGTACAGTGCATTTGGAAGTCGCGACCGCTCCGGCAGCACGTGGCTGACTGCGTTTGTCGCGAAATGCTTTATGTTTGCCCGTCAACTCCGACCAAACTTGGTTGAAAAGCGGATCATTGACCAGGCTCTGTATTTTCTGACGCTTCAACAAAATCCAAACGGTTCATTCAGAGAGCCCGGCAAAGTATCACATCAAGATATGCAGGTAAAACATTCGCGTGGCTCGTAGCTGCTTTCGGGCGATGTTTTACAAAAAGCCTCATTTAGGCTTGAGACGGACGTTTTATTACATATCAAACTTACTTTAAGCATTTAGGTGAGGTCCATGCTTATCGCATACGTGTGCTGCTTTGTCTTGGTCATTACACTGCCGTCTTGTGATAATAAAATGTCTTTGCGGTTATACAAAGAACTTGAGTTCAGACTCGCTTCGAAGTTCCTAGCACAGCTGGCACCTTGAATTTCTCCCACAAACATTGTAACCAAAAGGAAACGTAGAAAGTGCCATTTCAACTTTTCTGATTGCACTAATTTTCTATTGTTTGCTTAAAAATAGCCGTTTTCTGATTGGTTGTATTTTAGGGTGGAGTGAACAGCGTCACCACCATGACTGCTTACGTGTTGATTGCTCTGAAAGAAACGAACTTCACCGGAGGAAACCAGGTGCAGTATGTAATCACAGGATGCCCCCGTGTAGAACTTCTCTTAATGTCGCAGATTGTTGCGGTTTACTTTTAAGTGATTTGTGGCAGCGCTACTGAGCTAAACCGCATTTTTTTGCCGTAAAAGGGCGTTTTATTGGTTATTTGCTTAGCACAAAAATAAAGCAGGGTATCGATGCTAGAATAAGCAATTATATCAAAACAACTGCCTTTTTTGGAAGTTTATTTGTAGCAAAAAATACTGCAAGCACTCTTACAGATTTGTACTAGTAGAAGCCAATCTAGTATTAGATTGTCCAACAACATGCGAAGTTTCGGCAGAGTAAATATTTTTAGTGATATCAAATATCAAGAGAAAGCTGGCAACAAAACTTATTATGTAGTGACAAAAAATCGACGCTTAAGCTTTTCGGAAGCACATTCTTTTATCATTCTTTCCCCCCCTAAATTCATCAATAATAATGAATTATGTCACTTTTGTTTATGGAGAAAAAAACAGATTTAAAGAATTTAATTTTTCTAACGCACTACAGCCAGTTAAGGTTATAGTATTGGTGTATTTGATCTTGGAAAATATTGATTTTTGTAAATTTTACGTCTCATGAAGAAATCTGTTTCAGTTTAACTTTGGAGTTTTGTTTTTGAAAAAAAATTTATAATATGTCTCGAATCTTGCTACTATCCCTCTCCGAACTTGTAACTCAATTAAGTTTAAATTTTTTAAAGTTTTCCTTCATTTTAGACCATCAGCAGGGCAGCAAACAGTGCACGTTCTTACTTGGAAGCGAACTTGGACACCATACGCAACGAACCATACGCACTGGCGCTGGTTACGTACGCACTTCATGTGTCAGGCAGCACTAGAGCAAGAGAAGCTCTTACTGATCTTGAAAGACTAGCGACGGAGGAAGGTGAATTGATCGATTTTGGGTGAAACTATGATTATAATACTTCAAGAAAGCTAGGTTCGTGTGACACCGCCACAACTTCAACCTGTAAACAAATTCAATTTTGTGCACCAGCTCGAGGACTGGCAGTTCAAACTGCATTATTGTAGTAAATATTTAGTGACCGAATATTCTGTCCGATTCCGCTTATATAATTTCGCTAATGAGTGCGTTTTGTTCAATCAATTAATAACACTAAGACAGTGTTCCTTAAGTGCCGGTCTGCGTTAATTTTTCTGCCGGTCCGTTGAAATTATTCCAATTTTTAACCCTAATTGCAAAATCTTTAAGGCCGTATGAGTTAAATTAATACTGCGAATTTAATATTAATGGCGAGCTTAACACATTTTCGTTTGCATAAAGTAATAAAGAGTCTACTGGTTTATCTTACATGAAAGAAATTCCTCATTAAAAGATTTTTTCCGAGATGCGGAGAGGCATATTTTTATGCTTAGCAAATGTGCCACGTTGATGTCCACGCATAATAATTTAACATTGTAACAATTTTGGATCTGTAATATCCACTGTTCATTGGCAAACAATTAAACTGCTTCTGATTTTTTCTTTGACTTCAGCTTCATCTCTCATCAAGACCAAGCAGAGAAATGGGGCAAATGTCAATGCTCTGCTTTGTATTTCAAAACCTTAGCCGCCCCGCGTTTAGCACGTATTGATAATATCAAGAAGAGAGCCGCAAATTTCTCAACAATTGGAATTCTGATGCCAAATGCCTACTTTTGCCTTATGAGAATTTTTTTTAGAATATAAATTGATTGTGTTTAATAAATTTTCGTTACATTTTAAAAGATCACTGAGTCGTAAGAGTTGTTTTGAAATTTTACCGGTTGGTAACTTTAACAAGGTTAAGAACCTCTGCACTAGGCAACAAAATTTTTGTTTGGCATTTGCTAGGTGAGACGGATTCTAAGGTATACTTCTAGCGCTGAGTTCAAATTTGCCATAACCTTGGTTTTAACATCTCAGGTTTTTTAATTATTATTTTTTTTTAAATAATAATTTTTAAATACAATACAAAAAGATGGTAAAATTTTACGTACAAATGCAAGTGCGATGTCTTAATATTTTGAACGACTTTGCAATAAAACTAAGCAAACTTCATGTGATCTGCTCGAATCAACAGCCGCCTCAACGTGGTGGTGCGGTCCCCGACCCCGTTTGGGTTGGGTCGAAATGGCTGTTGGCCTTCCCGAGGGTCCCAATTACCCTGGGCACTCCCCTTCATTTTTTCCTATGCTGCCCCCTGAACGATCGCAGAAGGGCAGCACACAGCTTCTTCAAAATCCGTCGCCTGTTTTCACTTTTTCTTTTCTCCTGCTTTTCTTTTGCCTGTCTTCGTTTCCTCGTTCTTCTCCTTCTCTTGATGAGCGGTAACGTTCATCCCAACCCTGGCCCCATTTTTCCCTGCTCTGTGTGCTCTGGAAATGTGACCTGGCAGGGCAAGTCAGTGCAATGCTGTACCTGCCCCAAATGGGTCCATCTAAGGTGCTCACAACTTTCCTCTCCAAATTCAGAGCTCTTGGCAGCTCTCAGTCTTGGAGCTTCCCCCCCTGCCGTAACACTATGACTCCTTCCTCGGACTTCTTGGACATGTATACCTCCATTGTACAATCTGGCCCCCCTCTACTGATGCTGCACTCCCGCCCCACCCTCGTCTTCAAACTTCTTATCCCCCATCCGCCCATTCTATATCTTGTCCCTCTGCCCCCTCACCTCCGTCCCTTGCTCCTGGCTGCCCTTCTACGCCTCATGCTTCCTCTCCTCCCCCATGACTTTCTCAGGGTACTCCAATGGAATGCTGGAGGTCTTCGAGCCAGGAGCACTGAACTACTCCACTTTCTCTCGTCCCACCCTGTCGACCTTATCTGCATCCAGGAATCCAATATTAACTTATCTTCCTCTTTCCGCATTCCTGGATTCTCTGCTCTGCGTTCTGATCGCACCCACTCCCGGTATGGCATTCTTTCTCCTGATGCCACAAACGCTAGCGGCGGCGTCATCATTTTTGTCAAGCAGGGCCAATCCTTTTCTGAACTCTCTACTTCTCTTTCTTCGCTCAATCCCTACTCTGATTATGTAGGGGTCAACATCTCTCCCAACAACTCCTCCTCGGTGTCATTTCTTAATGTGTACGCCCACCCCTATTTGCTCTTCTCCGACGGATGGCAGAACCGACTCCTTTCCTCCCTCCATTCTTCCCTCCAGAAATCTTTTCATTCTGGGAGACTTCAATTGCCATCACCCTCTCTGAGACTCAAAAGGTACTTCCGACCCCCGCAGGGAGGAAGTATTTGACTGGGTCATCTCTTCTGACCTCCTCCCCTTCAATAACCCTGACACACCCACTCTTCTCCATCGCTCTACTGACAGTCGCTCCTCTCCTGACATCTCCTTTGCTCCCTCTTCTCTCGCCATTTCTTGCTCCTGGGAGGTGCTTCAGGACCTTGGTTCTGACCACCTATCGATTCTTCTATCTGTCCCTTTCTTCCCGGTCTTTCGTCTCAACGAGCGTCCTCCTTTCTTCGACTTTTAGAAAGCTTGCTGGGATGATTATGTCTTCTACTTTGACTCTCACTGTCCTACTGCAGAGGAATACTCGTCTCTTTCTCATTCCTCTGCTGCTGCTTTCTTTACCTCTCTGGCATTGAATGCGGCCAAATCTTCCATTCCTTTCGGCCGCATCAAACGCCATCCTAAAGCCTGGTGGTCTGCTGAGGTGGAAGAAGCGGTTAGTGAAAGACGCAAGGCTTTTGCTGCTGCTCACAGAAGTGATGAAAATCGCCAGGCTTACATCTCCGCTTCTCGACGCACCTTGTTAGTCATTGCCAAGGCCAAGACTGAGGCATGGCAGACGACTTGCTCTTCTCTTTCACCTAGGTTTAACCCTAAATCTGTGCACTCTCTCCTTCGCTCTATCGCTGGCACGCCTTCCTCGTCTTCCTCCTCTCCTAACTTTCCCAACCGTTCTTCCCCAAGGGAATCGGCTTCGGTCTACGCCGCTTACCTGAGGTCTCACTTTTCCGTTTCTCAGCCAAAGGCCCTACGTAGCAGAGCAAGAGGCTACCCCTCTGAGCTCCGCCGTGCCACGTGCACTGAGGAGTCTCACTCGTCCTTTTGCTCTCCTTTTTCTCCCGCTGAATTTCATGCGACTGCCTCCAACCTTTCCTCATCCACTGCCGCTGGCCCAGACAAAGTTGCCTATCCCATGTTAAAGCACCTTCCTCGCTCTGGCATGGATTTTCTTCTTCACAACTTTAATCTCTCCTGGTCTTTGCATTCCTTTCCTTCCATCTGGAAGACATCTTCTATTATTCCCATCCACAAGATGGGAAAACCTCTTGACTCTCGTGCTTCCTTCCGGCCTATCTCTCTCACCTCCTGCGTATCAAAGCTGTTTGAACGCATCATTCTATTTCGTCTACTCTTCTTTCTGGAATCTAATTCCATTCTCTCTCCCCGCCAGGCCGGTTTCCGCTCTAAACGATCTACACTCGATCCAATTCTGTTCCTTTCTCAGTCCATTTCGGATGGGTTTAACAAACCCATTGCGGGCTCTCGGACGATCCTGTCTACTATCGATTTCTCGAAAGCTTTTGACTGTGTCTGGCGTCCCGCTCTTTTCCACACACTTATTTTGGCTGGTCTTCCTTCTTGCTTTGCTCGTTAGACTAGATCTTTCATTTCTGATAGGCGCGCTTGCGTGGTTTATCAAATCACAAAAGCAGCTCCTTTTGAGTCCGCCGAGGTGTTCCGCAAGGATCTGTTCTTGGTCGGAGCAAATGTGAGGCCTGCTATTTCTCAGCGGATCCCCATCAAGCTAACCTCCAGCCCAACCTCCTCCTACTCGGCTCCCGCCTCCGTTTCAATCCCATTCCAACTTTTCTTGGGGTCACCTTCAACGGCACTCTTTCCTTTTCTAAACATGTATCTTCGGTGAAGGCCAAATTTTTTCCACGTCTTAAGGCCTTACGCTGTATTTCTGCTTCCTCATGGGGCCCCTCTAAGGAGTCCCACTCTCTTCTGTATACAGCTTTTCTTCGGTCCCTTCGCACTTATGCTTCACCCGGATGGTTTTATGTCTCAAGCGTTACCAATTTCACCAAATTGGAACGCCTCCACCGAGCGGCCAGTCGCGCCATCACCGGCTGCCTCTCGTCCTCCCCTATCCCACTTCTTCTCTCCGAGGCTTCTTTACCTCCCCTACGAGTCACTCTGACTCATTTCACTCTTTCATCTTATGAGCGGGCCCTTCGTCTCCCAACCTCGTTTCCTATTTCAGATTTGGCTAGACTTGGAGTGAAACCAAGACTCTGCAGATCGTCCTGGAGAGCTTTTGCGTCCACTCACCCGCTCATGCTTCCTTCTACTTGTTTTAGGGAGGGTCTTCTTGCTTGCCCTCCCTTTCCTCCTTGGAATCTGCCTTCCTTCACTGTGGAGTTTACCCTTTCTTCTTCATGCTCCCGATCTGATCCCACTCTCTCTCTCGCCAAGGTGTGGCTCTCGTCCACCTTGACTCTTTCCTCCCTCATAATCTGGTGCTCTAGAATAACGGCTCTGTTCCTTTTCTTCTTGGCAAAGGCGTCTCTGGCGTACTTGCCAACTGCTTTTTTTTCAGCTTGCCCAGTATGTTCAAGTTTTTCCGTTGAAACCTGCCCCATTCTGCACGCTCTTTGCTGGTCTCGGCAGCACCAACAAGCCTGCCACTTCTCTTCTCTTATCTTCCTGTCTGATTCCCGTTCTGTCCTCTCCTCCGTCTTTCTTTTTATCTCAAACTCTGTGGCAGATCTGGCAAGAACTGTCTTCTCTCTCCTTCTGTTCTATCAGACTACAATGGGTCCCCGGACACTCGTTTCTCCTGGGAAACAACGCGGCTGATGAGCTGGCCAGACGGGGAGTGCTACTTGCGCCCTCCGCTATCCCTTGTAGTCTCTCTTCTCGTATCTCTCGTATCCACTCTTGTCTTTTCTCGGACTGGAGGAGTACTGCCTCATCGAAATGTTTTGACACACAGGTTCCCTCAATTTCCACTGAGGAACTCGGGCTCCCTCGTCATGCTCGCTGTGTATTCTCTCGTCTACGCTGCAACGGACACAGCCTGCTGTTAAGCTCTTATCTCTCTAGGATCGGCAGAATCGTGAATTCTTCTTGCAGCGCCTGTGGACACCCGTCCCAAAACATCTCTCATCTCATTCTGCACTGTCCAGCTACGGACTCTTTGTGCCGCTCACTCTTTGGCGACTCTTTGTCTCTTTACGACCTCTGGCCCAGACCCTAAGGGTAGTTGCCCGGCTTCTGGGGCTCCATGGTCTTCCGTCATGCCCCCATTCCTCGGAAGGGGTTGGGTAAACAACAACAACAAGAAATCAAACGTCATGATATTCTACGATAACTAAGGGAGCAAACGTCAATTTTAGTCATTAATCTGTCAAAAAAATTTTGTCAGCCTCACTCAACAAATAATGTGTGCTAGGTTACACAATTGGTGTGATTTGTTTCTGTTGATTTCAGGGGCTATGAAATACTGGAAAGCAAATAAGCCACTTCATGCTTCAACACTTGATGAAAGATGGATCCCGCCCTACTATCAACCGCCTACAAACGAGATCGAAATGACGTCATATGCCTTGCTTACTTACAGTTATCTTGGTGACATCAGTAGCTCGATTCCAATTATAAAGTGGTTGACATCAAAGCAAAATGAATTTGGAGGTTACTCATCTACTCAAGTAAATGGCTGTTTGCATTAGGGTTGGTGATGAGAAATGCGAAAACAAGAATCAAACGCAAATCTTCAAAGATTTATGACGGTAGTTTGGAAAATCTGCATTATCAATGCAAAATGCAAAAAGCAATATCTATAGCCACTTTATAAACTATAAAAATCGACTTTGTTTGATGATCATTGTTCAGTTACACTAACGCTTTCTTCTTTAAGTTAAGCTTTCGCGCGACTAAAATATAGGTAAAAATGGCTTGATAAATTGACAGCTAATTCTACACTAGGGTAGGCAAATTTTTGTTGCAGGAGATGCAAGAAAATGGGATTAGTTCTTTAAGTCGCGTTCGCAAGTGGCACTTTTAACGAAGAAAATTACAAACGATTTCCACTTGGATGTCCGAAATTGGGTTGTTTTTTATAAAACACGTTGCGTAACATTGACATTACCAGTACCATAGTTTCCATTAGTGGTTATGCAACTGTTCTCGTCTCAGTTTGCTAGTATTCTACGGTTTATGTTTGCTAGCGATTACTCTAGACAAGCACTGCAGGCATAGTACAGGCGTAGGAAACATAAGACATAGTTGGCGTAGTAGTCCTTGGCACAGTGGATATAGGCATAGTAATAATAGTACAGCATAAGTGTTAGAGACATATTAGGCATAGTACGCCATAGCAGATACATCAAAAGTATAGTAGACATTGTAGAAACATATTGGCCTAGTAGCCAATGGTAGCGCGAAACTGCATAAGAATTGACACAGTAGAGGAATAGTTGTCAAAGTTCAGGTAAAGGTAGCCTCTAGTAGCCTCGGTATAACAGAGACGAAGTACCCTAAAAAAGCGAACAAAAAGCATTGTACGTTATCCAAAGTAAAAGCATATGGCGCCCATAGTAAAGGCTTAGATAGGTAAAGTGCTGGCAGAGACATAGTAGTACTAGTTATGGTTGAGGTACAGACATCCTACAGTCAAATTTAGTATTTGAAGCATTTGTTGTAGAGCAGGATAAGCGTTAGTGTGACTTAGAAACGAACATATAAAGTAGGCTTATTCAATAACGCAATAGAAAAAACATAAGTTTACTTTAAGGACTACGAAAAAATGCAGAAAACTCAACAAAGGTCGGCTTTAAAGTAATAGCCGGCATAGTAGGGTTCTTCGACAAACTAATAATGAGCTCAAAAAACGCTTAAACTGCCTACTTAAAGCCTAAGAAAGATATTTTACCAGAAAATTACCGATAAAGGCTCTTGTTTTCAACCTCGTGATCATATCTTTGCAGAATAGATTTAACAGAAAGCGTTACTATGCTTACCACGCCTTCTGTGCCTGTCATATCTATTGTCTACTATGCCCAACTCCGCCTGTACTATATTTGCCATTCTTAATTAGTACTACTCCTTTAACTCTATATTCTTTATGGATTTGTTTAGTTCGAATCAGTTGGTTTGTATTAAACAACCAACATACAATTTCGGTTCCAATAAAATAAAATTTAGAGCTGTACAACCACCTAAGGAAAATATGCTGATGAGGCGTTTATCAATGCTATATGCCCAGAGCGACATTTTACTTTGCATCAAGCTGTGAGTAGCCAGCAAGCCTTTTAACTCCAATGAAGTCTAAGCTTACTGAGGTTTTGAATCTTGGATTTTGTTCTTGAAGTTTTGCGCCATATCAGTTGTAATTGTTTATCATTTCACAGGACACAGTAATCGCCATCCAAGCACTCTCCACCATTGCTGGTTTGATGACAGACCGCGCACAAGACCTGTCAATCAGCATATCTCACAGCGTGGATGAAAGCTTCGCGGAAACTTATGATATCGACAGCGCGAACAAGATGATCTTCAACTCGTTAGAGGTAACTAGCGTGAGTCGCCCAGCAGGTCCACCAGTCAGCTTTGTCTGGAAAAACATTAATTCAACCTGCTGCGCCGGCTTCACCCTAATATCATTTCTGATAGGTGCTACAATAAGTTGGTATAATTAGCGCGATGGTGTACTGGTGAGAGCGTCCGTATCGCAGTCGGTAGGCCTGGGGTTCATTCCCTAAGTCGAGTCATACCAAAAGACTTTAAAAAATGGTATTCACAGCCTCCCTGCTTGGCGCTCAGCATAAAAAGGGGATAGTGTGGAGAACAAGCCGGCAAGCTTGCTTGTTGTGTCCTTGGACAAGGCACTTAACGGGACGCCTCCACCTTTATGTGGTAGACAGGTGGCCCACCCGTACTTCACCGGGTTACAATTGTGAAGTTGCTAACCCAGCATGTCGTAAAAAACGACTCTTGGGTACCCACCAGTGGCAGTCTGCCTTGTTGGTAGTGGGGCTATCAGCCACTCAAGACTGGTTCGAAATGGGCTGCCATTTTTCCCCTAGCCTAATTTCAGTTAAGTTGACAACATGCCGTACCTCCATCCGAGGAAGAAACGGGGTAACCACAAACAAACATGAGTTGGTATTAACGGGGGCATCGCCTTTATGTTCCTTATCCTAATCGTCGTATTTTTAATTAAAAGTGGTTTGATTCATCAAGTCTTTATCTTTTTACAAATTTTGCCCGTTCGCTTCAATGAGTCTAGGGGCATGAAATTGAAGCCAGTAGTGGCGTCGTAATCGTTTTTGTTTACTGTTACATAAAGAAGTTACTTGTTCGCCTACGCTTATTTCACGTGCGTTGCCAAGCTTCTTGGCTGCACCTATGTGCCTTGATCCCAGAAAAAAAACATACCTCTTCCCAAATGCTACCCAGTTGGTCTAATGACACATTTTAATGAAAAAAGTTTCCTTCGATAGGTACCATATCAAATATGACACCAACTTCTTTGTTAATTTTCGGTCAAACCTTGGATTTCATAAACTATGCCTCACTAATACCGACTTTTCTCTCATAAATTGAAATTGCCCTTACTCACCAACCGGCAATAATTTCACAAATTTTTGACCAAGCGTATGGAGATTTAAACTGAAAGCTTTGGATTGACTCTATAGTGATTGGTAAATTTACAGGGTTAAGTGGTAGGCCTAAAGAGCCTAATATAGGGGCCCCCACCTTTATGCGCGTAAATTCAATCATTGTACTTTAAATTAATACAGGCCTTACAAATTCTCCTTGTCCCTTTAATAAGTATAGGGGCACTAAGTCAAAGTTGGGGTGGGTGCTGTTATGGTTTTTGTCTTGCGATTTCACAAACGTAAGTGATTTTGCGGCACGCTTACTTTGCAAGTCAGTGAAATCCATCGCAGTAATATCGGTTGCACCAAGATTCTTGGATGCACTTATGTGCTTTGGTCTCGGAATAGAGAAAAAGGGCTGTTTTATAGTGGCAGATTGAGGGAGAAATGTGGAATATGCATACCTCAACAGCCTTTCTTGGTCTAGGTGTTTGTGACTATTTGTTTGATTTGTCACGAAAACGAATTTTGTTTAAAGTACCTTTGAAAAAGTTGATCTCAAGAGAAAAAGAAGGGTTTTTACCTTCAAAAATACTGTGTCTGTTTAGACTTCTCACCTTCTTCTCCAAAAGTTTCTAAGTCCTCCATTGCTATACATCATTTATTCAATCACTTGGTTGGCGTAATAATTCACTTTCAAGAAAAAATTTTTCTCCAAAGATACGATTGTATATTTGATGCCTACGATTTCACACTGTAGTGTAGACCTTCTAACCTATTTTTTTTCTTAATTTTCGATCAGACTTCGAATTTTATAAACTCATAAACGGCTTTGCCGGCGTCGTCCACAGGGCTTCCATCAGTAACGACCTTTATCAAGGAGTGTGCTATATGGTGTTGGGCCTGGCTTAATTAGGCCCAGCATCATTATCCATTTGATTAAGCTATAGGTACAAAGTGCTTTAGTTGAGCTTGTGTGCCCATAACTACTTTCGGTTGTTAGCATCCAGCCTGCATTGCTCAGCTACGACCGCTTATGTTGAATTTAGCCCCCTCACTCCGATTTGGTCGTTTTCGTCACACTACATTTAAACTTGTCATAGTGCGGTCAAAAGCAATTTTTTGCTCAAACGTTGCTGGCTAAATGCCAATTGTACCGAATTCTGTACAAAAAAGGAAAATCCCCCCAAAGTTGCCAATCAAATTTTAACACCAAAAACACGTTTGCCTAACCGGTTTCAGCATATTTGGCCAGAAGAAAAATTTTTTTGAATATTAGATCATAATTCTGGCATGAAGGGGTTAGTGTTAATCAAGCTAGCTACAAAACAATGCTTGCAAAAAATGGAAAATCTACATGAGCTGTTAGCATGTTTTGCTTTGCTAGATTTTGCTTATTGTCGTTTGTCTTGGAGATGCCAAATTCGGCAATACCTTCTGCAGATTTACTGCAAGTGCTGATGCTAAGACAATATAATCATTATTTATTTGCAAATAAGCAGTTTTGTTTTTGTAAGTCATTCAATTTTAAAGAAATTGTTATCTATTTATAACATGAATCTATTTGGTTACGAGAACTTCAACGCTCTGGACTGCCTCTAAATGCTAATTTCAAGTCATCAAACTTTTACTGTCATGTCCTGGAACCAAATGGATAGTTGTTAAGGTCTGACAGCTGTAAAAAACATGTTCTATTTTTACCTTTTTTTAAGAGGCATTCGAATCGACATGAATTGATCGCATGTTGTGAGGTGTAATTCTATGCATCACGCTTACACGTCGCAATTTTTAATAAACCTCATTTAGGCAATTGAGTTATATTGCTGATTCTCCACAATTTGTGTTGTTGCTGCGCGCAAAGCATAAAGCTGTGAACATAACATTTCAAGAGAACTGCACCTTGTACTTCCTGATCAACTATGTGTAGTCTTGAACTACTAACAAGAAGTGAAGCAAGCTTTATTTTATAGCTTCCAACTGCAAACGGTTTCGTTCAAGTTGAATCAAGCGGCATTGGTGTCGGTGTAGCTCAGTTATCGGTGTGTTACAATGTGCCGACTGATCCCTACGAAGAGGAAGCGTTTACTTGTAAAATTAGTGCCACTTCAAAGAATATTGATTCTGGTGTTGTTGATTTCTGCTGCAGGTACGAATTAACTATGGCTGAATATGGTAATAGAAGGTTTACAAATCAGAGCCAGTACTCTTTAAAACACATTCTAGTAAAACATTATAAAACGATTTTATAAATATTCGCATTTAAATAGAATAAAATGGATCGTGTGAAAGTGTTTAATAATTAAATAAATAGCAAATCGAAGAGCAAATTTAAAACCCAGCCCCACTTTGTTTCCGTGCTTTTTGATTTATTCAAGAAAATGAACTAAAAATTTTAAAATTTGGAATGGACACTTTATATTGGTTTCCAAAAAACTACGTTTGCCTTTAATGACGCCAGACAAAAATAAAATGCATTGATAGATAAAGCTAGTAGTAATTTAAGGTACTTTTTAAGCAGAAAACTATTCTTTAGTAATGCTCAATGGATAAAATTAAGCTAGGTGTGGCTTGCTTTTTTCAACCACATGTATTCTAGACCCAACTGACTTGCATCCACTGAGCTGTTATTTTCAAACTCTTTCTCAAAATCAGAACATGGAAAAAAACCTTAGAGACTCAGAAGGCGGGCAACTCCTTTAGGCTTGAACCCTAGATGAATAGATATATACGGAATCCCCAAAGACCAAACGGCGTAAATAATTTGTTGCTGGGTGTCACGAATAAGTAAATTTGAGTTGTCGAAATAATTTTTATATATAGTTTGTGTAGTTTGTCGTTTTGTTCTGCCGTGATTTTTCTAATTGTGAATCTGAATGTGTAAGCCCAAACTTAGTTATATATCTCGGCTGTTTTCGAAAAAGACCTTTTTTTTCTTTTGCATTTAGATCTGTAACTCGCGCGCCTTTTCTTACGTCACAATGGTTTATTACGTGACTAAGTTCCAGAGTATTCTAGTAAATCTTGGTTCTTCTCGAAGATATTTTTCTTTTTTTAGTGCCGATTACGTAATTTATTGTCGATGTTATTTTCTGTGTCACGTGATTTTTTAGCATTTTGTGGAAGACTCGTCTCAGTATATACAGCGTAAGGCGCAGAGATTTAGAGAGTAGTTCAGTAGTGGTAGAGTGTGGCAAAGTAGCGAGTGGAACAGTAGTAGAGAAAAGAAGTGCATTGATATGTGGTGATTTATTGTGGATTTCTATTAGTGTGACAAGCGGTTAATTAGTGGATGTAGTCTTGGTTGGGTCTGATTGTTATATTAAAGCGCATTGTTTTTTTTGTGTTTGACGAGCGAAGGAATTAAAAGTCTTTGTGAATATATTTGTTATGTTCTTGATCAAGAAGTACGCGGGTTAAAAATCTTTTTCCTAGCTATTAAGTTGCAACCAAACTTAATTATGTGATTGATACTGCAAGTCGCTTCAATTTTAAGAAGTGAATTAAAGTCGAAATAGAATCAAGAATTTCTATTGCACGCGACACTGTCAACATAGAATGAGGTGACTAATATCCTGAGTCGGATGACTGCTGGTGCTGAATGGCGGATTCTCAATTTTTTCAATTCTAGATAGATAAAGAGTTTGAAAGAAAGCTAAGTCTATTACATCGAAAACTTGACACAGCGAGCATGACAAGGAAGCACACGTTCTGTAGTGGATACTGAAAGGAGTGATGTGGCGAAACATTTTGGTGAAATAGTAAGTCTCCAGTTCAAAAGAAAAAATGAGTAGATACGCGAGGTAAGAGGAGAGAGACTACATGCGACTGAAGAAAGCTGAAGCTGGCTAGCTCAATGGCCGTATCATTACTCGAAAAAAATGAATGACCGGGTACACATAGTAGTCTAATAGAAATGGAGGAGGAAAGAATGGATAGTTCCTACCAGATGTGCTAAAGAGAGTAAGAAAGAAAGGCGGAGAAGAGGATTGTGTTGCAAGCGGAGAAATAGAGTCTGACAGGAAGAGAAGTGGAAGATTTGTTGGTGCTGCCAAAACTTGCGGAGAACTTGCAGAATGGTGCAAGCATTAGCCTTCAGAGAAGACACAAGTACATATATATAAAGTTAGGAAGAGGTCAAAGTGACTCAAAGAAAAATGAAAGTAAGGTCAAAATGGAGAGGAGCTGGACTGAAGATTGGCCTGGTGGAATTCTTTTAAAAGCAAGGGGCTTTACTATTGTCCAAATAGGGAGGAAGACATCAGTGTTCATAGTAGCGCTCCAGTCGGACAAGGTTTTTTTGTGCAACCTCCATGGAAGCAGGTACAGAAGAGGAAAAAGACACAATGTCTTGATCGTCAGCATAAAGAAAGCAGCTGATGGAGGGTGGAGGAGACGCAGGAAGATTGTTTATGAAAAAAAAGAATACAACAAAACCAAGAGCGGATTATTACGGAACACCTTTTTGGACTCAAAAGAGCAATTTTTGTGATTTTGAAGAACCACTCAAGAGCGCCTGTCAGAAATGAAAGATGGAATCTACTCAGCAAAGCATGAACGAAGGTTTGCAGGTGTAAGCTGGAAAAAAGTGCGTATAGAACGCCAGACAAAGTCAAATGCTTGAAAATAATTTATAGTGGCTAAAATTGCTCGAGGGATCGGCTTTGGTTTGTTAAACCCATACGAAATAAAGTGATAAAAATCAAAAACTTGATCGAGAGTAGAACAACCATGGCAGAAACCGTACTTATGCCAACTAGGCTTATGCCGAAGAAAAATGAAATTGGATTTCTGAAAGAAGAGTCGGTGGCAAAACACTGTGCATAAAAACAGCTTTGAGACGCAAGAGCTGATAGAAATAGCCCAAATAGAAGCAGAAAAACCGAGAGATATTTCTAGTTGATGTATAGGAATGATGAAGGAAAACTTACGGATGGAAAGAGATGAATGTAAGTAGCAAGAAAAAATATCCATGTCAGACCGAGGGAGAGGCTTTAGCATGGAATTAGCAAGTTTGTCTTAGCCGGTGGCAGTGGAAGAAAAGAGGATAGCTGCATTTATTGAAAAAGAAAAAGGAACAGAAAAAAGAAAAGACTTCTCAGCAGGAAGTGAAGTAGCCACGACAGAGCTCAAAAAAGTAGCCTCTGTCAATTTTCTGCAACGCTTTTATCTGAGGCACAAAAGTAGGACCTCATGTAGTTGGCGTAGACCGATTTCTATCCCCTGGGAGAAGAACAGTTGGAAAGGTTTTGAGAAGAAAAGGAGAAGGAAGAGGTAGTAGAACCCGCCATAGATGAAGTAAAGAAAAGACTGGTTTAAGATTAGGTTTTAGAAAAAAAAGAGGAGCATGTTTCTTGCTGCACCTCATCATTGGTTCTATCAATGACAAGTGCAGCAGGCTTATAAAGTCTCAGATGTAAACCGGGTGTCCTTCATCTTCTCTGTAAACGAAAATGAAAACCTTACGTTTCCCTCTTACCGCTTTCGTCCTCTCGGAAACCATCAAGCTTGAGGTTGGCGTTTGATGTGACCGCAAGAAACTGAAGATTTGGTTGCAATTAGTGCCAAAGAGGAAAAGACAGTAGCTACAGAGGAAAGTGCGGTAGTGGAGCATTCCTCGGTAGAAAAACAGTGAGACCCGAAGTAAAGAGCAAAGTCATCCCAACGAGCTTTATAAAAATTAATTGGAGGAGAAAGCTTGTTAGTATATTGCAAAGGGCAAGAAAGATCTTCGAGTCGAAGAGTAATTCTATCTCCAACAGCAACTCGTCGAAATTACTTGAACCTTGTCTACATGGGGTATACAAGAAATGATAATTATGAGAAAAATTCAACACTAAACTGCAGCTAAAAATAAACATTAAACAGAGAAGGTAAGAGGGAAGTATTTAAATCAAAAAAAGTAGTGGCCTATATAACTGAAAAGTAATAATTTCATTTATTTAATTTGTTTTTTATTTTTTACTGAAATCAAATACACTAGCATGATTTCTCAGCAAGCTTTTATTAGCTTATTGGTTTTAATTTTTGTTTTGTCCTGTTTTCTTTTTCATGTCTAGTTATTTGCTTAATAAAAATTTAAGCACCCGTTTTGCCTCTCTAGCTGTGCATTTGTGACTTTTAAAATTGTAATAATTTTTATTAGGAACCATGTCACAGTGACGTATTACTTAGGAAGACATGCTGCAACCCAAACAAGAAGCAAAAACTTTTACTCAAATTGCACTACTATGACGCTGTACCGGCGTGATGGCGTAGTGGTTACAGCGTCCGCTTTGCAGTCGGTAGACCTTAGGTTCATTTCCCTAGTCGAGCCTTACCAAAGACTTAAAAAATGTTATTCAAAGCTTTCCGGCTTGGCGCTTAGCACAAAAAGGATAGTGTTGGAAACAAGCCGGAAAGCTTGCATGTGTCCTTGGGCAAGACACATAACTGGATGGCGAGCAAAAAGGGTTTGTGAGAAGCTCATAATCTAAGATGCTTCTCCATAAATAAAATATCTTGCTCATACAAAAAATAAGCTTGAATCAGTGCCCAATTTTCCATTGTAAATGTTGCTAATAGTAAAGTAGTGATGGTATTAATAGATGCAATTTTTTTGTGTTGAGATGGCTCATCCAGTACAGAGAGACAGATAATATAGGTAGGTAGGTAGGTAGATAGATAGACAGACAGAGAAGTTGGTTGATTGAACTCGATACGAAACCAGCTGTATAAAAATGAGCAAGTATTAAAAATGTATGAAACGTTTTGTTCATTTCATAAATAAAACATTTCTTTCTGTACTTGAAGAATTCCATATTCCATACTAAAATTTACCTTCCATTCTATTCCTTAGCGTGCCCCGCCTGCCGATAACTTATAAAACCAAAGGACTAGACGTACAGATATGCACTGAAAACAGATTGAAGATCTGTGATCTCACCCCCCTCCTCAAATAAAAATAATTGTACTTTTGTTGTTAAGAATACTGTAATTATTTAAACCTAGTCTTATTATGTTGTAATCTCTTGTAAAATGTTATTTTCAGTCTTAAATCTGGCGACAGCTCAACTGGAATGTTCTTATTTCAACTCGGCTTACTGAGCGGATACTCTGTTAACATAGATGCGGAAAAACGGAGAAACAACAAAGCTCAGCTCGTTGAACTTGATGACCGAAATATCAATTTGTATTTTGACAATGTAAATTTACTTTAAATATGATAAAGGTGCTCCAATGACATACTCAACTCTTGTAGTTAATTTGCATTAAACTTGTTTGCGCTGCGGGGACAATGCTTGTCTGTGCCGTTTATCAAATGCTCTCCCTGCGCGCAGCGGGGATTACATGATAAATCAGAAAAAGTTTTCTTTGTGCTACGTACCTAAGATAAATAGAAAGAGAAGATAAACAGAAAGAGTTTTCAGTGTATAAAATTATATTTTCAGTATAAAATGTATTTCAGTATATATGTTTTCAGTATAAAAAATATTTCAGTTATAGGAATATATTAGATTATTTGAGTTAACATTTTAATATTTTAGTTAAATTCAACTCAAAAACTATGTGCAAGTGTGGAGTTGATGCGGTATGCTGAAGTAGCTGATGTAAAACCTGCTGTAGCATCGGCACAAGAATATTATAGAACAGGTGAGTCCAATCCGGGTTCTTTATGTAGTAGGTGTTGACCTTTAATCATTCAGCCATTTTTAGTACCATTCTGCAGAATTAGATTGCTCATACTGGTAAACGGGAGCAAAAGCAAGAAAACAGTCACGAATTAACGTAATGCTTTTTTGAATAATTTTTGAGAAGGCAGCAAAAAGTGTGATATGGTCAGTGGTGTCCCTCCAAATTGGTTTTATATAAAGCAGGTTTAAGGCGGCAAACATTACAGCATAGCGCTTGACCTCCTGCTACGCAGAAATATGACGTGAAATAAAATTGCTTGTATTGTTTTAGGGAAAAGAGTAAAAAGATCATATTCGTTCGGTGATGAGGATGATGATATTTGCAGCGTTTGCGGAGAGAAATGCGGATGCCCAGGTAATACAGCAAGAGCCGTGTTTGTTTACGGTCATCTTCTAATTTTCATCTTCTCCGCAACCATTCTCCACCTCATCAACTAACTATCACTTACGAGTGAGGAAAAATTCCTTTCCAATTAAACGAAACATTTTTATTTACTTTTCTCGTAATTTTTGACTTTGAAACGAATCGCAAAACTAATCACAGTCGACAGTCAATCACCATCGGCGTTTCTTTAACAAAAGTGATTTCAGCTTACCCCTGTTTCATCTTTAAGAACCGATAACGTCTGCATTTAACACTACACGATTCTCCTTGTTTGTTTGTTATTTATTTCTCTACAACATGCATCGTAATGTGGTACAAACGTCATAATCTCATTTTTAATCGTGTTTTTTTTATTTTCGTGCTTAAAAACTAACGTCCAGCGCCTTCTACTGAATTGCAATATACGTTTGTTACACAATAAGCTAGATTGGGTTGTTTCAAATTAAAAGGAAAGCCAAATTGAAAGGAGGAAAGCAAAATTTAAAGAAATACTTTCTTTTAGGGATTGTGGGGTTGGTTAGAGCATATTGGAGTCATTCTCAACGAAAGTAAAATTCTCACGATTTCTGAGAGTTGATTTTTTGGATAGGTCTCGGGGCATCTTGCTGGATACCAATTTCTGCAGTAACTAAGTCACTGTCAGAGTTTACGTATTTCGGTCTGTTACCAATTGTTTTTGCAACTTTTGTCTTTATAAAACAAATCAAAATTATCTTTCCTGTAATATGGATTACATTTCATGCATTCAAAATTTTTGTACTTGGTGCAAGGCAACTATTGCAATAATTCTGTGGAGGTATGAGCTCTGTATTATTGTGAATAACAAAATTTGTGTTAAGATTCAGTTAAGACTAGATCTATTGTCCTTTCTCCATAAAGAAGTTGTTGCAGCTCATTGCCTTACTGGAAACTTCTTTTTACGTGATCTTTCTGTTCTCTCTAGCTTAAGAACGTTTTTGACACCATATTTTGCTTCATGTTTAACTTGTCTTTAAACTTGTTGCTTATATTTTAAATGCAGTAACGTTTTAAGTGCATGTAAAACGGTGAAATTATATCACATTTTAAGATTAACATATTAAGATTTTACATGATACTTTTCATAAAATGTAGATTTTTTCTTAGTTTATCTGTAGTTTTAGTTGTATTGTAGAAGAGATAATATGTTTTGCAACACTGTTTTGTTTTCGGAGGGATGTTGTTTACTGAAGTCTGTTTGCGTTTAGAACTCGACCTTTTTTCAGAAAAAGTTTTAAAGATTTTTTGTTCAATCAGAATGTTGGTCGTTATGTCACGTAGCTGGAGATCATAACTTCATTAAACATTGATATTCGTCAAAAATGTTTGTGGGATTTACTGTAAAAAGACTATGAACCCGTACATTAACAAAATCTTCTTAGGTCATTGCAGGAAAGGTACAGTTATTGAGGAAACTATTTCGTTTTAACTTGTTTAAAAATTAGTTTTCTGGGCTGAAAGTATTTTAAGCATCTACCTCTTGAGTGTATTCGAATCAATTTTTTTCTCACGCAGGTTTAACTTTTTTGACTAATTAGTGTATTTCATTGTTAAGCGTCATCTATACTGTGAAGCACAATTTTTTCTGTCTGTATGGATGTGTATCTGTCTGTGTGTTTTACTCCTCTAAAACTGCTGGACGTACAAACATCAAACTTAGCACGATTGATCACCTCCCCGGGATGAGTGTCTTAAGAAGGTTTGTGACGTGATTATGATGTCATATTTAAAAATTTTTTATTTTCATTTCTTGACAGAGAAAAAAATTTTTGCGAAAGCTAGTCTCAAACTAACTAAACTTACAAAAAATTTCATTTTTTGGGGTCGAAAATGACGTCACAGCTAACACTTGATTGCACAATTTGTTCTCTGTATTTTTTCTGAAACTACTGATCGTAGAAACCCGATTAAACACTTTTTTGGGAGATATTAGTAACGTGCCTTCGATAGAAACAAGCCCTACAACAATTTAAGCTCAATTGACAAAGCAACAACAAATTTTTTTATTTAAGCATTTTAAGTCTTCTGCATGCTTTTTTTCTTTTTCTGCACCCTTCAAACTCGCACAATGATGTCATAGTACTCTCTGGTAAGATCAACGCTTTCGCTATTAGAGATCAGCTAAGATAAAGTTTTCAAAAAGTGCAAAACTTTTACAAAATCAATTTTTTCCAAAAACTGATTTGTGACCTCTTTCTCCACCGATTTTCAAAATTTATTTAAAAAATTGAAGAGTATTTCAAGGCAATTCCGATAATATATAACATGTATCTTTACTATTTGTTTCTATGCGAAACTACGTACTTGAACTTTAAGACCTGTAGTGTAACTTTTTTTACTTCTCCGAAAAAAAGTGGTGAGTTGAAAGAAAACAGTTTAGTTTAATATACAAAGGTTGTGATAAAGGACTTAGTATTGTTTTTAATTTTTCAAAGAGCAAATATTTTTGTAACTCTAGTTAGTAAGGACTAAGGATTATTTTATAACGGCTGATCAAAAATTGGTTGACATACTTCAGATTCCATTTTTATTTGAACAATTGACAGACCTAAGAAACCTGCAAGCACGGCTCTTTGGCTTTATATATTCATTTTCAAAAAGATATACTGCATATATCTACATATATATCTGCATTTTCAAAAAGATTAATCACAAAACAAAGTCTCAAAACGTTTTGAAATATAGCTTATCGGTCAACAAACACTAAATTTTGATGGCTGGACTTTAGCAAAGTTACAATCTACAAAAGCTTAGTCCTTTGGTACATTTTCGCTATTCATTTCTCAAAAGCATGGTTTTTTGGAATAATCTATCAAAGCTTTCAAAATGATCCAACTAAAATAAAATCTGTAAGTATTTTGAAGTGATGCCTACCCCAAGAAAAAAGTTGGTGGTCCCCCTACAAAACGAGAGGATTAAAGATCGTACTAATTTATCTCTTTCAACAAATTCTTAGTGACGAGCTACATATCATCTAAATGTTAAAGCCATTTTCTTTGCAAATGGGTGAAGCAGATGCAGCTCTTTAATTTGTTGTTCTTAACCTCGACATTGCTGATGAGGGCATTGCAACTCTAATAAGTTAACTGAGGTACTTCATTGTGGATCAGTTTGCTCTTTGCCTGACTGCGATGGCGCCAGGACCAAGTAACATGCGCGCAGCCCGAGGCGTTAGCTCGTACAAATACTCTTGTAGTTACGAAAAAGTCGTAAGTAGTGGGCCTAACATTAAATAGCCTAAACATCAAAACACATATCAATTACTTTGACGCCCTTCGACAATTTTGATATGTTTTTAATTCAAGCACTTGCTCAATTTAACGAATAAAAGTTTGTTAAGTTTAGGGACACTTATTGTGAAAATAGGCAAATATATATGTATATATTTTTTTATGGTAGGAACAAAGACAAAAACACAAAAATAAAAACAAAAGATAAGCATATCTACAATGTCTAAAATAAATTAGACAAGAATACAAAAATAACAAAAGATTAAGCATATATACAATGTCTAAAATAAATTAGACAAGAATACAAAAATAACAAAAGATTAAGCATATATACAATGTCTAAATTAAATTAGATCATTTTTTGTAACAAAGTTGCAATTTGTTTTTGTAGTTTCTTCGCAATATAGAGTTTTGATTTTTTTTAAGGATTTAATTGCGTTAAAGTACTGGGGCATATTGGGTGTTGTTTTCATATATTTACACCGGTAAATCAAGAATCTTGCCATAAACGCTTCAGATTGACTAGTTGATCATTAACATATTGTGCATGAATCCCAAACAGTTTATAAAAGTTATTCGAAGGGACAACAATACAAAATCTTGCTAAAATCCAATCAAGTACATCAGGGGTGGGCAATTGTTTTGGCTCGCGGGCAGCATCGTGGTCACGAAAGCTAGCTGACGGTGGCACTTTTTAACAAACACATTGTTATATTATTCTAATTGACCTGCATTTTAAATTTGGTATAACATTAAAAACCAACAATTATTAGACAAATGAATCAACGTAGTTTTATTCAAATGAAAATGCAAGCACATTTAATTTTCAAAGTCTATCAATGAGAAAAATGCACCCAATCATGCTCTTCTACATTAATTAAATTTTTTTAATTACTTGCTTGAGGCTTTCGCGGGCCGCACAAAAGTTCGTAGCGGGCCGCAGTTTGCCCACCCCTGAAGTACATCATTCCAGAAAGCGTCAACAATTTTGCAATCATAAACTAAATGTATCAAAGCCTCGGTTCTTCATGACAAAACGTGCATAAATTTTCAGAAGTAATATCAAAAACGTACAGTTGTGCATTAGTAATAATTGATCTTTAGTTCAATTTGATTTGAAATGATCGTAGTTTAGTTCAATCTGTTATTTTACAGTTTGCTTGGAGTCAGAAAAAGCGTAAGAAGGTTCATGAAATTTACTCTTTGTAGTTGTAATTCAGGCCATTGGAATAGCTGAAATGAGTTTAATGTAGTCGTGTTATTTGGGATCATGTGCAAAACTGATGCCACTTCATCATATAAGTATAATGCATAGTCCGAGTTAAGCAGCTGAAAAAAATCAAAAATCCCAGTTTGCAAAATTCTTCAACAAACATTGATTGACCTTGGTATTTAACCGCTTTATTAAACCATAAATATTTGGAGTCTTGGTCGAGATCGGTGAAATGTTTTGAAGTTCTTAAGGTGATAAGGGTAAAGCGTAAAAAAGCCAACCTACCAACTAGCATGCTATTCAGCTTCACAATAGAACGCAAAATGCAAAAAAGGACATTCTCATCAATGCATCGATTTTTAAGCGATTTCCAACTGGATTGGTAATTACTATTAAACAGTTTAAAAATGAAGTTGAACCTGAGAGAAAGTAGATACTGCTTGATGTCAATCATTTTACCACCTCCTTTCACATCACAACACAGTTGAGAACGACCGATCTTTTCCCATTTGCAGCCCCAAATAAATTTATACATAATTTCATTGAGTTATGTAAATAAGTGGCTTTATACACAATTTTGGGAATCACCAAGCTTTTTAGTACTGTAATTTTTCCTAACAACGTGAGGCCGCGAGATGACCAAAAGTTGAAAAGTGTTTGCACTTCTCACGTAATACCTGGAAAATTTTCGCTGAAGAGTAAATTGTTGTCAAAGTTTTTAATCGGTATATTAACACTCAGGTATTTGACAAGATTTTGAGGCCAAGATAAGCCATTAAAGAAAAAGGGTTGACACATGTTGCCCTTACTAGATCCAACATAAAAAGTATGGGATTTGTTTGTATTGACTTTGCAGCCTGATTTTTTCCCAAATGCATTTAAATTGTCAAAGCCGTAGTTAAATTGCAAAGCACTTCCATTCATATAAATAGCAGTATTATTTGCAAACTAAGATACTGTTTATTTAATATAATGCCTTTGTACTGCCTGCTCTGACGCAACATGATTGCTAAACCCTCTATACATAAAAATAAAAATAGTTGGAAAGCGGGTGTTTCCTTGCCTTATCCCCTTCTTGACATCGAAAAAAGGGCTTAGAAAATTATTGTTTACAACACGGCATATAGGGTTTTTGTATATAACTTCTTATCCAGTTAATCGAAGAAATACCAAAACCATAACATTTTAACATAGCAAAAATAAAAGACTAGTTTAAAGAATAAAACGCTTTGTGAAGATCTACTAATGTTACTGCACCAGGCATCTTTTTGTGGTTTGTGAAATCAATAATATCAAATAGTAGACGAATGTTATCTACTTTGTTTCTGTCTTTCATAAAGCGATTTTATTCTTTTTCTATAAGTTCATTCAAAAAAGGGTCTATTCTGTTGGATATAATTTTATAATCACAATTCAACAATGTGATTGGTCTGTAGTTGGAGGCAAACAATTTGTCTTTTCCGGGTTTAGGCAATAACGTTATCAAACTCTCATACTGGGATTCACTCAATTGGTTGGTAAGTTTGGAAAAATCAAGGCATTGCATAAATCGACTCTTGATTTCAGTCCAGAAAGTTTTATAAAGTTCAATGGAAAAGCCATCGAGACCTGAAGATTTATTGTTGGCTAGTTGAAGAATGGCTTGCTGACATTCATCTTCAGATATAGGCTTTTCGCTTTCTGACAATTTTGCCTTATAAATATACTTGGTAGCGATAGCGTTCGTATAAATCACAACAATCTTTTTCACAGCATTGTTGGTTTTCAGAATATAAGGATTCATAAAAGGTTACAAGTTCTTTTAAAATATGTTCTTGTTTATCAATCAATCTATTTTGAGCATGGAGCACTATTTTCAAGGATTTGATAGATTTTTTTTCTACATGCCATTTTTCCAAATGGAGAAGATACTTAGTATTTTTTCCCCGGATTCCATCCAACGGGCTGTACTTCTTGTAGCAGCGCCTTTAGTTTTGATTTCTATTTGCTTGTTGAGACTGTGTTGAGTATGATTTATATTATTCAAAACTTTGTCGTTTTGCTTTGGATCACAGGATAGCAAATTTGATTCCATAACATCAAGTTTTGATTCCAGTACTGATTGTTCTTTGTTGGAGTTCTTTTTTAGTAAAGTGCAATACTTAATAGTTTTCCCCCTAATTATACATTTAAGAGTTTCCCAATTGATATGAGGAGAAACATGTCCCAAAAGGGATTATTGTTTTCGAAATCACTGATCAGGTTTTTAATAAACGCTATGTGATCATCATTTAGCAAAATAGAATTATTGATTTTCCATTATCCTTTGCCCCGTTCCTCCAATCCCGCTTTAATCGTTAATAAGGCAATTTTGTGATTTGACTTAATACTTTCGCAGATGTTGGCTGATTGTATGTGCTGGCGCAGCCCATTTGAAGTAAAAAGCAAATCCAGCCTTGTGGTTGTGTATGGTCGTGACTGATATCTCATAAAGCTTTTCTGAAAAGGATTAAGCTCTCTGATAACGTCACATAGATCAAAAACATTGAGATATAATTTTATTCTTTCTTCGGACAATTGGTTTGAGTGAATTGGGCCCCCATCTTTATCTAGTTTATTGTCAAGCACTAGATTCCAATCCCCGCCTAAAACCAAGTCATGTTCGGAAAAATTTCCAACTGTTGAAAAAAAAGCGTCAAAAAAGTTGGTTCGTCCTTTGTAGGTGCATAAACATTGCCGTAACAAAAACCTTGTCGTTAAATTTAATTTCGATAAGCAATATTCTGCCTGCTTGATCAATATATGTAGCTGTTCTTTCGTATTTAAAAGATTTCTTAAATAGTATCGCCACACCATTTCTATGATTATTACCATGAGAATAAAGTATATCCCCTCCCCATCATATTTCCACAGTTTTTCATCTGCATGATTGGAGTGAGTTTCTTGTAGAAGAATAAAGTCAAATTTCTTGTTTTTAAGAAGATGAAATATCGTTTTACGTTTACGGTTATTGCTCAACCCATTAACAATTGTTAAAAGCATTGTCAGTAAAATAGAAGTTAGGAAAAAGGAAAATGCAGTGCAAATTATGCCTAATTAGTTTTAACTCTAAGGTTTATATCATATTTAAATTCATATCCGCAAGGACATTGGTAGTGGCTTTTAAGCTCTTGGTAAGCTTTTCTACCACAATTGCAGTGTACTGTAAAATTGAACGATTGGAACTAGTGCATTTTAAGTTCATTGTCTTAGGAGGCAACTTGTTCACATTTTGGCACACTAAACATGGAATATTTTGCGCACTTCAGGCACTCAAACAAATTATGGTCAAGCTGCTGTATGGGTTGAAATAGATTGCAGCACGAAAGTCTCATCATCATGTCTGATTTGCAGATACAACATTCTGTATAGCGTTCATTGATCTTGACGGAAAAGCGTTGATTTAAAATGTTTATCTCAGCAAGGGCGCACCACATATTGTTCCTCGCCGCGTTTGTCACAAGTAGTTTCAACAGAGGTTTCTTCGATCAGAACTTGGGCGTTACACGAGATGGAGGCAATCTGGCTGGTAGCCTGCCACCAATCTTGAGCTAATGGGAGTGACTGAATTTGAATAACATTTTGGTTGTTTTCTTTAGATTCATGTTCTGTTGGTGGTGGTATTTCAGTACGTAAACGCTTGTTGTTGTCGAATTCAGTATTATCAATTGTTTCACTCTGATTTTCCACCTGATCAGTTTCAAGGTGGTTGGAAGTATTGTTAAGTTGTTTACGTATTTTAATTGAGCTTGTAGTAGATATTGAATCTGTTTTGTCCAACTCTGATGGCGAAATCTTTCTATTTTTGACAAGTTAATTGGTTCAGGATGCATATTCGTTTCAGGCATAGCTGTGCTTGATTCACGTGGTTTGCTACGAGTTATTGCTGGAAAATCAGTTGCCCGCTTGTGGCATTCTGATTGCACGTGGCCTGCATTACCACAGTATTTACAAGTGATTACCTGTCCTTAGTAGGAAACGTATATTTCGCAACCAGTAATTTAAATGTAACTTGGAATAGGGTTGCTTTGAAGATCAGATTTTTTCATAGTGACAATTCTGATGCCTGAACGTAAATCATCACTGTGCTTTTTATCTGTAATTTTTAGAACAATACCAAAATTAGCTTCCAATTTTTGCTCTATTGCCTCGTTGGGCATGGAGGTTGGTACCCACCCTAATAATATGTTTATATTTGCTGCTTTACAAAGCACCAGGTTGTAAATGAATTCGATATCTTTGAGTATTGCGTGTAATTCTAGAACATTCTTCCTGGTTTTGCATGTTATGTCGATGCTTCTGTTTCTCATTTCTGCAATTCCGATTAAGTTTTCACTTTTAAAGCTTATTTCTAGTAACATTTGTAATGCTTCAACTCTTCGTAAGTTCGCCTTTGTTTTAAAATTCAGACATGTTGGTCTAGCTAGGTTGACAGCTGTATTGCCTCGGACTCTTGGGGCAAAAGGTGGCTTGTAATTACCTGCCATGCTTACTCGCTCAATGCTCTCGGCAGGCAAACAAGACGTAGCCAGCGACTCAAAAAACTGAGGAGACATCTAATTAAATGGATAATTTAGGAAAAACATGCGAAATGTGGAAATGAAACGTCACATAGGCGAACTCAGATCGGCGTGGCAGAAGAAATTGGCTCGATTTGATTACAGCCTATGTGGAAGTTGCAAGCATTGCTAAATTCCTTTTATCAAATAAAGCTCACAGCAGGGCTTAAGACTCGGGGCTGATAAGCAGGGAATTTATATAAGAGTTTGACCTGGAAGTCTATTTTATTTCAGGAGCTGAATTCATATTTTTAACAGGGATCCGGCTCCAATCTGTTGTCAGACTCACTGTTTGTCTAAATGCATATGCACTTTCGGTAAATTGCTGAGTAATGAGTCTAATGCAATTAAATTGGATGAAGTGATAGTTTAAATTCTTTGATTATGTTGAGCTCTTATGAAAACTTTAAAAAGTAGAAGATAGATATTTCTAAAGCTGGGAACAAATTAAGTATGGAAGCGGGAGAGGCAGCAGTTACTATCAGAGTGTCAGAACTAGTGCGGTGTCTTAATGGATGAGAGCCTCGAGCAAGTGCAACTTTAAACTCAGGCCTGTTCCAAAGCCCTGCTGTGACGTAAATATAAGAGGTGGCCCCAAAATAATCCTGGCGGTCTGCATCCAAGTCATAAAAACAAAAAAAATTACTTTATCTTGCAGATGAAACATGGAAAAGCGCTGGTTTATATTTATGAGAAAGCAGGCTACTGGATAAGGAAACAATGGGACACTTTCGCCTCTTACAACAAATTTTATCATGACCTAATCACGTAAGCAAGAGAATAAAATCCTCGGTGAAATTATAAATATATTTGAAAGGCAAAAACCGAAACAATATTAAAGCTTTAAAAATTAAGGGATTTTGCCAGCTTACTCATACTTACTTGTTTTTTTTATACTCATACTTGTTTTTTTCCATTGTTCTGTCTCCACTGCCCCATAGCTAATTGTTGGCCAAAGTATCAACCCAATACTCCAAAAATTTCATAATATCTCGACAAGTTAAAAAAATCTACCTCGACCAGACGTAGGTTGGACTAGTTTACTCTGGTACACCTCGTGCTGTCGCCACTGCAAAGGAGGCACCAGCATACGCCCTCACCCCCAGTAGAATATAAACACAAAAATGTTTGGATAAATTTTCAAAATTGTATCTTGAAACACGTTTAAATAAGTTAAAATTCTATGTTTATCAAAATTCGCATTCCTATCAAAACATCTCAACCCTCAGATTGCTTTTCATACAGTAATACTTATTTTTCTTCTTTTCTCGTTTTGAAACCGGCTACATATCATATAAGGTAACCTCATAACCTACCGAAACCTCTTGAAAAATCTTTGCCTCATCTTTTCTGTGCAAGCCCTCTTCTTTTTGTCACACATAAGCCAAGCGCTGCATTACTTCTCCCTCCTTAGACCTTTCTTGTTTTAGTAGCAATCTTACTCTCTCGCTCTTCTATATGCTATTAGTCTAATCTTGTAATTAACAGAAAGCTGTGTACCATATCGACTTTCACAATCACAATCTTGTGATCTGAACTTATGGTTCTGTTCTTACTTCTTCAACAACGAAGCCTCCAGCTTTTTACACGGTATAACCAGATATTGATTTTATCTTATGCTTTTTTCATGCAATCCCAAATTTCCTTTTTTTCCACTGAAATTTGCAGCAGTATATTTCAAGATTATTGGTGAACTAGGCAACAAAACAGGGCTGCCTGTGCTACTGTGTTCACAATTTTTGCAAATCATCTTTTACGCAATATGTCTGACTTGTACAACTCAATACTGTAAATGGGCTACATAAGGCAAATAGTTTTTTCGCAGACAGCAAGCGGAGGTTCTCAAATTATGATCTTGAAAGAAACAAGAAAACTCTTCTTTTTTGGATGTCAAGTTTTTAAACATGATTGTTTTGCTCAATTTGGTCTCTAAACCAACAAGAACACCTTTTTTTGTCCGCAGACTTATTTGTTTGTCGCCGCAACAAAGGGTGATTCGGCCTGTTGCTTGTACGTTGTGCAGGCCTGCTGTAACGAGCCTACTTGCCACCCATCCTTGTTTCTATTTTCTTACACTCTCTGATGTAATTAGCCAGAAACGTCTTTTTTCAACTCATCTATTCTTTTCAGATTGCAATAGGTTCCCGACATTATGTATTTTTAGCAGGTAGCGACGTGGCAAATAAGCTAGGTCAGTGGAGTGTCCTACTTCGGCCATAAACAAATTTACAGACATTTTTCAAACATCTTTTCCTCATCTTTCGTGTCATCTTTGTTTTATCTAGAGGGGTACTACTAACTAAGTTTTATTGTTCTAATTAATTCTCCAAATTTCTTTAATAAAAATTGCATTTCTTTGTTATTCATGCAGTACTATTTCTCTCCTTCACTGCCTTGGATACAGCTTGTATTTAAATGCCTTATGATTGGTTTACACAGATCAAATTAAAAATTCAAAGGAAAGCAAGAAAGTTTGAATGTTTGCACACAAAAAGTCAAACCAAACGAAAAGTTTTTTAAAGTTGTGCACAAAAATATTGCAAGACGAAAAGCTGAAAGCCAACAAATCAAAGTTCTTGACGCTTACTTTTATCACTAGCAAAAAATACTGGCAAAATGGTATGTTAAAGCGAATTAGTAACTTACAGTCAAGATTCTTATCGCACAATTACTAACAAATGCAATTTTAAGAAAGATATTGAGTTTCTATGCTCGTTAGAAATTTTTAATCTAAGCTAAAATTTCTTAGATGACATTATCTAGCGACTGGCTGCAGCAAATTAAATTTTGTGTGTGAACTCCAACCAGTGATAAACAGCCGTAAAGTAAATAACTTGCTAAACTGGAAAAAACAAGTTCAGATTTGACTTTTAAAATTAACTTCGTCTGTGCGAGCCAAACTTACTTTTCTAGAATCGACGCAATGGAGGTTCACTTATGCAGCGTCTGAGGCCGCCAAATTCGCATTTAGGGCATTTCTCATCTCATTCGGTTCTGTTAAGGACTGATCACGTCATAAAACGACAATGGCTTCAGCATAACATTAAAAAACCCGAAAGCAGCATCCTTCCAGTCCTACCTTTATCATGTCTCAGCCCATTTACATTGTTCATCTAATTCCTTGAATTTATTTTTTTTGGGAGAGTTTTTTCCGTATCGCAAAAAAATAGATTTTCGCTTAGTCGACTTGCACTGACGCTATGTAACTGAATGACTGCGCAGTATTTGCCGTATAAGCAGAATTTCGTTACAAGGGGAGTCTGAGTGCTCAACTCCTTTCCCAGAGAAAAAAATCCCGCAGCAAGAGAGCTTTAGCCAACACCAGCGCTTTCTGAAGAAGATGAACAATTATAGAATATTGCCGCACAATGTAAAAATTTTAATAAATTTAAAAGTGTCACTGTTGGGTTTGTACTCAACGAGTAAATCTATTGGCGTCTTCGGGTTGTTGTGTCTAGACTACTACCTCTCAACCGTTACGTACTATTAAAACAATGCAGGTTAACAGTATCAGCACAATGAATCGTTTAACCGTGACGCAGGTCACTATGGCTGTCTTGAGTTGCTAGGCAAATTGTTTTGGCTCCCATTTGGTAAGTGTATCTCAAAAAATATCTTCAACACAAGTTGCTCCCAAAAACGTTTGTTTTAGCGAGATCTTGAACGACTTAAAGAAATTAAAAAATTTTTTGAACCTTAATTTGTTTTAAAAATTGCTTTCAAGCGAATTTAAAAAAGCCATTTGTGATTTATAAGTGACGACATTGATTCGTATAGATTTCTTAAATTTTAGAACCTAGTCCCGATCAATCTTTTAACTGCCCTGGTAGAATGGGTATAGCCATTAGAGGAAAGGGTCTGTACGGTCTTTCCAAAAATGACAAAATTTTAAGTTTGAAATCATATTATAAATCCTGTGACTTTTCATAAATTTTTAACTAAATCCTTCGAAGGTTTTTTGTGTGAAACATCAGAATGTTTCAGCGGATTTGGTGCCAATGATAAAGGGGTCATCTTACATGTATAACCATTTTTCATGACACTTTTGGTTTAATTATTTTAAATCAATTTTGTCCTATTCAAAGACATTTGATTGTTGGTGATCGCTTTTGAATAACTAGGCCATTATACGAATGGATAAAAAAATCAATTTTACTAAAAAAAGAAAAAACGTGTGATCTAATAATCAATGAACGTCGGCTTATCGGGCAAAGATTTTGCTTAATCAGTTTGTTAGGTAGACTATGCTCTACTCTACACACAAAAATCTCAGAAAAATTTTTAGTTTGCAACTAGCTGTTTTTGCAAAATGCCTACCACACAAATTTTGAAACTTTACCTCGGAGAGGCTACAAATTTGGACGTGCTTCTAAATGATATACACGCTTTTGGTACTCCGCTGTGTTGTATCCCCATAAAATATATTTTTGACATTGAGTAAGTAGCCTAAGTTTACAGAATGAATAGAGCACGGTAAGAAATTTGAGTACCGGTAGGCCCACTCCTTGAAATCGGATTACACCTTACTGTAGACAAAATATCATAACTGATATTTTAGATCATAAATAAACTTATCGCATTTTGCATTTCAAATATTACTTTAAGCACGTTACTGGAGCGAATGGTCGGACTGGACAGAATGCACCCAGTTTTGCATCAACGAAATAACCAGTCGACATCGCAGATGTTTGGATCCGAATCGAAACCATACGGAAGTTAACAATAGATATTGTAATTCATCTATACAATCACAGGAAATTGAGAACTGCTCAAAGCCGTTGTTCCCGTGTCCAAGTAAGTTTACTGATTGCTGTTATCAAGAGAGTGCAAACTTTTATGCGGGTCGGCCTATCGTGCACGACCGGATGATGCCCCGGCCAAGCGTCAAGTCTTTCTCAAACCCTTGTTATTTGTTTGAAGATTAACTAACAAAAAGCAGAGTTTTTCGCTAAAGCCTTTTTTGTAACCTATCTGTACCTCAAGAGAGCCGAGCCTTTAAATTGAAAAGTTGTTTTTAGGATATCAGTTTCCATAAAAAAGAGTTTTTGAAACGTAGGCCTTTTATCTTTTTTTATTAGTTTTGGGTGATTAATGTGAGTGAGCGGACGTAAAGTGATATCTTTTGCGGAAGCCAAATTTTGTCACACGTGCCGCGGTTTCACCTCCCATTGTTATGATCACCAAGGCTTCTGACTTGCTCTTGCTCACTTAAAACCAGTAAGCTGAGTGCTTTTCGTTTGCTTTTTGATGTTTAAAAATTTCGTAACGGTTTTGCTCGATCCCAAATCTTTATTCTCAAGTAAGTGATTAAGCAATTATTCGCTTGAACATTTATTAAGAATCGATCTCGGCTCTTTGATGGCAAGGCCATTTTATATTTTTTCCTATTAAGAGTTTCTGGTTAGAATGTAACTTTTGGTGAACAACTGAAAAAGTTACAATGTAGGTCTCTTATAGAAGATTACCACTCATTTTATATACTACATGGCCAGGGTCAAATTGATAATTGTTTTTAGGGAATTTGTAAATTTTCTGAAGATCAATCCTCAAGTAATGTTTAGCAAAAACTGAAAATTTGTTTAACCAGATAAAAAACCCATTTGTGTCAACGCCGACAATCGCTTCAACAAGGCTCGTTTTATAAAAACACCCAACAGATTTCCACCAAAAGACCGATCACATTTGTGGTGAGCTTCATAGCTGAAGTTCTCAGTCGCTCGGCTGTGTTTAATTCATCAAATTCAAGCTGACGTGGTGTAAAGTCTTACAGTCTACAAGTCAGCAATTTCCTTTGCAATTACGTTTTTTCGGAACCGTAGAAGATTCAAACCGCCGTTTTGTGAAACAAAAATCTGAGCTTTAAAAAAAACGTTGATTCCATCGGTCAATTTTGATGCAATGCAATGTACTAAGTGTGCGATTCGCAGTCTTTTGATGACGAGTTTGACGCTTTGTTCGTCTCACAGAGCAGCTTAGAAAACAAATTTTCTGGATTCTGAGGAGTTAAATTTTCGACCATTCACCCCACCAAAAATGCAAAGAAATGATTTGCTCTTATTGATTAATTTGTTATTTTGCAGTTGAAAATTTCTACAGTAATTTATTGAATTTCTCAGGTGCACATGACGGATTATGGTATGAGATGCCTGATTATCTCGTTTCATTGAGCATCTCCTCTCAATATCGATCTTGTCAAATTGTTGGTACAGGAAATGTGCGAAGTCCTTATCGCGGGATACCGGGTGAGAACGAGTTTAATAACGGTAATTAGCTATTAGCCATCAAAACTTTATAGGTTCTAACCGCAATCTATCACAAATTTACGATTTCAAGCATCTTCGGGGATTACTCTTGCTTATGTTTTTATTCTTTTCTTCTTTTCTTGCTAGAATCAACAGTTCATTAAACTTTTTTGTCGAGACTGTTACGTGCTTCAATTTCGTGCTCACAAAAGGTGTTGGTTTTTTATTATTTGCCGAGTTGTTGTTTTTTTTTGAAAACATGGACTGGTACTCAAAAGTTGCCTCTTACAGCTTGCTGGGGAGCGGCCTCACTATTCAACCCAGATGAAGCATGCCAAATTTTTACCAGCCAATCTTTGCTGCTGATGTGCAATGTTAGTGGCGAGAATTGTTTTTGCTGGTAATAAATGTGAGCTGGTAACTCGAAAACTCGATAGTTAACCGTAATATTTTCATCTTATCTCATAGATTAAAATAACTCGTTATTTAAGTAGCAAACTCTAAATAAGTTTTTTATATTGTCCATGTTTATCCTCCATTCACGAGAAAGCGAATTGTATCGCTGTCTTTTGGACAGGATGTCCGCACTCCCTTGGGAGTTGCCATTTCTTTGGTGTCTGGGCCACCTCTGATCCACATAAAGGTGGGGGCGTCCCGCTAAGTGTCTTGCCCAATAACACAACAAGCAAACTTGCCAGCTTGTTCTCCATAGCATCCCTTAAATGCCGAGCGCCAAGAAGGAAAGCTATGAAAACTATTTTTTGAAGTCTTTTAATGTGATTTGACAAAGGGAATAAATCACAAGTCTACCGACTGCGAAGCAGAGCTCTAACCGCTACGCCATCGCTTCAAGCCACATCGCACCCCACAAACTGGAAATCAGTCTCGCCAACTTCTTGATATTTTCAGGTTCAATTATAAATGGAAGTTCGCTTGAATGTCATGTGTTTCCAAAGCAAAATTTGCAAAACGGATTTACGTTTTCTATACTTGTAAAAATTAACGCTTTCTCACCAAATCATGCATCTGTTGTATTTTCTTACGGGGAAGATAATAAGTCGCCAATTGTGATTTTCGAGAAGCCGAGGTGGTAAGTACCATTGATTAGTCAGCATAGCGAGCCTGATAAAGTTGCAACTTTGTTGGTGCCATGGCTTCTACGTCAAGCCATTTAGCGACAGTTGCCTTGGCGTGATTGCATTGCTGCTGCAGCAATGTGCCATGCCAGCTATAGTAGTAACTTTGAAGAGAGTCGAAAGAAACTTTGTTTAGTTTAGGAATAAAGACTGTTTTGTAATCGCTGAAAAAAAATATCACTACAAATACAAAAAATGCCTTCTTTATCTGCCATTCAGTTTTGGAAAACGATATCTACAGCGCACAGTTTTATAACAAACATAGTTAAGCACACTGTACATTTGAGAAAAAAGAAGCTGCTTTATTAAAAAAAAAAAATAGCCAAAAAAACTGGCTGAAAAGGTACTGTAAACATTTCCGCTTTCAACTGGTATCATATCAACGCGAATTATGTGCAACGTGAAATTGACTGTTAACCACGTCATATCGACTCGAAAAGATAAGAAAAACAAATAACAAGAAGCTATGGTCACATGCTAAATAAACTAAGAGGAAAGAATTTTCAATCGAATTTTAGGTTAAGTGTTCAATTGTTGAATCCAAAGAGATTCCAGAATGAGCAGCTCTTTTTTCTGGGACAGTGGTGAGAATATGTGGATAGTTGAAGCCAATTCTATTGTTTAGATTCAACTGTTGATAGAATTTATCGTTGAATTGGAAGTCATGTGTTTCTTTGATTAGCTTAGTGGCTTGAGTAATCTGGTTTTGTCGAGGCCATTCTATTCAATGCTGTTGTTAAAATCAATGGAGTCGACAATGAGGTTAATGATGAATTTATCCATCTCTTGAGATTTTTTTAAGAAGCAATATCTCGCAAACCTCAGACAACATCCCACTAACAACCCAGAGGCCTTCACTTTTATTTTCAAAATCCCAAACCACAATTTCACCGAAAAAACGATGGTCTCATTTGACGTCAAAAACCATTTTACCAGCATTTCCAACTCATTTACCTCAATCTTATTGTCGACTTCACTTCTATTGATAGTAGCAAAGAGTGGAATAGCCTTAACGCAAGAAGATCACTAAATTTATCAAGCTAATCAAGAAAAACACAACTTTTTCATTTACAATTAAATTTCATAAACGGCGTGATGGTATGGTTGTGAGGTCTGATGACCTTTAATGGCTGATGTGATGATAATTCACATAAGCGGTCGCTTTCACACTCCTGGATCGAGCAATTTTTTGTGGCTCTCTTGAGGCTCGTTTTGCTGCTTTTGCTGATGCATCCTCAACCGATGTATTTCTTCGCAACCTTAACAGAAAACATAAGCAAAATCAATTTATCAACGAAGTAGAATCGCACCACTCTGCGGTTGCTTTTAGGTTCTTATGAAAAAAAACTGACCAAGAAATCAAAGCCAGCACTTATCACAAACCCATCCACATTGACCTCCTTACAAATTTTTCATGCTTTTACTCCCTTGGTTACCACCAAACATTGATGATATCCTCTCTTCATTGCTCTTATTCTTTCTGCAGCTCTTATTTTCAAACAGATACAGAATTCTGCTCCCATTAAGGACACACTTATCCTGAATGAGTATCCATCTGGCTTCTCTGATAAGAGCATCAGGCAATGGCTTTACAAAATTTTGCTTTTCGGCCTTCTTTGGTTCAAATTAGATTTTCTAAATATAACTTTATCAAATTATTATACGTAGATAATTTTTCCCATTACGTGGAGAAAGAATTAAAACTTCTTATTTGCCAGCAATTACTAGATATCATGTATACATTTATTCATATCACCAAAATTCTCAAACAACATTTTTACTTTAAAGACTTCCAACGCAACCTATTTAAAAGCACCAATTATAACAGTTGAATTGTTATTGCGGTTCTTTTTATATTGAATAAATCCACCGTAATCGAGTGCAACGCCTGAATAGGTGTCATACCAGTCTCGACTCGGAAGTGTGTTACTGTTTGCACTCCTATCTAAACCATATAATTGACTTCAACTATCCACATATCCTCACCACTTTTCCAGACAAAAAAGAGCTGCTCATTCTGGAATCTCTTTACATTCAACAATTGAACACTCAGCCCAAAATTCTTTCCACTCAGTTCATTTAGCACGTGACCATAGCTTCTTGTTATTTGTTTTTCTTATCTTTTCAAATCGATATGTCGTGGTTAACAGTCGATTTTACGTTGCACATAATTTGCATAGAAAATGGAGCCAATTGAAAGCGGAAATGTTTACAGTACCCTTTCAGCCAGTTGTTTAGCTGTTAGTTTTGGAATAAAACTCAGGTAAAAAACAAAACAGGTCAATAAATCGTGTGAATTGAATCCAGAAAAAAAGTTTCAGATCAATGTATTTAGGTAAAATGAGTTCTTGTGAAAAAAAAGCACTGTGAGATTTTATAATTATGACATTTCAAAATGCTTCATCAACAAGTTATAAGAGAGGAATTGCCTTTAGGTATTTAATTCAGGCAATTATTCAGTTTTAAACTTAAATATACTGCAATTATCCTAAACGGGCACTATCTGTTCCTATTTCAAACAAACAATCTTGGTGCAGTGACACAAATAAAAACTACCGATGACCAGAAATTTTAAATGAACAACGCTATATAACTCAGCATATAGGCCAACACATAGTTTCTAATATATGGTTGCGGCTTGCTTTTTCCCTAATGACATTTATAAGTGTCTTCTAGCTCGAAGATCTTGAGATCAATTACCATTCATCTGAACTCCCTGTTCATATTTTGTTTAAAAAGTTAAATATGTTTTCTCATCACATCTGAATATCTTCATTGTGGATTTGCTCCTTCTTCTCAGTACTTATCAAAAAGTTAAAAACTTTGTTTTTAGCAAGTTCTTCCTCGCTAAGAATTGTTTGAGAGCATTCCTTCATTTGTTTGACACTTTTTCAAACATACAAATATTCTCGGTGCTCTCTTGGCCAGGGCAAAACAAACAGAATCGAAGCAAACATTAAACCCTTTTAAGTGCGAGCTAGCGACGTGTCGCTGGCTGTTGTAGGTCATCGTGTTTGTTTTAAAAGGGATACTCGATTTTGGAGATTCAAGTTAAAAGCGAACGGTAAAGTGTACAACGTCCGGAGAGTTCCTGTTAAGTAAGTTGAATGTGACATTAATTTTTGTTTTATTGGTTTGTATTTGTTGCTGTCCATAGTCATTAGTTCGAGCATGTAAATATGAAATTGCCTTCATGATTTTTTATTGCCATCTTCAATTTTTAGATCCAAGGAATATTAGTTATAATTGAAACTTTTTTATGCACACATAAAACACTAGAAAAAAATAACAAACCAAAAAATTTGCTTTAACAAAAACAAATTCTTTGCTGCTTTTGTGTCAACACCAGCAAACTTTTTCTCAAATGATGGTTATCCAGTCCGCTGGTGAATTAGCAAAAGGCTGCTTTTGGAGCTGGTTTTCATAAACCCGTATTATCCCAAGACTTTTAAAAATCAAGAAATCATCCCGAAACTTTGTGTGGCAGCTGGTTTTTACGCTATTTGACGATTCTGTAAGCCTCATCTTGTTTGCAAAATGGAAGGCCCTTTTCTGGGGGGTCTACTTTTGTAGTCAGTGGGATAATCCAGTATAAAATTTTGTTCAAATTGATATTTTTCGGAGTTGGACTCTAGCATAGGTTTTGCGTTACTGCTGGTCAAAATGAAACGTTTATGCATAAAATGTTGCGCATTTAGCATCTGAACAGATATAGAATGGCTAATCTTGTTCGACAGTGATTGTCAATCCCCCATATTCGGGCAATTAGCCAAGCTTAGCCTGTTGTTACCATTTCCTCCCGATGAGGTGATAAATTCAGGCGTCCTGTGTGCTTGGTTGGCGTTTTCTTTCCCATAATTCAATTATGTAAGGTTGTCCGTTATTTTCCCTTTTTGTTTTGTTGTGTTTGCTAGCTGTTGTTTTTTCGGACGCTATTAATTATATCATATATATGCTATTTATTCATTTACATATCTGGTTTTTAACACACGCATTTTTTAAAAATTGGTTTTCGGCATTACCTATTTATAAAGCGTTTGCACTTTGCGTGCATTGGGTCTTTCCTGGAGAAGAGTTTTGGCAAACTGCTTACAGATGTAAAGCTGCTTATTTGTACTGTGCGGATGGCACGTTTTAAACTTTGATTTTGCTTCCTGTTTACTTCTCTTCAATAAACCCTTCCTAAACGTGTTGTAGTCGCAAGTAAACAAAAAAGATGATAGAAGCAGGAGAAGATTTTTATTTCTCCTGAAACAGTTGAAAACACGTATTTACATGTGACAACATTTTGAATAAGAATTACGGCAGTTTTTTTACAAATCGCACATCTTCTCACAGAAGCCATACGCCATCTAGACGTATTTCATCCGCCACTTTGAAAGTACGGCCTGAGCGACTTCTGAAATTCATAATCTGAGAAGTAGACCTTCAGATCATAATGCTGACCACTCGTCGACGGAATTCCTTTTGGGGCAGGACTTCACCAGAAATGATCCTATATATACGCCAACTATTTACAAACACCACCCATTCCGGGACTGTATGCCCCAATCACAGGTGGTTGGGTAATGTTTCCTCTTCCCTTCCCTCTGATCCACCTCTTAACATTTTCCACCGGCTCCACCCCATATGCATTACTTCCGATGATGACTACTACTGAGTTGTCATTCCACCGCACAATTTCCAGGTTGCTCGTACTCCTGAAATTGTACGATCCCCTTTCTCTTTTCTTTATATCACAAACATCTGCCAATGGACATTTTCCAATCCGATTGTTCCTCATGGTACCAGTGGCTTTGAATCTTTTAGCATCCAAGTTAACAAGCAACTTTTAACTTGAGAAAAAATTGTCGAAGAAAACGCTATGGTTGACCGGATTGTCGCTGATTTCCAGCGCAGTTTTGACAACGCGCTCCCCGGGAGGGATATCTACAACATTTGGGAATTTTTCTTCGTATATTTCAACGTGGCAAGGCAAATCGGTTGAACTTGCTAGTACCCAAAGCTTATAGCCGAAACGAATCGGTTTTCCTCTGATGAACTGTTTGCATGAGTGACGTCCATACTATGGCACCATGGACTCGCTTATGCTTAGATTCTCATGAACTGCACCAAATCGCGTCTCAGCTTCTCATTCAAAATACAGTAGGCGCCGCTTATTATGACCACGGATAATATGACCAGCCGCTTATTATGACCAATTTGGTACGGTCCGGAATTTACAGCGTCGATTCAGGTGCAGTTATGGCGGCTTCGGTTTTTATGATCATTCGGATATTATGACCAAAATGGCCTGGTCCCAAGGTGGTCATATTAAGCGGCGTCTACTGTATCATATATTGGCTTCACTTTCGCCATTCGACAGTGACTCAAGCACCGATTGTTTGCTGCATGTAGTACCGCTTTTATTTCAAGAAAGCGATTCCTACTCATAGTGGTGCAAAAAGCATCACATCGTAAATCCGGGTCTGTGCTCCAGTAATCTCTTTCAGAAAGGCGTATGTTGTAGGCTGACAAAAAAATCAGTCCAATAAATTGCATCATTTCCTCCATAGAAACGCTAAAATTCGGCTTGTTCTTGTTGCAAGTGGTATATCGGTTTGTTTCCTTGGCCAAAAATTTTGCCATATCTAACACATGTTCTCAAAAGTGTTCCAAAGTGTTGCTTGAACAAGATCAGAATGCTTGTTGATTAACTGTGCTTGCGTTATTTTATCCTGGTCCAAAGATGAAGTAGGTTTTGGCTAAATGTGTTTCTTTTCCCATTTAATGTTATCGTTTCCCTTGGCTAATTTCTTTGCTCTTCCGAGTCGGAATCAGACGTGACTTCATTGCTAGTGATTTGAAACACTTTCACTTCTCCAGCAACCTCATTTCGCATACCTGTTGCATCCAGAATCTCTTCATTTTTACTTTCCATATCGCTATCTTCACCTCCAGTGGAAGGCCCTAACATGACTATATCATGACTATATCACCCTATCATGCCATATTCAAGGTCATCGTTTTCGATTTGACTGATTGCATCATTCACGAAACAATGTTGGGTATTCTTTTTACGATAAAATGTTTTAGTGCTTATCATTTTAAAGGTATTTCTGCAAAAACTGTAAAATATTTTTATAAGCTGATAGTCTTTAAAACGTAGTTCATTGTTTCGGTTAAAACTTTTAATTAGGTAGCAAAACGTGCAGTGCTACAATTCATAATAAGCTTTCACTTTCATTCTACAAGATAGGCTATTTAACCTCATTCAAACGTATATCCAGTTAAAACCAAATCATTTACGCAACCAACGTTCAATCAAAGTTGTAAGAACTCTACACTGTGACCTCAATCTTTTGGTCCCATGGATTAGTCAACAGTCGATCTTAAATAATCCGAGAGATATATTTCGCACTAACAGTGCCTCGTCAGTCTTAGTCTTTACAGAATAACTTAAACAGTACCAAAAGTTTGGGCAAAAAGAAAACTTTAAAGTGACGTAATAATGCAGAAAACAATAGCACAGTGTTTCCCAAACAGTGTGCCACGGCACACCGGTGCGCCGTGGACGATTTGCAGGTGTGCCGCGAATCTTTTTAAAGTGCTTTATGTTGATACAAATTTTCTGCTAAAATCGAGAAAATGCTATCATGAAGAAATGGTCAACAACTGCTGTAAGTCGCGGGTAACATTGCAAATTACGGCGAGAGAGATAATGAATTTTTTTGTTGGAGATCAGCATCATTTCGGGCTGCGTCAAGCGATTTCCAAAGATGTTTGCCCAGGGAAGTGGTGATCTCCAAAAAATAAAAAAAGGAAAAGGTCATCACCATTCTCGCTGTCGCCTGTGATTCCACTCGACATCAATTGGAACAGATTTGCGTGGCTGGTGTGCCGCGAAATTTGTTCAACCAATTTCCTGTGCCGGCAGACAAAAAGTTTGGGAACCACTGCAATAATACATGATTACTGTGTAACGGAACGAAGACAAGGCAAAAGTTGTAAGAATGTTAAATTTTTATACGCCTAGCTGATGATTCGCTAAGCCAAATTCCTGTCTGGATAGATTTTATGAACTCATATTATCCGACTGACTACATTTGTAGACTCGGCTGTTCCAGTGGCGGTGGCTTTTCTCCGAACTGCAGTATTGAGAAACTTTCTAATGATTTCACATCTATAACTTAAGCACCGTTATAAGAACTTTCTTTTTTCACGCATCGTTACCCTTGATTGAACGTTTCCAGGAAAAACAAAAACGACACTTGTGAACATAAAATTGCGGTTTTTCAGTTATGAGCAAGTGAAAAATATTAAATTACATCTGTTCCGGGGTTAGAAAGCGCTCTTTGAAAATGGGTACACTTTTGTAGCCACTGGGATAACATGGTCAAACATAAATTGCCGGCGCAGCTTAAAACTTTTTTGCTTGCCCGTTCAGTCTTATGCACTGAGCGTTTTTCTTTGTAAAACAACTTCAAATAAATGAAGAATTTTTATGCTACGCCGACAATTTACGCCTGTGGAAACCAATCTTCAGTCTTTTCATTATAACTTTTTAGGTGGTGGAATCAGTTCATAATTGCTTTGTTGCGATGATATAAGCAGTGTTTCATGGTTCTAAATCAAAGCTTTTTATGACTGCATCAAAATTTTTGTGATGATTACAACTTTTCTTTAAGATGAGGGTTACAAGGCACGGTTTGAATAGAACTATCTGCAAGCTCCAACCGAGCATCATAGAACGCTATAATCAGTATCTTCAAGCGTGAACATCAGAAGCATTATGTCGAAAGAGACGTTCAGTGCTTCAGCATGCAATGACCTATTGCGACATAACATAACAACGAATGCTTTTGATTGCGCCAGAAACTCATATAACGAAAACGGATGTAAGCGAGGGGAGCCTTTTTTCTCATTACAGAACAATACACTAATGCCAGACCAAAACTCTATTTATTGAATAAAGATGCCCAAATCTATTTACAAATCTAAAATTTAGATTTTATATTACTTTTCGAAAGATAATGGCCCTTTTTGAAAATTTTATGGTATTTTGAGAAAGCCATTTTGTAATTGATTTAGAATCATTTTCGAAACAAAGTAGTTTCCAGGGCAACCAAAAGCCAACATGGTCAAATTCTCTTTATTGGATCACAATGCTGCCAAGCTAATATAAAACAAATTTCAGCTTTTAATTACTTCTTCTTTTTTTGAGGTTGTTCTTTCTTTTTTCTGCTAATGCATAATGTAGAAAGTTGGCGCGGTAAAGTATTCTTTCGTCGCAATGAACTAGTCTACCTAAACCCAAGAAGAAGCACTGGATGCATAACGCAGTATCTGGCTGCACGGTAGTTGTTTAATATGGCGACATCATACTGTGATTTCTACCCACGAGTACAAGGAAAAATGTTTCTTACTCAAGATTACAAGCAAACTTTTCGGCTTTTTATCGACATCATCCTATAATGCTAAGCGCCAAGCAGGAAAGCTGTGAAAACTGTGTTTAAAGTCTTAGCATGACTCGGTAAAATAATGAAATCCAAGTTTGTACCGCATGCGTAACGATTACTGCAACTCCACCCACTTCGCCAAAATGTCCGTTAACAACGTGTTAGGGTTTCGATTTAATAAAGCAAGCGTAGGAGATGTTATGTAAATGAGGCATTTCCCCACCCATTTTAAAAAGGAGCCAAAATTTTAGTAGGGCATTAGGTTTTCCGACAAAATTTTTTTATCATAACAAAGCTTCCTTTAAAGCATACAAAGCCCTACTTTTATGAATACGCCCTCTTAAATCATCCACATTTCCACCATCAAAACTGTTTTCTACAAAAGTCTTAAAATGAGTTTGTTTTGCAGAGGTTTTGTTGGATCTTGGACGCATCTTGTAGTAGCGTGGAAACCTAACCGCGATGCGATTGTGTATGTAAACGGAACAAAAATGGGACGCACTCAATATTACTCACTTAGATGGACTAAATACTCCCAAAGAGCTCAAAAAGTGTTTCACTTAGGAAAAGGAACCAGAGAAACTAGAGCAAATCCAGGTGAATAAAGCCGTAATGCAAAATACCAAAATAATAGATGCACTAATCTGTGCCTTTACATCGGGGTGATTCTTCATATCTTAAATAGAAGGTAATTACTTGCTTACCTCTTGCTGAAACTCCTTGGGATTCAAGCGGTGGCAGAGTTGCGAATTGTTGTTGGGGGATGCGGAAGTGGTAAATCTTGCTAAAGAAAGGGACCTCACTACGTTCTAATCGTACTTCAAATGGAGAGTTTTTACAAAATTTTTGCCGATATATCTGAGAAGCCATGCGGCCACATCCCCAAGAACCAGGGGCTGTTAAAATCAACTTCTACTTGGAAAATGTGCACGCAAGAACGCAACTAAAAGGACTACACTTTGCCTTTGTTCTAAAATGTGATATTTATCTTCAAATATAGAAAAAAATTTTGAGGTCCCAATGACTTTGGTGCTAAAGAGACTCATAACGATTATACCACATCTTCTTGTTGTACACAATAGGTTTTAGTCAGCTTTCTTCATTAGATGTGACAGAAGCTGATACACTTTTGGATCTATGAGGTTTCATGAGAGCTTCTACGTCACGAAAACCGCATAATATCGATGCGAACAAAATGTTTGTTTCTGTGCATTTCCAGGTGGCTGTACTAAGATTTAATGCGTTGTCGAAATTAAAATGTAAATATATTGCAGTAAGTATTGCAACTAGTAGGGATTGCCGGTATTGATTGGACTGCAATGTTTTATTTGCTGAAAATGTGCTGCGGTCCATGTTTGTGGGGATCATCTGGGACTAAAGTAACATGTTATTGTAGGCTTGCTGGCTGCAAAGATGAAGTAGGTTTAACATCTGTTGAACAGCATCAGCATAGTCCGATAAACATTTAAATTTTTCCATAAACTTTTTTTTTCGGTTCTAAAAAAGATTAACTAAAATTATGTTAATCTAAAGTTCATTTTTTTGATTTGGTGTAAACAATGCATCTCAGTTTGCCCATAATCGATCAAGGAAAAAAATTTTATATGCACACTAATTCAGTCCGTTTTTGATTGGTAACAAACTAAGGGAACGTTAATAAAATTCAAAGTTAAAAAATGAAAAAAACAATGATTGGTAAAAAAAAATCGTTCCGAAAAAAACAAAAAGCTTTTATTAACCCTTTGAGAACCTTTGACACACATATGTACCATGATTGTTGATTGTTATATCATTATGACGTGATAACCAATTATCTAAAATCCATTATATATCCGTTGTTACCAAACAATTGTGGCATTTATAGTAATGCAAGAGGCTAGCGATGCACTTAGCAAACTGCAGACACTGACAGACCATCCACTACAGTAGACCCAGTATTAGGTCCCACAAGTGTGACGGTCTAAGCTATGCTTTATTAAAAGCCTTTAGCTTCTTATTGGTCACCAACTGCACTGAAGAGACCTGATAGGTCGAAACAGTGTCACTGTCTGCAGTTTGCTAATTGTGGCATTGTTTCAAATTTTATGAATTAAATTCTTATAATCTTTAAAGGGTTAAATTACTTGAAAACTGCTTTATATCTGAATAGAGTTCGAGAAATTTGGTTAGCATGGGTCCCGCTTGTCTACTGCCTCAGGTGAAGCACTTGGCAAAATAAGTTATTCCAAACAGCATTGTCTAACTAATAATTGATTTTTCACTGTTCGTTCACTAAATATTTTAGAAAATATAAAAGTTTTGAGTTGCAAGATTATGTAATGAAAGGTCTTCTGCGGGTCATAAGAAATTACATCGTGAGCTGCATGCAGCCCACCTCCCAGCATTCGGCCCACATTGATACAATCATTTATAGTCGTCTTAATCCAACTAAAGTTAGCAGGATTTATTTGTTTCTGCAACAATCTGCAGCAACCTCTTGGAGATAGTGTTGCTCCAAACCCTGTTGGTTTGGATTTAATGATTGATGGCTTTTCGAGAGCTCAAAGAATTCCTTATACTCCCCACCCAATCATTTTCTGTAGAAATTTTTTCTAAACAACGTCTGAAAAGTAGCTCACTGGCTCTATAATCTGTGTAATTTTGTGTCTTTTTTCCAGCCTTACTGGCCTCCTTATCTTACTTTCTTTTTTTTCCCCTTTTCCGACGTTTTCAAACGTTGCTTCGCACGTTGCAACTCTTTCTCATTACTTAGCTGGGTGAATTTGTCGCGTTTCAATAAAGTTTTGATTCTATTTCAACTTTAATTTACTTCTTAAAATTGAAGCGACTTGCAGTATCGATCGAACAATTAAGTTTGGTTGCAACTTAATAGCTAGGAAAAAGATTTGCTTCCACTAAAATACTTTAACCCGCGCACTTCTCGATCAAGAACAGAACGATGTATTCACAAACCACTTTATAACTTAGAATTCCTTCGCTTGCCAAAATACAGAATTAAAACACTTCAATGATTAAATATCAGAGACTAACTAAAACCAAAACCACCAAAATAATTGCTTGATTCCTGTCACAACAATCACTACGCAACAACGTCTTTTACAACACTCTAATCCTTACTCTACTCGGATCTACTACTTAATGAATTTCTGAATCTTTGAATGAATAAAAAAAATCTCGCCGCCTTATATATACGACTGGAAAGTAATCTAGAAATTGCTAGAACATCACGTGACACAGGAAAAACACTGTTAATAAATTACGTAATTGGTGATGATAATAATAAAAAGGAAAATCTTCGAGAAGCAGCAAGAATCACTAGAATACGATGGAAAGTCACGTACCCAGCTATTGTGACGTCAAAAAGGCATGTGAGTTACAAATCCATTTATAAATCCGAAAGAAAAAGGTCATTTTTTTGAAAACAGCTTAGCAAGTTAGGGCTACAAACAATTCAGATTTACAAATAAAATAATCACGGCAAAACAAACAGATTACAACTCTATACATATGTAAAACTATTTCTTAACGCAAATTTACGTATTCGTGACAGAATTCGTGCCCCTCACCTGCCCTGTTGCTAATTATTTTTACGGTATCTTCTCCCTTCTTCTCATCTGATGCACCTTTTTTATTTTCTGTTTTTCTCCCTTTAAAGGACCAGCTCAGAAGACTTTTATGGAAAGCAGAAAATATTTGCACTAATGGTGTGGAATTACTTTACTCATCTCAGTCTGTTTTGCTAATATGTATCCAGGAATCCAATTTAAGCCTCCCCCTTTTTAAAGACTTTTTTAGCATATTTCCTGCAGTACGACTGCACTTACTCTCAGTCTGGCATCCTCTTCTTCGTTTGGGGAAAATGTTCTGATGGCAGTCTACTAGATGGCCGAACATGCCTCTGTCAGCCCAGGCACCGAGCTCTTGTCGGCAGCTGAAAGGGCATGAGCTCCATTTGATTGGTGGTAGATGGGGCAGGATGTTGTCACGTGCCCAGCTCTTTGCTCCTTTGCGCCACACTTACAAGCCGCAGTGGGAGCCATACCTCCTTTGTGCATTGTTGAGCGGAATAGCCAATCGCCAGTTCGAAGGCAATTAAGCCTGACCCGTGCATGTCTGAAAAAGAACATTTCCGATGGTACTGAGCTGACGTCTGCAATGAATAAATGGAATCGGTAAGTGTTATCTCACCAACCCATGTTCCATTTGCAATCCGCCCATTGTACTACACTGAGACCTGACCGAGAAAAGTCGCTCAGCAGCTCCAGAGCTGCAGGCACCGATGACTATCTTGATTTGAGTTGCCGCAAAAACCCGAAAGTTTGGGACACAAGCTTTTCGTGGAGCAGTTGTTCTGGCTCCTGAGCGTGGCGAGCTAGAGACAGTGTGGCTTTTTGGCGGTGAAGCTCGGTTGGTTGGATCCCCACCAGTAAAAGAAATTGTCCGTTGGAGGAGACTCAGTCGTCCGGTCACTCTGCGCAAAGCCTCATTAAATGGCTCGTCAATGAGGCGCGTGTGAGCACTGCAACAGCAGACTGGTGCGCAGTACTCAACAATAGAATGTACCAATGCGAGGGTGGCTATGCGCAACACTGTCGCACTCGTATCCCATCTTGATCCTGCTAGTCGCCTAAAAAGCCCAACACGAGTTGTTACCTTCTTTCGCAGTGACTCCAAACGTCGACGTGCCCTGTCCGGCTTTATGCGGATGTTGGTTGGTTCGGCACAAAAGATAGAGTTTGTCTCTTGACAGAGATTTTAAACTAACACCGTGCCTCCCTGTTTTAAAGAGGGAATGCTGCCAACATTGCTGTGACTGTATTGAGCTTAAGCTTCCATTTCTGGAGGTAAGAAGATAAGGTTGCTATGTTCTAAATAAGAGTCCTCTTTAATCCCTACTAGTTGCTGCGGAGTGGAAGATCGCCACATCATCAGCATATTCGAACTTTTTGGGGGTTGGTGCTGGCAGGTCGTGTGTATAGATATCAAACAAGAGGGAGACCGGTAATGAGGGTAAAACTGCGGTTGCGAACAAACTCCACGATCATGTGCCTGCCCGAAAGATGTCGCAGAAGCTTACAGGTGAGGCCACGATGCCATACAGTATCGTAGACTACTGAGAGGTGGACAAACACAGCACCGGCCTTCTTTTTAGCCGAGAAGATATCCTTAATTTTTTGAGTTAGGAGGGTGATTTTGTCTGCAGTCGACTTTCCTCGTCGAAACCCAGATTGCTCTCGAGGTAACAACCGATCTACAATTGGTTTGACGCAGGCGTAGATAAGTCTCTTCAAAATCTTATACGAGATACACAGTAAAGAGATGGTCTATAACTCTTTCGGTCCGCTCTTCGCTTGCTCAATTTCGGGATTGCAACTACTAATGCTCTTCTTCAGGTTTTAGGAAGCTTGAGCCGGCGCATGCAGCAAGACCGGAACTTGTTTAACCAGGGCAGCATCGGTATGGAGTATTAGCTCTGGGAATATGGAATCAGGGCTCGAAGCTTTTCCAGACTTTAGCACCTGGAGGGTACTGGCGAATTCCTCTAAGGAAAAATCTCCAGAGATATATTTTTCAAGAGGTTTTGAAATCTTCCAGAGTTCATACATCTCTTGCATCATGAATCTGGCTGACTCGTGATCCTTCGTCTTACAAAACCCCATTCTTCTCCAACTGCGAAGCAATTGAATTGGCAGAAATGGGGCATGAGCGATATGGGTGTCTTGTCGCACCAGACAACTTGTTGATTGTTTTACGTGCCAGTCGACTGGAATGAGCGAAGTCAATAGAATTGACAGCCTTCGACCAGCAATCTTTTCGTTTTCTGTCAAGCTTAGAATGCAAGGCGGATGCAGCAGTAATAGTCGCCTCAACCTGTCCTGCCTGAAGAAAAACCAGCTATAAGTGCTCATACTCTTCATCCCTGCACGGTCTATAGTTATTCCTACAACCGCGTCGTATTGATAATTATGCTGCTGCAGGGATGGTTTTGCTGAAGCCGTGGTAAGGCTCATCAACACAGCTAGAGTCAGGAGGTGGTAAAAGCTTGTTTGTGATAAGGCTGTACAGTTCTCAGTTGTCCTTACGGAAGTTCCAAGGCTTATTTGGGTCACTTTTTACTTGAGCCTGATTTTTTTGTGGTCATAATCAGCAGTGGTCAATGTTTAATGAATATTTGAAATGAATATTTCTTTCGCTCTCTCTCTCTCTCTCTCTCTTTACTTTACTTTACTTAATTATCAGCAGCTACGCTCTTTACTTCTCAGGCAGTGAAAGTAACTAAAACCCTCGTTCCTTTCATCCACATTAAATGCCAACCTTATACTTGTCGGTCTTCCAAAGTAGAAGAAATTGGCGGTATATGGAGGATGCAAAGGCTTTCGCTTTTGCTCAAAAATTGATGAAAAACGCTACGCTTACATTTCTGCTTCTTGACGTGGTTCAACCTCTATCGTCAAAGCCAAGAATATAGCGTGGCAAGTAATATGCTCCACACTCTCGCTCTCTTCTTCTCCCTCTCTCTTAGATCTAACTCTAAATCAGTTTTTTTTTCTTCGCCTAATTTCCGGTTTTGCCTCCTCTTTATCTTTTTCTTCTAATTCTCTAATTGCTCCTTTCTCAAGGAGTCAACATCCGTCTGGATCAACCGTTTGAGCACTCATTATACTGTTTTTCAACAAAATCCATTTCCCGAAAATTCAATTAAAGAGAAAAGAGAAATAACAATCCGAAAAAAAAGAGTTCTGTCCGGCCTCCTGTTAACCGCATTGTTATTTTTTCCACTCTTCTTTCAATTACCCAGAGAGAGAGAGAGAGAATTTATTTGATTTGCTTTGCGCACCGACACAATAATCAGATTGATAATACACACAAAAAAAATCATTAGTAGCAAAAGCCAGGGAGCATCGAGGAACCTTTCGTTTATCGAGTCGAGATACTCCCTGATCTCAGCAGATTGAGATATAAGCGAGATCTATTAAGTGACACTTATAATTTGAGTACATTATGTAAAAAAAGAGTGGAGTTCAAGTTTTTATCAAATGATAAAATAAAAAAAAAAGGAAACGGAACAAACAACAACAATAAATATTTTTTGCACAATCAAAAGCTTTTGCAAGCGTTAATATTCATTTAATAATTTCAGTTTATACGCTTTTTTAAAAGAAACCCAGTGCATGCTCTTTAATTCGGATTCGAGGTTACCCCACAGCTTTGAACCTCTGTGAGAAAATAGTTTTTGGCCAAATAATTTATTTATTCGGGGGCGGTAGTAGGTAGTCGAATTAATTAATCTCGTTTCATGTTGATGAATAGTATTTAACTTACGAAAAGAATGATAAAAGTTTTTAGGCAATTGACTATGATGGAGTTGATGCATAAACTTAGCTAACTCAAGTTGATATATGTCTTCTACTTTTAACACTTGAAGTTCTTTATACATTTGTGAAGTTGGCGTATATAAGTTACGAAACAATATTATTCTCAAAATTTTATTAAGCCTTACTCGAATTATTTCTTGTGAAGTTTTATTTGCTGTTGCCCACGCAGTAATTCCATATTGAATTCTGATGTGTACAGGACTATAGTATAGCATGCAAAGGGTTTCTCTTGAGACAAAATTGCGCAATCTGTAAAAGAGTCCTGTGCATCTGGCAAGCTGCGTGGACAAATAATTTATTTGCGACGTCCATTTGAGATTATCGTCAATAAATAACCCAAGGTATTTGACAGTAAGCGCTCTATTAATAGTAATACCGTTAAGAGCTATTTTAAAATTACATTGGCAAGTTTTAAGGGGTTGCTTGTTTATCAACATGTAGTTAGTTTTTGAAAAATTTAGGGATAGCTTATTTTGACAGAGCCAAGAGTTAACTTTTTTGAGTTCTATTTGAACTTTGTGTTCCAAGTTTTTCAGATTGTTATCAGCCATCATCAAGCAGGTGTCATCGGCAAACAATGTGGTGTCAAAATTGGAAATCAACGAAATGTCATTAATGTAAAACAAAAAAGTAGCGGCCCAAGGCAAGATCCCTGGGGTACCCCACATGATACTTTGGTATATGAGGACATAGATTTACGTACATTAGTATATTAATATCTGTTTTTCGAGTAGCTGGTTAATAAATCCAGAGATTTACCACGAATTCCAAAATTACGATACAATTTATCTAAAAGAATGTCATGATCAACCGTATCAAAAGCCTTTGATAAATCCAAAAACAAACAGAATGTATATAAATTTTGATCAATATTGTTTATAAACTTGTCATATATTGAGTTGATTGCAAATATAGTTGAAGAATTTTTCCGAAAGCCAAATTGATTTTCACAAAGCAGATCATTTTTTTCAATAAAATTAATGATGCGGGAGTAAATTAATTTTTCTAAAATTTTATCAAATTGTGATAAAATTTATTTGGGACGATAATTAGAAGCTTCCTTACGATCACCCTTTTTAAAAATTGGAATAACTTCAGCAATTTTCAAGCAGTTTGGATAGACGCCTTTACTAAAGCAATCGTTTATCAATTTGCAAAGAAAAGGAGATATTACTGATTTACTAATTTTTATAAATTTAGTTTCGGCGTCTGTATACCTGGTTGCTTTTGAGTCTTTAAACGAGTAGATAATATTATTTATTTTGTTCGGATACGTTGGAGTTAAGAAAAAAGAATTGATCATGCCTGTCGGCGCTGTTGCATTCGTATCCGTGTCAACTTCGGGAATGGTTTCAGCCATTTTTTTCCCTATGTTGGCAAAGTATGCATTGAGATTTTCAGAAATAGCAGCAGGATTAGCTATCACCTCACCTGTTTTAGTGTTGAGTTGGTTAATGTCAACTTGTTGTGAAGGTTTTAAGTTTACTAATTCATTCACTATTTTCCAGATTTTACCGCTATTACATTTGTTCTCAATTATTAATTCATTGTAGTATTTTTGTTTCGCTTTTTCAATCGTTCGATTTAAAACATTACGATACGTTTTATAGTTTTTGTATTTTGTTTCATCATATGTTTTACAAATCGATTTGTACAACTTATGCTTGGTTTTAATTGAACAGAGAAGACTAGAGGATAACCATGGTTTAGTCTTTAGTTTCCTTTCTTTCCTGGTAGCTAATTTACGCGAGGCGTGTTTATTTAACACACTCGTAAAAGAGTTAATAAATTGTTCGAATTGATTATGGATTGTAGAGTCAAATGACGATAAAGATGCATTTAGAGTTTGGTTTAAGTCTTCGATAAAGTGTTCAGCTTTAAAATTTTTCATATCTCGTTTCCATACTTGGCGAGCGTTATTTTTGAAATGCTTTACAGACGGAATTAAAGCGAAAACAGGATAGTGATCAGAAATGTCGCTAATTGCTATGCCTGGCATAAGCTGGTTATTTAGGTTGTTGGAATAGATATGGTCCAATAATGACTTTGAATTTTTGCTCACTCTTGTTGGTTGATTTATTAGACACTTTACCGCGCTGCCTATTAAATCATCCGCATATGTTTTGATGCGATTGTTAGATTTTATTTTAATTAGGTCAATGTTGAAGTCTCCTAACACGTAGAATTCAGATTTTTTAGAATTAAATTCATGAAAGATGTTCGTCAATGCTCTGGAAAATAGATCAATTTGCTTCACTGTTTGGACAGGATGGCGGTAGACAACGCCTACAATCAGCTTTTTTTTTGTTAATTTCTATTTCTATGCATAAATTTTCAACCGAAGACAAATCAATGTTAATAGTAGGTTTTAAATTATAAGAAATAGAACTTTTTACGTAAATTCCAACACCGCCAGCAGACGTATGACTATTATGGTGAATAAATTGGTAGCCATCTAGTTCAATATTACTGTAAATCATATTTTCTTTAAGTTTGGTCTCAGATACTGCAACTACATCAGGTTTACAGTTTAAATCAGTAAGGTAGTGCGATAATTTGTCAATATTTTTTTGTAAACTTCTCACATTAAAGTGAATCATGAACAAGTAATCAGATTTATTTTTTGAGCAAAGCAAATTATTAGTAGAGTTATGATCGCCATAGTAATCACTTGGCACAGAAAATAAATCGTTATAATCTAGCTCTGCATCTACATCAGGTAAATTATTTGATACGTTTGGATTTTCAGTTTCAATGGTGTTAACAATGGTGCTGGCACAACCGAAAATTTGTGGCAAACCTGGGCTTTGATCGACAAGTGTTTGATTGCAGCAAAACGAGTTTGAAGAATTCTTGTAATTGCTATTTACAAAAAATTGATCGCAATCAACACAGTTTCTGTAACCTAAACTGTTGTTGCATTGATTGACACCTGCTTTGCAACTGTTAGTTACAGAGGCGTAATTTTGATTTAATTTACAGTTTCCACTACTATTATCAGTAACATCATAAAAGGTCACGTCGTTTTCGTTGTCAGCATGTTATTTATCAGTAGGCAATCTGATAAGCTTTTCAGCAGCTGCATTGCACTCATGGTTGTTGTCAAAGATTGCGCAATGATGTACAGGTCCATTGTTATCATCAACACAGTCATTTTTTAATTTATAAGAGGCCATAATTTAACAGAAAAAAATAAGATCTTGATAAGCAATTTGAATACGAAAAACATTATTTAAAGTCAGATTTCGCTGAGCATTCAATATTAAATTTCAAAGGGGTACAATTAAGTTTATCAAAATCTATGTCCATTCCATATTTAAATAAGTCGTCAGGTGAATCAAGTGTTAGCCAATTTCCCGTACCTGTGTCTCTTTCATTGTTGGTGATTGTTCCTGCTTCCCGTGCTGACCGCTTCATACGTATTTTTCCGTTCATGGTATGAAAGAGAACAAATTTATTTTTAGCAATTTCTTTCACATATTTTAACATTTTTGCTCGCAAGGAAGTCAAATCTTCCGTAAGATAAACACCATTGAAGTTGGGATGAACTTTCAATTTTGATTTTTTTATACATAAATTCCATTCTTTTTGGTATGAAGCGAAGCGCACAATCACAGGCCGTGATTTCGCTTTTGGACCTTTATTTTTTTTGCCAAGTCGATGTACCCTCTGAATATCCAGCTCAGGGTTGAGCTCAACATTCAGGGCTTTGGCCACATTTGTTACAACTTCTTCACCATCATCCCTTTCATCAGTTCTTTCAGCTACTTCAAGGATTCTAATATTCTCTCGTCTACCATATTGTTCAAGTTCATCTACTTTAAAAAACGTTGTATTGACAATTTGTTTTAGTTTTTCATTTTCAGTTTTGATTTCCTCATACTTCAGTTTGCTTTCTTCTACTTCTTCTTTTAAGTACCGGTATTCGACTTCTTCAACTAGTTTTTTAATTGTTATGTTAATTTCAGTAAGTTGTTGTCTGTCCTCGTCGTTAAAACCAGAACTCAATTCATTTCGATTAGTTCTATTTTTTGGGCTCATAATGCCAGATCAGTACAAAAAAAACACGTCCGTTCGCTACAACTGCACTGCCGCGAGACTTTTTTCGGCTTCTGCAAACCTCTTGTTTCCTATAGCCATCGGTTCAGACAGAGCAGCTGCATATCTTATGCTGAAGTTCTTTACTTCCTCCGCGGTTGAAATTTTTTCCTGTTCTCAATTTTTCTTAGTCTTTCCATTCTATTTCTTCCATCTGCAAATTTTCTTTTGTAATTACCATTCATAGCACGAAAAGAATGTTTGACCTTTTTGCTTCTTTTCAACATATGCCTCACCTCCTCAGCCTTTTGAACCAACACGCTGTTTAAATTCATCATTCTATTCCGTCTACTCGTTTTTTGGAGTCCAATCCCATTGTACGTGTCACTACCTCGAGACGATTTCCGTTTTGGTCAGACTGCTCTTTACCAAATCTTACCGGCGCGATGGCATAGTAGTTAAAGCGTCCTCTTCTCAGTCAGTAGACCTCGGGTTCATTTCCCAAAGTCGAGTCATACCAAAAGACTTTAAAAATGGTTTTCACAGCTTCCCTGCCCCGCTCACCACAAAAAGAATAGTTGTCGAGAACAAGCCGGCAAGCTTGTTTGCTATGTCCTTGGCCAAGACACTTAAAAGGATGCCTCCATCTTTATGTGACAAACAGGTGGCGAGGCTAAGCAGTGTACTCGTCGTGGTGACCCAATCTAACTAAAGACTCACAAACAGAGCATGAGCTTTTGCGCAATGTATCAAATACTTTTTGTGCTCAGTCCATTTCGGTCAGCTTTCACAATTCCAGACTGGACGTCAGGACAATAGTAGCCGATGTTGCTTTTTCAAAGATATTTGACTTTGTTTGGTGGCCCTCTCTTCTACAAGGTTATTTTTGATGATCTTCTTTATTAATTTCTTCGATGCACACAATCCTTTCTCTTTAATTTCCTTGTTATCAGTGTTGTTCTAAAGTCACAAAACCCGCTCTTTTCAAATCTACGAGAGAAGTTTCACAAGAGTCTGCTGTTGGTTCTATTTTGACTTTTCCATATCATCCTGCTCTTTTTTATCCTCTTTTATCAACTGCTCTTTTTTTGCCATCACTTTTTCCATTTGGTTGTGTGACTTCGCTTTGTTTGCCGTTGCAGAGGCTATACAAGGAGCCCTAGTTAGACTGCATAGCCAGTCTCAGCATTAGTGTTTTCACTTAACTTGTGCAAATGGAAATATGAGTGGTAGCTCTCACCACTCTAATCCTCAGCATTGTTCCTTCCAGTTTAACTTTGCTTTTTGCGTGAACCCAATGCAACTTTTCTTGAGGTCACTTTCATCTCATTTTTTTACTAAACACATGTTTTTGCTAAAAGCCAAATGTTCTCCCATTTTTAAATCTAGTTTTATGTTTCCACATTTATGTATCTCCTCGAAGAACAAGAACGTTTTTGAGCCGCCAATTTCAATGCAAAGCTACAATAAGCTGTACCGGTATATCAGTTAATTCTAGGAAAGTAAATCAAAAAATATTTTCAATATCAGTTCAGAAAGGAAATATACAGCATCAGGAATATACAGAATTAATAATATACGGAAATAGAAGTATACAGAATTAAACCTGCAGCCAAATTACTTCAACCTATAGCTAAATAGCCTTGCACAATCTTGTTCAATTAAAAATAACAAAAGAATTATCAAAACAATAATATGCTAAAGAACATTATAACTCAAAGCTCAAATCAAATTAAAACAGCCTGCACCAAAAGCGAAGACTAAGCCCAAACTATGCTTGCCAAAAAAGCTGCGCGAGGCAAAAAACATCAAGCGACAAGAGCAAGCACAATACATGTATTACTTGTTCAAAATTTGAACCACTAGCACCAACTAATGACGACTAAAAAAGACAAACAGTCCTTATCTCTTTTTTATAAAGTTTTTTACGCTGTTCTAAACTACCTTTAAACTGCGTTATTTCATTTTTTGCACCAATATAATTACTAAACTGCAGTGCTTTTACGAAGCAAAAAATCGATTTTACTCAGCGAAATTTTACCAAGCTCTCTTCTTATTAAAATCCTTTTCCTCCTCTAAGTGTGAAGCTTTTTTTGTTGCTTGTTTTAATTCTGAACCAACTATGTTTCGTCAAAATAACGATCTTTCTCATCTGGATTTTTTACCAACTTATGATCATGTGAATTATACTGATGCATCTGTCTCTTCTTCCAATTAGCAAAGGAGCCTCCAACTTCAGCATTCTCCACTGTTAGCATACAACATGCTATAGTCATCCAAGTCAATCTTTCCTATGCGGCAGCCCCGGATTTTCAAGTTTTTTGCTAAATTCTCCGCATTCTGCAAGAGTATTGCTGGTCTCTGCAGAACCGAAATTGGTAAATTTTTTTCATTCTGGTTTTTGCTCTGCTTTTCTCTTTTTTGGTTCATGTTTTTTTTGATTGCTTTATTTCTTGGAATTCTTTATGTCGCGCCTATGGTCACTCGACTCAGAACACTTCTCATCCTGTTCTGTCTTGTAGCGGACTCTATAATGGCGCCATTCTTTTGTCGAATCTTTTATTTCTTACGTCATCTGGTCCAGTCCGTGAAAAGTTTTACGCTTCTGCAACGTCATGATTTCCCATCACGCTTTGTCTGAGTAAGGGTGCAGGTAATAACAGCAACAGGGTCTGATTGAAAAGTAGGTTTTTTGGAAAATTAACTCCAGTTAAACACAAAACAAAAAAGTTATGGGAAGAGGAAACTCTAAAAGCAATGGTCGCTCGCTCGAGCGTCAAAAAACTACCGCACCCAAAATTTTTGGCTGGCTACTTTGAGCTGACAGAGCAGTCGTCATGTGATTTCATAAGCAATCCAGCGAATGTACAGTTTTACAAAGCAAATAACCAGAGGTGGTCAGTAACGAAGTAATTCTTCTTGAGTAAACTACTTACTTGAATAGCTTCAGTTTTTCTGCTTCTACTTTTACACAGGTTATTTTAACAGAAAATAACATTACTTACAGTAGCGACTATAGCAAGTTCTTCCCAGCCGACTAGTTGTAGAAGACTGTTAGACTCCTTGAGCTTTAGAAAGCCAGAAGTGATTATCAACAGTTCGGCCCAAACTCGTGACTGACAAGACAACGAGCTATACAAGAAGACAAACAGTCTCCTACTTCTAGTCGGCTGGTAAGGCATTGTTATATTCACTACTTACAATAACTTGAGCCACGTAAAAGAGCAGTTTACCATATACTGCCCCACCTTTCAGAGGGGAAGACGTGGTAAGTTGGAAAACGTTTTCTTTGCGCTATTTTGCTAAGGTACCACTTAACAGAACATGTTTTTGAGATGATACTGGAGCTTATATTTGCAGTCTTCTCGTAACGTATGCGCTCTAAATATCATCTTGTAGATCATAACAGGCCTGTCGGCATTTGCCAAATTTACTTACAGAGTTATACTTTTTGGTTAAGTAAATGCTAAAAATGAAATGTATTTTGAATTGAAATGCGGTGTGCTGGCAAAAAACTTCTATAGATTGAGTTATTTTTTGAAAATCCTTTAGTAAAGTAAACATTATTTGTTCTAATAATAATAGCCAAATGGTTTTAATCATAGGCGATTTGCGGTAAGTAATCATCAGTGATCAGTTTTGCCATAAAGCTTTTTGATTTTAAAGTTTTTAACACCAGAGGTAAATTCAAATGATCCAGAATGTTTAATTTTTTGCGATTTGTTACATCCTTTCAAGCATAAAATATTTTGTTTACTAAGCATCTATTATTATTTTTCTGACAAAAAAAATTGCTCCCGAAAGCTATAAAAAGTTCTGTTTTTGCCTGTCCTATTTCGTACTCTTTTATGAAGATCAATTATAGCCCTAACCTCAGCAAAGATTGCTGAAATTTAATTATTAATCCGGATTCTTACAAAATTATAAGGATCGTCTTTCAAAATAATGAAAAAAGGCTATCACCAAATACGTGGTTCAGGTCAAAATAGTTCGAACTCCCACCACAGCAATTTTTTTAGCTATCCCTGGTGATTGTAAACTGCAAACGTCATAACTCACAACGGTTTAACATTTTTATTTTACATTAAAAGAACTTTGGATCCAACAAATTGCACCACCTTTTGATAACTTATATTCGTAGACGAACACTATAAAAAGCATTTGCCAGTATTTAAAAAGTAGGCTGTAAGGAAACGGACCTGAAACAAAAAAATTATTTACTAGAATAATTGGATCTTGGAGCTTGAACTATCCTGTAGCGCTGTACGGACTAAAACAGCGTTTATCTATTTACTTTATCTTTAGCATCCTCTAAAAAATATTTTTTTCACAATTCTTTTTGTCAAAGTCTGCATCATCCTGGATCAATTGTAGGATTCAGTCAACTCGTTCCGACTCGTGTCAAACTTGCTTTGGAATTTTATGAGCTCCGCGGATGGGTTGGTCAACAGTAATATGTTATACCTTTCGGTTTGTATTGGGCCAACCAAGCATACCTTAGTGAAAGATTTGTCGTCAACATTTTTGACTTCTAACACTACCCCGAAAGGATTTTACTGTAAAAGTGTAAACTTGAACCAAAGTAGAAATAGTAACCAAGTAATTACAATCGTTTTGTATTAGTCTTCCTTTGTTACATAACAATTGTGGTAGTTTTAGTTATCTAAGCGGTACAACAGCTCACAAAATTTAACTGAGCTTAGTAGGTAACATTTAATTGGCCTTCAAAAGTATTCAAAAAATAGTGTCTCCTCTGAAATGGTGTATCCCAAGGAAGATCGACCTTCTCGTGATGGATCCGCCTGCATATCTTTCACGTAAATTTTTGGTATTAAGGTCGGTATTAAGTTAAAAATTGTAAGAGATGTTTGAATTCACATAAGCTCCCATTTGAGACCCAGTGAAGTTGATAGGTGCAAGAAAAAAATTCTAAAAACTGTTACTACTTTCTGCTGTTACTACTTAGTAGATTAATTTTCAACCCATTTTTACTTTTACTCAAGCGAAACTCCTCATAATTACTTTGTAGTTTGACTATATTTTTCAATAAGTAACTAAAATCTTCTTTTACTTAAGCAGATTTTTAAGCTACTTTAACTAACTCTGGAAATAAAAAACAAACTAGTAAATCCTCTTGCGTGAGGATCTTCCCGCAAAGCCGCACAAAAAAGCAGTAGAAAAGGCTTTCGTTTTCAATTTCACTAATAATTTTAGATCCTTTTAACTAGCTGAGCTTTTTTATAGGGGCTCTGCTACTGCATGTATAGGAGAAATAACAAGAATGAAGTGTGCAGTGTTGAGAAGACGACTTGAGTCGCTGTAAAAAATGAGTCCACTGGGCTCGAGTCATTTACACGAAACGGCACGAGTCGGTTCGAGTCTCAACTTTAGCGACTTGTGACTCTACTCGAGACTATTACAATGGCTCATATTCAAGTCCAGTCTTTACTGGCCAGCTAATGAAAAAATTAATAGTATAAAGAAAGCTTTTTACATGTTGATTTCTTTGCAACATAGAATGTGGAAATGGTAAAAAGTACTTTCATACCATACATTACAAAAAATGTTGACGATTGAATATCTCTGGCAATATCAAACATACAAAATGGCAATAAGCTATGCCCAATGCTTTGACATAAAATGATGCTAACGATAAGATTCATGCGTGATATCTAGTAAAGAAATCAAAAACATGCATTCCTACCTGCTAAAGCACATCAGAAACCTTAATAAAAACATTTATTATTAGCCTAATATAGCACATAGAATTTCAAAGTAGGCTATTCGTTTTTACACGTTTTAGTACATAACTTTTTCCATCTTTAAACATAAAAAAGTTTCCTTTTAAAATTAACATCTAATAATTGCATTAAGCTATAAGCTAAACACCTTGAAGGCTTCAACCGAATTGATTAAAATGTGCTGATGTAAAATGCCTGAACTTGTACACTTTGCCAATCTAAGGGTGGCCCATAAGTCACTTTACATTTTAGAAATTAAATAATTTTTTCTTAAATGACTATATTTAATTAATAATTGAGCGTCCATTTTCAAAGTAAAATTCAATTATCTTCACTCGTTGTTCTGTTGTAAACTTTTCCATACCAAAAATTTACAAGGATTATATTTTTAAATTCTGAAAAGAAAAATAGAAATATATTAATAGAAAAAAAATTATTTAATTTCTAAAATGTAAAGTGACTTATGGGCCACCCTTGTATTGGGTTGTAGACTTTGGTTACTCCTGTAACTTTGAAAAAATATGCCTCGAACTAGCTGCTGTAAATACTTGACTGTTACGTTAATATTTGCACCAACAAAATAATTGAGTTGTGAGAGTTTTTGTAACTGCAATCTTTAGATTTTGCTCTACAAATTTCAAAAATTCGCAGAACTAAATTTCCTTGCTGGAGCAAATACAAATGTAGGCTAACTGTCACCGCACCATAGCAATTCTCAAAAAATAATTACTTAAGTCAGGGGTCTTGAAAGTACGGCCCGCCGCACTCTCTTGCTGTTTATGAAACAAATGTCTTTCATTTCAGCAACAAGCGCGCGCTCGATCGAGTAACGTGAGAATAATGATCACCTTGTTGAAGGGCTGAATTAACCCGTCGTTATTCCAAATTGGGAAGATGAGCTTTTTTTTGAAGATTACTACGATTTCAAAGGGCTGACATAACCTATCTTTACTCTAAATTAATTAATAATTTAGAATTTTGGCCCCCAAAGCTTTAAAAATTCAGCACTGTGGCCCTCCGTTGGAAAATTTTATAAACTCCTGGCTTAAGTGAACGACGCTTTTAAAGGAAATAGAACGCTGCCGCCTCTCTGACAAAAGAAAGTCAGGGTGGAATCATGTCTCAGAACAGCCTCATCAATGCAGAGTAATTACAAATAAAAAGCTATGGGAAATATGTTGCTTCAAGTCAATTTTTAATTAAAGTCATCAAATTTAATTGTATTTAGTTTCGATTTCAATTCAATTAAAACATATAAAACGAAATAAGCAGAGCATCTTTTCCATTTGTTTCTTTTATAGTTCAGGCAGTTTTTTAAGTATTAAAAAATCTGTATATTAAGGTTTTTGAGCAGTACGGAAGAATTTTATTATGAAACTTTTGCACTTTCATGCTTTTTTAAGTGCAATTTTTTTCTGTAACTTTTGCCAAATATTGCTCAGCGATCCAGCATGGATGCAATTGTAAGAAAATATTCGAACTTGAAGGCATATTCTTTGAAAACCAACTATGCAAAAGCAACTGTTTTGCCCACTTTGACCATTTACAAACTTATTTTTTTGATTTCACCGCTTGAAAACCTTTTTTCTATGGAAATCAACAATCCGAAAGCGATTATTTAGCCTGTTTTCTCCAGTACTGTGCTTTGACATGCTGATGAATAAATGCAACTTTTTACTGTAACTTTCGTTAAAAATAACTGCAACTTTCATTTAAATAGCTGCAACCTTTTCAGTTTTTTACCGCAAAAAAGGAGATTCCTTCATCGAATCTGTATCATATAGTGCAATTCTATCTCTGTCTGTGTGTCTGATTTAACCCCTCTGAAACTGCTGGAGGTACAAGCATCAAACATGGCACGATTGATCACCACCCAGTGATGAGTGTCACAAGCATTAACAACTTCATAATCAAAATATTTTTTTAGAATTTTCATTACTTAACAGAGGACAACCGCTTTTGTCTCAAACGAAAAACAGCTTCCGAGTAACCACATTTCAAAAACTTACATTTGTTCGAGGTCCAAAATGACGTTACAATCATTGATTCATTGAACAGTCTGTTTTTGTTCTTTCTCAAAAAGTACTCATCGCAGAAACGCGATTAAACATTCTTTTAGGAGATATTAATAAGCTGCTTTTGATAAAAACAACTTTACAGCAATTAATGTTTATTTGATTATGCTACAAGCAATTCTTTATTTAAACACTTCAAGCCCTCTAAGCATTCTTTCTTCTCTTTTTCCTTTGCATGCTTAAACTGGCCCTATGATGTCATAACATGTCTCGTACGATTAACACGAATGTTCGCTACCGCTGATCATAATATCAAGATGTTTTCAACAACTGCAATCTTTTTGCAAAATTAGCTTATTAAAAACTGATTTGTGACCTCATTTCTCAACTGATTTTGAAACCTTTTTCAACAAATTAAAGGTTATTTCAAAACGATGCCGATAGTGTATAATATGTACAATTAATATTGGCTTTTGTACTGAAAAGACTGAAGTTAAGACCTGTGGTGTAACTTTTTACCCCTTTCCAAAATGGTGAGTTCAGTAAAAACAGGTGACTTTAATACAAAAACGTTATCATGAAGTACTAACAATTAATATCTTTTGAAAGCTTAGGAAATTTCCTTTCCAGCAATATGTGGCTCCAATTACTTACTTGAGAATTATTTGCTCTTGTTTTTGTAGACATAAGTGGCTTAGCAGGATGTTCTTGTACAGTTTTTAGAAAAAGATCTTTGTCTGGGAAAAATGATGATACATGCGATTGATTTCATATTTTCTCGTTGGTATGAAGTGTTTGGCATGCGCCCACAAAATAATAGCTTTTTATAACCACACTAGAATGCTTCGGTTTTCTTTGCAACGGTAGCTCAGTGTGATTAAGCGATTACGGGTGACCGAGAAGTTGCGAATTTAAACTTTCCTGCGTTCCGCGTAGTTGTGTTCTTAAAAAAGGCACTTGACGGTATTTCCCCTGCTTGATATAATGCTTGTGGTAGTACTAAACTGTTCCCATAGGCGACGCCCTCAATTTCACTGGGTTAGAATAGTGAAGCTGCTCACCCAGCATGTCTTAAGAGGCAGCTCATGGGTACCCACCAATGGCAGTCCGCCTTGTTGTTGGTGGGGCTACAAGTCGGAAATTTGCATTCACGACTGGTTCGAAATGGGCTGCCACTTTTCCCAATGGTCTAATTCAATTAGATGGCGTGAACCTGGATTGCTGTTCGCGCCATACCTCCATCCCAAGGAAGAGGAAGAACCAACCCCCTCAATTACATTTATCAAAGAAATTGTGCATAACCAAACCGCGGTGGCAATTAGTGTTGGGAAATCTTGAGTCATTATAAAAAAAAACTCGATTTGACTGGAATAACTTCCACGAAATGACTCGATTTGACGTCAGCGACATGTAACTCGACTTTAAAAGGCTTATTCTCAACATTGAAAATATGCAATGATTTTAGTTATATGATGTTTGTTGAAAGAAGGTCAAAGTTGAGAACAACTATGATCTTTAATTTTTTGCATTTAGGCAAATGCTCTGAACAAATAACTTTTGTTTTTAGATTTGTTAAATGGAGTCTTGTCAGCTGCAATGCTCTGGGAAAAGAAGCTATCAAAAGCCGAAGTGAAATCTTTATACAAGTTTTTTACTCCTATCTTAACAAATCATGATCCAGTTCTTAGTTTTCAGCATCTTAAACTTCTTGCTCCAAAGAATAAAAGGCCTTGCGTAAAAACACCAAGCACTCTAGCTAACATCTACAATCCGCCTGCCGGCGAAGAAGAGCCAATCAACTGCCGAGAGGCAAATCCATTTTAATTCTTGGAACTTTCCCAAAACTAATGGAAGCCTGAATCAATTTTTACGCTTTGTATCAGATGTCTCCATAAGTAAAGTATCATTTCTATCAACTGCCGATATGTAAATTTATCAAACTTTTGTTTGGCAGGTTACGTAGCACTAGAAGGAAAAGCCATGAATTTTATGATAGTAATTTTCTATTTCGTGGTTTTGACCGACATCGTCTGTAGGACTTGTTTTCAGAATGGGAGGACAGCTAAACGAAGTTTTTCAAAAAAACATATTTATGTGCAGGTAAAACAAACCGGTATGTAAAACTTATTTCTTGATCTTCAAAGAAGGTGGTCTTAGAATTTACACGTAAAGTAAGAAATAAACCTCAAAGGCGTCCAATAAGCTTTGGTTCAAAAATGAAGCGCAGCTTTGATGTAAACTATTACATACAGAATTCTGACGAAACTTCGTCGCTGCATATTTAGTGTAAACCTACATTGAAAATGTTTCATGTGTTTATTCATTCATCTATTATCATATACTTATTAACTTTATGTTCTGTTGTTGAGTAAATTGTCAAGAATAAATCATATTTTCTTTTGTTTAATTTCTTTTTGTGATGCGTAAACAATGTACGCGTAAATGGATATACGCCAAGAGAAACCGGAATACTTGGGGTGGAAATGACTCTCGCATTACATAAAACAACGCAAGAAAAGATTATAAAGAAAAAATCAAAAAAATACGATGATTCCTCTTTACAAACAGTAGTAAACAATGCGTGCAGATGGGGGAATATGGGCTAAGAGCAGCAATTGTCCCACAAGTTTGTAGGATTGTACGAAAATAACACTTTTCATTACTTGGGAGAAACTCGCTTCGCCCAAAATCGAAAACTTAAAACATTTCTCTTTACCAATGTAATTTCCAAATCGATAGATAGAAAATTTTTCAAAATAAGATTCCTGAAAAATTCAGAAACGTGAAAGCATCAGATTTTCAAACATTGCAATGGATTATTCAAATCCATCAAACTTTTAAACTGCAATTACTGTTTCATGGCGCAGACAACAATAACCAGCGTAATAGACCTGGCATAAAAGAAAGGAAGAAAATTTTGAACAATCCCTATTTAGCTTTGTTTTTTTTGATAACATGATCTCAGACAAGGGTTCTCAACCTTTTTCTCTCGTTTACCCCATGAAGGTTTTTAGTTAAGTTTTACCTCCTTCCTCGTTCACAACTTTTCCTCGTTCCTACAGCAGCAACTAACAATAACTTTTATATTGAAGTCTTGCGCGCTATATCAAGGGTGAACCAAGTTTTAAAACGCATGAGCCAGATTTCATTAATCTAAAGTTCAGTTGGGAGGCCTTTTGTTGGAGATCACCTGGTTGGAAGCAATTGTTCTTAGCCTGCTGCTTTCGCCAAAACATGTTTAATTAAATTTATCCTCATGGCAAGTTTATGGTGTTGTTGTTTACCCAACCCCTTCCGAGGGATGGGGCATGGCGGAAGACCATGGAGCTCCAGAAGCGGGCAAATCCCCAAGGTCTGGACTAGGGGTCATAGAGAGACAGAGAGTCGCCAAAGAGTGGGCGGCGAAATAGGTTTGTAGCTGGACAGCGCAGAATGAGATGAGAGGTGTCCTGGGACGAGTGTGCACAGGCGCTGCAAAAAGGATTCTCGATTCTGCCAATCCAAAAGAGATAAGAACATAACAGTAGGCTGTGTCCGTTGCAGCGTAGACTAGAGAGAACACAGCGAGCATGACGAGGGAGCACAAGTTCCTCGATGGAAATCGAGGGAACCTGTGTGTCGAAGAATTTTGATGAGACAGTACGCCTCCAGTCCGAGAAAATACAAGAGTGGATACGAAAGATAAGAGGAGAGAGACTACAAGGGATTGCAGAAGGCGCAATTAGCGCTCCCCGTCTGGCCAGCTCGTCAGCCGCGTCGTTTTCCGGGATAAACGAGTGTCCGGGGACCCATTGTAGCCTCATAGAACCGGAGACAGTTCCTGCCAGATCTGCCACAGAGTTTCAGGGAAAAGGAAAGACGGAGGAGATGACAGATTGGCGAGGACAGAACAACAATCAGATGGGAGGAGAAGAGAAGAGAAGTGGCGGGCTTGCTGGTGCTGCCGAGACCAGCAAAAAGCGTGCAGAATGGGGCAGGCTTCAGCGGAAAAACTTTAACATACTGGGCCTACTGAAAAGGAAAGAGTGAGCTCAGAGCCACAGAGAAAGCAGTTGGCAATACGCCAGAGACGCCTTTGCCAAGAGAAGAAGGAACAGAGCCGTCAGTCCAGAGTAACACATTATGAGGGAGGAAAGAGTCAAGGTGGGCGAGAGCCGCACCTTGGCGAGAAAGAGTGGGATCAAAGCGGGAGCATGAAGAGGAAAGGGTGGACTCCACAGTAAACGAAGGCAGATTCCAAGGAGGAAAGGGAGGGCAAGCAAGAAAAGCCTCCCTAGGGGATGTAGAAGAAGATATGAGCGGGTGAGTGGACGCAAAGACTCTCCAGGACGATCTGCAGAGTCTTGGTTTCACTCCTAGTCTGGCCAAACCTAAAATAGGAGAGGAGGTTGGCAGACTAAGGGCCTGATCATAAGATAAAAGAGTGAAATGAGTCAGGGTGACTCGAAGGGGAGGTAAAGAAGCCTCGGAGAGAAGAAGTAATATAGGGTAGGACGAGAGCCAGCCGGTGATGGTGCGACTGGCCGCTCGGTGGAGGCGTTCTATTTGGTGATATTGGTAACGGTTAAGAAAGGAAACCATACAGAAGAGAGAGGAACTCCTTAGAAAGACCCCATGAGGAAGCAGAGATACATCGTAAGGCCTTGAGACGTGGAAAAACTTTGGCCCTCAGCGAATATGCATGTTTAGAAAAGAAAAAAATGCGGTCGAGGGTGGCCCCAAGAAAGGTTGGAGTTGGGGTGAAACGGAAGCGGGAGCCGAGTAGGAGGAGGTTGGGCTGGAGGTTAGCTCGGTGGGGATTCACTGGGTAAAAGCAGGCCTCACATTTGCTCGGATTGAGAGGAAGACACCAGTATTCAGACCAGCGATCCTATTGAAGCAGAGCTTCTTGTGAGGCCTCCGCCGCAGTGGGGACTGAGGGGGAGGAGGACCAAATGGCCAGATCGTCAGCGTAAAGAGAGCAGCTAACGGAAGAAAGCAGAGAAGCCGGAAAATCATTGATGAACAGAGAGAAAAGTACAGCGCCAAGAACGGATTCTTGCGGAAAACCTCGACGGACTCGAAAGGAGCGGCTTTTGTGATTTGATAAACCACGCAAGCGCGCCTATCAGAAAAGAAAGATTGAGTCCAACGAGCGAAGCAAGGAGGAAGGCCAGACAAAGTCAAAAGCTTTCGAGAAATCAATAGTAGAAAGGATTGTCCGAAAGCCCGGCCTGGGCTTGTTAAACCCATCCGAAATGAACTGAGAAAAGAACAGAATTTGATTAAGTGTAGACCGTCCAGGGTGGAAACCGGCCTGGCGGTGAGAGAGAATGGAATTAGATTCCAGAAAGAAGAGTACACGAGATAGAATAATGCGTTCAAACAGCTTTGAGACGCAGGAGGTGAGAAAGATAGGCCGGAAGGAAGCACGAGAGTCGAGAGGCTTTTCCATCTTGTGGATGGGAATAACAGAAGATGTCTTCCAGATGGAAGGATAGGGATGCGAAGACCAGGAGAAATTGAACATGTGAAGAAGAAAATCCATGCCAGAGCGAGGAAGATGCTTTAGCATGGGATAGGCAACTTTGTCTGGGAAACTGACAGTGGACGAGGAGAGGTTGGAGGCAGCTGCAAAAAGTTCAGTGAGAGAGAAAGGAGAGCAAAAGGACGAGTGAGACTCCTCCAAGCACGTGGCACGGCGGAGCTCAGAGAGGTAGCCTCTGGCTCTGCTACGCAGGGTCTTTGGCTGAGAAACGGAAAAGTGAGATCTCAGGTAAGCGGCGTAGACCTAAACCGATTCCCTGGGAGAAGAACAGTTTGGGAAATTAGAAGAGAAGGAAGACGAGGAAGGAGTGCGAGGAATGGAGCACAGAAGAGAGTATACAGTTTTCGGGTTTGATTTGGGTGAAAGAGAAGAGAAAGTCGTCTGCCATGCCTCAGCCTTGGCCTTGGCAATGACTGACGAGGCGCGACGAGAAGTGTTGATGTTCTTCACTTCTGCGAGCGGCAGCGAAAGTCTTACGTCTTTTACTGACCGCTTCTTCTACCTCAGCAGACCACGAGGCTTTAGGATGGCGTTTGATGCGGCCGAAAGGAATGGAAGATTTGGCCGCATTCAGTGGCAGAGAGATAAAAAGAGCAGCAGCAGAGGAAAGAGAAAGAGACGAGTATTCCTCCGCAAAAGGACAGTGAGATTTAAAATAGGGGACAAAGTCATCCCAGCAAGCTTTCAGAAAGTTGAAGGAAGGGGGACGCTCGTTGGGGCGAAAAACCGGGGATAGAGGAACAAATAGAAAAATAGGTAGGTGGTCAGAACCCAGGTCCTGAAGCACCTCTCAGGTGCAAGAAAGGAGGGAGCAAAGGAGATGTCAGGAGAGGAACGACTGCCAGTAGAGCGATGTAGAAGGGTGGGTGTGTCAGGGTCATTGAGGGGGAGGAGATCAAAGGAGATGTCCCAGTCGAATACTTCCTCCTTGCAAAGGTCGGAATTACCTCTTGGGTCCCAAAGGGGGTGATGGCAATTGAAGCCCCCAGAATGAAGAGATTTCTGGAGGAGGGAAGAATGGAGGGAGATAAGGAGTCGGTTCTGCCATCTGTCGGAGTATAGTGAATAGGGGAGGGGCGTACACATTAAGAACTGACACTGAGGAGGAGTTGTTAAGAGAGATGTTGACCCCTGGATAATCAGAGTAGGGATCGAGCGAAGAAAGAGAGGAGGTAGAAAGTTCAGAAAAGAATAAGCCCTGCCTAACGAAAATGATGACACCACCGCTAGTGTGCATCAGGAGAGAGAATGCCATACCGGGAGTGGGTGCAATCAGAACGCAGAGCAGAGAATCAAGGAATCCGGAAAGAGGAAGATGAGTTAAGATTGGATTCCTGGATGCAGATAAGGTCAACAGGATGGGACGAAGGAAAGTGAAGTAGTTCAGTGCTTCTGGCTCGAAGACCTCCAGCATTCCATTGGAGAACCCCGAGAGAGTCAGGGGGAGAGGAGGCAGGAGGCGTAGAAGGACAACCAAAAGCAAGGGACGGTGGTAAGGGGGCATAGGAAGAAAATACAGAATGGGCAGACGGGGGATAAGAAGTTTGAAGACGAAGGTGGGGCGGGGGTGCAGCATTAGCAGACGAAGGGCTAGATTGTACAGTGGAGGTATACATGTCGGAGGAGTCCGAGGAGAGAGTCACAGTGTTACGAGTGAGGACACAGCAAGGGGGGAAGCTCCAAGAGTGAGAGCTGTCAAGAGTTCTGAATTTGAAGAGGGAAAGTTGTGAGCACCTTAGATGGATCCATTTGGAGCAGGTGCAGCATTGCACTGACTTGCCCCGCCAGGTCACATTTCCAGTGCACATAAAGCAGGGAAAGATGGGGCCAGGGTTGGGATGAACGTTACCGCTCATCAAGAGAAGGAGAAGGATAAGGAGGCGAAGACGAGCAAAAGAAAGGCAGAAGAAAAGAGAAAGAGAAAAGAGACGCCCGATTTTAAGGAAGCTGTGTGCTGCCCTTCTGCGGTCGTTCAGGGGGGCAGCATAGCGAAAAAATGAAGGGGAGTGCCCGGAATAACTGGGGCCCTCGGGAAGTCCAACAGCCACTTCGACCCAACTCAAACGGGGTCGGGGACCGCACCACCACGTTGAGGCGGCTGTTGATTGGTGCAGTGGTAAGTTTATCGCTGGAAGAATCACTGTCTTGGATCAAACTTGTCTATAATTATACAATAAAAATCTGTATCTTTGCATTGCTTCGGTAAGTTTAATAGCGATGACCTCTGTCACCAAAGCTAAGAAAAGTCCACAATTCTACAAAGCCGAGGTTTTCGGCCCACCTGTTTAAACGGCTAAATGTCCCACAGCTTTTGTTCCGCTAAAAGTGGATTACGTAAACACGTGCACATATTAAGCAATTCTGGAGCAACAGCTTTAAATATCAACAAACAAAAAACCTATGTAAGTTTCATTTCTCACCGGGACCCCCTGACTCCTAATTACAGTTTACTGCAATGGCTCCCAAACGGGGCGCCATTTGCAATTCTCGAGTGTGCCGCGAGACGTGATATAAATACTACTATTTGCTCTACAGTTTAATCTGGTTCATGTACAGCTGCTAGAAATTGGAAGTTAAAGTAAAAGTTAAAATGACATTAGCATTTAATTTGCCTTTAATTATCACCAACACAATCTCAGATCCAGACTCAGGTTGTTTGCTTAAGTTTGGTAATACAGGTTTTTCGCAGCTTGGCATGTGTTGGCCTTTAAGCTGAAGATTAACTTCTAAACTAACCACTAAATTTTGCTAATACATCGCAAAAAAGCCTTCAAGGTTTCCTAAAGATTGCTGAACACAGCATGCATTTTTGTTCAGTTAGGTATGCATTTTGCTCTCATGTATTTTTGTACGAAAGTTTTCGTACACTTAGATATTTATAGGATGCTTTATAGCATAAGTGGTCGTTCAAATGTCAAATGTTAAATGAACAATGAACATTCTGTTTGATCAATAAAAAGTTTTGTCCAATTTTTCAAAAACAGGATGATCATTGTTCACAAAACAAGACATTTTGAGTAACAGCATGTAAATATCCAAGCGGAGGAAAATGTTTGTGCAGTGATGTTTGAGAGCAAAAAACGTGCAAAACCGAACACAAGCGGTACAAAAACGTGTACCGTGTAAAGCCAACTTCGGCCTAAAATTTGATACCTAGTGCGACAGAATACTTTGCAAGGTTGCTTTAAAAATACACGCGCTGTTGTTTTTGAAAACGGGTGCCTTGACAACTTGCCTAAAGGGAAATAAAATCGCTTTCAACATAACTGTCATGTATTGTTTTGTCATAAGTAGGATACACTCTGCTTAGCAAATTTTATGAATGAATGGTCAAGCTCATAACCATAAGCTTTTAGGCAAATCTTGTCAAGTAAGAGTAGCATTAGGTAAGCAATATGAAATCGCTTTGATTACAAAACAGTTTACAAAATTTCTCAGTATTTTGAAGCTATTCCCGAAATTTAGTTAAGAAATTGATTACAAATTTCCCTCTGACTTTTGAATAAATAGTGATATGCTTGTAGTTCTTTTGTATTTTTGTAATACATCTAAGTGTGGCATATAAAGCACTTAGCAAAATTAGTGCTAAGTTTACAATGCCGCAAACTGTTTATCTCTTCAGTAGGTAGTCGCAAGTCTAAAAAGGCTGGAAACCACTGGTTTGAGGGTTAAACACGGCCTTTATGGCGAATTAAATATGTCATCATGCAACCTCCGAAGATTGGCATTCCTGATTGATTACTTGTAGCAAGTATTCTTGGCTCTTATAGATGATCACTAGTTTGTTTCTTGCTCTGAATTTGTGCAATTCAGACTAACACTAAGGGAAAAAACAGTTCACTCGTATTGACCCAATTGCTTTGAAGATGAACCGCGACCTTTCTCACGAAGAAAGAATTGTCATTTTTTGCATGTTTTCTGTTTTGACTTTCAGGGCAAGACAGTGGCGCTGAGTCTAAAAACTTGTCAAGACCTTCTTCAGGGTCTCCTAGTTTGAACATTTTGCTTTCATTTTTTGTTTTTACTTTTAATTAATTAGCATTTTGTTAGAGTAGAATATGATGCGATTCACGATCATACTATGCAGTTGACATGAAATGATCAGAAAGGGCAAAGCAGTTGACCTGCTTTAGGGAATGGCGTTACTCTTGTAAACTCAAAAGTTTTTAAAGAATATTTAGCTTTTTCAAAAAAGTGGCAAAATGTAAATTCATGAAAAATGGCACCCTTAAAAACAGTGTAGACCAAGGAGCCAGGATTAAAAACAAAAAAAATAAAAATGTATTCTTTTAAATGGCTGTAAACAATCTTGATACAAAACTTCACAAACTTAAAGGGCCATTCGATTTTCATCAAAGTCTTTTTGGCAGTCAACAAGATGGAGTAAAATCCTTAACCTTTCTCTTAACAATTGGACCCTTCGAGACAGCAAAGAAACTTTATAAAAAAATGCATCCATACACTGCTTTATTTGAACAAAAACAAGGCGTAATCACAGTATTATTTAAGAGTAATGCCGGGATAGTCAGAGCGTAACGCTACGTTTTACGTCAAACTATCCCGCTCATTGTGATTTAGACGTGTGGGGACTAGGGGATACTATGCGTAAAGACTAGTACGATGGGATTTGACCAAGATCTGAGCAAGTTTGACCGGTGTCAGCCACAACCCACCCGTTTTTGAATCAAAGTTCATGCTGAAGCAATCTAGCGCTTTAAATTTTGGATGCCCTTCCTGAAAAATACTAGTGGTATTTTAATGACATTATGAACTTCGAATCTTTTGCCATCAAGTTAGGAATAATTCCGTCTACCAATGCACTGCTCTATCGTATCTGTTGAAGTAAAGTTGAACCAAAGCCGGATTCATAAACAGTTTCGTTAGAACTTTACGCAATTGCAAGTTTTCGAGCATTTGTGACGTTTGATCCTTTCCAGCAAAGACAAATATTTTTTTCTTTTACTTCCCGGTAAATTTTATCCCAGTTATGTTTAATCAGCTGCATAGATTGATTAGGCCTCTCGGATACAAAGCCATGATGGGGAGTCACAGGATTAGGTCTTGCTTCCAATAACATCTGTCTTGACAAGCCTATCTTCTGGCGCAGAATTCCAGTGATATACACATCGGTTTTATCAAACATTCTACCAGTCCGAGATGCCTTCCACAATTCTCCAGCAACTTTAACACTAGTCACATACATTCCTCCCAGACAGTAGTCTGGCCAAAAAATCCACTTGTACTCTTCCGTGGAAACATAGTGTTTATCGCTTTCTTTACGTCCAGGGGCGTCATAAGCGACTCGCCCATTCATGCAAACCATTGGAAATTCGGGCCAATACTGATTCTCTGATGCTTGCTTGAATTCTTGAATGTTAAGCTGAGTGAGAAAAGGATTAACAACGATATCATCATCAGCTTCCGCAAAAAAATAATTGAATGGAAGATGTTTATAGGCCCAGAACATGGCCGCCAAAGCTTTGTGATTTACATTTCTGCAAACAATAATAACATTTGCTTGTTAGTTTGTTAGCTTTACTTTTTGCTCATCAAAAAGTAAAGTTATGCATTAAACAACTTGTGTTCAAACTCGTTTTGTAGCTGCCAGTCGCCTGCTACTGGCATAGGCCTATCGCATTTATATAGCACACCAAAATCAACCAAGCGGAAAGTGGACAATTTATATTATAGCATACCTACCTGCTGGGCAATTTTTCTTCTCACGTGCTTCAGTTTTGGCTGGCAACTCTGCTCATGCAAGTTGCCAGATTGTGTAATTGCATTTCTTTGTTTTGAGCTGATAGTAGTGCGTGGCTCGCTTCTTGATTGACGGTCAGATAGAGATCCCGTCAAGTTACAGTTTGTAAGATTTTTGGTTGGTTGGTTAGTATCACTGAACCTTATACTATTATTTGAATTCATAGGCTTGCTAATTGTTTTATGTTGATCAAAAATTGGGTACATGATTGTTTGTGATCTCTTATAGCTTGGCCAAACAGTTTTGGTAGGTTTTCTTTTTTTTGTTTCTAGGGTAGTTGCGAGTCGACTCTTATTAGTTTTGTTTATTTATTTAGAAACCATCACCAATAACGTCACCGACAGAGTACGCAATACACGAAATCGTATTTTGGTGAGGTTGCTTTATTGTAGTGACGCGTTGAAGACTGCTGGCCGAGTATACGAACCCATAGATTTTAAGTGCGCCAAGCCACTATAGAATAAATTTATAACACTACCTATTGTTGCTTATTCATCAAAAACATAATAGAAAGATAGAGGAGAGAAATTGTAGTATATTCTAACAGCGTTGTCAGGCCTGGTAAATATTTGATTTTAGTTTCAGCTCACCTAAACACATCGGGAAGATCTACTTGTAAAATGTCATCATATCTGTCATGTTCTTCATCAACCAGAGCTTGCTTTTGCTTTTCTGTTTTTCCCACCACAAAAACAGTTTGAAACTGCGCCCCGGAAGCAAAGCTGATTGAGCCCCACGTGTTCCGAATCAGTTCGCGCAAAGCAAAATTCCGGACTGACGATTTCACAAAAATTACCATGTTCCAATCTATACCTGAACATTTGTAATTTACTAATAGAAGCGACTTTCAATAAAAGAAAGAATCAAAATAGCAAGGCGGATTGTATATGGCTGTTTTTTATTGTTGCTTTGAAAGTTTTACAACTTCATAAAACTCACGTTTAGAGTAAAGACACAGATCATCATTACATGATGAATCCAGAATACTTGGTGTCTTCAAAAACTTAGGAGGGGGTCTCTGCTTTTCACAGTAGACATCAGAAGATTTCTTCCATTCCTTTGTGCGCATTGCCATTGATTCTTTGAAGGATCTAAAAGTGACAAAAATAACGTTCCGTCCCCACTCTTAACACAACCATAAACAATGGCAAGAGAACCGAATAGTTGGTGGTAAATTTTATGGGTTTGAAGCAATTTTTTAATTGAGTGCTGCAAAATAAACGATGACATCACTGTTTTTTTTAATTGGGTGCTGCCAAATAAACGATGACGTCACGATTTTATTTATAGTACATTTTGCATTTTAGTGTTTGTACTGGAAAACGCGGTATTATTGGTTGCTTAACAATCACCAAAAGAAGTCAATCAACAAAAAGCATTCAAAAACAGCCATTTTACGTTGTTTTCTTTATTTTGAGATCAGTGGCAAAAAATTTCGGATATTAAACAGTCGTAACAAGCTTCAGAAATGTATGATTGGCAGACTTCTTTTTTGATGCTGGCATTCCTGATAATACAGGGATGTTCTTGCACCGCTTAAAAAGGATAGAATACCTAAAAGTAAAAATATTGAGGGTGTACTAAATTTTTGCATAAAATGTGTCAAGTAATTTTGTAGACAGAACACATAATGAGACTATTGTAGCCGTACACAAAATTAACGTATTTCTTGCAGTTCATTGCAAAAAAAATACAAAAATTTCCGGAAACATCATAAAAAATGGTTTTAGTCCCGACACTTTCATTCCTTTTAAATGTTACTTTTCAGCAAAAACAAGGAGTGCTAGCATTCCTGGTCTTCCCCAATCAACAGCCTCCCGATGTGGTGGTGTGCTCCCCGACCTTGTCGGAATGGGTTGAAATGCTTGCTGGTCTACCGAAGGTCTAAGATACCCTGGGCTCTATCCGAACCAAAATTTTTTTGCAGTGCTCCTCTCTGAACGACCGCAGAAGGGCAGCACGCACTCTCTCAAAAATCAGTCCTGTCTTTCTTTCTCTCAAAATTATACTCCTTTTGCAGCTCTCGCTCTTGGAGCTATTCTTTCTGCTGCATCGCCGCTTCTCCTGGGGGTACACCAACATTGTGTCATCTTGTCGAAACTCTCCAGCACGCATACCTTCACTGCACACAGCAACCTACCACCTCTCTGCTAATTCAGCTGTCCCTTTTTACCCTTGCCTACAATTCTGGCATCTTCCTTCCACCATGTTGCCAACTTCAGTCTCTTCCCAACCCTCCTCCACTTCCGGCTTTTCTTCCGCGGTCCACACTTCCTCTTACTTCCTTGAATTGCTTAGGATTCTCTGGTGGAACGCAGGAGATCTTTGAGACAACTTTTTTACACTTTTATATTAATTTAATCTATATTCAGAAATCCAACCTTTGCTCCTCTTTATCTTTTCGAATCCCTAGATACTCTGCAAAATAGTAAAATCGACTTGTTTTCTGCTGTACTTCCTTCGTTCAAAAATCTCTTTATTATGTGAAATTTCAACTGTCATTACCCTATCTGGTCCTTGAGACGTACTTCAGATATTAGTAGGAAAGAATTATTTGTCTGCATTGCATCCTCCTGATGTGCATTGGATCCTTCCGACCTCCTTTTTCTCTACGACCTTTGGTCCTGGCCTTAAGGAGCTGCCGGCCTTCTGAGGCTCCATGGTTTCCCGCCATCCCCCCATCTCTCGGAAAGGATCGGGTAACAACAAGAAGCTCTGCTGTAAAAAATGAAAACCTTCGCAAGCAACAAACAACTCTAATAAAAAAACAACAGCTAGTGGTACCCTGAAACTTACAATTTTTCTTTGATTTCGATGACAAGTGGTGCATATAAATATCCCGTGACATACATCAGTGTCAAAAATGCAAATAACTTCAGTATGTAAGATTTTAACATTGCAAGTAGGTATTCTGTTAAACATTTACTGTATATCAACCCTGTAAATTAGCCTCAGTAGATCTAAAAACATGAGCTGTAATCTATAGCTGCTTCAATAATCGCTTGCTGATAGGATTAGCGTAGATCTGAATTAAAATAATCCAAATCAGTAGTTCTTAATCTAAGTTCGATTACTTTTAACATTCAATTAGATATTCTATTGAACATAAAAAAATATTAACTTGGGGGTCTTAAATTTGCAGTTTCGCTTTTTCCGGGATTCTGAGATTATAACAACCTTCATTCTGAGAACCTGGGGTAAGTTTAAACCGGGTATAAATCTGTTCAACACGTTTATCAAATATTGCAGACTTGCAGCAGTGTGTTTGGCAACAATTAAGTAAAATTATCAAATCGATTATATTAATCTAAAATAAATTCAATCAAATAAATTAATTTTACTTAATTGATAGTTGATTATCAACTGGAATCAGCTAATTTTCTAGCAATTTATTTTGTGTCTGCTGCTGGAACTAGTTTGGTGCAATTTCTCTTCAAATTGAGTAGGTACTTGGCTTGAAGCATCTTGAACAATTCTTGCTGTTCACAACCCATACAGACAATGTTACATGCTTTATTTTAAAATATTTAATCGAAATATTTTTTGAGAACAATCAAGAATTACAACGATAATTTAGAAGTCCATTTCTTGCATCTAGAAATAAGTCAAATCTAGATCAAGATTAAAGTAATCTAGTCTATCAAAAAACTAATGGATGTTGTAAGCGGACTGCTGAAGATCCTTAGAATGCCGGATAGTTGGAGAAAGAGTGAACAGGTAACACTTCATAAAGGTAAAGATGACACAAGATTATGAGGAAATTACAGAAATGTCAAACTGCTGGAACATGAAATGAAGGCAAATAAAAGAATGTTTAAAGAGCTACAAAGGAAAACCCGTTATTAGACGAAATGCAAATGGGATTTGTCCCCGGAAAAGGTTCAATGGATGCAATTTTTTGAAATCCAAAGTTTAAGGGGAAATTATATCTATGGTGGATGTCAAAAAGCTCAAGCTCTGTGTCAAATTGCATATACGGCAGAAAATTTTAATTATGAAAATAGGACTATACACCTACGGGGCAATCGCGTGCAAGGCTTTTGAGAAAGATATGGCCTTTGCTGTCTTATTCCGGGTCAAAAGCACTTAGGTGCAGCTGAGGAATTTGATGTCACAAATGCCATTAGAAGGGGAATTCTACCTAGTCGTGAAATAAGTTTATCACCAAATCACTCAATTCTGTAATTGTAAAACAAAAACGATAACGCAAGCACCAACTTTTATTCTGTGCCTCTATACTCGTTGGAAGGAACAAATAGAATTTGTAACATAGTAGAAATAATGGGAATATTACCAGTCTTAATTCAAAGGAGGATGATAGGAATCAGGAGCATAGGAATGATGAACTTACTTAAACTAGCTTTTCGATATTGCTCTCAGAAGCGACTGTTTGGGTATAGCTGGCGTAGCCTACTAAACCGATATTTCAAACTCGAGGAAATTGACCGACAGCCCTGCCGGATGACGTCGGCAGAGCCAGCGAGTGGCCTGTAAAATCTGTGTAAGAAGTGCAACTTGGTATAGTCTCGAGTATGTCAATAGGTTGTAAACAACTGATATGAGAATGCTCCTGATGACGGAATGAAAAACTCTGAAAAATAAGAACAGAAATAATTGTATCCGAGAGATAACGAAATTTGCAAATACCAAGGAAGTTATAAGAAGCCAACGACTAAGATGGCACACACATATGGAAACAGTGAGTAGAGATAAGCACAGGTCAAGACAAGAAAAATTCTTATTCATGGCAAAAAGATTAATAGACCTAATAAGAAATGAATAGGACTGACAACAAATGACATCAGTAGAAGGAAACCGGCATTGTAAAGATGCTTGGCGAAAAGACTGCAAAAACTGGCCGACTCTTGCTAGCAGAGATAAACACCAACTCTCAAAAATTAAAAAGACGAGTGGAAGATAAAATGGTTTTGAATAAAACAAGTTGCTTGTTAAAATCCACTAAGAGAAAAAATCAGCTGTTCATTCAAAGGATAAATACAGTGAAATAACGGCCTGTGAAACACAGTGAAGATTTTTGACTAACAGTTTTTGATGGCATAGTGGTAAAAATCCCTGGCTAAAAAAAGGTCTCTGGTAGGTGAAAAAGTCGACTTTTGCATCAAAGTTTCGTAGGAAACAAACTCAGGAATTGGGACAAAAGGTATATTTTACTGTACTCGATATTTTTAGGTTTGGCCAAGGATCTCGTTTTGGACATTGGGAAATAAAACTGATGTGCTTGGAGAGGCATCCAGATTTCAGCTGGTCTTGATCAAGCCCTGATTTAAAGCCTTAAGGTTAGTCTTTTATTGACAAAACTAATCAAAACAATTGCAAATAAACAAACATTCGGAGATCACGAATTATCAAACTTATTGGATGGAATTTAGCGGTAACCATTTTGCTTATTTGAACTCACTTAGCAAACTGCAGACAGTGACACTGTTTCGACCTATCAGGTTTCTTCAGTGCAGTTGGTGACTAATATTAAAAGCCTCTAGCTTCTTATTGGTCTTCATTAAAAGCCTCTAGCTTCTTAATTGGTCACCAACTGCACTGAAGAGACCTGATAGGTCGAAACAGTGTCACTGACTGCAGTTTGCTAAGTGCATCGCTGAACTCACTTACAACAGCCAAAAATTCATCTTCCTTGAGTTTTTCCCATTGGGAGTCATCTTAGAAGATCTATTCTTTTCTCTTCAATCAATTTTGTGCATCTTCAACGTACAGATTCCTTTTCTTCATATCATACTGTACGCAGTCCATAAGCTACATTGATCTTCATCTATCTTTGTTTGGTAAGTCCAGGCTCAATATTCATTGGCAAAAATGCCGTACTTCTCTTGCCAAATCAACGCAATTTTGCAACCTTTACTTTGCGCCGAGTTTTTGTATTAGTGCCGAAAACTTACCACTACGGCAATTACTATTTTATCACATATTGATGTAAGGCCAATTGAAATGCCAAAGTTGCTGCCCACAAAAAACTTGATTTTTGCTCAATATCTGGAAGTCCAAGGGTGTCAATTACGGGAAGGATGTATCACCCCAATGAGTTTGAAGGCGGAATGTTGATGCAATCATCTTCCCAATGTTATTCTAGATAATTTAAAAAATAATGGCAGGCGTCTTGTTGCAGTGCTTGAGTGTTGATTACGAGATATTGTTTCATTAAAAACTGATATACTGCTGTTGTGATTAGGCAATCATAAAATATAAATATAAGAATTTTACCCATTGCGTAACAGGTACAAAACTATGGCTAATGGCTTTTTAAAGTTGACAGGGAAATTGAGGAAACCGTAGTACGATATTGACTACTATGCGTTTTAATTAACGATTAGTAGATTACTGATTACAAATGTGTAGAGTTGAATCCGAATACTTGACCGAGTGACGTATACAGAAGAAAAGTTTTTGGGTTCAAACGATTTTTAAAAAATGAAAATTTTATTTGGAGAGCAATTATTTAAAACCGAAAATTTTGCTCATTTTGGTCAGCAAGCAGGCTTGAAAATCTTTTTCTTTTTACGCTTTTTGTTCCTGTCATACCGTTTGGTGCCATCGCCCTTTATTCCTCCAAACTACGCGAGTGCCTAGCAATGGTATTGCGGTATTTTCATAGTTTGGACTCAAATCCAAAATTTTCAACTACCAGTGTGGCCTGCAGTTTCCACAGAGCAATGGCAGTGTTAGCAGTTACTCGTATTTTCAGAGTTCAGCATCCCTTTTTTCTCAAAAAAATTTCATGAACTTGATTTCGGTATTCCTGTAAAATGGAAAATTTTCTTTCAATTTTCCAAGAAGGAGTGCTTTCTTTTAATTTGCCAAAAGCCATAGCTTTTGATTTGCTTTTTCATAGCATGCTATCATCGAGAAAAAGATTTACTTCCTTCATTAACGTAAAATAAAATACGAGTTGCAGTCAAAGCCATTTGATGCCACTTGGAGCGCAGTAGAAATTTTCTTGAAAAACCTAAAGATATGGATTAAAATATCATAATTTAATTCAAATTTTTCTTTTACAATCCAAAAAATGCTGAAAAAATTTACTCATAAAACATTTATTATTTACGATCCTGCTGGGTTTCCAAATGTTGCAAATTTCAAACTTCCAAAAAATCTAAAATAAAATTTATTTTAAAAGTAAGACGTTGATTGATAGCGGCAGTGATAACCCAACCTAAATTTACGTCATGGTTCAAACCCAATATTTGCTATAGATTTAGGCCCTACTTTTGTCCTAGATGGGCGGAATCGATTTGATCTTAGTCTGCCATTGCTCTCCATCTTCCTTCTCCATGGTCCCATCTGGCCAACTAATATTTATCACTTTTGACCTCGTTTGTGATATAAACATTAACACCCGCAAACCTCCCTATGCGTTGTAGGCATAAGCATTGTTGTAATGTAAAAAATCAGGATTGAATTAAATGAGCGCAAGGCCGAGGGAAAATTATAAACGTGAGGTCCCAGGCAAAGTATGATCACGAGGCCCATCTGATGCAAGTTTTTCCTTGCTTTTCATTTTTTGCTAAAGTTTAGCGTAAAAAAAACAATCAGAAACTTGTACCACTCTACTGTAGTACTTCAAATCTACTCTACGTTTCACGCGTAGCTTTGATCAAGATTGAAATTTATCCAGATTTCAATGCACACCATCTCCCTTAGAAGTAATTTTGCAATAAAATTTAATTATTTTCGGCAAAAATACTTCAGTTTACTAAACATCAGTCAAAATAGAGTACAAATGACGTCATCTTCACGAAAAAATGATTTTCCTTAATCACAGGCGAGGCTCCGAACATCCGCCCAGTGTGCCTAATGGTAAATTTGGCGCACAGGGAAAGGCATGGAGAGATGAAGCAAATTTCGGAAACTTCCTTTTCCTTTCACAAATTGTGGCAATAATAGAATTTATTGTATTCGACATTAGTCTACGGCGGTGGTTCCCTACTTGGAAGGACGACATCCACAGGGGATATGGAATCGGATTTTAGGAGAGATGCATAAAGATTGGAAGAAAAGGTGGAATTAACTGAAAAAATTATTGCAAGACCAATTTTTCAACTTTTTGATGTAAAATATGATACCAGGCTTGCATTTTTAAAAAAGGCACAAAGAATTTTCCGAACCTACTTCTAAATAAAACGCAACAACAGTGCTTCCAGTGAACACTATAAGCAGCGTGATTTAAGTACTAGTTATTTGTGTTCGTAGTTGTGAATGTAGAGGAGGAGAAGAATAACTTCAGACAAAAACGGGAGGGAGATGGACTATATTTTGGAAAGGTCGAGTACTGCTGGCCTACAGCATCCGAAGAAAGGTTAAAAGCAAAAAAGCTTTTTGTTTCCTTACCGAGGATTTTATTTTGTGTAACCGTTTGACAAAACAAATCTTGAAAGTGCTGTAGTACAACCGAAAGTAGCTTATTTGTTTTCCGAGGATCTGCAGAACTGTTGCAGACATTTTTCTCTCCGTTTTCTCAAAACGGTTGATACATTCATGCTCTTCTTTAACATAACTCCTTGTTTACAATCCACTACTGTACAGAAATCAGGATTTTATATATAAATCTCTCTTACAAGAAACTATTTCGGTTCTTCGATTTTTCACTTGGTGCTCTGTCAAAAAATTAGTGCTACTTGGTACTACTTCTAACTTTTTGTTTTGTCGTTTTTGTGTTTGGCACCCCATTATAAATTAATAGTATAGGCTACTTATACATCACAGTACTTTTTTGCGTTGAACCCCCCATTCAAATTTCACATATAATTGATTTTTGCCTAGCTGTTTAGAAATTCTTGTCTTGTGTAACAACCTGGTAAATCAAACCCGATTTTACAGATCATCTGTCTCGGTCGCGCTCGCGGATACGAATCTCCTTATGGCTCAAGGAAGACGTTATTTTTGTTTCAGTCAGAATCTTTGCTTTTCTGAAAATAGGTCTGTTTTAAAGAACACCCCAACGAGAGCAACAACGTGGAATAAGCTAAAACGCAGAGAGTATTCCAGAAAATCGAATACCACAAAAGGGTGAAAATAATACGGAATTACACATCAACGTAAGGGTTTGGGTTGAAGTAAGGGTTTTAGTAAAAGTTAGTTATGGTAGGAATCAACGCAAGTACGATAAATTTCCGCGTCTTATCCTCAGTTTATTCTGTTACCAATGGCAGACAGTCATCGCGCCGCTTACTGTGAGGTGACTGAAGTCACGCACTGATTGAGCTAAGTGTGGATTATTGATACCGCAATGTGTATTGTAAACGGCAGGATCAAACTTCGAGTTTTAAACATTGGCTACATAAAGTGCGTGCATAATTCTAAATGCTATCTTTGCTATAGATATTAACAAGTTTATATTTTCTTTTTCATAGCGTTTAATTACTTTTTGCTTTGTTTTTCTAAGACTTCTCGCTTGACACGCGTAGTGGCTGAATTACATGCTACTTTCGTGTTTTAGAGAACGAACATCACTACTTTTCAACACGTACTGACTACTGATGTTACCTAATAGATACAGCTGGCAAAATTATGTTGCATTTCTTTGCAAGAATTTTGCATGTTGGCTCACGCTCATACTTGGAAGATAGTAACTTTGGCAGTACGGCTGCGACGTTTATTCTCAAGACTCCACACTTTTGATAGTTATTGTTCTGTGTCAAATACACAGCATATTTATCAGCCGTTTTATGATTACACAATAAGAACAACTTGTATAAGATGGTCTGTTAAAAGTTTTAGCTTACTGTTCACTTATTTCAACTACGAAGTTACATTTATTAGCGTTCAAGATTTCTTTTCTCATACATTAACGATTCGTTTTTCCAGAAAGTTGAAATTATTCTAGAGCAAAACTTTTTATTTTCATTTTATTCTAGAGCAAAACTAAAAATTTTGAAGATACAGCTGTTTAACAGCTCAAGCAGTTTGACAACTCTTTAAATGTAAAAATACTGGCAAGTCTATTTAAATCAACAAAACCAGATAAAAAATAATTTCTTAACAAAACTTAAAAGTATTGGCTATGTATGATAGATCATAGTTTTCAAATGGTTGGTAAACTTGATGTATTTTACTTCAACCTCCTATTTATAAAAATTTTGGTAATTACGCCCAGGGCCGTTAAGAGAGGGGGGACAAGGGAGTACAGAGTACCCAGACCCGGGCTCTTTAAGAGGGCCCGCAGTGTTGTCAAACGCAAAAAAATGGACTCCCATTGTCAAAACAGCTGCAAAAGTGGTAGAAAATAGATATTTAGACCTGATGAAAAAATTTCCTGTCAATATGCAGACCCAAGTCAGCAAATGTTTTAGTTTGATCCCCCCAAAAAAGTCAACGCCTGCTAATCCTTGCGTCTATGGATGTTTGCTTCGCGATTCAAGTAATTTCGGCCACGATCTTTGTCAACGCTCCCGACTCCATGTTATCTAATTTTTGTTAAAGGAGGCCCGGAGTTAATGTTGGTTTCGGGCCCAGACTGTTCTCTCAAAGACTCTGATTACGCTAATTGGCCACGTGGCAGCACTATTTTCTAGGCAAGCTGAACCAATGCCGTCGATAGTTTGACAACGATCTAGTGTTTCAAAACCAAATTTGAATTACAAGAAGCAGAGACTGATAGCAAGATAAACTTTCGCTTAACCTACTCAAGACGTCCTACAACAATCACTCTTTCCTGCTGATTTCATAAGTCAACCTTTTTACCCTATCAGTACAAACCAGCTGACCAGGTTGACAACGGTATTTAAGAATAAAATTGACAACTCCTGAAAAAGATGGTTATATTCACTGTTGACTAATGATAGGGTATTTCTGGATTCGCCTTGAACTCTACTGTGCGCCAATATTAAAATTGAAAAGCCAGTAGGCCGATTGTTTATATATTTTTCTAATTTATTTTCTACAGCAAGTTGGTAAGGCATCCAGCCTATTGCAAGCTATAAGGGTACTGCTTAACTATTCTAACAATGACCTGCGCTTCGCAGGAAACAATAGCACAAGACAATGCCTCAAACTATGCCTAAAATAAAAGATAAATTTCTAATACCGCAGCTGTTTATTAATAACTTTCAACGTACCAAAGCTAAGAACTTTAGCTGAAATCACTACGCAAAACGGTATAAAATTTGACCGTTTATAGCTTATTTATTGCGTTATAGATGTTGTATACAAATGGCATTGTGACATTTATTTAAACATTTTTGATCATAGCCATAATTACTACACACTTAGGTATGAACACACGAGATTAGCAATCTTTATTTAAAACAGTAGTTCTCTACACTGGATCCGAAATTGCCAAGAGGTAAAAAAACTTACTTCCATTTAGCAAACTGCAGACAGTGGCACTGTTTCGACCTGTAAGGTCTTTTCAGCGCAGTTGGTGACCCGACAAGAAGCTAGAGACCACGAGGCTTTGACAGCACTATTGTTCTAGCAGTTGCTAGACTTAGTGCGCTTGCGACAACCGCCACTCATTCACGAGTGATACGGCTTCGAAGAGTAATCACGGACCTTCCACCAAGTGGATCTAGTATAGATCCCACAACGGTGGCGGTCTAAGCTATGCTTTATTAAAAGGCTCTAGCTTGTTGTCGGTCACCAACTGCACTGAAGAGACCTGATAGGTTGAAACAGTGTCACTCTCTGCAGTTTGCTAAGTGCATCGCTAGCCTCTTGCATTATTACTTCCATTTCTTTCTGCAAAAGTTTTAGGTTACTGTTCACTTATTTCAACTACGAAGTTACATTTATTAGCGTTCAAGATTTCTTTTCTCATACATTAACGATTCGTTTTTCCAGAAAGTTGAAATTATTCTAGAGCAAAACTTTTTATTTTCATTTTATTCTAGAGCAAAACTAAAAATTTTGAAGATACAGCTGTTTAACAGCTCAAGCAGTTTGACAACTCTTTAAATGTAAAAATACTGGCAAGTCTATTTAAATCAACAAAACCAGACAAAAAATAATTTCTTAACAAAACTTAAAAGTACAATGAAAGGCTGACTGGCGTGCTCTGGTCTCGAAAGTCTGTCCAAATAGGAAAATACTGCGCTTATTAATGCAATAATTGTGGAATAGTTTTTACCGCAAGCATGATTTTTTTCCGCGAGAGCTGCGTCAATTTTCGATGGAACTGGCATTTTATTTTTGTTTGTCATGAAAAAATTGTTTTTTCAGTCATGTATGACGTTGTACAGCGCACTAAAAATTCACCAAAACATGGACTCGTTTGATGCTTGCAAGTACAAAAATGATACATATTGCACTCAAAAGTAACAAACGAAAACCATATGGTTAGTGAAATAAGCAGTATTTTTGTTGCAAAACTTAAATCTTCAACGGTATGGAAAAGATACAGAAAGAATTACTATTTTTTATCTAAGTTGAATGCCATGAAAAAAGTAGCCCAATGACAAGTTTATTGAAATGTTGGATATGTAGCAATCGGTTAGGACAGGGGTGCGCAAACTGTGGCCCGCCAGAGTATTTTGTGTGCCCCGCCAACACATGTGGAAACTTCCATAAATCTAATTTAATATGACAGGGATAGGCCACACTTATCGTACTAAAGGGCCAAAAACGATAGAAGCCACCATTGAAAGAGCGGCTACGAGGTTCTTAGTTTGAATTGACGCATTTTCCGTCCAAACAGAGGGTGATGATTTTTTTTTGGACACCATCATTTTCAAAGCCACGTAATACGACATTGTAAGAAGTTATCGCAAGATTTTAAGCTATTGCAAGCTCTTGCATTGTATGCAGCTATTGCAAGATTTAAGCACTGGCCTTCGGCAAACTCTAGAATGGTCAATGCGGCCCTCCGACTAAAAAGTTAGCCTACCTCTAGATTAGGATATTATATCAACATTACTCACCAAAAATTAAAGCGCTATCACAATAAGTATCATCTTTTAGTTTTTTAAATGCATCAACTAAATTGCACAATGAGAAAAAATACAATTCCAAGTGTAGGCACACAAAGACCCCCACGATTTAACTATATCTTCTTTGGGTTCCGCAATTACCTAGTGATGGGACGAGTACTCGGAATCGGGATCGGTAAACGGAAATATCGGAACTTTTTTGATATCGGAATCGGAGAATTTTAATCGAATTATCGAAGAATCGAATTTAAAATCAGAGAATTTTAATCGGTTCAGCCGGCTTGGCTCTCAATCCGGACGTTACTGACGGTGGCTCTTGGGGTGACGCCGTTGTATTATACTATAAAGCAAAGATATTTTCTTATGCTGATATGCTGCGTGTTAAGGCATTTACGTCTACACGCTATAGCATTGTAATAAAATCCGAAGTTTAAGAAAAAACCATCATAAAACCATAGCCACAACACTTTGTAAAACTGAGTATAGAGAGAACAATAGCCGCTTTTGTCGCTATGCCGGAAACAAGACCAATAGTGCAGCCAAATTAGGAACTTAATGCCACTAATATAAGTAGGAAAAGGACAGCACCACATCGCAAAATAGGCTTACCATTAAGTAGATTTTTCTATAATTATGAAAGCAACCACCATTTCGTCGCTACAATCAGTTTTGACTATGTCTCATTCACTGCTCCCTCACAAGTATTAGTATGATCCCTCATAAGTATTGGTATGCTACAATAATTTGTGGCAAGATTCTTTGTCAGCATTGCCAGTCATGATTAAGAGAATATGATGATCACAGCTTCAAGTAGAAGAATTGTAAAAATGCATAAAATTCATTAACTTTTCCCTACTGCTCACACAAGAGCCTGATGGATGAAGCCTTCGCAACCGGTTGAACCGAAATACTAAACCTCGACATTACTGATGGAGGCCCCCTGCCGGGCGACGCCGGCATAGCCGGATGGTTCTATTACATAAGAAACTTTTTTCTTTTTTGCTATAACAAAACCATTTATGTTCCTTCTGAATGCATAATTAATAAAAGTGCTTTGTCCTAAAAATATTTGTTTCTTAAACCAGTTTCAAGGTCTGAAAATTATCATGAATATGTTGCATGTATCGGAATCGGAATTTTAATAAGATATCGGGACTCGTATCGGAATCGTTATAAATTTGGTTCGTCCCAACACTGCAATTAACCATATTTGTGAGCAAGAAATTTAGCTATGTACACAACCTTGCGCTTCAATGTATCTGAAGCACGCTGTTGTGTACAGCTTCAGAGTTTTCTAGCAATTACTGTGAAGCACTGAATTGAAAATGTTCGACAAGGTCAACGCTTTTCTCACAGCTTAAGCATTGTGGTACCATTTTACCATCATTTTTTTGGATAACGTCATATCTGATTAGCTGGAGTAAACTTTGAAATTTTTCTGCAACTAGGACGTTATTTACATTGAAATAAAAGTTGCGATTAAAGTGTTGTCTGGCATGCTCAACAATTTTTCTGGAGATTGTTGCGATAAAACTGATAGCAAAACATGTTGAAATTTCTGATTTTTTAAAAGATATTCCGCAGCACTCATGCTGTTGATTGTGATAACAACAAAAGTGCTGACAGTAAAGTTAACTTTGTTTCTTTTTTTTTTAATCTGCCTCGTCATTTGCAACTGCAAAGTTTTATGTTACTCACGCAGCGAGACAGGCAAAAGAAGTTGGAAGTAATCTTTAGTATCACTGGACCTTAAAGAAAAAGAGTGAAATATATTTATCCTCCCGAAAATCCGCTTCTTTGGATCTTTCATCGATAATCGCAAAAGTGCAAGGCAGATCGGTGAGGGCAATTCAATCATATTACTCTACAGGTTATACTTCGCTGACAACCATTTCTTCTAAGTGCAAAAAAATCTAAAGCTGTCTGCATTCTGAGCACCTCACATAAAAATGGTGCTGCTTCAGAAAATAGTAGTCCCTGCGTAAGCCTAAAACTGTTCTCTTTTACTGTCATGCTAAGGTTTGTGAGGATGTTTTGAATTAAAAGTCCATAGTGTATTTAATCAAGACTGCTAGCAGAAGATGGCCTGTACATGGCTTTTTTTACGTCATTGACATGGCTATAATAAACAGGTTGGTTATCTACGAAGCTGTGTGCAACAACAACAACTCCCATAGAGCCTACATACCCAAAGTAACCGAAATGCTCAATGGCAGTATGCCTGGTGCAGAGGTTTCTTCAGCTCTTGCAAAATGTTCCAGAACCACGACAACCTACACTGCTTGACTATAACTGGAAAGCAGAAAGTGCGACATTTGTGAGGGCCTGCATGACAATCCCGCAGTACATGTTTTGATGAATTGCGCGGAAATAGAACAACTGATGTTTGTGTCGTGTGTCAATAACTAGTGTATGGTTATTAACACACCACACAAATTTTAAACAATTCATGAATATTCATGAAAATAAACAATTCATAGTTTTTGTTTGAGTTACTGTCACAAGCGTAGTCTGGGAATGGGAGATGGACTAATGCAGTAGCTTATGTAAAAACAAACTTTGGAAGGACCAGAACATTAAGTGAGCTAAATCATGTTATAAAGCAATGTATTAAATAAGTGAACTCAAACTTTTTGGGAGGGCAAAACATTAAAAAAAAGAGAAACTCACAAATGTGAGAATATTGTCCATTTTGGTCTCCAAAACAAAGTGAAGACCTTTTATATAGAGGTTCACCTTTGTAGCGACATTTGTGTCCCCAGTCAATTATTAAAAATAATTAATTAAAATTAAATAAAATATCTATATCATCCTAATGTTTAGTTTTTCTAAAAACAAATGTGATTAGTATTTTTATCTCTCTTCGTTAATACTCCTCGTGGAATATGGTGGTGATCTGTAGTAAAAAAGTAATTGATGTTTGAAATGTTGTGTTATATCCCTGTAGAGCTGTTGGATGTGGGCTGTCTGACGGAAAAAGGAGAATTTACAGCGAGCATGAGCTCACAACGAGAGAACCTATTTTGAAACCCTACCCCTTTTTGAAAGTGGGAATTTGGCAAACCTTGACCGCCAAAAGGAAGAAAAGAATTTTTTTCTTTTGTGAGACCGTGTTTTTGTAAACCTGAATTTGATCTCTAAAATGATTTTTCTTTTACATTTCTTACTTCTGTCAAATAGTTTTGTTGGCCATCACCCTTCATTTCCACCTTCAGTATGCCATTGGGAGGAAAAGTTTTTCCCAAAATCATTAGTCCCGATTATGCTATTTTTGAGCAAAATAGCAAAACTTTGTCGGCTTTTGGTGTGATTGCAAGACTAGTATTGTTTTCATTTTATTTTACTTTAAACTTTAGAAATATTTGTCATCATCAAAGGACTGAAGGCAGTCTGCTTAAATTATTTGTACAAAATCGATTAGCCTGTAAGTTGCAATCATGAAAGCCGTTTTGCAAACTTAAATAAAAAATTACAGGAAAGACTTAAAGATCGGAATTAAAATATCCTAATTTTGATTGTGGATTAAGTATCACGATTTCTTGTTTATAATATGATATTTTGCCCACCTTTGCCTTAAGCAACGGTTTGTTTCAAGATGTAACAACGGCAGCTCAGCAGATTTTTTCGAGCTGTAAGTTTGGCACAAGGAGCACCTGTGTGTTGTTTATATGTAAGCTGTCGGTCAAGCTTCACTCCTAAGTACGTGGGGGATGGGTTATGTGGAAGTGGAGTCCCATTCAGGCAGACAGAAAGTTGGCGCTTGGATTTCCTGTTGTGCAGATGGAATGATGTGATTGTAGTCTTAGCCGAACTCAGTTTGAGTCTCCACGTTCTCAGATATTCTGTTCATCAGGACCACGTTGGCAGTTAGTACTTCCTCCACCATGTGCTAGCTTTTATGGAAGTAGCATGGTGCAAAATCATTAGCATATCCATACTGACGAGACTTGGTTTTAGGGATGTCACTGATGTAGATGTTAAATAGTATAGGCGAGAGGCAGGATCCCTGCCGTATTCCATTTCTCAGACGTTCAGGGCGACTGCTCGTCCTTCGCTGGTCTTTAACATAAAGCTTTGATTTGCCAAGATGTTACTAAGGAAGCGTACCGTTTGCTTATCGGGGATCTTATGGAAAAGCTTTAGTGCCAGTTCTTGGTGCATCATGTGCTGCGGTTAGGTCAACCACGATTACGCCAGCCTTGTTTCTCCTCTCGAAGCTATCTTTAATGTTACTGGTTGGCTTGATTATCTGCTAGGTGGTCCTGTGTCCTCGACGGAAGTCAGCTTGTTCTTCATGTAGCTGGGGATCAATCACTGGGTCAAGTCTGGCCAGAAGCAGCCGTTCCAAGATCTTGTATTGGACTCAAAGAAGTGAAATAAGGCGGTAACTCCTTGGATCATCAGATGGTTTATGTGGTTTCGGCAAGGCAACCACAGTAGCTTTCCACCAGATCTTTGATACAGACTGGTGTTTCAGGAAGGCTGAGAAGAATTTGCTCAGTCAGTCAATGGATTTTGGGCTGCAATGTTTCAAAAATTCAGGCGGCATGTTGCCAGGGCCTTGCCCTTTGCCAGTCTTGATCTGTTTGATGGCATAGGATAACTCTTTGATGGAGAAAGAAGCTGAGAAGGAGCCGTCAAAAAGTCTAGTGCATTCTTGCTTCACAAGGAGGGCATGGGCTCTGTCTGCCGCTTTAAACTTTCCATTAAGCAGTAGCTGATGTGCAATAAAAGTTAGCTGTAACAGGGCAGCGTATGGATTGGAAGGTACATGTATGTCCTGTGAGACGGTTGTAGGTCTTCCACGCTACTCTGCTGGAATAGAAGCCTATGCTTTGTACAGTATCTTCCCAACGTTATTTGCCTTTCGCGTTAAAGCATTGCATCAGGTCAGTTGTGGTTTGGGTTGTTCCTTCACTTTGTGAAGAGGGTAGGAAAGCTTTGTAGTGCCTTTCTCACTCCTCATTCTATGTAGGGATGAACTGGTGGCGGTAGCCACGTGGAATGGTTCTTTTTGCTACCATAAGTAGCATTTTTCAGATGGATGTGTAGGATGTATCGAGATCAGCTGATGCTAGATCTGATAGGCGGCGGATCTTGTTGTCAACTAAGTGTGTAAACCTAGGCCAGTTGGATTTTCGGAAGTTCCACCTCTTCACAGCTTTGCTTGGTATGAGCCTAATCGGATTTACTGGTGAGATGAATGATGGTCAATGTCGTGATTTGGAAAATGGATTTAGGATCAACCGCTTAAGTAAGGGACCGATGTTGGCAAAGGCCAGGTCCGGGTTGGTTGTTAAGTTCCATCTTCCAGAGTGGAAGCTATCCGGCTGTTTTGGGTTATAAGTCATTTGCTGCAAGTCAGCGGCTGAAGCTCAGCTTTCAAGTGCTTTGCCACCTGGGTTAACGGATTGGTAGCCCCAGGTGGTGCTGTGGGAATTGAAGTCTCCAGCAAAGATACCAGGAGAGGCAAAGGCAGAAATGGAATTGTAACTGCTGCTATCCCAGTCACACGGTTTGGGGGAAGGTCTTAGCGCACAGCGCAAACTCAATCGCGGTATCAAAGGGCACTATATCTTTTTGGCGAGATTTTTTTAATATTTAGATGATATGTAGTTCAAAAGGAGTATTTTGTCGCAGCACATGATACAAGACCATCTTTACTCTCTCTCTTTTTAGGAAAATCACCAAGTTTTTACTTGAAGCAGGCAACCTACCTAAATTTTTAGAGGCTTCATTTTTTGATAAATCTTTTTGAAAATTTTGAAAGATAATGCCAAAGAACCATGATTTTGAGGAAAAGTAGCCACAAAATATCAAAGACCTTACTTGCAAGCAATTTAGGTATTGCAAAAAAAATTGTAAATTGCAAGTTTTTTAGATATAGGAAAAAACTATTTAACAAAAAATGGAAAATGATGCATGGCAACTAATTCTTGATTAGCCATTATCAAGGAATTAGCCATTACATCCTTAGCAGAAAGTACTTAGAGCTACATATTGCTGAAAAGAAAATTTCCGTTTGAAAATAAAATCGAAAATTGCTGAAAAGAAAGTTGAAAAGCTTTCCAACGATATTTGCTGTTAGCTCTTTATCATAATTTTTATATGTCAAACTTATAGATTTTTATTCAGGTAACCACTTTTTGGAGAGTAAAAAGTTACTCCACAAGTTACAAAGTTCAGTTTTTATGATATAAAAGCAAATAGTTAAGATACAAATTATATATCATTGGAATTGACTTAAAATATCCTTTTATTTGCTGAAAATTTTGAAAATTGATTGACAAATATGGTTATAAATTAATTTTTAAAGCAAACTAATTTTGTAAAAATTTTGGAAAAGACTATTTATTTCGAGTGGGCAGAAAAAAGTGATAACCCTGTTTATTCAAGAATAACTCAAAAAGTAAGCTTTGCATACAAATTCAACTTGATACATGTCATGAGCAGCGAGTTTTAGTCAAATGGTGAAATTTTCAGCCAAAACTATTCGTAAACACAGGAATAATGAGGAAATACAAAATTTTAGGTCAAATTTGCAATGTCAGACTTAAAGTTTACTTACCACGGCTTTAATCGAGAAGACGGTCAATGTAGCCTTCATTCTAGGAATCAAGCAATCAAAATCTCTTTTTTAAGAAAGATATCGACTTATGAATTTCAGCAACTGATGTTTCATCTCGTGGCAACCCGTGTTAAAAAAAATCTTCGCACGTTGATAACTGCAAAGAAATGTCTATCATGCGAAAAAAGGTTTTAGGTGTGCAGTTTTGCTGCAATATAAACGTGAGACTTTGCAACACACTTGTATTTGCGCTTGGTTCATGTGCTAGTGATGGTGAGTTTGACGCTCGGCTAGGTGACTAATTACATTTCTTTAGCTGTGATCAAACTTTCAGTGACCATGTAAGGTTGATTAGAGTGATGAAATAGCAAATCTAAGCTCTCTTCTAAAAAAAACGTCTGGCAATGCATATTTTAACCTGAATTTTGTATTTCCTCATTTTTCCTTTGTTTATGAATTGCTTTGACTGAAAGTTTCACCACTTGGCCGCAACTAACTGCTCATGACATGTACCAAGTTGAATATGTATACAAAGCTTAGTTTTTAAGTTAACAGGGTTATCACTTTTTTCTGCTCACCCGATACATTGGCGCGGGGCCGTAAGGGTTTGCTTAAAAACCATCAATTAATGGTCGTGGGATCAAATTGATCCAAGTTATGTATCAACTAATTTAGAAAAACCTATACTTTATTATATTGAAAAAATTTTGAAAATCGGTTGAGAAATAAGGTAGCAAATCCATTTTTAGGTAAACCGATTTTGTAAATTTTCAAAAACTAGCAATATTACTGTCGCGGGACTGAAAATGTTGATGTTTCAGTCTCCTTAAAAATTTGTATCTAAATTCGCCACTATTGGCAAATTAAGACGGCGAATTTAGATCTAGTAAGTAAAAATACAATAGAAGCACAATAGATCTTCTGTAGCACTTGTAGACTAGATATATTGGATTATGCTCGTAAAAAAATTGTAACAAAAAGATTTGATGTGTTTGAAATCAATGGCAAGAGCGGCTGCGTGATTTAGTTGAAAAAGAGAAAAGAAGTTCCAAGAAATTAGATTTTATTCCACGGTATTGAGTTATTAAATAAGTTCCTATGATTCTCGTAAACATCAGTGGCTTAACATATAAATATTGCTTACTGGGTTTATGAATAAATTTGCTCATGAGTGTTTCTCAGTGCCAATTAAACAGCTACTTTGCAATAGTCAAAAGATTGAAATCAGAAAGAAGTAAGCGAATCTACCAATCAGGCAAGAAACGAAAGTCAGGGGCAGAAGCCGAGCCATGCGGATGCAAGGGGACAAAGGTGGGGCGAAAGTGATAGACAAAAATTTTTTGCGAAGGGACAAAGGTGATGACCAAAAATAGAAAGAAGTCTCTAGTGGAAACCTATTAGGTTTCTCTAACAGTCTTCACTTTTCTTGTGGCAAACTGATGAGGCTTAAAGGGGTCCACAGCTCTTTTTGCCTTCCTGGCTGCGCGTCTAGTGATCTGCGGTTTATAGAAAGACAAGCACCTTTAGGAAAATGCAAAATTACTCCTTTCCCTCACTGTGACTCGGCAATCGGACAGCATTTACTTGAAAATCAGACTGCGCCCCGCGTACCATGACAGCCAGTTCTCAGCGTTGGCGATCGCTAGATCGTTCATCCATCGAGCCATCTTCAAAGTAACCTTCGTCAAGAGCTAACAACCCGCATCATGCCGCCAAAAAGATTTCGTCCACGCTGATCCACTAGCAGCTTGGATTTCGGACGATGGCGAAACCTAATAATTTCGATATTCTCGCTGACGATAAGTAGCGACACATTCTCCACTCTGCTTCATTCTGGCAAAAATTCTAGTAAAAGCCAGACAAAAACGTTTAGTTTGTCACTTGCTACTTAGAAGAATATAATGAATTTGTCCTCCAAAGCTTGATTCAAAGCTACCTTTTTTCATTTGTTAGCGCACATGCTTTACACAAATTGTGCTTATGCAATACTTATGCAGTAGATGGTACCAGAAAAAAAGTTAAATAAAACTTAATCCATTCCTATTGATCTCAAAAAATCGCTGTCTGTATCAGCGTGATGAATTTGCACAATATTGTCCGGTTAAATTAGACTTATGATAGTCAAACTTTTTGAAAGTAGTTAAAACTTACTTTCACGTGCCCCTTTTTCTCTCTTTTATCTCAATCGCGGTTACGCTTCTGCCAACAGTACCAACAACAAAAGCATCAAGTTTGTACACTGCACGTATTCTGCTTATGCAGCTCTATTCCTATTACGGAAGTGAGATCAGTGCACAAGACACTAAGATCTTGACAAAGGTTATTTGCGTAGAGTTGCAAAACTCCGTTGTGCCGTAGACTTGTGGTCTAGTCAGAACGCCAAGCAGCGACAAAAAGTAGTTGGTTTAGTAGCGTAAGGAGGAAGGTGCAAATATCTCAGGCTCTTATATGTTTATTCTCATTTATAAACAGTTGGTCACAATTGTGCACGACAAAAGTACAGAACGGTAACAGCTTGAGATGCCAGGCTCTGAACCACAAAAACATTAGTACATCGGAAAAGAAGTAATTTTGTCCTGTTATCTTCCGATTCGTTTGGTTTTGTGGTTACATGTGATGCAAGCAAATTCATGCATGCGTGCGAGAAACTGTTTTTACCGGACAAGCTACTTCCAAAACCTTTTCCTTGATTTTTTTATTTAATTTGTGTCACACCGCTGTGTCTGTTTTTTTTACTTGTCGCAGTTGGTGACAACCGGAAATAGCGTCAGAAAACCGGAAATTACTTAAATCACATCATGATGCAAATCAGTTTGTCACCTATCAAAAAACGACGTGTTTATATGGGCACGACTGTGTAATGCAATTGTGAAGCATAAAAGAGGTCGCAGTAAATTGAGTGGACAGCAAAATAGAAGCCGGGTGGGTAACAGATTATTATCGAGTGTCTAAAGCATCGATTGGGTTTTGAAAATGTGGATAGGTAAGACAAGTTTGAAAGAAAAACTGGCCTTTAACCACTTTTAAACAAAAAGAAAGTTTTATCTCACTTGTTTTGCCAGATAAAGACGGAGTAACTTTTTAATTTGCCATCATCATTTATTACGCCAAAGCCCTGCCAGGTAATGAACTTTGGAACGCGACTTTTTCGTTCAGGTGACATTGGTGTAAGGAAAATAATTCGAGCAGTGTGTTGGACTGTAAGTGATGAAGTGACACCTAAGGCTGGCTTTGTCACCGCTTCATTACTGCAACAGCCATTTCAATTGGCTAGCAATTAATACTAATTTGGGGGAAATTTAGAGTGTGGTGAAAGTGGTCAACTGTCTCGCCAAACATTGATATTATTCCTCGCAAGCAATATTTCGGTAGTTGGCGTGCTAAATCGACGTTTTCTAACAAACAGGCAACAATAACATGACTTTCTTAAAGCATAGAAAATTAAAGACTATTTCCAGGACGAATTACTAATAAAGACAGTTGTGGCATTTGCAAACTATTTCTTAAAGCAATTGTGTGTTGTGATCAATACTATACTGTCACTGGAACTGTTACAAAAACTCACCGACAATTCGTGGCAGCTGTTTTCAACAATATTACTTTTAACTATTGCTAATTTGATTAACATAAATCTAGAAAGACAAAGAGTTAATTCGAGATTTGTACACCACTCGTTGAAATTCACTGCACAGATTGAAATCATGCACAGTGCATCTGAACATTGTTTGTATTAACACTAAGTTCTCATTTTACGATTCAACGTTGCACTTTCAATGCAAACTCAAGCTACGAATTTATAGCGTTCATTACGAGTTGGATTGGAAACTTGAATTTCGAGGTAGCACAAGCAAAGCGTGAATTCTGACGTTTGATCACGCCTAAAGTGTAGCACGATGTAAGTTTAGGATCTGAGATTCGATTCAGGTTTCGGAAGAAAGAACCAAGAAAATAGAAATTTAGTTGCTTTAAGGGCTTTAACAATTACGATAGGTTATTATATATAATTGCCTATTATAAAGTAGCTGTGTTAATAAAAGAAAATTTCTTCATCGGGCATTCAAAATCGTCGGTAAAGGCAAATCTATGCAAAAAGCACAGCTCTTATTCATTTTCCTGAAGTTTCGCCTTCTTCCGCATATGCACAGGCTAATTTGAAAGAATCAAAAGGGAGAAAATTGTTTTTGAAAATTTTTTACTATCTTTCGCCTTTTAGTCGGATCACTCGTCGATCGCTTGACTGGCCAATTTAGAAGTCTGGTACAGCTAACTGACTCATTCTTTCTACAGCGTACCTGTGCCTGCGAAGAACGCCTTTTTTTTATTAGAGACAGCCTATTTTATCAGAGTCCATCGGCTTGTTTTTCGACGTCTAGCCTTTTGAGAATGGTTTTCTAAGTTGTATGAAATCGGTTTCAACAATTGCTCTCACAAAGATTGCTGTCCCGGCGAAGGAAAAAAGATATTACCGAATAAATTGAAATTGAAGTTAGCTGACGCACTTAAAAACCTCGAGAAAGGCCTACATTATTGTAATGAAACATTGTTATCAAAAGCATAAGCTTTTTAGGTTTTGGTTTCGGCATGGACGAAGTGGATTAGGTGTTGATTTCAGGAAAGCAAAAAGATTTTTTTAACGCAGAGTCAACAAATATCCTAAAGCTGAATTTTGGTTGAATATTGTTGCCTTTTAGCTGCAGTTGTGCTTTGTAAAAAAATCGAAAAGCTGTGCAGTTGCCAGGCACTTAGCTCTGCAAGACTCTTCAACAAGGATATCCGATCTAATGTATCTCTTTGAGGAAGGAAGGTATTCATTGTTAAAGCTAAACGTTGAAAGTACCTTGCTGCTCATAGGTCAGCGCTTTTTTGATGAGAGACGGTTGTTTTGGTGTAGGGGGGTGCCAGTTGTAAAGTACGGAATAAAGTAAAAATTCGTAGCAATTAAGACATACTATACTGCGACAAAAACATTTTTCCTTTCCAGAGACATACCATTCCGCAACCAGGAGCGTTCCTACTCAGCTTCACACCAACCTGATTGGAAGATGTGTATTTCTATTAGCAAGTTCTCACACTTCTTTTTCAAGCTGTGCATCGCTAATGGCAACGAAAACTTTATTCTCCCCCAAAGTCAGATCACACTGCAGCGCATTTTTCCTTCCCTATAACATATCACTGCAACGAAACATTTTTCTTTTTTAAAGTCTTATTATATCGCAACAAAAGCAATTTTTTTCCAAAAGACCAATGATACTGCAACGAAAACTTAATCCCTTTCCAAAGACATATTACACTGCAACGAAAACACTATTCCTTCTCAAATACATATCGTATGACAACGAAAACATTATTACTTTCCTAAGACGACTCATATTGCAGCGAAAACACGGTGAAATTACGTTTGTATAATAATGCCACTTGTGAAGAATGTTCTGAAACGTTGGTGATAATTAGAAAGTGGCGAGTTTTGGTCTGCTGTAAAATGCTGGTTGTTTACACGTAGGCCAACACTTTGCGTTGCAGTTAAACCAATCTCGCCGCTTCCAAAAAACCACTGAGGTATTTACATTTGTTTTGCAAGTAGCAATATTTTACACACCGCATTTCAGTGTGATTTTGCTGCAATATGATTTGCTTTGGGAGAAAGTTTTGTCGCAATATGATTTCCCTTAGAAAAGTAGTAGCGTTTTCGTCGCTGTATGACATGACTTCGGGAAAGCAAAAATACTTTCGTTGCTGTATGACATGTCTTATGAAAGGAATAAAGTTTTCGTTGTCGTATGATATATTTAGCAAGGAATAAATTTTTTGATGCAGTATGACATGTAGTGGAAAGAAAAAATGTTTTCTTTGGAGAATGATATGTCCTAATCATTACAAAGTTTTACTTAACCACGTGCTTTGCCATTAGCACCCCAAAATGATGCGTATAGGGAAGCCTGTTAAATCGCTTAAATCAATGCGTTTGTATATTGGGATCGACTGCTCCAATATAAATAAATTACCAGCATCTTTGGGCTGGTGCTGTTGGCGTACTGATGGTACAGATGGCAATGGTTTTCTACCTTTCTGTTTGTGGTTTGTATTGATGTAACAAACCTGCAGTATGAAAATTGCTCCATATTTAAAGCAATAATATTTCATCTAAGTTACATAATTTTTTTAATTTGAAGTTAGTAATGCTCCTAGTAACAAATATTTTCAATTTCGGAAATATTGTTGCCTTACAATGAATTTCTACTTAATGGCAATTGATTCAGTTAAGCAAATCTTATATTGCCTTGCTTGTAGTCAAATCTGATTTTATGGTTTTTCTTATGCAACCATAGTTGATTGTGCTGTTGGACTTTTTGTAATATCAAGTACAAACCATGCTGGAAAAGTTGGAAAAGCTGTAGCAAAGATCATATGGGAAATTTAGCATTCTTCTGTGTCCTAATTTTGTATGCTCCAAGCCAGTTTATATTTGAGGTGTAAACTTAAACATAAGTTTATTCTTAGCATGCGAGAAGCTTTTTCTCAGACACTTTTTATGAAAACAAGTCAGAAAAGAAATAATTAAGTTAACTACCTTTACCAAGAGAAAAAATTGCCTATAAGTCTATAGGTCTGTGAATGGCCTATTAATATGTCACTATCATAAAGCAAGATCAGCAAAAATTGACTTCGACCTGATGGGATTATGGACAACTAATATATGATAACGTATTCATAAAATCCGAAGTATAAAAGTCATAAAATTCTTCTCCCAATGCTTTTATTGACTACATGCTTCTTTCTGTAACGTCTTGGAGAATAATTTTCTATTGTAGATCAGCAAATTAACTTTTTAACAAAAGTGACGTCATCACGTGTAGCAATATTTGCCTAAACTGTAAACTTTTTGTTTTTAAAACACTTTTCAACACTTAAAAAAAACCTTTCTGGTGAGCTAGCTGTGACGTTGGATAAAACATGGAGATGGATGTTCGATACAGCATGTATGGTGATTCGGAATGGAGTGTGTGCGATGAGCTTGAAGCAGATGACGTAAGGGTGAACGCAGGTTAGTTCCATTTTATGCTGAGCTTCAAGTGAAGTCGTGCTTAAGCAAGAATGATTTAACAGACGGGAGCCTACGGATGGATACATGAAATGCTTTTTCCTTAAGAATGTTAATTGGGGCTGTTTTACTCAGGCTGTAAAATGTTTTCCGAAATAGGGGCCCACCTGGCGGAAAAAATTGTGTAAGCTCGAAACAAAATCGTTTCTGTTTTTGAAGAAAAATGAGGAGTTGTAAAACCAGCTGCATAAAAATCATCCATTAAAGCAGTCGCTATTGATTTTGTTTTTTACACTGTTTCAAAACTTTTTATGATGTAGTGTTGAAGTTTACAACTACCCATATATTTAAAGATTGTAAACCAACGTTTAACTAAAATCGTAGAAAATAGAAGGTTGTACAGGCGTGTCGACCTTTAAGATAGCAGACAAAAAAGTCAAAAAACGTGTAGTTATAGTCAACTTATTTATCTATTTATGGTTGCCAATAACTATTACAGTCGACTAGAAGTGTCACTTTTGAGTTTTTATCTGCTAAAATCATAGATTGAAAGAAAAAATAAATTATTGCTTAGATATTGAATTCATTAAAAACTGTGTCTAAACTCAGCATATAGCACTCGACCTGAATTTATCAAACATCAAAAGAAACGGAATAATTGTAAACTTGTGGTCCATTGCAAGCTGCAGTCCAACCGTTTACTTTGAGCAAATCTCAATTTTGCTGAGAAGCGTAGCAGTTTGTCCTTGCTTTGAAAAGAGAGAACGCGATTTCAAGCCACGTATCGTCATTTTTGTATGAAATCGAAACGAATCGAACGCTAATGATGGCTTATAACATTAATAGCGGCCTGTCGCAGTTGTCATGGTACTCTTGAAACCCGCAATTGACTACATCTCTTCCGCAATCACTAAAACAAAGCAAATGGGAAAGGCGGCAAATTGTTTTCCAAAAGACACAACTAGCAATCAATCACTTTATTTTATCACAACCAGGCAAAGTGATAATTACCGGTGCACAAAGTGAGTCTGGCAAAGAGGCATCTAAAAGACCAGGCGCCATCACATCAGCCACCCCTATACACCTACTTTTATCCATGAATAAGATTTGCATAAAAAATGTATGACTATGAAGGCATCGAACTTACAAATTAAACTTTATAAAATTGGTGCCTTACGGGGCTGATGTACTGCGTCGTCTACTTGAAGTCGTTGTAGTCATCGATGGCATACAGACTATTCTAAGCAAGCTTAAACAAAAAAAGCTTGGTTTACGCATAAAAACGAAGAAAAAGTCTGGAACAAAATAGTTTTCCTAACATCAAAACGACCCAAACTTAACTTTTGATCAAAAATGAGGGGTTGCTGAGCGATAGCAATCGCGGATCACGAAAGTTTTACCAAAAACAGGTAAAAACAATGAATTGACAATTTAATTAATTGACTTTTTCAATTCAAATTGCAAGTGAAGACCTTTCTCTTTCTTTTGTTGTGAAGATCTACGTTTTCAAAATCTGAATTGAAATATATTCAATCCAAACTTTTTTATACCTGTTTTCAAAGCAAAACTCTTTTTTGGAGACAAAACAAGAAAATAAACGCACTAATTCTAGAATTGAAAAGGTTGGTGGAAGGGTTGCATCCCCCACATCTCCTCCCCTGCAGCCGTTTCTACTGAGATGATTATATTGCTCAAAAACACAGATAGTGATCTACATCCTACTGCTAAAAAAATTATGGTATCGCTTGGCGGGCTACTCTAGAAGAGTTCGCTGGTGGCAGATTGAAACGTTCTGCAGTTTACTAAAGGATAGTTTCAAGTCTGTGCTTAAACTTAAATGCCAACCACAGTGTCGCTTTATCAATGTTGAATGAGTCACATTTACACTGAGGCAAAGCCAAACTTAACCGCCGTATGTAATCGTTAATTAGCCGCAGTTTTTTTACCTGGAATACAGCTTCTATTTTTCCTGCGGCTTATACACGCAACATACCCTGACGCAGGGTTTCCCAAACTTTTGAGATCTGGAGCCCTTGAAGAAGTCAAACATTGATTGCGGATCCCACAAAAAATTATAAAGAAATTACATCAACACTTATCAATTGTCATTGAATGGCTAGGATGCATGCTCTATTTGGTACTTGAAAATGTTTAAATATCTCAAAGTTGGGCTGAAAAAAAGAAGAAAATCCTACGTAAATAACGCCCGAGAACCCGTAATATTACCCAAAATCGAGGTGATCTCCAAAAAAAAAGTCATCGCCTCTCTTGCTCTCGTAATTTATGCTTTTCGAGATCAATTTCATTCGATCGAAGTAGCTCTGCACACATTAAGCCTGATAAAAACTTAGCCAGATAAAAAGCCTCTTGTTTATACTCTTTGTTTGCGGAGTTCCTAAGCTTTTCTTGCGGAGTTTTTTCGGAAACCCTGTCCTGAGGGACAATCCTGCAGGGAATTTCAAACGTCCTTCACTTTCCACAGTCGCTACTTGGATCAAACTGCATGGGATTCCCTTAAAGAGTGTATGATTTAAAAATCTTTCAAGAAATGTTCTATCAGCAACAACCTTGGCGGAACAGAAGGTGACACTCTCTAGACAGATGTTTGCGACGACAGCCATGACACAATTGAAGAGGATGAAGATGACACCTACGACGATCTACTTGTAGAAGAAGAAGTCAAGAAACTACTCCAAGATTCTTCCGACGAAGAAGATTTTTTAGGTTTTGAACAATAAATTTGACTTTCATTACATGCCCCTTTAAAAATTAATATTTTGTGGTTGATAGATCGCTCAGGATCTTCACCGTGAAAAGGTCAATTGACCTGCGGCTTATTCGTAAATTAACCTTGACTCTAGATACTAGGCTGAAATTTCTGTTGCGGCTTATCTGCTAGTGCGGCTATTAAGCGATTATATACGGTATTAGTTTGCTTTATTTTATTTCACTTGCAAGCCGTGCATCACCGCTTGCGGCAGAGGCTGCCAGAATCATAATAAAACAAACATAACATTTCGCTCAAAGTCGCCCAGGGAGGCTGTCAGGCTGGACTTAATATTCACCGCAAAATTTTTGAAAATTTTGCGGTGAGACTAGATTTATTTCAATCAAAGCACTTGAAAACTTTTTATGGACTATCGTCTGGTTTAAAGTGTGAGCTCGCATACCGAGTGCAATAACTTTTAGTCAGTCTCCTCAGTGTGGTCTACTGGGCATCGCAAATAATAAATTTGAGGGAATCCATCGCCCTTTTTCACCTTACAAGTTATAATACCAATGTCGGGACCAGTGGTTGCAAAAACCGTCATGTGGAACCAGCTGCCTGGCAAAGAGCGGCTCTCGCAACCAGGTATCTCACTTTTTATCTATTTTTAGAGCAGGTTTTGGGACGAGATTTCCCTACTTGATACTGAGTGCGAAGGAAACGTCCCTTTGTTTGCACTCAGTATCAAGCAGCAAACCATAGTCTCACAACCTACTCGAAACATTGATTAGAACGGGGGTTCTCAACCTTTATTGTCTCATTTCCCCATTGGCAAATTTCAATAGTAAAATTTACCCCCTAAATTTTTTTTATATTTTCACTTCTGCAAATGCTTATTGTAATAGGTAAAAGTGTGAATTTCTTGCGAACAAAATTTACTTCCAAGGGGTAAATTTACCCCCGGTTGAGAACCCCTGGATTAGAAGTTTAATATCTGGTTGTGAAAACCGCTTTGCGCGAACGCAGCAATAGCGACGCAGTCAAGAGCTGGAGCTCAAAAATGTAATTGCAACGAAAAGAATTGCATGAAGTTGTGGAATAAACTTAGGGTGCGTATTAATAGCTGGTGTCTGTGGTCCTATAAAATTTCTGCAGCATCCATCCTAGTTTAAAACAAAACATAATCACTTTACTTAGAAAAATTGTAGACTTAAAAACTTTTTAATTTTTATTCGATTATCAAGTTGCTTACTGATTTAAATGTTGCATTTTAGAAGAAAATCATTCTCCACAGTTTTACGACGTTCCGCCTGGAGAAACGAAAAACAATTTGATTTGCGATGTAACTTCTTCTGTGGAATCAATGAAACTAGGTGCTGCCGATCATAAAGCATTTCCTATTGTATGTAAGTTTCAACATTTAATTTTATAACAACTTGTTAAAAGAGTCTTTCAAACTTTACGTCTGATAGTCTAAATATAGGTAATTGTGTGTTTTGTACGTAGTGGTTGCCATAAGATGTGCAAAGGAATATAAATCCTTAATCCTATTCTGATCCCTCTGAAATGCTAAACGCGATGTTTTGTTGGGCTGTTGTTCTGTAGTTTTAAAACGAGATCACCTCAACGCTTATTAATAGCTTTGCAATTTTGAATTTATTTTGGTAAGGACTACGGTTGTGATATAGGTAAATCGATACCTACAGTTCAATCCAAAAAAGGCAGTAGCTTTGCCAGAAGCAAATTTTGGCTGGTCAAAAATACGAAATTTGTTAGATTGCATTTTTTTAAGGTCAATATTTTCAAACTCTCAATTTTTTTTAATTTCTCCCTCAAAATGGCTGGATGACTTTTTTTTTAAATTGATGCTTTGAGATAGCAACCACTAAAAACGTTTTCATTCCTTACTTGAACATATAAATTTTGGAGAGCATTGGCCCTGGACATTCATTGTGCTCGAATTTTTCTTAATTATTTCACTATACATAAACGCAAGGCAACGGGATTGGCAAATTTGTTCCTTTCTACTTTCATACCGCTGTATGACAAAGAAGTTGTTTCTCTAATCGAAAAGTTGCCAGGTCTGTGTTGGCCATGAGAAAAGCACTTTCGGCTACAGTCCTGCTCGGAAAACTCCTACAGTATCTGGTGTTTATAATGGTTTACAAGGCCAGAAAGCTCTTTAATCAAAACTGAGCAATATATCAGAACAATATCTCGTCCTCCACATTGCAGTTATCGCTGAGCTCCAAGCAAGGAAGCTGCAAGTAGGCCTACTGTTTTCAAAGTTATGATATAATCCGAGAAAGGGATTGAATCAAAGTTAGACTCCTTAACCAGTAACCGCAACATTTACACCGATGCTCGCACAGAACCACGCTCTGCGCAATGCTTGCACAGGAACTCTGTACAAGCTGTACGAGCATCTGTGTAAATCGGTAACACTGATGCAAGTACAATTTTCAATGCAAGTTGTTCTATGTATAGGCAAACATTGAAATTTTCCTATGACAGAAGGATCAAATTGTAAAACAATGCTTTTTATTCATTACTATTTTCATCAGCTAAAGAGAGAAAATCGCTTAGTCCCGAACCAAAACAATCGTTGTCTTTTGGTTGCAAAGTGTACATCGCTGTGCTTAGCTTCGTCGTGTTGATAGAGTTTGGCGTTCTTTCATTTATAGGTGAGAACATGTGGTGTTTCATTTACAATGAAAAAGCTGTCGGTTAAACAACGAAAATTCATAATCACAAATTCAAAAAAATCCAACGTTGCTTTTAGAGGAAGAGAGTTTCAGCGGAAAGTATAAAAACCTGACTTTGCTGATGTACCTGAAACGATTTGGCAGCACCTACAATCATAAGTTGTTTGAAAATATTTTTCTTTCAAACTATTGAGACAAGCTTATCAAGGAGGGTGTTCTCGATGGTAGTGGCGAGAGTCCTCTATGACTCAAGCGTCAGAGCTGAATAACTAACTTACTATTGAAGCGCACAGTTATAACCAAGTAAGCAATTTTTGTTTTCGCCACATCTGTTTCGCCAGAAATCTCGTCTGGCTAGCACAATATCTGCGAAACTTGAATTGTAAAATAAGGTAAAATGCATTAAATATACAGGCGATCAACCACACTGAGGAGTGACACAGCACCGAATTTAACTGCTAGAGAATTCCAATCATGATATCGGCTAAAAACTAAGAGCATGATAAATGAGATTATTGCATAATTATTAGTCCTGCACACTCACCGAAGTACTCTGAGTTAAACTTCGGAAGCGGAACTGCCCCTGATAAACTAAACGCTATTTGATTAAAAAGTTTATTATAGACCTCATCACTGCTGACTGCTACTTGGTGCGTTTATGAAACTATAGAAGTGGAAAAAGTTAGGAGGCATTTTATGGTTAATAAAAGGTTCTATGACGTAATAAAAAATACAAGATACAGCTACAAGAATATTTAAAATTTGCCACTGTCGAAACGAGGCAAAATTTATTTTTACGAAAGTTTTCTTTTATTTGAAAAGTTGTGTATTGCAGTTAATTAATTTGTTGCTGTTGTTGTTACCCGACCCCTTCCGAGGGATGGGGCATGGCGGAAGATCATGCAGCCCCAGAAGCCGACAACTATGCAGGGCCTGAACCAGAGGTCGTAAGGAGACAGAGAGTCGCCAAAATGCGAGCGGCGCAAAAAAGTTGGACAGTGCAGAATGAGATGAAAGGTGTCTTGGGATGGAGGTCCGCAAGCGCTGCATGAAGAATTCTCAATTGTCCAAGGGAGATAAAAGTTCAACAGAAGACTGCGCCCGTTGCAGCGGAGACGAGAGAGGTCACAGCGAGCGGGAGGAGAGAGCACAAGTTCCTTAGTGGAAACCGAGGAATCATGGATGTTGAAGAATTTAGATGAGACAGTACGCCTCCAGTCTGAGAAAAGACAAGAGTGGATACGAGAGAGAAGAGGAGAGAGACTACAAGGGATTGCAGAGGACACGAGTGTCCGGGGACTCATTGCAGCTGATAGTAAAGGAGAAGAGAAAGAGAGACGACAGAAAAAACAGTTCCTGCCGGGTCTGCCAGTGAGTTTGAGGTAAAAGGAAACACGGAAAAGAGAACGAGCGAGAGTCTTAGAAGAGGAGAAGAGAAAAGAAAGAAAAGATTTGTTGGCACTATCGAGACTGGAGGAGAACTTAAATGGCGCAGGCTTCAGCCGAAAAACTTAAACATACTGAGCCTGGCGAAAAGGAAAGAGTGGCCTCAGCGCCACAAAGTGAGCGGTTGGCAAGGATACCAGAGCTGTCTTTGCCAAATGGCAAAGGAACGGAGTCATCTGTCCAGATCACCATATTGTCAAATCGGAGAGAGATGAGCGAGAGCCGCACCTTGGCGGGAAAGAGGGGAATGGAGTAGGAGCTTGGAGTGGGAGAATGGAGAGGAAACAGTCGGCTCCATAGTGAAGGAAGGTAGGTTCCAGGTTGAAGAAGCAGGCAAGCAAAGAGAACCACTCTACGAGAAGTAGAAGGAAGTAGTAGTTGGTAAGTGGATGCAAAATCTCTCCAGGAGGATCTGAAGAGTCTTGGTTTTACACCAAGTCTGGCCAAACCTAAAATGGAAAAGAAGATTGAAGGACAAAGGCCCGGCTCATAAGAAGACAGGAGGAAATGAGTCAGGGTGACTCGTAGAGAAGGTAGAGACGCCTCAGAGAGGAGAAGTAGAATAGGAAGAACTAGAGGCAGCCGTTGATGGCACTATTGGCAAGTTGGTGAAGGCGTTTCAATTTGGTTAAGTTGGTAACGCTAAGAAAAGAAAACTATCTGGGTGAAGCATAAGAGAGAAAGAGCCGAAGAAGTTAATTAATTTCGCTGATATTCTTGTAGCTGTATCTTGTATTTTTTATTACGTCATAGAACCTTTTATTAACCATAAAATGCCTCCTAACTTTTTCCACTTCTATAGTTTCATAAACGCACCAAGTAGCAGTCAGCAGTGATGAGGTCTATAATAAACTTTTTAATCAAATAGCGTTTAGTTTATCAGGGGCAGTTCCGCTTCCGAAGTTTAACTCAGAGTACTTCGGTGAGTGTGCAGGACTAATAATTATGCAATAATCTCATTTATCATGCTCTTAGTTTTTAGCCGATATCATGATTAGAATTCTCTAGCACAGAGGTTGCCGACTTGTAAGAATTTCTGACGCACTAATTTCATCTATAAAATTAAACGACGCACTCCATAAGTTGACCTCAAAAAAAGCTCTAAAAAGATCATCAAATGAAAAATAGGGACTAGAAAGACCTCTACATAGGTTAATTTCCAAAACGTAGAGGTCATCAAGTCAATGATAAAGACAAAAGCTCTCAACGCAGGACGATTTTCAAAAAAAGTCACCAAGGATGTAAACTTTTGAGTTCTTACTTTTTCCAAACGATGCACCAATGCGTCGCGAAGTCCCAGCTGGGAACCCCTGCTCTAGCAGTTAAATTCGATACTATATCAGTGTGGTTGATTGCCTGTATATTTATGCATTTTACCTTATTTTACAATCCAAGATTTTCAGATCTTGAGGTGCACCAGACAAGACTTCGGGTGAAACAGATGTGGCGAAAACAAAAATTATTTCGGCAACTGTGATCTTTACTAGCTTGTTAATGAGACAAAGTTGTAACTAGTTGTTGAAGTTACAGGTACCTTCTCGCTTTAAAGTCGATTTAACTTAAGATGGACCAGTATCTACACAAGGCTACGCTAAATCATTTTTGCTTGACCAAATGCTGAACTTGCGACTGGTTACCATTTTTTAACTTTAAACCAACACTTTTTGACCCCTCAAGTTCACTCTACAACAATTGGTTTTCGAGTTCAACCACTGCCTATGATAAGTAGTGTTATTAACAATAACCACCAAATGGCGCTCCAGTTCAACTTTTGGTGAGGTGCACCTCATTTTGCTTTCAAAAATATATGTAAATCCCAATCATGTTAAAATTAGGCCAACAAATTCTTTAAGGAAATAAAGAAAAGGAAGTATGGACACCATGAAATACCCTGCTTTCACTCATCTTGAAATTACTCTCAAAAAAATAAAAATAAAAATGTAATCACCATCAAACTTCTGTCTTGTGTTTTATCTTCAAAAAAAAAGAGAAATAAAACAATCTTCTGGGTAAAAAGCAGTTCCATTCATCACATTGATTCAACCATTGAAATTTCTGCAACAACCCTGGGTGTAAAATGAACCCGTTGACAAGCACTGCTCTGAACAAGTCTTCATTTGTGCACCCAAAATCTACTTTTTTTTTTAAAATTATGTAATGAGCGTTTTTGACACCGTTCTGGCTCGATAAAATAAATTCTAGTGACGTCACTGTGCTTTCCCCAATTTTCATTTTAATTTCGGTGAACTCTTTTAAGGGATAAAACTAAGAAAATTTTTGGGGAGGTTTGTTTTAATCAATACGATGTCTATCGTCATTTCCTATTCATAGCAAGTTTGGTAGGCCGTCAAATTTTGTTTGTATCTTTCAGTTGTACGAGAGCAATTGTTCGGTGAGTGTGAATGGCAAAAAAACAAAATAACAGAACTTGAACAAAATATATCAAACATCCAGGTAAGGAGGGAGAAATGTGTAATGTATGTAACCTTTATCGGTTGTACTAATGTTTTTCAACTCCTAGACCACGAACTCGTGTGGGATTGTAGAAAGATTTATGCAATCCCCCAAGCTCAGTTTTGCTGTGCTGTGGCAAGTAACAGTGGGAATTGTGGCAAGTCTGTACAGGGTGATTTAACAAAATATTTGTAATCACAATTAAAATTGGAAAACAGTAATCAAACCCTAGCAGGATAGTCTATCCAAGCGACTTTACTCCATATCAGTAAATGTTGAAAAAGGGTCTGCTATTAACAAACAGTAATAAAGTCAGCTTAGACATTTATTTGCCATAAGAAAAATTAATTTCGCTAACGCATCCTCAGTTTCTTATTCAAATAGATTCTATTCGATTTGATTCTGTTTGAACAAGAAACTGAGTATGCGTTAGCGAAATTAATTTTTCTTATGGCAAATAAATATCTAAGCTGACTTTATTACTGTTTGTTGATAGCAGACCCTTTTTCAACAAAGTATTTGCTAATCTTGAACAATTATTGCAGAAAAAAATTTCAAATTTGATTTTCATAAACATATTCAAGTGGGATTAAAGTTTGGTGCAAAGGTTCTTTATCAGATTCACAGTTATTGTTCAATTTTAGTTTAACCGTTAATGATATATTCATTCCCATTTTCTCGGTGTTGAACGACTGTGACGGTGCTCACATTAAAGTCAGTATCTCTTATCTAACATTACGAATGGAATCATTCCAATCTCTTGCCAAATATAATTCTCTTGAAAGTCTATGGATTGTGAGTGTTGAAGTACACTGTCTTTATAACACCCTCATAGAAAATAAACTAGAGCGATAAGATATGGTGAGGGTGCAGGCCAAGGATTATCAGTACGACAGGAGGTTAACCTGTTCCCAGAAAAGTGCTTATAGAAGTGTTCAAAAGATTGATAAGACCAATGCGGTGTTGCACCACTCTATTGATACACCAAAGTTCTCATGTTTTCTCCTTGCCTTCGTCTTAGTGCAGGAATAATTTTGATTCATGAATTCAACATAACTCTAGGTATTGGCAGTTGCAAGGTGTCCATATACTTACATCCTCGCTTCAATATGGTGCAAGAGTGTCATTGCAATTCAAAGCACACCGCACAGTTTCTTTCTTTACACCTAATGTTTGAAGCTAATGCGCGTAAAATTAATTTTGGGCCCAAAACCTCAAATTCGCTTGTTTGTATGACCACCAAGAGGGAAATCTGCCCGGTCATCGAAAAAATCAAATTCAAAAAATTGGTATAAGGCTCAGTGCGCAGGCTAATTAAATTAAATTTCCAAAGGAAAGTTCCTCAGCCTTGTTTTCATCAGTTTGACTTCGCAAAAGCTGTACCTTTGTAGCGGAACATTTGCAGATTTTTGTGCATTATGCGCAAAACAGAGCTTCTCAAAACATTTGTATCTTGTGGCAGACGTTTTGTTGATTATCTTGGTGATTCTTCCCAACGTCATCTCACAAGTTCAACATGATTTTCCGTTTTAGCCGATTTTGGTCTGCCGCTATGACCAAAGTGATTATTTTGAACATTTCTTGCAGATCTAAATTTATCAAGAAGAGAAAGATTGTCGGTTTGCTAGGAGCTTTTTTTGCTGGAAACTCTCTACAAAACTGTCTTTGCATTTGGCTAATTGTTTTAAATATCAAAATAAATTTCCATAATTTTAAAAATCCATAATGGAATATTTCGGATCCATTTAGACTATCTTACAAAAATTTTAGACCTAGAAATATGATACAGGCCTACCTGACACACAGGAAGTCTAGAATTATTACTCTGAAAATAATAGCCAATTTATAACGTAGGCATTGTTTGGATACCCTATAAGTAGTAACTCTGTACAACTATTCTGTAATGAGACAGTCATGATTTTTAAGTAGGTTATGTATGTGTTGTTGTTGTTGTTTACCCGACCCCTTCCGAGGGATGGGGGCATGGCGGAACACCATGGAGCCCCAGAAACCGGGCAACTCCCCAGGGTCTGGACCAGAGGTCGTAGAGAGACAAAGAGTCGCCAAAGAGTGAGCGGCGCAAAGGGTTTGTAGCTGGACAATCCAGAATGAGATGAGAGATGTCCTGGGACGAGTGTCCACAGGCGCTGCAGGAAGGATTCTCGATTCTGCCAATCCTAGAGAGATAAAAACCTAAAAGAAGGCTGTGTCCATTGCAGCGCAGACGAGAGAGGACACAGCGAGCATGACGAGGGAGCACAAGTTCCTCGGTGCAAATCGAGGGAACCTGTGTGTAAAAGAACTTCGATGAGACAGTACGCCTCCAGTCCGAGAAACAACAAGAATGGATACGAGAGATAAGAGGAGAGAGACTACAAGGGATTGCGGAAGGCGCAAGAAGCGCTACCCGTATGACCAGGTCATCAACCGTGTGGTTCCCCGGGAGAAACGAGTGTCCGGGGACCCATTGTAGCCTGATAGAACAGGAGGAGAGAGAAGACAGTTCCTGCCAGATCTGCCACAGAGTTTGAGATAAGAGGAAAAATGGAGGAGAGGACAGGGTGGCGAGGACAGAACGAGAGTTAGACAGTAGGAGAAGAGAAATGGCAGACTTGTTGGTGCTGCCGAGACCAGCAAAGAGCGTGCAGAATGGCGCAGGCTTCAGCGGAAAAACTTGAGCATACTGGGCCTGCCGAAAAGAAAAGAGTGGCCTCAGTGCCACAACGCGAGCAGTTGGCAAGAACGCCGGAGCCGCCCTTGCCAAAAGGAAAAGGAACAGAGCCGTCAGTCCAGAGTACCAGATCATGAGGGGGAGAGAGTCAAGGTGGGCGAGAGCCGCACCTTGGCGAGAAAGAGGGGGATCAGAGCGGGAGCATGGAGAGGAAAGTGTGGACTCCACCGTGAACGAAGGCAGATTCCAAGGAGGAAAGGGAGGGCATGCAAGAAGAGCCTCCATAGAACAAGTAGAAGGAAGCATGGGCGGGTGAGTGGACGCAAAAGCTCTCCAGGACGATCTGCAGAGTCTAGGCCTCACTCCTAGTCTGGCCAAACCTGAAATAGGAGAGGAGGTTGGGAGACGAAGAGCCCGATCATAAGATGAAATAGTAAAATGAGTCAGAGGGACTCGAAGGGGAGGTAGAGAAGCCTCAGTGAGTAGTAGAGGGATAGCAGCCGGTGAGGCAGCCGGTGATGGCACGACTGGCCGCTCGTTGGAGGCGTTCCAATTGGGTGATATTGGTAACCCTTAGAAAAGGAAAAAATCCGGGTGAAGCGTAAGTGAGAAGAGGCCGAAGAAAAGATTTGTACAGAAGAGAGAGGGACTCCTTAGAGGGGCCCCATGAGGAAGCAGAGATACAGCGTAAGGCCTTGAGACGTGGGAAAAATTCGGGCTTCAGCGGAGATACATGCTTAGAAAAGGAAAGAGTGCGGTTGAAGGTGACCCCAAGAAAAGTTGGAGTGGGATTGAAACGGAGGCGGGAATCGAGTAGAAGGAGGTTGGGCTGGAGGTTAGCTTGGTGGGGATACACTGAGAAAAAGGAGGCCTCACGTTTGCTCGGATTGAGAGGGAGACACCAGTACTCAGACCAGCGATCCAATCGAAACAGAGCTTCTTGTGTGGCCTCCACCGTAGTGGGTACCGAGGGTGAAGAGGACCAAATGGCAAGACTGTCAGCGTAAAGAGAGCAGCTGACGGAAGAAGGCAGAGAAGCCGGAAGATCATTGATGAAAAGAGAGAAAAGTACAGGGCCAAGATGGATCCTTGCGGAACACCTCGACGGACTCGAAAGGAGCGGCTTTTGTGACTTTGAAAAGCCACACAAGCGCACTTATCAGAAAGGAAAGATGGAGTCCAACGAGCAAAACAAGGAGGGAGGCCAGCCGAAATAAGTTTGTGGAAAAGGGCGGGATGCCAGACAGAGTCAAAAGCTTTAGAGAAGTCGATAGTAGAGGGGATCGTCCGAGAGCTCGGCCTGGGTTTGTTAAACCCATCCGAAATAAACTGAGAAAAGAACAGAATTTGATCAAGTGTAAACCGTCCAGGGCGGAAACCGGCCTGGCGGGGAGAGAAAATGGAATTAGATTCCAGAAAGAAGAGTAGACGGAATAGAATAACGCGTTCAAACAGCTTTGAAACGCAGGAGGTCAGAGAAATAGGCCGGAAGGAAGCAGGAGAGTCTAGGACTTTCCCATCTTGTGTATGGGAATAATAAAAGATGTCTTCCAGATGGAAGGAAAGGAATGTGAAAACCAGGAGAGATTGAAGATGTGAAGAAGAAAATCCATAACAGAGCGAGAATAGTGCTTTAACATGGGATAGGCAACTTTGTCTGGGCAAGTGGTAGTGGACGAGGAGAGGTTGGAGGTAGCTGCATGAAAGTCAGCGGGAGAGAAGGGAGAGCAAAAGGACGAGTGAGACTCCTCCGGGCACGTGGCACGGCGGAGCTCAGGGAGGTAGCCTCTGGCTCTGCTACGCAGAGCCTTTGGCTGAGAAACGGAAAAGTGAGATCGCAGGTAAGCGACATAGACCGAAGCCAATTCCCTGGGAAAAGAACAATTGGGGAAGTTAGGAGAGGAGGAAGACGAGGAAGGAGAGCCAGCGATATAGCAAAGGAGAGAGTGCACAGATTTAGGGTTAGACCTAGGTGAAAGAGAAGAGCAAGTCGTCTGCCATGCCTCCGCCTTGGCCTTGGCAATGACTGACGAGGCGCGTCGAGAAGCGGAGATGTAAGCCTGGCGATCTTCATCACTTCTGCGAGCGGCAGCTAAAGCTTTGCGTCTTTCACTAACCGCTTCTTCCACCTCAGCAGACCACCAGGCTTTAGGATGGCGTTTGATGCGGCCGAAAGGAATGGAAGATTTGGCCGCATTCAGTGCCAGAGACGTAAAGAGAGCAGCAGCACGGGGAGTGCCCGGGGTAACTGGGACACTCGGGAAGGCCAACAGCCATTTCGACCCAACCCAAACAGGGTCGGGAACTGCACCCCACGTTGAGGCGGCTGTTGATTGGTGCAGATTAATGTATCTCTATCTGCGGTATTATCAATTAATCATAACATTTGATGTGTTTGACGACCATTACTTTGAACTTTGACAAGATTGTGGACAAGTTCAAGAACAAAATTTTCATAGACAACACAAGCGAAAATTTCGTAAAGTTGATTTTACAAAATATGAAGTAAACTTCGGTTAATCGGGATTCGATTTGACGGACAAATTTATCCGTATAATGCGAAGATCCGGATTATTCGAAGACTATTGTTTCAGTTCTGACGCTATCCAGGGGGGTAAGATTTCGATGAAAATCACTTTATTTGAATATATAAGAAACTGAATGGTGCAATTCTTTGAAATAAACAAATTTATTGGTATAATAGCTCTTTCAAAAACGTGTTCGCCTGTTGTAGATGTATAGAACCATCAAAACGAACTTCTGATTGGCAGGAATTTTGTCTGAACCACATCAAGAGAGCTTTGTCAACTTCCGGTTGCGTATCCGCTGATCAAAGAGCTGCCTTCTGAGCTTTGAGCCCGAATTTTGTCCGAATTTTTTATGAGGTCGCTTAAAATCTGCGGTTTCACCCCAAAATGAGCTGCAATAATTTTCTTCTTCATCACAGGATTTTTGTCAACGTGTTGCGAAAATTTTAACTTCTCTCCCAGTGTTCTATTATGACGACATCGTTTCTTAGAATTAGACATCTTACAAAGCAGGAAGCAGTTGTTGTGCACAATGACTTACTTAAACGCTGAAGCAAACCTTCAACGTCATTAATTTAGCTTACCTACATAACACACTTGTAGAAAACAATCGAAGTTACTTTTATAGCTTTGCTATATAACTCATTTACAGCACACTTATACACGACACTACCAATAGCAAACTAACGAACAGACTCCCAAGTTAAACTGATATGAATTTCAAGTAACAGGCAGCATAGCAAGCGCTTGTAACCATAGCGTGGAATGATCTTTATGACGAAGACATCCTGCTACAGTTGTGAAGCGTAAAATCCGGATTATGAATATGAAAAGAACAATTTTTATTTGAAATAGACAAAGATCTGGATTTTCCGAAGCTTTCAATTAAGAAAAACACGAGAAATCATTCATACTTCCAGTTTTATTCGGACTAGGTGAAAATCTGCATTGACCGAATTTCGGATTAACCTAGGTTTACCGCAAAGCAGCGCTTCTCAACCGATGGGCCGTGAAGGTCCTTCAGATGGGCCGCAAAACGGTCCGCCATAAATTAAAGATTTTTTTGGAAAAAATTATGAATTACGAAAGCTAAAAATGTACTATAAACTTAACACTCTTTCGTTTTGTAGCAACTTCCTTCCTGGAATAAATGATTGTTCTGAAACAAATTTTTCATGAAGTGAGCCCCAAAACAAAGTCTTGGCGAAAAGTGGTTCATGACATCAAAAAGGTTGAGAAGCACTGCCGTAGTGTGTTTGTTTTGATAGCGCACTTTGAGTCGAACAATATTTATGCTCGCGCGGAAATACTGCCGGGCGTCAAAAATTGAAGAACATTGGGTGATACTTGTTGAAGAATATTGAAGCTTTTTTGTAGTAACGGTCTGGCATGATGGATCATAAGCTACTGGTAATCGTTTTAGAAGATGGCCCGCAGAATAAGTTGTCACAGCTATAGTAAAAGTTTTCCCGATCTCCGACTCCAAAAAATAATTTCGTGCCATAATATTTCACGTCAGATATGCAAAAACCCAAGCACGCTCTTTGGCGTCAGCTCGCGGCAACCTGTTGTTCGGTAAGTTAGGCTACTTCAGTCCTTCCAAGTAAATTACGGCACGATGAAAAAATGGAATTCGATGCATTGGATTGTTAACGCCATGCTGTTTTTTAGATGGTTCTGGATGAAATGACAAGATTTTTCAGTAAAGGTAAGAATGCCAGATTCAGTTAGAAGAGGAAAGTTTAATTTTTTATTTTTACAGAACCATTTTTTCTTTTTACCGGCATCACCATCATGTGTTTGAACCAGAGACGACTGCTTTGATGCGCGCTTGGGAAAAGCTCTCAGTGACAATTTCCTTCGCTTGGTTGCAGGCCTGCGGTAAAATGCATTGTGCCGGCGGTAGTAATTACTCCGAATCAGAGCACCATCACACACTAATACCTCCAACAAAACTTTTGTATTTCTCCTTTACCAATTGAATTAACTAGATCTACCCCCAAACACTCCATTTGTCAAATTGACGACGGTAATTTTTGAAAATGAACTATTTTGAGAAGTATTGTTGTTTCACTTTTAAATTGACGACCATTTTTTTGTGGACCATTGCTGTAAAATAGAAAAATTGTTCTCAGTAATAAGCTTACCCCATGTTCAATGTTCATACAGGCTATCATGATGTTGCCACATGTGGTTATTTTTTTCTTTTTTGTGGCGGCGTGAAGCGGTACATGTGAACCATGCAGCTCCACATGATAACCTAAACAACTCGCTAAATACAAAACCATCGAATTTAGAAAAAGTGGCCTCTGTTTTATATTTTTGTGAAGCATTAGGCGTTTAGTTTGATCCTTTAAAGCACGCTTTATACTTTTAGATTGCCAATACAGTCTCAAAATAGATTCGAATTGTTATTCCATTCACCGAGTGAAATCTGTATCACAATTAGCAGCGACACATAAATGTCAAATCCATGGAAAGGAAGCTGTTTTGGCAGAATTGAGGACAAAACATTTACAAGTAAGTCTAATTTTAATTACGTTTATATTTCTTCAGTACACGGTAAATACATGTAGGCTGGCAAAAGAAGTGATCTTTCATCCAACAGTTGCGAACACTTGTGAGCAAATCTCGCTAATTCATTAGCGTAAACTTTTGACAATACATTCAGGCACGCTATTTCATTGCGTACAAAAATGGGTGAGGGGCGTCAACCTGGCTACGTCACTAAACAGATCTCATGCAGTTGTCCAACTTAGTGCTTACCAATCTTTCCCATTTGGACCCTTTTTTTCTGACCTGGAATTGCTGGGGGACTAACATGGACTTTTTCGCCACGTAAAGACCTTAATTTTTAAATCAACTCAACAGAACAATTTTTATGCAATTTGGTCAGGGAAGTCCTTTCCTTGGTAGAACAATTTCATGAAATCCATTTTGAAACGCTTACCGGACTACCGGCTAGAAAGCTCTGGTTTAATTGAACCACCAAACCCAAGATGTTGAATATAAATCGAAGCTGCCATTCTGCCAATTAAACAAGGCTAAGTTTGGAGAAGAATGACTTGCAACTAGGTAGGCTAAGCTATCTAATCTCTGCGAATCTGAATCTGTTAAACATCAACTCAGCAAAATAAAAACGCCAGCTACTAAACCAAGTGTTTTCCAACTAAATTCAATCCATCCATCTCAAAGGAAATACCCAGATTGTTCTCAGTAGCCTATCTATTTAAGCACGCATATAGAAAGTACTTTCGTGAAAAATCTTATATGCTTAGCTTTTTGGTGACGTCTTCGTCTATTCCAGTCAATATTGATCTGTATTTGTTTGTCTTTTTATATTATTTCTACTGTTTTTTTCTGTTATTTTTTTATCGTTTCCTTATTGTTTTGTTGGTGTTTTGGGATTAGGACTCCTCTGAAGTTTTATTTCGTTTTTTTTTAGCTTTTAGTTTTGCTATTTTGTTCTTTCTTTTCTTAGATTTACTTTCCTTAGTTCTTTCAGTTGTAATTTCTTATATTCTAATCAGCTAATTATGGAGTGTTATTTTTTTATTATTATTTATCATAGTTCGATATGCTTTAGAACCGTCTTGATTTTCTTCTTGTTGTTAACCACTTTCTCTTTCTAGTGTTTTATTTTTGTGAATACTCTCAAGAGCCTACACATATTTTATGATACTCTTTTGTATTATATATTTTAACCATTAGTAGGTCATTTTTATTTGTTTAAAAACGTTTGTGATTTTTTGTGCAATTTTAATTTTTACGGAAACTGACAATGCTTTAGCAAAATCGATTTTGTTAGAATAAATAAATGTCAAAGCTGATGTAGTTTATTGATAGCAGACTCTTTACAACACTTACTGATGCGGAGTAAAATCGCTTAGATAGACTGTCCCATTTGATTGATGACTATTTTTCCACTTTTAATTCTTTGTAGATGGTGAGCATTGTTTGGAGGCGCACTTGTGATGCGGCTCTTCCACCCAATAAAGTTGCCTCAAAGTAAAAGTGGCCTCTCGAAAAATAAGAAATGCCGTTTCATTGCGTGCTATCCCTGCTCTCGGATCTTTTCTACTCCCCTGTGTGTAAATAAATAAATGGCATCACATTGCCAAACAACTAAGCTAAGAAAATGTTTGAGTATCAGGAAACTCAAGTGTTCCATTTGACGCAATAAAATCAAACAATGTGAAACTCTTAACTTGCAAACTGTGAAATGTCGAAATTCCTCTTCTTGAAGTTAAAAGTTTCACAATGGGATGGAATTCCTTCCCGGTTGGAAACCACTATGCTAATCTCTCCATTATTTTGCTGCAACTTTGATGAGTGTAAAAATCATGACATATTCTTACTCCTGTCTGCAACATCTTTCAATTGAAAGATTTAGTAATGGGATAACTTGCTATAGCCTGTGCCAGAACTAACAGCTACGAAGTCAGCCAATCTAGCTAAATGCTTAGTCATATAGATGTGATTGTGATTTATTCAGGTATAATACATTAATAACTTTGATCGTCGAGCAGAAATTGTCGAAATGGTTGAAGGTAGTGACTACAGTTAAGTCATGGCTCATACCAAAGTTTGGAGGCTGTTGTTGCGTACTATTTGTGCCTTCTTTATTTGTAGATAAATTTCTTAAAATCATCTTGAAAATGACATATTTGAAGTCAATTTTTTCATTCAGTATTTCTTAGATCGCTTGTTGAAACCATTGCTTTTGCTCTTTTTTTGGAGGTCAAGCTTACGAAATCGCATTTTGTGCCTTTATTTTTGAGGAAGTGCGCAACTGCACTTCAGCAAATCCTTGGGCCCTTTGAAAACTTCTGAGGCTGGGTCTATAAGTATCCCCTGGTTCTACAGACCTACCTATAAACCAATGGTTATTGATTGGTTGATGTGGATGTGGGTTGAAATTCTATGCACTGCCTTGTTTTCAACAGATTGAAAGCTATAATAGCCCTGAAGGTAGATCTAATTATTATTTCTTGATGCAGTAATTGAGCGGCCATTACGACTTGATAAAGGTTGGCCTTGGTGCATTGTCTGCATCATTGCGCTTGATATCGTTTCACGACGTCGTTTTTTAGTGGCCGTGATTGCAGAATAAATACTCGGCATCGGCCCTCGGCATCGCGTGGACATTATTGTGCATCTTGCTGTATTTTGCAGATCTTCGGAACCATGATGGGGCACCTTGTGAACCACATTATTGTCCGAGATCATTTTTAATTGAATTGAATTTGTGTCCGGTTTACATCTTATTTTTGTTCAGGAATTACTTTCTTCTTCGTTGAAAGACGGTGAGCGATGGTGGATTGATGGTTACCGCAGCAATCAGCAATTTCAATTTCGCGATGGCAGTTTCATTATGGTTAACGACACAGACTTTAAACAAACTTTGGGGAAGTGTTTATCGCTTTCCAGAAGAAACAAAAGTGCCAGATTGGAAGCCACAGACTGTTTAAGCAACACAAATGGTTATATCTGTCAATTTCCACCTAATTAAAGTTTATAGCTTGTGTTGGTTTATAATGCCAGAACTAGAGCATGGCCTATTGCACTGGTACTATTCACATTTTTCACGCAAGGCTAAACAAAAAGTCCAATCAAGTTCGACAAATTCAAGTATTGTAGTGGGCTTTATAACCCTAAAAAATTAAATCCTGAACGCATTCCATAAGCTCTACCTCTAACCCTTTTCTGAACTACCGCTAGGCTATAAAAATTCTACCTTTGCCTACATTTTATCCCAAAATTTTTCAAGAAAGTTGATCCTAAGATTTATAAAGCTCAAACATTCTTTTTGAATAGTTGATCTTGAAAAAAAGATTTAGCAAAAATATTCAAGTTGATCCCTCTCCACTCAAAATCCTAGATCCGCCCTGCAACTTTACCAGATTAGCCCTCCTAAATTTAAGGTCATCTCTGCTTATGAGACATGGCACAATCCTCATACCTAAATAAGCCCATGAAAGATAAAGTTAGTCAATTGACAACTATTTCACAATATAGAGCTGATATGATTATCATAGCAAGAGCATCGAGCCTTTGAAATAGTGACCTCTCTCCACTCTCCGAAAAACGGCGGTCACCTGTCAAAATCGAGAAACACCATGACCGAAAAGCATATTTTGCAAAATGAAAAAGGCCGTAGGCTAATAATAAACGATTTTTAAGATCTAAAAGCCAAATTGGTTGGGAAACTATCAAAAAATGATTTCTGGAGAAAAACATTTTTTACTCCCAGACTCTTTCACAGCAAGTAAGCCACCCTTTTCTCTTCTGAATTCAAAATTTTTTGGTGTTGAGTGCAATCGCATCTTAATGTACGTATTTATCAGTGCAGGCCTCGTATCTTTTTCTGTGTTCGCTGCATTGCGTTTTCATTCTCTAGGTTCGCACAACATTGATAGTGAAGCAGAGCTACAAGCAAACGACAATAATCGTACAGAGTCGCTATTGCTACTTCTGAGTGTTTTTGCGGTGAGTAAATCGATTTCTTTCGATGAAATGACCGCCTAACTAGACTATGGTGAAATGCTTTGGAAAATCTACTAGTCGTATTTTAACCTAGTCATTGTAAAGTTTGAATGTGAGCGTATACTATAATAGCAATAAACCAACAAAAAAATATCCTGCAATTTGTGAAGTAATTTTCTTTCGAGTTTGAACTCCAATGACTTCACCTCCATGTACTTGCATGAAATTAACTTTAGTAATGTTTCATTTTTATGTATGTAACATTAAACTTCGTATCTTTTTTTACACATTTTGGCTGTAGCGCATTTAGCACTTGCACTATCAGCTTTGTAAATACATTTTTAAATAATTTGTTTAAGAGTATGTTGATTTCGTCAACAAACTTGTTTGGTAAAAACGTGTAGTTACTTCGCAGTTTTAATACAGGAATTTTTAACTCTGGTTTAATGCACTCCTAAGGGTCCACAGGATTCGCTACGAAGTTTCAAATCAAGACTTTGACCTTACTGAAGCGTTAGCTCTGGGGTCAGAATTTAGCCGCAAGCTTGGCAATTTTAAAAAGAGCAGCAGAGGTATTTTTGCTCGTTTTGATTGTTAGGCATAAATTAGCGATTGCAAAACAAGCTAGAACTGTCATTTTGATTTACTAACCTTGAACTGATGATAGCTAATTTGACTAATCAAATCGACGAATGAGTAACTGGAAAACCTACTTTATTTTCTTAGAATTCGCAGACACCCATTTACTTCCTTGCCTTCAGCGGAAGCGTAGTTTAACCCTGAAACGTGAGCATTAACGCAAACGCCTTCACCGTACGCAACGTAGCGCTAAACTCGCGGGCTTTTCTCTGAAAAACTATACACTCATCCCATCACGTCTCACTGCCCACGATCATGGTAGATTGGGTATAAGCCAGGCTTTTTCTTGTGTTTATGTCCCACAAACTTTGATATTCACCCCAGACTTATACGTTTGTTGGGACAATTCGCCGAAGGCATAAAACCTAGTTAAACGGTAGGTTAAGCACACAGATGCATTCGCGAACTGACAAAAAAGACAATTGCTAGAAATTTGTGTATTTAACGTCAGCCTAATTTTCGCTCCACAGCGCCATCATTCGACGAAAATAAAAAGCTTTTATTGTCACCACCACCAGTTCCAATGACCTGCAAAAATGAGTGTAGCATAACTCTATAGCGAAAAAACGTAGATCAAGAGTATGACTATCGCCATTTTGAGTTTTTCGGGATGATTCGCCTTTCTCTGGAACACCGCCTTTTCTATCTTTAGACTACTCTATAACAGTGGCCACGAAAAAGGTTAAATGAGGCATCCGACGTCACATGGGACTTCTGTCCTGGTACAAACTGTACACTGATTATATAGAGGCGTTGATGAGTTGCCCGGCTTCTGGGGTTCCATGGTCTTCCGCCACCCTTATCCCGAGGATGAAGTCAGAAACAACATCAGAGCTAATTGATGTCAAGAAAAGATCTTTGGTGTGTTACTTAATAGACTTAACAAACACAATTTTGTCTTGTGATAGCAATATGAGAAATGATCAATAAATAACCTCTCTTTTACGGATATTAGAATCTATATCTAAACTGACAACTTTTAAACTTCTGCCCAAGTGCAGAATACGCTGTTACCAGTGGCATAAAATAGAAATATTTTTGTGAGGGGGGGAAGGCAAGCAACAACTCAGTTCAAAATTACTATCCGAGGATGAACGCGAATAAACTTAAAAAAGGAAAAATAATACATTTCCAACACGTTCTACTACTTTGCTTCTGTTATTTCGTTTAAGAAAAGTCATAGCCTTTTATCCTCATTCCCTTAAACACGCCACAGGCACTGATATAAATCAATTCGTTATATCCTGCTCCTCCTAAGATATCAACAAATAGTGAACGTATAATCACAATACATAAACAACTGCAGAAAGGTTGTAGTAAACTGAAAAGCACACTATAGAATACCATAAAGTACCATCTTGGCTTATAAAAATAGCATGCTGCTGACGCAGTGCTTCCAAGTAGATCTACAGGTTATTTCACCAAGACTCAGTTTTAAAATTTGGTATCGCTTTTCTTGAAACAAGCAGCGCAGATAAAGCTGTCTTGCATACACTGACAGAATAAGTCCGCATAAAAATAAAAAAAAACATTGCACAAAGTAAAAATTCGATCACTAAGCAACACTACTTTTAATTAAAGCAAACAAACTCACTTTCGGTAACGTCCAGTCCAAACACATAACTTTGTCTTCATGAGCGCTCATATCGTACAGGGGGGTTTTCGGGCTATAAATAAATCAAAATCACACTTTCGAACACTATGAAAAAAGGCGAACACGTTACCTAACACGAGAGCAAAATAAACGAACCCAACTTCATTCAAAATCGTACCTTCTGGTGTCCCACATTTTAACAAAATTATCCAACGAGCCACTGACAAGAGTGTATGGTATTGTTGGGGACCATTTCACGCATGTTACCCAATTTCTATGTGAAGTAAGATTGGATTTGATCACAGCTCCCTCTAAACATAAAGCGTGTTAAAAGGCATCACAACAACAGGTTTCCAGACTAATATACTGCAAATGCTCCCCTAGTATTTATCTCTTGAATATCAAGACTCGCTGCTTCAGCAGTTGCAAATACCGAGAAGCATTGCAAACAATTCGGTTTGAAAATGGTGAATTTAGTTTGTTAAAAGCCCCTCGGGAAATGCACTTTGTTTAACGCACAAAAGTATGGATTCAAATTCCAGTTATTCGTCCTCCCAACAACAAATATAATTAAACTTAAAATGCTAAACAAAGTCTGTTGTAAATTCAGGTAATCAAAGGTAAAAATAATATACATTAGTATGCCAAGCCTCGTGCTGTGGGGAAAAAATGACCAAATAATGGTTTTAAGGAGACAAAAATTCCCGATGTTTTGTAAAACAAATCGAGAACCATTGGATACTGGAATATACAACGTCACAAAAAATCTCGTCATAAAAGAACTTGTTGATAATTGCGTAGCTACCGGTACAACGTGGATCCCATAATCGTATATGACGGTCGGTATTTCCGGTTACTATCGTCCGGTTACTTGAAGAGTAATCAATTGAAGTTATTGCTTTGGTTCCTCTCTGTAGTAAAAAGCCAAACAAAATTAAAAGATTTAATAAAATCGCGTTAATACACCAATCATTCTTCAATATCATATGGTTCTATACTTTCCTCCCCCACCTGGCAAGAAATCCTTTACTACGCCATTCGAGATCGAGGCTACTCCGGGTTTTATTCTTAGCTTTCTATGATGACGCTCCATTTTCGCGACATGATATCCCTAATCACCCCACTTCCTAACCCTTCAATAACTGCGGTCACATCGCAATAACATCACATCACACGTGGCTTTAATTTAAGAGGCTAAAAACGGAAGTGACATGTCTGTACTATAAATTCTTGAGTTTCAATACAATAGATCGTAACAAAATGAACCTACGAAAGAAATCTATATTCCAATGCTCATACTTGCTGTAACTTCTCACATCCAGTATTAACATCCCATAATCGTAATGTATGGTCCCATGATCCGCTGCAAACCTCTGTTTCGTTCAGCCACACCAACCCACTCACGACTTCTTTATGACCAGCCAACGTCAACCGGGGCGACTGCGACGAAAAGATTTATCATCAAATCTGCATTCCTACACGTGCTACCTTGTTCTGGGTTATTCGGGGCAAATGACGACTGTGTTCAGGCCATTCAGAGCAGCTAGTGATTCGGACGCAATGATGACATAAATTCTTTGGCGCATACTTGCTGCAGCGATTTCTGTGCCTTGGAACATTTTTTAATCATATGACTGACTCAATTCTGTCATATTTCACTCCATACAGTACTCCTGTCGCAGAGCGCCAAACAGAATGTCTGGAAACCGTTTGCAAAGTCCGTGGTATAGCTGCCAAATGAAACTAAAGTCAGGTCCAAGCAGTAGATTACATACGTCATTGCAAATAAATAAAGAAAATAGTCTAAATGGCCCCCTTCAACACAAAACAACCGAATTATGTTCTCAGACTGCCTACTCTCGGAAATCCTTTCCTCTCCACGCGCTGTCGTTTTCTGTTGCTCAATTCTTCAATAAGTTGCACTTCAGCGCCCTCTTCTGGCACGACTGAAGTCGACCATAACTTGATCATGCAATCCCAGGAACCAGAGACAAACTGCAAAAAAGTAATTGACTTATTTTTAACCAAACTTAAACATTGTCAGCTTGGTATTAAAACGCGTCATTGAAACTTGGGAACATAAAAATGAAAACAAAACGAAATGAAATTTTAAAAATATTTCACGACCGATAGTATCAGAAAAAAATCAGAAAAATATATTACTTGTCAAAAATTGCAACTTTTTGACGATACCGCCATTTCTTAAGGCAAATAAGTACCTAATTTATCCCACCATGGGTGCAACGGGACAAAGACTTTTTTTAAAGAATTATTTGTAACAGTGATCAGCAATCATGGTTGAGTAAGTGTTTTCGGTTTATGAGCAGGTGGTCTGTGGTTTTCAATCTCAATCAACACTCATCAGGGATCACCGAACTTGGAGAAAAAAAATTTTTAAAGCTTGCCAATCAAAGTCCGGAGCAAAAATAAGTGGTTAGCGGTAAACAACTAGACATACACCGCATGACCCGTATGAAGGCTTAAAACAAAGCAGTGATATGAAAATATTTTACTCATCGAATACAATATGACTGAAGAGATTTGGTAAACCGCGAATAACTCTCTAGTCATCGAGCCAGCAGCCATCGAACATGTCGCTATGCAAAATTTTTAAAAAATGCCACCAACAATAATCTACTTTCGTAAAATATCACTTAAAACATTACAATAGAACTTACACTATTGCTGCTCTTGTCAACTGATATACAATCCACACTTTTAGAATGTCCTTTACATCGAAACAGCGGTCGGCATTTTGATACTTCAGTGTTAAATTGCCACAAAATGACGTTTTGATCTTGTGACGCGGTTAAAAAATGTCGTTTATTATCTGCAAACACGACAGCTCATCGCACACCTTGCTCAAGGCCAGCATCAGTTGGCATCGTATCCGAGCATTTGTTTAATCATGCAAATACACGCACTCGCAAGCACTGGGCGCGTGCTTTTACATAAACAAAGTCTGCTTGCAGTTGCGCTTAAACATCTTGCTAATGGAAACAGGCCTTCACATCTCGGTATAACAATCTTGCACGGGCAAAGTGGAAATCTGATAGGCGATCATTAATCTGGTAAGTAGTGCAAGTGTCGTTTACGACAAGCATACAACTGCTAAAACAAAACATACTGTTCTGAGTAAATCAGAATCAGCCTCTAAAGCTTCTTTTTGCGGTATAATTTACGGTAATTTCGTATTTATGACCAAAAAAGTCGTGGAACTTATCAAAACCTAACAATAAGCAACAGAAACGCATTGAGATTGGCAAATAGGCTATTTCGATGGACCGAGTTGACCACATACATAACAAGTTGAATTTTCCTTCACACATCTGGATGCCAAGCAAAGAGATTTTTCAAGTATCCACATTACCTTCATCTTTTTGAAGCCACGATACTGCTTTTATTGGTTCCGAATGTTCGATAGTTGAAAAAATCTTTTCACCGCTTTTACGATTCCATATATGCACAGCACAATCGTATGTACCTAAAACAATTAAAATGGGCGTCGCAAAATTATACCTACTCGTGCAATGCAACTTGAGAATTTTTTTTAGCAATAACCAGAGAGCAAAGCCTTTGAGCGACTCCATATACTCAAAGAAAACTGTTGGAGCTGCTCTGACCCAACAGGAAAGTAAATCCTTCAAAAGCGCCAGGCAAATGACTGCAAACCTGCTGCTAGCATTAAGAAGCGCTAACGCATAAAATCAGAAAATCCAAAGTTTCTTTTATCAAAGGCTTCAAAAAAATGGAACCAAAACTGGACTAGCTTTAACATTTTGCTAATTTGTAAAGAAACCTGTCCAGTTTCGGTTCCATCGGCTCTAAAACCTTCAATAAAAAAACGAGGAATTTAAGAATTCAAATAGGGTGAAAAATCACGTGGTGTGTGTGTTTCCGAAAACACGTCTTCACAATCAAGATTAGTAATGTAGTGCCACGTTAGACTAAGGCAAACACACTATAGTAAGTTTGGTATTTTGTAATACTTAGTGCCGATACCAATGCAAGTACATGTATAGAAAACAAATCACAATCCTACAGCTGAGGTCAACAGATCAAAGTTAGCTTGAAGGTAAAGTTGCACTAGCCTAGTCCGACCAAACTTTTATCCGTTAAGTGAGATTATGGAATTATTTTCTTAAGTAACCTGACACTGTATTGAATAGACCTATCGAAATTGTAAAAGTGTCACAAGTAACCAAAATTCAGTTTAACCGGCTATGTTTAGCCTAGTTCAATCCAGAAACCTTTTGAGAAAAATTTTTGACGCAACGTATTTAGTAACCGTGATAAATATTTTTTTAAATGAACGAGCAAGTGACCATGTTCTTACCGTAAATTTTAAAAGCATTTCTCCGTATTAAAATTTTCCAAAACTACAACAGAAAGGTTTATAGATTTTTAACAGCCATTCAGTGCAAACTGAAACGTTTGATTTTGTCAGTATGATAATCGGGCGTAATCACATACACGCTTCGTTTAATTATGTCAAAAAAAACTGCTTGTTTCTGCTTGTAGCACCTGGTCTACACTGAAGCCAAACGTGGCTTAATTCTTTTTTATTTTGGCCACGCTGAGCCTAAATAAAACAAAGAAAGAGTTAAGCCACGCTTGGAAGTAGGGCAGACCAGACCAAGGTATATTTCTACAAAGCATGATTACGCTCTGGAAAACATTATGTTTGTGAAGAAAGCCCTGCATTGGCAGTCAACCAGAAACTACAATTTAATGAAAAACAAATACCCAAAAATACAGTGGTAAATGCCAACATATCGCATCAAAAATATCTAATGAGGTAAAATATAAGGAAAGTTACTATTTAATACAAAGAAAAGCTTATTATCGACCCTCGATTGCTATCACTGTTTTACTCAATCCAATTTTGATCTCACCGGTTAGGACATGTTGATCTGAAAGATGAATTCCACTAACCCAGTCATCGTGTTCCAAACAGGATTCTAATTCAGGAGCAACTTGTTTTTCCAAATATTCAATTGGCAGCACTGATTCCTAAATAATTGGAAAGCTATACGGTTAGTTGATTACCAGTAATTCTATGTCAATAATCATTAGTTGTATTGGCTGCTGAAAGCCTAATCAGTTAGAAGGATCCTGTCGACACTTGGTGGCATACGTGGCGATTTTCCACCAACTAGCTATCAGCGACATTATAATAGAAATGATAAGAGGCAGCGGGGCAGGAAGAAAATGCAGAACCGAGATCTGTTTCTTGCTACGTTCTTCATCAAAACCAACATCAGCACATCTCTGAATGATGATGGTGACCTCTAAAGGCACATTAAGAAATTGATCTTGGTCTTAAATCTAGCGGTATTTTCGTGATACCTTTGGACCGGCACCAATGACACTACAGTATATGAATATGATACTGTTGTACATTTGGTTTTTTCACCAGTATCCTAGAACGAACAAAAGGCGTTTTTAAAACATGGATTTTTAGAATTATTTAAACAATAATTACCGTAAGTAATTTAATCAATTTTTCCGAGAAATTTAATAATTATTATTTGAGGTCTTTTGGCAAAATTTTGATCTCCTACACGAGGCCAATTTGACTTTTTCGAGGTCTACCTTTCGACGATATTTTCTGCACCGTTGTGACGTCATAAAGGAAGTGCACAAAGAAATAAACATCTCCAAAAAAATAAATTGATATCTCGTCCCCTAGTGTGGCAGTTTTTTGACATTTTAGCCAAGCTATGACCTCGGAGTATCTTATTGCAATAGATTTAAAAGGAGTTTAAGGGGCATCTTTTGTGGTTGGCTCCATGGAAGTAGACCAACTGTGACGGAAAAATTTAATAGACTTTGTTAGAAGCGGTACTGGAAATCAATAGGCAAGCTCTAAAGGTTTACTGCAACTTTCTTTTTATTGAGCAACTTCAAGGTTTAACAGCCTGATCACATGACGTATGTTTTTCAAAACGTCACTTCCTTCTCTTACAAGGCGTTCGAGCACAGCCTTCGCAAATATTTGCCTCATTTTGCTTCCATAACCATATAATATGAAAAAGGGGAGAGCAACCTGCGGAAGAAATTTAGAAATTTTGGCAAAACTTGAACTAAAAATTTTGGGGAAACATTGACCTCGAAAAAAAGGAAAGGTCATCACTGACCAAATCGAGGAATTTTGGCCAATTTACAGCTGCGAAAACTGTTATCTCCGAAAAAAATAAACAAAAAAGGTCTTTACTGCCATATTCCATGAATACTGTCATCAATCAACGCTGGCTTAATCGAGCCCAAATACGAACTTCAACTGGCTCGCAGAATTTTCAACAAGTCAGAAATCGACCCGCCAGCAAAAAAGTTGCTCACTCCTGATATACACTTGTAGACAAATAAAACAAGAAGTTATCATCTGATAACTGATTAAATCTTTCTCTCTCTCCCCAAAAGATGAGTAGCATTCAAATGCTTTCAATAACCTCCACTTGCGTCATGTAACATTTGAATGCTTTTTAAATTTCAATCTGCAAAAAAAAATTTTCCTTGCTGCGATACTTTTGCTGTTGGTGGCAATGATAGTGGAAGCGCAGCGTATTGAAAGCAACCTCAAAGATTTTAGAAGTGAGAAACCACTAACGCAAAAATCGTAAAACAAAATTTTACGAAAGCTGCCGTATGCACAGGGTGGTTGAAAAGTAACTAAGCGTTAAAAATTTGTAATAAATTCCCAATTCTTGCTTTAAATCTATTGAAAGTTACTGATGCATGCAAAACTTAACTTCACAGAAAAATGGCTTCAAAGGAGCAAATGAAACCAAAAAGTTATATTTTTCAACGTAAGTGCCGCTACCTTCCATAAGCTTCCTCAAACGATCATGGGTAGAGCGAACAAACACGTGGGATATCATTGAGAACTTCTTGTATTCATATCTCCAAGTCTTCAATATCCGAGGTTTTGTCTTAAACACCTCTTTTGTGTAACTCTACAGAAAGAAATCGCACGGAGTTAGACCTGGGCTTTTTGAAGGCCATTTGTGAGACCCGCATCATCCCATTTACCCTCCTGGAAAATGCTGATCTAACCACACGCACAATAAGAGCAAAGTGAGGTGGTGCACCATCTCGCACGAATATCAAGTCATCAGTGTTATCCCAGTCAGACACGGCAGGTAGACAATGAATCCACTTTCACGAGCAGCTTGACCTGTTGATTTTACTAGAAGGCTGCGCATAAACATTTCTTGCACTTTTTCCCCCTTCTCAGCTGATCAGCTCGTGGATGGACACTTGCTCCTTTTATCATTCAGAGAGTCTATGGTCATAAGCTTTGCATGACCTCCAACCTCCAATTGTGTCTGGATGTAGTGCTGCATGCCTACCTTTACATCCACGCCACCATCTATGCACCTTAACAATTGAATTCCACGTTTCATAACGTGCTGCAATTTTGGCTCGCTCCTGAATGGTCAAGATACTGGTCATTTTTGAAAATAATGCTACATTTCATAAATAACATAAACACAATTAACAAAATCTGAAAAATAAGTAATCCCTATTGCTGTTGTCTCACCTAAAACAGATTTTATGTGGACTTCAGTGATATTAACATCACGAGCAATTTCTAATGCCTAGTTTCTTTTCAACCACCCTATAGTTTTGTCAATGTCGAACTTGCCCAATATTTTTGCTATGTCGCACTTTATTTGCCTACATTTGCTTGAGTGTTTAAATTAAAGCCAGCAATATCAAATATATGCATACATGCTAAAACAGTGGCACAATACAAAAACGTATCACAGGGTAGTTTAATCCCCAATCAAGCCACATATAAAGGTTGTCATTTTTTGTCAGCAACTGTAATATGAGCCTTATTGTGCAACAAGTCACTTTGCAAATGCTTTTTTAAATTTTATAGCCGATAAAAAGAGAAGTTGGCTTGTTTACTAGAGATTTTCTTGAAAAACGCACACAACGGGATTTCTCCATCTCCAAGTGGATTTCTCCTTCTCCAAGTAATAGGCAGGTGGCGAGGTTGGGCAAGCTAATCATCGCGGTGGGCCCACTTTAACTACACATGCCAACAGAGCTGAAGCTCAAACGCATAAACCACGAAAGCTGTGGTAATAAACTACGGTAATAACCCAAAAGTTGAGCATTACTTAAAGCACAATGTCACATATTGTGGTCTGCTGTAATTTTTACACTAGTACTACATAAACCAGAAGCATGGAGCAGGCACATCGAAACACATTCTACTATACTCATTTTGTATGTCCCACCTCTATAATACTTGATGTAGTAAGTTACGGGTTTTATCTACAGTACTTCAACTGCTACGTTTTAAGATGATGTTGTTTGCATGGTTCTTGGGATTTTTACACTTGCATTACGTCAACTGCACACTTTTGCGGTAACCACTAAACGCAGAGTGCAGTGTGAAATATATTGATGCTATTGGAATAGCATAGCCTTTTCTGTCAAAGCTGACGACGGAAAAATGCTTTCTTAAAAAAGAATAAAAGATATTTTACAGCTAACTTTACGTTTTGAGTCAAATGGTGTATGGTTTTCTTCCAAAAAGTAATAACAAAATTTGCTTATGTACGAGTACCCGTATCATTTGCTTGTTTAGCCCTCAGAATCATTATAATTGTACGTTTAATCTCATTGCAATAACAGCTGCCCAATTTTGAAACACCAACAATTTAAGTTGACATTAAACTGTTAAAAAAAATCAATGCGGAAAATTGTAGCTTTTAAACAAAATGCAAGAGTTATCACCGTCTACCAACTTTGAAAAGATATTTTAAAACATTTAAACGTACTTACAACTGACAATCCTTTTGCGTTAATGTGTTCTAATAAGGAGGTTCGTAAAAATTCCCCATCTACCAAAAATTCAAATTGAATTGTAGAAAGTTCTTCTTCTTCTCCTTCTTTATTATGCTAATGAAAAAGAAATCATATTTAGATAACAATTATATTTATATAACAATATATTTGTATTTACATACATATTTTATATTTATTTATATTTACATATATTTAGATAACAATTGGTTCTTTGTACCATTTAAAATAAAGGCTGGTTGCCATTAGGCGTAGATTACATGAGTAGCGTGAAAATTTTTTTGTTACTCTATTTAGTTTCATGCGGGGAGCTAAAACTAAACAGAGAAACAAAAAAATATAACAACGGCTGCTGAATCGGTTAAAGTTAAACAATGCTGAAAGGGCACAGTGGCAAACCTATGGTACATTCCACTTATGCATACTCTAAGTCAGAGCTTTTCAAACTGTGTGTGGCTTATGGTATGATGGTGTGTTGCCAGCTAGACTCGAAATAATGTTTGACACCAGCTATTTTCAGTTCCGTAATTAGTATTATTTTTGACTGCCATCGCCTTAAAAGCTGTGATCTCACAATTACTAAATTTTCAGGCGTTTTAGGCCTACATACGCATGGAAACAATCTCCTTGCGTAGTCCCATTAAACTTATTGAAAGTTTGTCATTCTCATTTGTTCATGACGTAATATTCGTTTGCTATCCAATAATGCCTTTTCTTTTCTACTAATAATAATAACCAGTTTTGGAACTTTTTAGCCTTAACATCATATCGGTGTTTTAGCGTTCTGTTGTTAGTTTAAGAAGGCGGTGAAATAATTACCAGCTTAACAATAATTTGAAGAATTTAATTTAACTTTTATAGGCAATTGCACTTAAGTTTGTTTACTCTTACTGTGTAACCAACTCTTTGTATTTACTCTTATTTTAATAACCTAACTACACCTCTTAGAATGGATCACTTTCCAATTAAAAAAAGAAAAGCTGTTGAAGGTGACGTCGACAAAATACAAGATGAAGTGCATTAGACAAATAAAAGAAAAGTTTGAAAGCCTCGTTCATACCGTGAAGATTATATCAAACTAGGTTGTACATTTTTTGGTAATGAAAACAATCCTTGTCCTCTGTGTTTATTTTGTGGGGATAAACTGCAAATGAAATTATGGCACCAAATATACTAAATGAAAGCATGGCACCAAAATACCAAATATACTAAAAATATGGCACCAAATATGTCATTTTTACTCAAAACACGGTCAATTGTCAGAAAAACCAGTGGAATACTTTAATCAGCTTTAAAAATCTATAAAAAAAGCAGTTTACAGCATTCACAAAGAGAATGAAGACATCACACAAGGCTCAAGAAGCCAGTTACTTGGTCGCACAAAAATTGCCAGAAATAAGGAGCTACATGCTGTTGCCAAAAGCACTATAATGCAGTCTTGCTGTGCTATTGTTTCAATAATGTTTAGTGCTGAATTAAAAAAAGCTAAAAAAATTCCTTTGGCGGATAACACGATTGGAAGGCGTATTCTACACATGTCTGAAGATATCAAGCAACATATGAAGAAGAGTTTTGAAGATGAAAATGTGATGCTAGCACTGCAGTTAGTTGAATCAACGGACATAAGCGGATTATCACAATTATTGATGTTTCTACGTTTCATTCATGACGAGAAAATTATTGAACAACATTTGTGTTGTCAGTAATGTTGATCAGAACAACTGGTGAAGACACATTTAAAATTCTAGAGAGCTTCATGAAAGAAAATAATCTGCTATGGACCAACTGTGTAGAAATATGTACAGATGGCGCACCCTCAATGGTTGGTATAATAAAAGGTTTTACAGCTCTGGCAAAGAAAGAGAATGAAAAGATTATATTCACATATTGCTTTTTACATTGTGAAAATTTAGTTGCTAAAATCATTGGAAATGAACTGAAAAAAAGTTACGAATCATGTGGTTTGAATGGTCAATTATATTAAACGTAGGCCTCTTCAATCATTACTCGCAAAAATTTGTGAAGAAATGGAAGCAAAGTTTTAAAATGTTTTACTACACACAAAGGTTTGTTGGCTCTCAAGAGGAAAAGTACTTTGTTACGTATACAAATTCAGAGAAATGATGCTTCAACTTTTTAGGGAAAATATGCACAATGAATTCTGTGATCGAATTCAAAACAAACTTTGATGTATAAAATTGGCATACCTTGCAGATATATTTGAGCATTAAATAAACTAAATATCAGTATGCAAGGAAAAAGAGAAAATGTTCTTACGTCAGTAGGTAAAATTTCTGCTATGAGAGACAAGATAACAATTTGGCTAAGGAAAGTAATTTGAAAAGTTTTCTCAAAACTTCAGAATGCAAATTAAAATATATCAGCTTGCTAATTATTGACCGTTTAACATTGCTTCAGAAGAAAATTAATCGTTTTTTTCCCAATCTTGAGATCCAAGACTATGATTGGATCAGAAATCCATTTATTTCAACTGACACAAAAAACCTTTCTCTTGCTGAGGAAGAATTAGCTGAAATTAAAAATGATCGAAGCCTGCTAATGATGTATAAAGAGAGTGATTTGAATAGCTTTTGGGTTTGCGTTTCAAGAATTCATCTGAGCAAAGCCAATAAAGCGTTAAAAACTCTTCTACAATTTTCCACTACATACATTTGCAAAGAGTCCTTTTTAACAATGACTAAAGTCAATGAAACGTGAAAGCTTACAAATGCTTGATGACGCCATGCAATTGTCTTTATCTTACATTCAACCAAATATTAAAGCACTGTGTTCATCCCAACAAGCTCACATATCTGATAAAAGTTTTAAGTTAAGATTTTTCTGCAAAATGCTTTTACTTGTGTCTGAAGTAAAATGTTATTTGTTTATTTAAAACGTGTCGCAAATATATCTGTGTTTAAAAAGGTGTATCACCAACACAAAAAGTTTGGAAAGCACTGCTCTAAGCTCTAAGATTGGCCAAAACCAAACCAATAACATTAAGCCTAGTGATTATTCAACCACATAATTACCTGAGTATTAAGAAGTTCATTAATTAATTCATTTAATTTAACAGACGTAACACTACCAAGAACTGAAAAAGGAACATCTTCAACTTTAAATCTGTTAAAAACATTACATATTAACAGCAGAGTTGGAGCACATAAAATCACATTGGTCTGGGCAACTTGTCAACCTACACTGTTTTTTATTCTCATAAATTAGGGGGGGGCAGCCCGCAGCTCTTTTGACTCAACTCTGTGTTCAGTGATTGAGAGCAGTGATGTGCAAAGTGAAGGGGAGCATGTTAAATTCCTAGGCCAGCAAAGTTTACACCAGGTTAATGATGTCTTAGAAATTGATCTCCAAAAAAAGCTTGTCATTTCCTCTACCTTTAGGATAAAAACATAGCATTGCATGTAGCATATTCTTTCCTCCCTGCTTGGCGTGGTCTGAGGAGTTTAAAGTGTCCTTGGTTTTCCTCAAATGTTTGGTTTGAACCCAGTACCTCTATAAAGCTGTTATAAAGCAAAATACCAATAATATCTTCCATGTGTTGCGATTTAACACAGTGACATTGTTAATTTTAATTTCTGAAGAGTTGATTGATGGTACAAAATTTGAAAATTGCAGAAAGCAGAATATTTATTCTTGAAGTTTTTTGTCTGACACTTTTCAAGAGAATCCATCAGAAATAAAGTGAAAAAGTGAAGTGAGTCATTTATATAGAGACACAGTTGACAAAAAAGAAAAGGCAGTGGCTATTTTGCCGTCGACGGCAATTTACCCTCAGAGACTATTTTGCCGTGAGTTGTTTGTGATTGGTCAATCTTAATGACGTACTAAACATGTGACTTTTGGTCGTCTCTGATTGGTCAATTTTAAAACCCCAAAAAAAAATTTTGCACCCCCAGGTCTTTATCCCTCACCCTGCACACTCCCTTGCAGTGTACACTGCCCCGTACATTTACATACCGGGCCTGCCCCTTCAGTGTACACTGCCTTTCTTTTAAAGCCCTGGCCAGCTGAGATTCGAACCCGATACCTTGGTATCTCAAGACCAGTGCTTTATCCACTACACCACAGAGTCACTGGTGCGATAATAGCAAATTTGGCTATATAAACACACGTGAATGATCATGGCAAAATAGATTCCAAGGGCAAATTGCCGTCGATGGCAAAATAGCCACTGCCAAAAGAAAAAGCTCTATCATGATTGGTAAAAGAAGCGACCAATAAAAGGAGCGAAAACCAATGTGTGATTTTTAGACCATAAACGACTTTCATTTGTTTGCATAAATTTGGTTTGGATGTTTTGATGTTTGTGGCTTCAAGGGTGATTGGACAACATCTTTTACAAAACCCTACATGTGCACGTGAATATAATGATAACAAATTTTCTACTCTAGCCTGTGGCCATACTTGTTTTCATCTTCTTGCAACAAAATATTAGTTGCAAGACAAATGAAAGCTATCACTTTGTCCCAATTTTGCCATAGCTTTCATTTGTCTAGCAACTAATATTTTGCTGATAGCACATTGCACTTTGCAATTAAACTATGAGATTTCGTAGGGACAAGTTACAATGGTAGATCATCAAGCTCAGAGGTTCCCAACCAGTTGGCTGCAGCATTGTTTCCAATTAGTGCATGTCCTTTATGTCCACAATGAAGAGCGAACTACACTATTTAGAAAGATCTCATAGCCCTAGCCTTAATAAACAATGCTATGCAAGTGGAGCTTCTTTTTTGCTAAACATATATTAGGAGAATTTTACGACTTTACTTACTGCACGTAATTGTAACATGACATTTCATATTGGATTTTTGCATAATTTTGGGAATCTTGCCATTTTTGGAAGACTTTAATCCTGGTTTCAATGAGCTTAAAAGTTTTTGCATCCGATCTCTCCCAGCTGTTATTCATTTTAAAGTTGGCTACGTTTTTACAGCAGTTAGAAGTACTATATCTTCATAATGTGTACTATTTGAAATTATCGTTGATTATTTTAATTTATTATGTCACATTTACAGATTTAATTCTTGAAAAGGGCTTTATGAGAGTCGAAAACGTTCGAATTTAAGATGTTATACAAATTAAAATGACTTTTAATTTATTAAAGTTACTTGCTATATCAACAGTGTGGATTTTAAAATCTCATTTAATCATTATTTTTGGTACTGACAATCAGTAGTTATCTGTTGATTGCTGATTGTTATTCCTAACAACAAACATCAATTTACTTTCTACTTTTGACCATCTAGTTTCAACCCAGGTTCACCATGGCCTGCTTTCAACTAGATTTAGCATTTTACTCACTTGTAGAATTTTGACGCATTACACCTACTATCTTGTACTTGTTAAAACCTTCCATGCAAAATTGCAAAAAAAATTATCGTGGAAAGCTTTCCCAACTGCACAACAGCAGTCACTTTTAATTACTGCTGCAATCAAATAGGTTAGCCGAATGATTTAAGCCACTTTACTCCATAGCCAACCAGCACCACCGCATTCAGGAATAAACTATAATGCCAATACTTACTTATCTTGTTGGGTAAAAAACTTTACTTGAAGCTGAGCCATTTCTTGCAACCTATTTAACAGTCATGCATTAAGCAGTCACCAAAACGTATTTCAAAAAAACTTAACACGATTTAGCAAACGATTTAGCAAATACCGCATTCTATGTACTTGGCTAACGGAGAACACCTATGAAATGACGGAACAATGGAATCCAAAAAAGAATAAAATTTGGCTAAATATACCGGTAATGTGACCACTTCTGCCCAAAGTTAGAGTTAAAAAATTGGGGTGGTCATGAAAACTCTTTAAAAAATGAAACAAAAAATCAAAATTTTATAACGAATTAATCAGATCTCTCGGCGTTGTTGGCTAGGTTCCCCTCCGTAAGTCTTCCCGAATAGATTAAAAATAACAAACTTTTTTATCAAAAAAAAACCTTAAAAAAAAGTAAAACAAGAAAAAATAAACTGCGAAAATCAAATAAATTCTTTGCTATCTAAACATTATTTAGTCACCAGTTGAAATGTGTACTTTGTAGGCATGCATACAAATCACCTATTCGGTTTCTCTTTAATCTGAATACACCACACTTTCGTAAAATTTGGAACTGAGGCATTGTAGTGTATTGCGTCTCGCACTTCATCTAGCTGCCATGCCAAACCCATTTTGTCCTTTTATATTTTTTTGCTAGCCTGCTTTCGGCGGCTCAGCACCTTACTCCCGCCGTTGTGTGTGATTCTAGATTTTTTACAGTACAAGCTGAGCTTTGCTATTTTGAAACTCCGTGCGTCCATACTTCCACGCCCAGCCAGTATACTGTTGCTGCTACATCCATCAGTTAAACGATGTTGCTGCTTATTGTACTGACGAAGTAATATTAACTGACAAAGTAATCTACAGTCAGGTTTGTAGCCGCTCGGCTATCGCTGCTTGAAAAGTACCGTGCGCGTATAGTTCGCACGCCTGGCGAGGTAATCTAACGCCAGGAATCTTAGCCTTATGCAGGGGCAGATTAGCAAATTCAACCTGCCCGGGAACTTTAAAATAAAACCGGCCCATTTTTGACAACTATTTGCAAATCTTGCTAAAACGTTACACGGTTCATTCTACAAACTACATCATATTTAGCCCATTTTAAAAAAGAATATTTAGAATTAACAAACAAACATTATCAAACACAATTTATAGAATGCCGTAACAGTCTTCGCATTTCTGCGTTTATTTTTCCTAGTTCGTCGATGATCGTATGGTTCGAAATGCGTAACAAAAGGTCTCGTTCGACGCACATCAAAAGAAAAGACTGCAAGCGATCTTCACCTAGCTGATTTTTAAAACGGTTTTTTACTTATCTCAGCTTGCTAGAGGTTCTTTCGCAACCAAGTTGTGTAACGGAAAGAGTAACGATTACTTTGTATGCCCGATATATAAGAGGATAACTTCTGCAGTTATTCTATATCTTCGAATCGCAGTATAACAGCATGAAAAACAATTTTGGCATAGACATTTTCGACTGTCGGGGCATTCGTCCGATCTCTCATCTTCGTCATCTGTTTTTTAATAACAAATTAAAATTTAAGTTGTATGAAAAAAAAATTGTTAGCATCAGCACAGTTGACCTGCGAAAGTGCTGGATAATATCAGAACAAAATTTTGATCAAATAATAACATTTCCATCGGTATTGAAAATAGGCATCCGGTAATTATAGGCACAGGTTGCATCATACAGTGAGATAAATGGTCAAAACATTAACCTGTAAATAGTTTATTAATAATAAAATCAAAAAAATGATCACCAGCTTCATCCAATTCAGTGCAGTGCTCAGGTAAGATCTTTTTTAATTCCGGCCATTTTGATGCGAAATCCAAGAGCTCTTGCCGAAGATCTTGCTGAACAGGAGAATCTGAAATTTTATTTGGCAAAAGGTTGCATATCATATTCACAGCTGAGATAGGAATCCCATAAAGAACTGTTTCAAAAAAGCGTTTGGGATCGAAGTAGTTTAAGTCAGCACATAACTTTTTATGTGTAGCAAATCTTCTAAGCAAACTTTGAACCACTTGATGTAGAACTCTGTTATGTTCATCAACCTCAAACTTTTTCATCGAGTCTGAAAGACATTCATCCAAGGATTCGTTTTTACTTTTTCGAACCCGTTTAACAGCCAGGCTACATGTACTCTCAATCAATACATCACATCCACGTTCTTCCACAACTTCATTGACATGTTGAACAAAATGGTCAGTTTTGGTTACAACCATTGCGAAATTGCGATGAATCTGTTGAATATTTTTTTCTTAGCTTCCACCAAATTAAAAGCATTAATGAAATTCAGTCCAGAGGTCTGCAAGTACTTTGAAAGTGCAGAGGTTATCTCCATGATGCGTAGAAAGGTAATGGCTGTTAAAACATGTTGGTATCGAATCATATTCTCTAACATGACAATGGCATCAAACCGCACTTTAAAACTTAATTTTTCAGAAGTAGAAGCACAATACAGAACTTTAATTACATCGCAGAACATGCCGCTGGAACAATCTTCTAATGTTCCAAAAATGTTTTGAAGACATTCGTGCTTAGACCACCATCTAGTTCTCCAGTCAAGTTTAACCTACTCTAAATGTCATGGCCATGTCTTTGGCTCGTCTGCTCTTTCCATACGTCCATTTGCAAATACGCTTCCCGAAAGAACACTCCAACCTTTTCAACTAATCCAAATAGAGATATGGATGCATGATTAGTCGTAGTAACATCACAAAGAACCAAGTTGAGAACGTGGGCTTGGCACCATGTGTGAATGTGACCAGGAGATTCTTTCTCAAGAAAAGCTGTAAATCCATTATACTGCCCCGATATGTTTGATGCTCCATTTGTACTGTTGAAGATGCATTTGGAAACCTCTATGTTTTGCTTCTGCAAAACTTCTTTCAACAAATTGCACAGGACTGTTCCAGTTGCCGAATGACTGTAAAAAACGGCAAGAAGTCGTTCTTTGATGTTTTCCCTAACAAAGCGTAGAATAACTGAACATTTGTCGGTTGAAGTATATCTTGAGTTTAATCGATTTGAACTGAGTGAATGCCTGCTTCTCTAACCGAGTTTGAAATTTCTTCTTTCATTAGCTTAGATAAAATAGCAATGATAGAGTTAACAGTAGCTTTGGAGATAAATGTATTTTTGTTTGCACGATTATGCTTGTGCTTGTCGGGTTTGTTTTGCAAACATTTTTTAATAACATTTTCTAAATGACACTTTAGAATGTTATTATACTTCGCAAGAAGAAGTACAGTCTCTAAAAATGCTTCGTGATCAACTTTTTTATCACATAAAGTGGACACCGCTTCCGAACTCCCTGTTCCCCTACAGCTTGTTTCCCCGTTTTCCCATCATTTTCACCATGGAGACCGACCCTGTGGAGAATTTGCCTTCTTTGCATGACCTGTTTGTTGTGTAATGATGTTTGGCTGACAGTAAGTAGGTCTACCACTGTCTTATTGCTGCTGAATTGTATGTGAACTTCAACACATGCCTTGTGTTTTTGAGAACTTTCATGTTCATCCAGTCGCTGGTAAATGTATTTCCACGAATTGAAATCCGTTAGAAATTTGCTGGGGTTCTGATTCCTATTAATAGTAGTACCATATGCAATGCAAAGATTGCACATAGAGCTTCTTTTCCTTCACAATACGAGAGCCATAATCGCTGAAAACGACCTCCAGAGTCATTAGGTCGGAAGTACACATTTGTAGCGTTGAATTTGGTTGTTTCTGGTTGATGTGGGTGAAACTCGAAATATTCGGTTATCTTGTTTTGGTTTTATAAACCACGAGTGGTACGTTGTCGCAAAAGGAATAACAGACTGATCTCGTTGAACTTCTGAAACTTGAGCGGCTATTGCAGAATAGTCTTCACTGTCTAATATTGCTGGATCGAGATTTACAGACTGCTGACATTGACTTCCTAAAACTTGCGTTAGGGGAGCAGAACATACTTCAGGGTTAACTTGGCTAAGGCTGTCTAGTTCTGGTTCATCAGTATATACAGTCTGGACTTCGCTTTCTGATACTGGCGGAATAGATATGTCAGAGCAATTTTGATTTACAAAATCTGATGCTGGTACATCATGACAACTTACAGACTAATGCTGATCTTGATGTTCTAATAGCAAAGCGGGATCTACTGTCATTTGGCTTTCCGTTGAGATGCTTGCTCTAGCAAGTGCTTCCTGAATGCTCACACATTTAGCAGCAATTTCTTTTTCTTTCTTTGTCGCTCTTTCTCAGCTCCATCTTTCCGTTTTTTCGTTTCTTTTTCCATTACTTACAATTTAGAGAGGCCTGGAGAATGTAAAGGTAAACAACTATGTTGCATACGCGATATCAGTTCTCCTGCGATTCTTCATTACGTCATAGTACTGCAAATTAGGGAGAGAAGTTACCACTGACGCTTTATTTATTATTTTATGTCAGGTCACTACAGTCACAAATTACAATAAGAAAATTATAGATAGGCTATACAAAGATACTGTTACTGAAAAATAATTGCGAAATCATTATGTATGGAACTGTTTCATATATGTGGTCGATCCTTGCGATCGCAGAAAGAATCTAATGACCCTATTTGAACTTGCTGGACAGCTATAGCTAACCTGGTCTGTCCTTCGTAAGGACAAAACAAAACCAACTCGGGCATGGGCGTAGCCAAGGGGGGGGGGGGTGGGCAAAGGGGCCATAGCCCCCCCTGAATTTTAAGTCAAATTACAAAACAGTATCAAAAAAATAAAAACATAATTTTTTTGCGCCTCTGCAGATACATCAGAGTTTATTGTTGATTTTTATCAAGGGAGTGGGGAGGGGGGGTGGGGAGGGCGTGACTTTATTAGTTTTTAAACTTACAAATGTTATCAAACAAGATGTGTGCGTTTTACGCACTAAATATCACCGAAGTTTTTCTTCTACGTCGCAGTCGAGTGATGAATTGATATTCCAAGTTATGGTAATTGCAAGAAATAAGCGTCTCGCTGAGCGCTTTCTTGTTTTATTGCGATGCGGACTACTACAAAGAGGTCGCTTTTTTATCAGAACGTTCAACCTTTCAGTGGGAGTGGTTTCTTTGAAATTCCTTAAATAGTGCGTTATACGTTACAACTGAAGTTGAACTATTAAACCCTTCTTGATAAAACTACATTATATCAGTGAAATCGCATTCGCCCTTTCTCAGTTTTGTACAGCAATTTTTATAGTAGCGACGAGCGTAGTTCACGAAAGGCAAAATGCCGTTACAAGTAAATGAGGTCACATTAAAAGTTGCAAAAAAAAAACTTAACACGATTTAGCAAACGATTTAGCAAATACCGCATTCTATGTACTTGGCTAACGGAGAACACCTATGAAATGACGGAACAATGGAATCCAAAAAAGAATAAAATTTGGCTAAATATACCGGTAATGTGACCACTTCTGCCCAAAGTTAGAGTTAAAAAATTGGGGTGGTCATGAAAACTCTTTAAAAAATGAAACAAAAAATCAAAATTTTATAACGAATTAATCAGATCTCTCGGCGTTGTTGGCTAGGTTCCCCTCCGTAAGTCTTCCCGAATAGATTAAAAATAACAAACTTTTTTATCAAAAAAAAACCTTAAAAAAAAGTAAAACAAGAAAAAATAAACTGCGAAAATCAAATAAATTCTTTGCTATCTAAACATTATTTAGTCACCAGTTGAAATGTGTACTTTGTAGGCATGCATACAAATCACCTATTCGGTTTCTCTTTAATCTGAATACACCACACTTTCGTAAAATTTGGAACTGAGGCATTGTAGTGTATTGCGTCTCGCACTTCATCTAGCTGCCATGCCAAACCCATTTTGTCCTTTTATATTTTTTTGCTAGCCTGCTTTCGGCGGCTCAGCACCTTACTCCCGCCGTTGTGTGTGATTCTAGATTTTTTACAGTACAAGCTGAGCTTTGCTATTTTGAAACTCCGTGCGTCCATACTTCGACGCCCAGCCAGTATACTGTTGCTGCTACATCCATCAGTTAAACGATGTTGCTGCTTATTGTACTGACGAAGTAATATTAACTGACAAAGTAATCTACAGTCAGGTTTGTAGCCGCTCGGCTATCGCTGCTTGAAAAGTACCGTGCGCGTATAGTTCGCACGCCTGGCGAGGTAATCTAACGCCAGGAATCTTAGCCTTATGCAGGGGCAGATTAGCAAATTCAACCTGCCCGGGAACTTTAAAATAAAACCGGCCCATTTTTGACAACTATTTGCAAATCTTGCTAAAACGTTACACGGTTCATTCTACAAACTACATCATATTTAGCCCATTTTAAAAAAGAATATTTAGAATTAACAAACAAACATTATCAAACACAATTTATAGAATGCCGTAACAGTCTTCGCATTTCTGCGTTTATTTTTCCTAGTTCGTCGATGATCGTATGGTTCGAAATGCGTAACAAAAGGTCTCGTTCGACGCACATCAAAAGAAAAGACTGCAAGCGATCTTCACCTAGCTGATTTTTAAAACGGTTTTTTACTTATCTCAGCTTGCTAGAGGTTCTTTCGCAACCAAGTTGTGTAACGGAAAGAGTAACGATTACTTTGTATGCCCGATATATAAGAGGATAACTTCTGCAGTTATTCTATATCTTCGAATCGCAGTATAACAGCATGAAAAACAATTTTGGCATAGACATTTTCGACTGTCGGGGCATTCGTCCGATCTCTCATCTTCGTCATCTGTTTTTTAATAACAAATTAAAATTTAAGTTGTATGAAAAAAAATTGTTAGCATTAGCACAGTTGACCTGCGAAAGTGCTGGATAATATCAGAACAAAATTTTGATCAAATAATAACATTTCCATCGGTATTGAAAATAGGCATCCGGTAATTATAGGCACAGGTTGCATCATACAGTGAGATAAATGGTCAAAACATTAACCTGTAAATAGTTTATTAATAATAAAATCAAAAAAATGATCACCAGCTTCATCCAATTCAGTGCAGTGCTCAGGTAAGATCTTTTTTAATTCCGGCCATTTTGATGCGAAATCCAAGAGCTCTTGCCGAAGATCTTGCTGAACAGGAGAATCTAAAATTTTATTTGGCAAAAGGTTGCATATCATATTCACAGCTGAGATAGGAATCCCATAAAGAACTGTTTCAAAAAAGCGTTTGGGATCGAAGTAGTTTAAGTCAGCACATAACTTTTTATGTGTAGCAAATCTTCTAAGCAAACTTTGAACCACTTGATGTAGAACTCTGTTATGTTCATCAACCTCAAACTTTTTCATCGAGTCTGAAAGACATTCATCCAAGGATTCGTTTTTACTTTTTCGAACCCGTTTAACAGCCAGGCTACATGTACTCTCAATCAATACATCACATCCACGTTCTTCCACAACTTCATTGACATGTTGAACAAAATGGTCAGTTTTGGTTACAACCATTGCGAAATTGCGATGAATCTGTTGAATATTTTTTTCTTAGCTTCCACCAAATTAAAAGCATTAATGAAATTCAGTCCAGAGGTCTGCAAGTACTTTGAAAGTGCAGAGGTTATCTCCATGATGCGTAGAAAGGTAATGGCTGTTAAAACATGTTGGTATCGAATCATATTCTCTAACATGACAATGGCATCAAACCGCACTTTAAAACTTAATTTTTCAGAAGTAGAAGCACAATACAGAACTTCAATTACATCGCAGAACATGCCGCTGGAACAATCTTCTAATGTTCCAAAAATGTTTTGAAGACATTCGTGCTTAGACCACCATCTAGTTCTCCAGTCAAGTTTAACCTACTCTAAATGTCATGGCCATGTCTTTGGCTCGTCTGCTCTTTCCATACGTCCATTTGCAAATACGCTTCCCGAAAGAACACTCCAACCTTTTCAACTAATCCAAATAGAGATATGGATGCATGATTAGTCGTAGTAACATCACAAAGAACCAAGTTGAGAACGTGGGCTTGGCACCATGTGTGAATGTGACCAGGAGATTCTTTCTCAAGAAAAGCTGTAAATCCATTATACTGCCCCGATATGTTTGATGCTCCATTTGTACTGTTGAAGATGCATTTGGAAACCTCTATGTTTTGCTTCTGCAAAACTTCTTTCAACAAATTGCACAGGACTGTTCCAGTTGCCGAATGACTGTAAAAAACGGCAAGAAGTCGTTCTTTGATGTTTTCCCTAACAAAGCGTAGAATAACTGAACATTTGTCGGTTGAAGTATATCTTGAGTTTAATCGATTTGAACTGAGTGAATGCCTGCTTCTCTAACCGAGTTTGAAATTTCTTCTTTCATTAGCTTAGATAAAATAGCAATGATAGAGTTAACAGTAGCTTTGGAGATAAATGTATTTTTGTTTGCACGATTATGCTTGTGCTTGTCGGGTTTGTTTTGCAAACATTTTTTAATAACATTTTCTAAATGACACTTTAGAATGTTATTATACTTCGCAAGAAGAAGTACAGTCTCTAAAAATGCTTCGTGATCAACTTTTTTATCACATAAAGTGGACACCGCTTCCGAACTCCCTGTTCCCCTACAGCTTGTTTCCCCGTTTTCCCATCATTTTCACCATGGAGACCGACCCTGTGGAGAATTTGCCTTCTTTGCATGACCTGTTTGTTGTGTAATTATGTTTGGCTGACAGTAAGTAGGTCTACCACTGTCTTATTGCTGCTGAATTGTATGTGAACTTCAACACATGCCTTGTGTTTTTGAGAACTTTCATGTTCATCCAGTCGCTGGTAAATGTATTTCCACGAATTGAAATCCGTTAGAAATTTGCTGGGGTTCTGATTCCTATTAATAGTAGTACCATATGCAATGCAAAGATTGCACATAGAGCTTCTTTTCCTTCACAATACGAGAGCCATAATCGCTGAAAACGACCTCCAGAGTCATTAGGTCGGAAGTACACATTTGTAGCGTTGAATTTGGTTGTTTCTGGTTGATGTGGGTGAAACTCGAAATATTCGGTTATCTTGTTTTGGTTTTATAAACCACGAGTGGTACGTTGTCGCAAAAGGAATAACAGACTGATCTCGTTGAACTTCTGAAACTTGAGCGGCTATTGCAGAATAGTCTTCACTGTCTAATATTGCTGGATCGAGATTTACAGACTGCTGACATTGACTTCCTAAAACTTGCGTTAGGGGAGCAGAACATACTTCAGGGTTAACTTGGCTAAGGCTGTCTAGTTCTGGTTCATCAGTATATACAGTCTGGACTTCGCTTTCTGATACTGGCGGAATAGATATGTCAGAGCAATTTTGATTTACAAAATCTGATGCTGGTACATCATGACAACTTACAGACTGATGCTGATCTTGATGTTCTAATAGCAAAGCGGGATCAACTGTCATTTGGCTTTCCGTTGAGATGCTTGCTCTAGCAAGTGCTTCCTGAATGCTCACACATTTAGCAGCAATTTCTTTTTCTTTCTTTGTCGCTCTTTCTCAGCTCCATCTTTCCGTTTTTTCGTTTCTTTTTCCATTACTTACAATTTAGAGAGGCCTGGAGAATGTAAAGGTAAACAACTATGTTGCATACGCGATATCAGTTCTCCTGCGATTCTTCATTACGTCATAGTACTGCAAATTAGGGAGAGAAGTTACCACTGACGCTTTATTTATTATTTTATGTCAGGTCACTACAGTCACAAATTACAATAAGAAAATTATAGATAGGCTATACAAAGATACTGTTACTGAAAAATAATTGCGAAATCATTATGTATGGAACTGTTTCATATATGTGGTCGATCCTTGCGATCGCAGAAAGAATCTAATGACCCTATTTGAACTTGCTGGACAGCTATAGCTAACCTGGTCTGTCCTTCGTAAGGACAAAACAAAACCAACTCGGGCATGGGCGTAGCCAAGGGGGGGGGGTGGGCAAAGGGGCCATGGCCCCCCCTGAATTTTAAGTCAAATTACAAAACAGTATCAAAAAAATAAAAACATAATTTTTTTGCGCCTCTGCAGATACATCAGAGTTTATTGTTGATTTTTATCAAGGGAGTGGGGAGGGGGGTGGGGAGGGCGTGACTTTATTAGTTTTTAAACTTACAAATGTTATCAAACAAGATGTGTGCGTTTTACGCACTAAATATCACCGAAGTTTTTCTTCTACGTCGCAGTCGAGTGATGAATTGATATTCCAAGTTATGGTAATTGCAAGAAATAAGCGTCTCGCTGAGCGCTTTCTTGTTTTATTGCGATGCGGACTACTACAAAGAGGTCGCTTTTTTATCAGAACGTTCAACCTTTCAGTGGGAGTGGTTTCCTTGAAATTCCTTAAATAGTGCGTTATACGTTACAACTGAAGTTGAACTATTAAACCGTTCTTGATAAAACTACATTAGATCAGTGAAATCGCATTCGCCCTTTTTCAGTTTTGTACAGCAATTTTTATAGTAGCGACGAGCGTAGTTCACGAAAGGCAAAATGCCGTTACAAGTAAATGAGGTCACATTAAAAGTTGCAAAATTTGGCCCTCCTCTCAATTTTTTTCTGGCTACGCCCTTGAACTCGGGCGAAGAAGCAAGAAATCTGTATTATGCAACGATAGCTTTTCAGAAAACAATTAGCAACTTGTCCTAATTGGCGTTAAAAGCCGCTAATTCAACGTCTAAAAATAAAGCAAAAGGCAAGCAACACACAACTACGCGAGAATCAGAAAATGATCACAAAAACCTAAAACTACAGTTTACTGCACTAAGCATAGCCCAGTGGGCCAAATAAGTAAAAACTGATAAATTTAGTTTACAAACTAGGTTGGCGTTGGTATCGATAAGAAATCTAACTAAGATAGGATGGTACGAGCACTACAGTATGGCCAAGAGAAAAAAATATAACTGAACTAACACGAAAAGTAAATTCCCAGTAAAACTAGCTTCTACCTAGCCTCAACAAAAAATATATAAAAACTAACAAGCAGTGACCCCGTTGTCCTAAACAGAATATTATGTCTCTGAGACAAAGGCGATAACGCGTCCGTCACGGTAGCGAGTATGATTCATAACACAACACATGAAAAGAAAAACCAATAAAAGTGACCAAGGCGCCAATGATACATAGGTTAACTGGACACCACGAAATCTTACAATATTCTTGATTATTTCTTGGCTTCTTAAAGTTAGTTTTGAGGCAGCCCAGTGAATTGATGGGCCCCCCCACTGATACTTATTATATCACTTATAATGTTCGGTTTAACCAATTTTGCCTGTAGTTGTTAGCGACTGGAGTAATTACCGGCGCAGGCCTATTAACGTGAGGTTCCTACGTAGACGAGTGAATGACAGCAGCATGAAGTTTAAAGATTATTTTAATCCACCCGTTGCGGTGTGACAGATTTAATTGATTTGAGAGTCATATTGCACCGTGTATTCGTGTGCTATTATTGCATGTGTCTAAAATCACACACACATATATTTTTCTTTTTTTAATAGAACCAGATAATGTTTATTTTTTCTTATGGTAGCTCGTTGATCGGCTTGTCTTTCTCGCCGTCATTTGTTTGCTTGTTGCTTTAGTCCATCGGGACGTGTGCAGCGACCTAGTTTTTCGTGACGTGTGCAGTAATTTTGTCATTGACCACGCGGTCTGAGATTTTCTGGTCTCTTTCCTCGCTGGACGTCTTGGCGGACGGTCGTGTTTTGGTTGTGTCTGTCATCACTGCATGGATTCTACTGTTCTAGCATGCACGCAATAAAGGACAATTACCGTGGTTTTTTCTTCACATTTTCCTGCCGTAGTTGCCATCTATTGGGTACCATTTAGCACGCACCCGTTCAAAGGAAAATTCTGCATTGGTGATCTTGAAGTATTTCAAGAAGGAAGAAACAAGGTGAACAATCGTGGAATTGCAAGAAGAAAATTGACTAAATTCTTTCATGAATATAAAGTTAAGTAGTTTTTCTTCGCTATTTTTCTGTATAATTTTTAACGTAATCATTTCAAGTATGATGAGCGAGAAGTCTGCCTACAACGCGTCTTTAAGACGCCGAGAAGCCATAAGGCGGAAGTAATTGACTAGAGGCCTAGTGCACAACCTTCAGTGTTGCCGGATTTATTAGCCGGGAAGGCTGTTGGCGCTGACACCTCGGGGAGAATGGGCAATGATCAGGCATGGTTTGCAGTCATTAATTGGAGGCAGCCATTAGAAATCCTTGGAATTTTACCCTATTTTCAAAATGGAATTTCGGGCAAAGTACTACACTTAAAGCCATAATTCATTTTATTCATAAGTCAGAATCACCTCTGCTAGGGATTAACTGGAATAAATATTTGGCATAGGGCTTGTGAACTGTAATGGACATTCCTGATCAAAAATTACCAAAATTCCCCCAAAATGTCGTTTTTACCCAAAAACCATCAGGTTTATGAAAAAAGTGAACAAAACACCGACAACCCCGGTTTCTGAATTCTATTGCCACCTTAAAAGTAATATTAACGCGAAAATAACTTTTTAAACAATTTAAGAGCAGTTTTAATGTCATTTGCTGCACATTAAATCGCTAAGGGATAAAACATGGAGAAGCAATGGTCCTTCTCTGCATTTTTCAAACAATGTCAAAGTTGAAAAAATTTTTAAAAATATAAACAATTGAATACAATTTAGCAAACAAAGACTTATATTGGATCAAAACAGTGCTATTGATTAATGGACAGCCCCAAACGCTATCCCACATGCCACTCGAGCAATAATCAAGCCACTAAATTTCTCTAAATCGTCTAAGCTTATTGCCCGGTTGGTTTTTTTTGTGGCTCGCTGTGTTTCTCAACATCGGCTCATTGATTAACCCATTTGTGCCGTAGGTTGAAATACTTAAGATATTTTCATAAAAACTTGAAGATTGCTTAGTGAACATGTATAAAATTTTTTCCGATTGATTTTTTTAAAACTTTTTGGGTACTTTTTGAGATAAAAGCCGTCCTGTAGAACGCTAGGCAAATCCGTTAGCAAAGTGGAAGATGCGTGAGCGACTGAGCGTAACGCGTACGTGTTCTGTAATCAGGTTTTATTGCTTACTTTGTCTGTTTCGCTCGAAGCTATAATGTTACAACTATCAGCGTATTTTATTGAAGTCTTGATTTCGATGAGTAACCAAATAGGCACAACAAAGTTTTTACTAAACATGAAATTGGTAAGAGCATTTTAGAGTTCTCAAAACAGTTCTCGATGTACGAAAATCACAGAAAAGACATTACAGACTATGATAATCTTTGAAGCATTTTACGTGCAGGCCAACATCGCATTTTTCACATCTAGTTGTAGTTTTCATGTGACAGTGGCGGCATTTTGTTTGTCCATTTTGCGGTATTACCCAATGCTTATATCCATCATAACGAATATCCGATAAAACATCTTGAGGTTTTCCCCGCATTCCTTTTTCAGGCGGCTTGCCATATTGAGACAAATACGTTCTAACAATATATCGTCGAAATTGAAGCATATCCTTGGATTTTCATTGTTGCAAATTTTCTGTAATTGCCAGGCGTTGTTGATGGAAACATCGAGCATATATGAAATCAGACACCAGTACCACTTTTTACCTCTCAAACCAATTTGATACTTTGAAACATTTTGATCCATTCTATCGACACCCCCCATATGTTCGTTGTAGAGCTTGATCAAAAAAGGCTGGTCACTTTGCACCCGCTTCTTTTCAGAAGAAGAATATCGAGAGGCTTTAGATATGGGATGGACCCCAGCAGCATTTGAGCATAAATTTACCACACTATTGTCATTCCATTTGCAAACGAGGACGTCGTTTTTGGTGTCAGTTTTGAAATCAAACTTTCCACGTCCTTGCTTTTTCAAAGCATCGTTTGAGGTCAGTGGACATTTTTCAGTCCTGTTTTCACGAATTGTACCAGTTGCTTTTACTAATTTGTCTTTTAGCATGGTAACGAGTTGCACACTATTGAAAAAGTTATCATAGCATAGGTGGAAAAACTTTCTACCACATCCGGTTAGAACATCTGCAAAATGGCTGACAAGATTTCCTCCAAGCTCTAATCCGTTATCTTGCGTTCGAGATGATGCTGATTTTCCTTGATACGGATCAAACCAAATCAAGTATCCCAGCGGCGTAGTTCCACACCAAATTTTAAAACCAAAACGTATCGGTTTACCTCTCAAAAACTGCTTACATCCATGGCGCCCGTAATATTCACACATTGATTCGTCAAAACTGTAAAATTCTTCGTTTGGTGAGTGACGTTGGAACTTTTGATTCAAAAGTTTTATTAGTGGTCTGAGTTTTGCAAATTTATCCTCTTCATCTAAGCAGTTATCAGCTAAGTGAAAGTTGGTAAAAATTGCCTCAAATTTGTCTCTTCTCATAGCATTGGTAACAAGGTCGTGGTGCGTGTCGCTAGCATTTTCCCAGTAAAGTCTTCGTCTTGCTGGAGCAAGGTATCCAGATAAAAATAACGTGCCAATAAAACATTTTATTTCATGCTTATCAACAGTCAAGTTTCGATTTTTTTGGGAAGCATACCGATTGGTCTCATCTACGATTAAATTCAGAACTTCATCATCAAAAAATAGTTCAAAATATCCTTTGGGGGTCAAGTTTTTGTTTCGTAATTCTTCAATTTTGGCATCATCTGACGTCCACTCTGGCAACTTACTTTTCAGATCTGTTTTGACCCAGTCTCGTTTTGGCTTGTCAGTTTGCTTCTTTCGTTTGTTTGGTGGCCCCTCTGGCTCATCGATATTTTCGACATTTTTACAACTGCTATCATCAGAGCTGGAGCTAAAAGCATGCTTCCTGGTAAATTGTTAATCGTTCCTGCTCCATCTTCATCTCCTGAGTCTTCGTCTGTAATATAACCTGTGGCATTTGTTGGTGGAAGTACAGTTACCGAAAATTGGTCATCTTCATTGCGGTAGGGCAAAGCATTTTCCTCTGCTAAATCTAATATTCTACTCAGTGATGTAGGGGTTTTATTTCTACAATTACCATAAAAACGTGAGGATTTCATCTAGAAAAAATATGTATAGTGTTACCTTTTGGTCACCTACATTTGTACTCGAAATATCGAAAACAATCACGCACCATAACTTATTCTTTATAAACAAAATTCTGCCTTTGTCTACGGCTTTTCTGACTAAAGTTTTTCTGATCAAACAAGTTTTGTCACAAATTTCTAACACTCATTGCGAAAAACGTAAACTATAAATAAAAACAAGAAGACCGGATTTGATATAAAGAGATTTATATTATATAGAAGAGCTGATTAGCAAGTAGCCGTTAATGATCAGGGTTAGATTGATGGCTTCTATGGCGGAAAGATGAAAAGCGGTGTTATCTTTGGCAATACTGATAAACTTTTTGATGCTGAGCGCAGGTGGGATTTAAAAGAAAAAGGAGTTCAATAGCAGAATCAGATGAAAGTATTTGATTAGAAGACTTGAAAGCACGTATTTGCAAGTCTTATTTATCTATTTAAAAATTAATTATCTATTTGATTGTTTTAGTAAATACAATAGCGTGGGATCGCTGCTGGAGATTATAGTTTCTAGTGCGTGAGAATAGCGACTTGCAAACTCTACTTGAACATACTCGCAGCGGCGCACATTTTGCTATCAGGTGTGCCTAGCGACCTATATGTAGGACGCCAATGTTTTAAATAAAATTTCTCTGAAACTATAAGTTCAGAAAAATTTTAAGATTCACCATAAAACAGAAGAATTACTAATAAATAAATACACTTGACAATTTTTTCAGTACTTCTTTGGAAATGCGTAGTTATTGGCTCAACTCTATATGCACTCTCAACATTTTCAAAAAAGCGAAATCAGACGATTTCAAAATGGCGTCACGTCTCACCTGATAAAGCAATTTTTAAAAATACTACTGTCATATGTGTCAAATTTGCTCATAAATGTAGTCCAACTTCAGCTATATTCAAAAATATAATATACGAAGAGCAATCCTAAATTAAGTAGGCGTCCTACATATAGGACGCCAGGCACAAATGGGTTAATCTTTGCAAAGACGTAAGAAGATCGTTGAGATTTACTCGGGGTACTCTATGCAGTAGGCCCTGGTCGTATTTTGAGAACGTTGCAAAGGATCCAATATTTGCCAACGTGATCCATCTCAACTAACTATCTTTATCAGCTGCAGCAATGATTTCACTTCCTGGCGCTAGATTCGTAACGAAGCTGACCAGCATCCATGGCATCTTGAATTGGCGAGGGCGTATGTGAACCAATTTGCATCGTTTGTATTATGTCCTCAATCTCATTTACATCACCATCCGAAAATTCACCATCTGAAGCATCATAAGGAATATCATAAAAAAAACTTCAAAGCCTCAGTTACGCTAAGATTATGTGCCATTTTCATTTAGATGTAAAATAACTGTACACCTGCGAATATGCAAAGAGTTTATTCTCTGTGGTTTTTTTACTACTTAGCGTCTTGTTACCCTCTTACTTCTACCATAAAAAGCATGACAACCCAAGCAAATTTAACCCACTCAATTAACAAAATCAAGTCTTCTGTTTTCCTATATTTTTTGGCCTTAAATTTTCTACTACATTGCACGGTCATTGTAGCTTAGCACTACGAGAATCCAAGTGCAATAAATAGATTTATTTTAGCTTTACTGAGTCAGAAAAATTTCTTCATAACTACCAGTTGTTGGACAAAGCTTCAAGCTGGAAAAGAACAAAGCAAGGTATCAGCACCCAACAATACTGCCGTCCGATGGTAAAGCGACGTAACTAACAAAATGCAAAAGGCGAGAAAAACGGCTTTAAAGTTAAACGGCTGGCAGAACGATGTGTTTATTCTTATCACTCGTTTGATCATTTTAAACAACGGAGTGTTATGATACTTTTCTTTTGTCGAAGAAATATTTTAGATGATCGTTGTAATTATTTCTAATTACGTTAATTAGTGCAGTTACGTCGCTTTGTGTTTGACGCTGATAACACTGTCTGACTGTGAAGCAAAAGGCAGAGCGACGTATCTCACTTTATTTCTATTGATCGGGCACATGGAAACAAAAATACGCCACAAAAACACCACTTAAATGCAATACAACATTTCACACGACGTCAATGAGGTCCTTTGATGAACTGCTGCAAGGCAATTCAATCCAAAATTCTCTTCTGTTTGTTGGCATTAGCGGGCATAATTTTTTGACTATGTCTTCACGTTTTGGCGGTGGAACACCACGTGGGGAGGTACAAGCTGGCGGAATTTCACTGACATCAACCTTGCTCTTTAAAAAATCGAGTGAGTGGTACTGTGCTTCCACGCTGTGTGTTGTTTTGTACTTCAGCAACTTTGAACCACGTTCAAAACGAACGGCACTCCTGTGGTTAAGTTTTACACGAGGAACTGTCTTTGAAATACGAACTCTGCTGGATCCGTCGTAGAATTTTACAAAATCATTTGCGTCGATATCGAGCACTTGACATTTTGCTTTTGACAAAACCTCTTTGAATTCCTCCCAGTCGCATACGTCGCCGTGCTTCTTCATGCTCAGCTCAATTTGATGATGGACTGAATCAGCGGACATAAATGTATGTCCACTGACCAAGTACCGCAATTCAATTGAGTCCACAGCTATTTTTTCACTATTTACAGCCATCACTAGAAACGTATACATGGTCCAGTTTTTGTTCTGAGACGTGCAATTGTCGCACCATAACACAATTTGTTTTGTGTCTGTGAGTTTTTTCGTAAAAAAGCACCAGAAGGCACTGCAAATATCTGCAGCACTCCTCCCCGAGACTGATTCGTTCCACACAACAGTTGAATTGTTTTTTGCTTTACCAAGTTCTGCAAATGTTTCGTTAAATGCAATTATGCGACGAGTAAAAGCACATGTCTTGACGCCATTCATTCGCGGAAGCATGGTCACCTTCTGCAGATCAACACTGCCGTAATAAGTATTCGTGTCGTTGTTCTCCTTATTGGTTTGCACATCACGTTGGTATGCGATTCGGGCTTCATTTCTCAATCGTAAGTGCTCCTCATTCTTACTGCATCGCTCGCATTCTTCAGTGACCTCCTCGTCTGGCTTGTGTGATTTCTTGTGCTCCAAATAAGCTTTACAATCTTCGCATTCCTCCTGACCCAGGACTGCAAAACTGATGTTCATTTCTTTTACACACTTTCGGTACGTTTCAGTGCTAATTTTTTCCTCTGTGGCTATATAGTCAGCATGCATTTTAGCAACTGTTATATCGGAGGGCAAATAAAGACGGTTTGGAGCGTGTTCTCGTCGATAATGATGGACCGCTGGGTTGTACTTTCGAATGTGCTTGTAAATCTGATCCTTATCTTTCTTATTAATGGGTTGATGTTTTCCACGCTTGTCATTTTCTGGAATCATTGCCTCTGGAGGTGCACTTTTTAAGCACCTCATAAAGGCACCATCGCTTTTAGGATTATAGCCCAATGTAGAAAGAAAAAATGTTTTGCATACCTCTTGAAATCCACCACCTGATTCTGCAGACCGATGAAATCTGTATACAAAGGTGTTCTTTCGTCTAGAGTGTTGAGATTTTGGCCGGGTTGTAGGAGTTTGTTGGATGTTTTGCCACATCCAATTTCTTCTTCCATTAAAATTGAGCGACCAAAACTGCGAGTGAAATTGCTTTCTTTCATCATTACCGAATACTTTTGTACATCCTTTTTTGCAGGTTTCGAGACAAGGGTTCTTCATAGGATGAGACAAGAGGTCTCGTTCTAACTTCTCTCTTTCTGATCTAATTCTTTTGATTTCACTCGTATTTTTCACCGAAGTGTTGCAAGCTTCTGCGTTGCTATCAACAGCATTACAGTCGTTCTGAATGCCATTGAAAATTCTATCGTTAGATCTGTTAGCTTCATTTATGTCTGAAGCCTTTGCTTTTGATCTCAGCAGCTGCGGCGACAATGGATCACGTTCTTGTTCATCGCTATCACTTGGGCTGTAGTCTTTATCATTAACATCATCATCAGAACACTCTTCATTCATAATTATTTTTGCAACATCCTTTATTCGAAGTTTTCCTGCCATTGCTTTATTTCAGCTTCTGTCTCGCAAAACAGCATTTCAAAAATGAAGAACTTCCATTCGTACTACATTACTGTGTATCAATCATTGTTTACAGCTAGAGAAGATTATAACACCCATCAATGGCGCTGCTATTGTTTTGGGAAGATTTAGCGCTATCCAGCAGGAGACAGAGCTGCTTGTTCCAGACGATCTCTTCTAGATCAAAGGCAAAGCGACGTAAGCGGCAGTTACGTCGCTTTTGCTTTGGCGGCTGGAGCCAAAAGTGCAGTTACGTCGTTTTGTAGAATAAAAACTCCACAAACCGTTTGAAGTAGTCCGACGATACTTTGTAGGAATAAAATATGACCCATCCCAAATCGGTCTTTGCAAAAATCGGCGAAAATCAAAATTTGTTAGTTACGTCGTTTTACCTTTGGACGGCAGAATAGCTGTCGGCCACATCAATACACTTTTAATCAGTCTTTTGATGCGGCTGATAACAATTATTGTTTTTCTTTTTGTTTGATAATCGTTTGATGTAGCTGACAGTAAAAGTTGGTAGTTTTGCCTCGCATCGTTTCTTGTTTGCTTGAATTTCAATGAAAAAAATGCATCTGGCGTCAATTGACGTACTTGGTCCTTCTAAGTAGTACTACTGATTACTTTACAGCTGATCAGCTCAAAGCGTAAAAATTAAAGTGGATTAAGCACTTCATAGAAAAATAAAAGTCCGCAAAAGTAAAATGAAAAGCTTGCAATTGACGTCCTTCTAGTGTTAAACACAAAAAGTATTGTGGCAATATTTTTTGCGGTCGCAAAAACCGGTCACACACATCACTACTGAACAGGTGAACAATGACGTAGATGTTCTTTGATACAGTGTTAGGGCATCTGAACTATCGTTATACTGTAGGAAAAAAAATCAGACAATTTTAAATATGTCACTTTGTTTACAGCTGTTTTTAGTTGGCTATTGTGGCTCTGCCCATGCCATTAAAATGCTCGTTGGCGGAGGTGCCCTGAAGAGAGCTTTAGATCACCACCAGCATCAAGCATGCAATATTGCAAGAAAATAATATACGAGGCATTTGGCATCTGCAAAAGATTTTCCACTTCCACTCAAATCTCAGATTTTTGCAGGTTTTTGCTATGCATGGTGTGGTCAACAATAATGTAAGAGGCATCGACAATTAATATAGACCTATAAAATAAATACATTCACTTTTGAGCTAAATCAAATACCATAGACACTGACGATCGCTATTACATTTTCCCGAGAACCTTTAGTTTTAAAGTAAAAGTAATTATAGCAAACGGCTGTCAATATAATAAGCAAGTCCACAGAATATTTAAGACCATGATGCTTGAATGACTCTGTTTGCTAGTTACAATGGGGCAAGATCAATAGATAAGGTACGTTTCGGAGAATGAGACGAAACCAAAGAAAAAAATAAATTTAGAACAAAAACATGCCACACGTAAGAGAAAGTGTTGCTACCAGCGTAGGTTACTGGTGTGACTGCTGCTATCACAGTCACACGATTTTGGGGGAAGGTTTTAGCGCACAGCGTAAACTCAATCGCGGTATCAAAGGGCACTCTCGATGATTGAATCAAATGTAATTCCGAGACAACAAAATCCAATCGAATCATACATGAATGGCGTCGATACTGTGACAGGTTTTTGTATGCGACTTTCCGAAGCGATTCAACTTTATAGCAGACATACATTTCATCAGTATTTTGATTTTGAAAAAGTCTCAAATGACTGGAGTGCCGCGGTTTTATAGTGATGCAAATTTACGAGGTTCTTACGTGAGCACGTGAAAATAGACAAAGAAAACTTCATAGAGAATGACTGTCCTAGATCTTTTTTTTTGGTGTTGTTGTACTTGAAATTACAACAGTACGTCTCTAGCAGCTTGTTCAAATGGAAAGAGGCCCTGCAGTTTAATCAGGGCGAGAAACAGTTTCAATCGAAAATTTTATGAAAGGATTTGTCGGTAACAACTAGAACACTACTACTACATTCTCTTTTTTATGGTATGCTTTAAAGCCATCAGTAACGCACAAGGGAACTTTGCATTGTTTGCACCCGATCGTTGTCATGGCTGAGCGAATTTTCCACGGGGTTTTTTGAAGAGCCAGCTTCTTTTTGAGCAAACTTTACATTCCAGTTGAGCATGGCGCTTAGTGGCATTTACCTCGGTGTGCTCCGGGAAGTGTCGGTTGCTGACTCGAACGGGTGAAGGAGAAACACCTTCCGCTAAAGCACGAGGACGTCCACAAACAAAGGTAATCAATCCCTGCCCACAAGAAATCGCTCAGGGGCATCGATCGGTCGTAGCGTCCATTCTGCATTTTGTAGAGCTTATGGGGGTTGACCAAGGCCGGACTTATCAAATGGAAATACAGTTTCTTCGACCATTTCACCCTATTGCGGTTGAAAGAATAGTACTTTAACATCTGATCACTATTGTCAACGCCACGCATGTGCTTGCCCTCAATATGCGACCTCCCGGCGCTTTCACCGAAAGCGTGGTAATTTCTGACGTATTCTTCGTAGAAAGCACGACAACATCGCGTTTATCATGCCATCTAGGACGAGGATAGGCCCTGCCTACATGCCACCACTTTGCCTTGGGATATATTCTGCATGAAAAAAGTCTTCGGCATACCTCGTCTGGTAATCTGGCATGTTCCCATTGCTAAAGTATGCTTTGCATACCATTCATGAAACAGCTGAATCGAAGTACAATACCGATCTACACACAATTCATGACTCTATAAAGGTAGTCCCGCATGATCTCGAGTACTATACCGTTCACCGAACTTGATTCCTCTGAAATAACCTTGAAACAACCTGTTGCAGCACCCCGTTGCAGAGTCACATACTTTATTCAGCTTGAGACCAGGTTGTATGAGCGGAAAGCAACCCGACTCTTGAACGGACAGGTGGCCTCGTCAAGACTGACTTCTTTTCCCTGTTTGAACAAAGCTTTGAATCTCGACAGCAAGCGATCTATAAACGGCCTTTTGTGTCGCGGAAGAATCCTGAGAGGAGCTGTTGTCAACGACATGCAAGAACTTTAGGATATCGGTTGCGAGACATACGTCCCATAGAGACTTGGCCGCAGTAGCGGATGTGTCGACCCATAATGTTTAATTGAAGGTTTTTGGCCAAACTTCATCATAAATAGCAAACCAAAAGACCTTTTCATTCTGCTGGTGCCATTGAGAAGCGTATCGATTAGTTTCTGTAACAACTTCTTCAAAGAATTCGTCGTCAAGAAACAGCTGGACAACATCCACTGGCTTCATATCAGTCTTTGTATCCGCAAGTAATGTTGGCAACGGCCAATAAAGTAAGGTGCCACTGCAGCGGATGGCGGTGGCAGATGCTGACGGCGCGCCCAGCTGTCTTGAACTCCTCTGCATGGCATGGATGACTGATGGCTTCGCACTCTTGCAGGAGAGGGACGCAAAACTCCCTCATCACCTGCAACACAAATTTTACTGTAAGTTCTAGCAATATATCTTGGATCACTTCTTTACAAGCCAACCAGCACAGCTCTGTAGTACCCTGTTTTGATTCCGCCGCACATTCAGGAGCGACTGCTTTATCAAAATCAGTTCAAATTATGCCTCAAATTAGTTCTGCACTCCCCTCTCTGCAAGTAAAGATTAAGAATACAGGTCAGCCAGCAAAACATTGTTGTCCTTGGTACACCAGTTATCTCAGCTAGCTGGCGATGACTAATGTTTAGAGGTTGCTCTCTAATTTTTCTTAGGACAACAATCCTTTCCGCAATTGTTATTTCTTTTCGTGACATTTCTGCTTGGAACTTCACAAAATTTGCAACAAAACACAACAATTACCATGTCCAAGGGCATGAAATGACAAAATAAGTAGCGCCTGTATTGTTCAATTGTTACATAATATACATGTAGTTGGCTTTGTGATATTGAGTTTTACTACATTACAAAGGCGGTTTTGCAATTACACCGGTGTATGCGTAACTATAGTTGTGGCCCGATTAAGCAAAATAGTGGCCCGATTATGCGAATTTAACGTAGTGCATTATCTTTTTAATTGGATTTTGTTCTTCACCATTTGGCCCAATCAAACGGCTGACCCGATTAATCGGCGGCCCAATTAAGCGGAATCTATTGTACATTAATATTCAGTCTTAATACGCTGACACATCTTCGCCTAATTAGAAAGCAAAAATAATTTGAAGAAAATCTTATCTCGAAATTCGCTAACTGCTTTCCTTTGTTGCAACCACAACTGCAATATAGTTGAACAATGAATATTTATGATGCAATAACGCTATCGATGCACTACTTATTCAATTGGATTACTTGCCTAACTTTATCACAGTATTCAGAAATGAAAAAATTTAGGAATCTGCAATAAACATTCCAAGTCTTTCAAATGATCAAAAGCTTTTTTTTATTTTGAAAAGTATTGCGTTAAATTTTCACCTGGGGAACCGCTTTTTATTTTTTGCAATAACGAAATCAATGCAGAAAATTTCACTTGGCATAAACAGCATGTAGTAAAAATGGGAAAAGTTATTTTTTTCCAGAGGACATTCGTAACAGAATGGCAAACTTTACACTACTCATATACAGTAAATTCCGCTTAATTGGGCCGCCGATTAATCGGGTCAGCCGTTTGATTGGGCCAAATGGTGAAGAACAAAATCCAATTAAAGATAATGCACTACGTTAAATTCGCATAATCGGGCCACTATTTTGCTTAATCGGGCCACAACTATAGTTACACATACACCGGTGTAATTGCAAAACCGCCTTTGTAATGTAATAAAACTCAATATCACAAAGCCAACTACATGTATATTATGTAACAATTGAACAATACAGGCGCTACTTATTTTGTCATTTCATGCCCTTGGACATGGTAATTGTTGTGTTTTGTTGCAAATTTTGTGAAGTTCCAAGCAGAAATGTCACGAAAAGAAATAACAATTGCGGAAAGGATTGTTGTCCTAAGAAAAATTAGAGAGCAACCTCTAAACATTAGTCATCGCCAGCTAGCTGAGATAACTGGTGTACCAAGGACAACCCTGGCACGGATACTGCAAGACTTCGGATAGCTGTAGGCACGGATACTGTAATGCTTTTACCTAGTTGATGTGGGCAGATTTTGATGACAGATCTTTTTGATTTTGACCTACAGATTTTCGCAAATGTGTTTTTGTTGAAGAATTTTATTGTCGACCAAGACAACGCGGCTAAAATTTTCAATACAAACAGGTAGCCCCGCGATATCAAGAGATTTTATAATTCTAATGCAACGAATGTTTATGCATTCGTAATACCCCTTTAGTTTTCTCATTAAACCAATATCGGCTGCTTGCTCTCGAGATCGCATTATTTTGGTGATTATTTACGATTTGCAACCATAGGTTAAAAAAGCAACAAAAAACCGATTTAAAGATTGTAAGCTTATCATGTTTTCTGTAAACAGCTTTCGTTTTTTGAAAACTTAAAGTAGAAACTGATGCGTTAGAGCAGCGTGGTCCAACTTCATTTTATCGCGGGCCAAAAAAAGCTCTTAATTTATTTCGCGGGCCAATTTCAGAAGATCAACAAAACTATTAGTTAGTGTGTCAATACCTTGCCTGCGCTCAGCCATCTGATACTCGTATATAGGGGCAGGTCACTAAATTCAGCATTTAGCTCATCCAAAAATGAAACAAACCTTCGGTGTTTTTGAGATTTATTTCCGCCTCTTATTAGATTGACCATCTTGACAACACTTTGCATTTTATTCATCATTTTCAGTACTTTTCCGCAAAGCGCTTCCTGGTGAATTACGCAATGTTAAGTAACGCAGTTAATTCCATTTTTTTAGTAATCCAACTAGACCAGTTTTGCTTCCCCTCATGGCCTTTGCGCAATCTGTAACTATGCAAGAACATTTTTTGAATTCTCCGAACTCGGAAACAGCAGTGTTTATCGCTTCATATATATCAAAGCCTTTTGTTCCACCTTTTAATTGATGAAGTGTTGACAATTCTTCCTGCACTTCAAAACTTTCATCCACCAGTCGAGTAAATATCATCAGTTGACTAACATCAGTCACATCAACGCTCTTATCCAAAGCCACTGAGAAATAGGTACAATTTTTCATCGCGGATTTCAGTTTAGAAGTTACGTGTTGACTTAAATCCGCTACTCTTCTTGCCATTGTCTGATGGGACAAACACACCGTTTTAAATTTTTCTGCTATTTTTTCTTCACCAAATGCCTCCGCCATTTTAATTGCCAATGCCACCCTCTCGAATTGGCTTCATTTTTTTGGCAAGAAGGAGTGCAACTTCATATGATGCTGCTAAGCTAATCTTTTGACAGGTTACAAAATTTAACATCCTACTGACTTGCTTCTCTTGTTTGTCTTTGAGACTCTGCAAAATATTCTTTCTTTCCTTCCTTCATATTTTTCAAAGTTATGTTTGTGGAGAGTGTCATAATGTCGCTTTAGATTGTATTCCTTTGTAGCTGAAACTGTCATTTGGCATATTAAACACAGTGGTTTTCCACTGTTTTCAATAAATAGATAAGTTTCCTCCCACTTCTTAAAAAATGTCCTTTCTTCTGTTTTTCTTTTTTTGCAACTACTCATCTCTTAGTTTTACAAAACTGCGTGTTGATTAGAGTGGAATATTTAGTCTGAACTTCCAAAACTAGCCTCTTACTCCATTGCTCAATGGCTGCAAAACAAGCTCATAAAAATAGAAGTAAATAGCTGTTTGTTATACAATAAAAAGACCACTATACGATAATTTGTGTCACTGTTTTTTCGATAATGGATATTATGAAAAAATAAGCAGCAGCTATCAAAATGAAAAACAATTGGCTGCTATTCGTTGTATAAATATAAAACATTACCACAGAAGTTATAAAATAGCTTTGAAGTTAAATTATTAAATGAAGCCTTAAAAAAATCTTATAGATCTAAACGTTCTAATTGCCGTAACTGTTCCTGGCGCTTCGCGGGCCAAAATTGGCCCGCGGGCCTGCAGTTGGACCACGGTGCGTTAGAGTATTGTACTTGCTATACCAATTCTAACATAGAATTCTTTGCTCCGCCTAAAATCGCCTACAAATATGATCCCTAGAACTTTCCTAACTGCATCAAAGTTTTCGCCAAACCTGTAGATTCGCCTATCAGGTCTTGAAACTGTAATATGTTCGGTTTTTTCTATGCTTACTTTTGTCCTAGTTTTCACACAACCAGACGAAAACAAATAAATTGCATATTGGAGGTCAGATTTTCAACGGGTTGCAATTACTACATTATTTGCAAAAAGCAATGTTTGATGTCATTATCTTTCAAGGTACTTCTGATCTGCTTTTCCAGACATCAATAATTCAAATATGGTTTCAATACAGTGAGTCAGGTTACATGTGGTTCTGGGACAGAGCCCATAAAAAGATTGAAGTTTTTGAAAAAATTGATCATTTATTGACTTAGATTTTCTGTGCTTTTGCCAACTTCGACTGCGGAGAACGATAAACCAGGTGTGTCTGCGTTTTTATCATTTTGCCATAATTAACACTAGAACCGCCAAGGTTTTGTGTTGTCGCGAACAGCCAAAAGCGGTCATTTTGACCGCTAGTCTTACGGTCGATTATTTTGTATAAACTAATTTGTATTGTTCATGTTCTGGATCAAGATAGTGACTAACATTGCTTTTGCAATAGTTAACCGTTCAAAAACGATATTCTTACCAATTTTTGCTTCAAATATTTACTCAGTTAATAAATTACACATAATATTTATTGGTTTTACTGCATTTCCATAGCATAAATAACGCATTCAACGAAACTGTTTGCTGTGCAGTTACCACACACGGTGCTGTTACATTTGTGACAGCAATTCTAGGTTTTGTTTTGTTTTGCAGTTCACAGCAACTTGACACTGCTTCCGTTTTAGGGATTTCTTGCCAGCAGTACTCAAGCCTTGTGCAGGTGCAATTCTTCTGCTGCTTCTTTCAGCGATGTAGTCTTCTCTTAGCTCACAAGCAAGTTTGAAGATGAAATCTCTTCTTGAAATAGAATCTCCCGTTTTCTTCTTATATAAAACAAATGCGTTGATGCAAGCTAAATCCAAGATATTATAAAACACTGCAACCGGCCACCGGCGCGTACCAGCTTTTACTGAGTACTGGCGAGCCATTTGATCTGCTACATCTAGCCATTTGATCTGCTACATCTAGCCATTTGATCTGCTACATCTAGCCATTTGATCGGCTACATTTGGTTTTGTTGTAAAATTCAATCGTTTCTGGCTTATGTTTTTCGTTGGCTTGCATTGATAGATGGTTAGCGTGGCAACACCATCTGTTTTCAAGAGCACTCTTCTAACTTTATTTAAAAAAAAAATCCGAAACTAACGCAAACTTGTCAGCTTGTAAACGTATTGACCTGGTGCTGCACATACCCTTTTGCAATTCCACCGCCGTCCCTGACAATATTCGTAAACTTTACTTGTCCGAACGTGCCAAAACATTTCGATAAGTCTTCTTCTGTGGTCTACAACAGGGGTCTCCAAACTTTTTTGAAGGTGGGCCAGATAATAAAGAAACAATATCTTCGAGGGCCGGACAGATTATACAAAGTTAAAATATGATATTATAATTGACTCGAAACAAACAAATAAATAGAACTTCGATGATTTATTTTGCTTTGTTACATATAAATGTCATAAAATGACATCAATCACTTGGTAGAGTTCAAAGTGATTTAGTTATAATCACTAGGCCTACCTCAATGGGAAGTATGTACTTGTTTCTTTCCAGAAATAATTTTGTTCAGCTGTGGCTCAAAGTTTGTGGTTCCTATCACTAGCAATGATTCCAAATGTTCATCAGACAAGGCAGATCTGTAGCAGGATTTAACATATTTCATCTTGGAAAATGTTTTCTCACAAGATAGGTGGTACCAAAAACAGAAATTAATCCAAGAGCAAAGTTTTTTAAATGCATATATTGAGCTCTTGGAAGGCACTTGTAGAATTCTATAAGTTCCACTTCCTTGTATTTGTTCTTCAACATGTCATTGGATTGAAGGTCAATTACTTCCATTTGAAGTTCAGGTTTTAACAGTTCAGCCTCTGTCTGAATTGCAGCTTTAGGGTTGAAATGATATCATGTGCAAATTTGCTTGGGAATGGCAAATTTGCTTCTTGATTGAACTGTTCACAAACTGGAAAGTGTGGAAAATTATCTCTGTTTAATTGGGTCGCAAAGAGATCAAGTTTTTGCCTAAAAGCTTTCACCTCAGTGTACATATTGCAGAGAAATGAAGTTTTGCCTTGTAGTCTGAGATTAAAGTCATTCAGGTGTGTCATCAGGTCTACACAAAGTGCCAGTTTCCATAGCCACTCAACATTGGTGAGTAGTGGTTCAGGGTGGTTGTTTTCATTTAAGAAAATTTTAATCTCTCTTCTAAGTTCAAAAAAACGTGAAAGAACTTTCCCACAACTGAGCCACCTAACAGATGTGTGGTAGGGTAAATCAGTATGTGCTGCTCCTATTTGTCCAAAAAGTCACGGAATTTTCTGTGTTTCAGTCCATGAGAGCGAATGTAATTTACTGTAGAAACACTGGATAAGTTTAGATTTTTGGCACAGAGGGCTTGCTGGTGAATAATGCAGTGGATAACCATGGGCTTCGAACATCCCACAGCTTCAACAGCTCTGTTAATTTGTCCAATTAACCCCTTTCCTGTTCCACACATATTTCTACCACCATCCGTTGCAACACACTTGAGCCCCTTCCAATCCAGGCCATGCTGTGTCAGAGATTTGTGAACCTCTTTAAAAATATCTTCACCTGTGGTTGTCCTATGCATACCGAATGAATATCAGCAACTGTGAAGTGTCATTTATATCAGTTGACTCATCAAGTGCAATAGAAAAGTACTCAAACTCCTTAGATTTGGATTTTAGTTGACACATGAGGTTGCTCCCAATGTCTTCCACTCTACGAGCAACAGTGTTTGCAGAAAGACTAATAGTCTTAAATAAGTCAACCAGTGTTCCCTCTAAGGTTTCAGTAAGTGTGAATCCGCCGGCCGCAGTGCGAAATCCCTGACAACCCTGCGAAAACCGCCGGTCAAAATTTATATCCGTCGAAAATGGCTGCATTTGTGCTGGAAAATTACCATCAGATTAGATGTTTTTGTAGTGTCATTCAAACAACATCATATACTCTAAGCCATAAGAGTATAAATATCTAAACGGATGAAAATTTTCTTATAAAAGCGAAAACAGCTACTGCGGTGGAGCAACCTTGTAGCGTTAGCGTGTGATAATCTTTGTTGTGACCGGTAATTAAGTTTATGCGTACACCAGTCGAGTGTGACATGACTACGTTACGGATTCGATCCCGACATCGAAAATGTGCGCACTTTTATTGAAAAATCAACTCCCGCCCAAGGCGATTTTTCTTCTTCTTTTGGCTTTTTTCTTTTGAAGATGCTATTTCAGATTGTTGTTTATCTTTCACTGTCCATTGCATGCTCCACCATCAATCCCGCATTTTCGTAGACAAGCGTTGTGCAGATGGCTAGATTGATATGCTCGGAAAAAAAACAAACAGTTACTGGTAATAACAAGTTAAAGCGATTACAGCTCAAAGTGAAGAAAAAGAGAAGAAAAATATTTGACGTTATCCGTAACATATGTTCAAAAAGTACAACTGAAATTGGCTGTGACAGAAAAACGTCCTGACTGAACACCAAATTAACCATAAGCTTATTTGTTTGCAATACATACCATATTACACACAATTTAGTGTAAAAACAATGTGGCTGACGTCACTTTGGTTTGCGTTGGTCCACGGTGCCTTATTAGGAAAAACGACATTGCGATAACTTGAAGTTTTGTCAGACTTGTATACTCGGCAAACTGGTTATTTAAAGTGGGCTATTAGAAAGAATCGATTTTTACAATGTCACGGTCCTTGAAATTCTTTAAATGTGGGAGACTACTGTGAGTGAAAATCTAAAAGCTTTCGTTTTCAGTCGACCTGCATTGGAAAAATTGGCTTGCTAAGTAGTGAGAAAATGTGTCGTTACAGTTTTTGAATTCCTACACCAGTGGGTGCAATTGATTTCTCTAAACAGGCAGCTGCACAAACGTCAATTTTTGAGACTTTTTTCTCATCGCAGGCCTAATTCAATACAGTGGATTCAAGCGAAGACAAAGCAACGATCTCGTGTGATCTCGATCTCGTAATTACCTCTTCCAGCGCACCACAAGCATTACTAAATCACGCTCCGCACTTAAAAGTAGCCAGCTTAAACATCAGTGATGAGGGTCGTTATAAAAATTTGATAATTTTACCACTAACTGCCTAAAAAGTACTTAATCTAATACACCAAACTTGTCCCAGTATAGTACCCCTTGCAGTATTTGCAGCACGAAGATTAAAAATTTCGAAAGGTATAGCTGAAAATTTTTATTTCTATCCAGATAAAAAAAATGTATTCCACTTCCAATGTATTTCTACTTCACTATTGACACGAATGGACTTTTCGTAAATCACTAAAAATATTTAGCCTACATACGCACATAATTTACATTTGTACCTGACTTTTGTCCCTATTGCGTAAATAACAAATAATGTCAGCTTTACGCTTAGCTGATATGCGTTGTACAGGCGTTAGAAAGATTAGGGCTATAGAAAGCTAGCACATCTTTTTATTGCGTTCTGTCGTTTTCGTTATTCGGCACAATCCCAAACAAGGGACTTCCTCTATCCGCCACCCAGAGGACGCGCCTCTACGCCATGCAATGCCAGCGCGAGGAAAAAATTTATAAGGTGAAAAGAGGAATGCGGATGAGAAAATTTTGAAATTATAGTATTACATAAGGGATGATAGAGGCTCCGAATATAGGTAATAGACGTTTACGTTGGCAAAAGGAAATCCAATGATAAGAAAAAAACTAAACGAATAGATCGCTTAGTTCGTCATCTTCCGATTCGTCACATGCGGTGAGAGAGAAAGAAACGAACCTCCGGTCTTTCTTCTCCTTCCATATTTTATAGACCCTTTCCAAAAAAAGATCTTCATCTTCGACTTTTCTGCCACCACATCTCACCAGCATATCCAAAGCCTTTGTCTCCAGCCTGTTTCTGCAAAATGTTTAATACGGATTTAGGCAAATACTTACCACGTTATATTTGATATTTGTAAATTCTTTTTAGGTTGGCTATAACAATAAAATTTGCTGCAGTAGACTATAACAATGAAATAATAATGTTAAACGTAGACTTTAATTTGGTTTAAAAGTTAAGGCAAATGGGAAGCATAAATGGAATTCTAAAGCTACTCGTTTAAAAATATGCATCTGGAAACGCTTAATGATTGCAAAAAATGTTCTCAAACTTTTTTTCATTAATATGTTATTTAGCTAATGGCGCATTTATTTATGCTCTTATGAAGTCAAATGCAACTTGCTCCGGGCTTATTTTGTCATTTCATCATACTCAAAAAATTACCATTGTTTATTTTTAAGCAGGTTCACCAAAGAAAATCCTCTTTCTGCTCCAGCACTAGACGCCGCAAAAACTCGAGCAATATTTGCTAATATAGCAAAAGCATGGTTGCTTGAGTTCATGAGGGTCTTGTATACCTAAACATAGAACAAAGTTTTAAATTTTGAGTAGTGTTCTTAAAATAAGGTTTATTTGCTAGAACAGGGGTCGGCAAACTTTTTAGCCGGAGGGCTGCATTGACCATTCAAGAGTGGCCGAGGACCGGTCCTTAAAACCTTGCAATGTCTGCATACTATGCAAGAGCTTGCAGTAGCTAAAGATCTTGCCGCAACCTTAACCTGTCGTAACACATGGCTTTGAAAATGACGGTGTCAAAAAAAAAAAAGGTCATCACTCTATTTGGACGGTAAAAGCGTCAAATTACACTGAGATATGCGTAGCAGCTCTTTCAATGGTCACTTTTTAACGTTTTTCGCTCTTTAGTACGGCTAGTGTGGCTACCCCTGTCATATTCAATTGGATATATGAAAGTTTCTACAAGTGTTCGCGGGCTGCACAGAATGCTCTGGCGGACCGTAGTTTCCCCACCCCTGAGCTAGACAAATTAAAATCTGCGTTGCCTTATGGATAATCTTGCATATTAGAACCAAGCCTAAGTTCGAACAATATAACCTGCATTTTTTACCGTTTCCATGCTGGAGTGTCCGAGATTATGAATTTCGTGCTTTACGTATCTCCATTCGCCAATCAAATCTTTCGCAGGTGAAGATGCGCAAAGCAGTTGTTGGTATCTGCACAAAAATATTACATAGCATAAACCTAAAAAGGGTTTCAATTACGGATAAAGCAATTTTGTATTTATTAAAAACAGATAATGACGCTTAAATTAAATGTCAATTTTTGCAAAAGGCTTTCACTGGCAAAAATGTATTGCAACTGTGGCGGTTAAAAAAATCAGCGACTAATATTAAAGCTTGCTTTAATTTAAAATGTTATCTGTGACTTTTTAAATGAAGTCTGTAAAGCTTAGGGGGAAAGTAGGGTAAGGGCATTTAAAACGTTTGATTGGTCTACTAAACTAGGTTGCTTATTTTATTCTGAGTATTGGCCCCTTCAAAATATCATTTTTTTCAGAGTAAAAATACAATTCTTAAGCTTGTAGTGATGATGATTTGATTTGCTGACACCTAGAGTGGAATCGCTTTTTGAGCTGCCAGACGATTGCATTCACAATCCGAGTGGTGTTAACAACGATCTAAAAACCTTCTTTCGTCATCGTCTCATTCTTTCTGTAGGCACCTACCTCGCAGCAGTGATCAATTGTGCAAAGTTTGATGAGGCTAAACCTTAATTTTATCTCCGCTTAAGACCATGATAAGTTTGTCTAACCGCGGTGATGCATTATGTTTTCCACTAAATTTTTATTTTTAAAAGATAAAACTTTTTACGCGTCTCCATTTTTTTGTAAATGGGTAGTATAAACAAATAAAACTAAGCTTAATTAAGTAACTAAAGATGTTACACATATTGGGCTGAATACTTTCTAGAAACTATGTAGCCTACTTTTTCTGCAGAAGGCACACTTCTGAGGCCCCAAAGTTTTTCCTTTCCTCGGCGTTCAATGGAATTGAAGCCGGGTCCAGAATTTTGAAGCTTTTCATCACTTCTTTTTCAGGAAATCTGGTCTTGAATGAATGTATGAGGTGTTCAACCTTAAATACAAAAGTTTTGCTGGTTTAGTCTCCGTAGCTTTATTGTCGTTGCAGCTGACGGTAAAAATACAATTCTTAATAAAGTAGCTGAAAACAGTAAACTAAATAAAACTTTTCTAAAATCATAGAAAAGACTGGCCATGCATCGTGATCGCGACTCCAGACAAATACATTGTTTCAACCAATTAATCAGCTCTTTTCAGTGCAGTTAGTAACTGCGACCAAAAGTTCATTTTTCAGCAAGAATATAATTGCCACATCAAATAGTTTTTGCGTAGAACAAAGAGTGTCTGCAGTTGTACATGCTGCTGGCTTTGGCTGTAAAAATTTCATGGTTTCGTTTTGCCTTTGGTGTACCAAGTAAATCAGATTTAGAGAAACTTTTGGGCTACTTGAAGCTTCATATCGTCAGTAAATTTTCTTGCGCCGCTTGCATTCACTTACAAACGTCAAGGCAGATTCTGTAAACTTTTGGACCACTTCTTCTGTTTCGCTCCTGTCTGCTGTTATCAACACTCCTCCAGACCGTAACTGCCGACCAGCTGGAGCTAAATCAAGCCGCCCGGCCTTGAGGTTTGACAGAGCTTTTTGAACGTTTGGTCCCCATGTGACTCGGCTGAGAGAGCAAAGATACGAGCTTGATAAGGCATCGCAAATCTAATCAATGGTTTCAGCGTTAAAAAGATTCCTTAGCTCCATGTAAAAATCTGTCGGCATTTTTACTGAAATTTTTTCTTTACAAATTTTAATTGTTTACCTGATCGAATTTTTGTTTAATAGCATTACTGTTTAGTTTTTAGATGAAGTTACATTCACAAAAGCAATCATGAAACACTAGGTTGTGGATGCTGGACAGCGTCAAGCATCCACAAACTGTGAAGCAAAATCAAAAACTCTTCCAAAATAACCTATTTTTTGCTAAATTTTGACCAATAACCACTTTGCAAATTAAGCTTTTAAAATCAAAGATTGATGACTAATTACTGCCTAACAAAACTGTTTCAGTAAGAACTAGCCATATCCTATTGATATCATACCGCTTCAATCCCAGCTTGAGCATTGCGAGGGCTGATAAATTCGCCTTGGAGATACATATTCAGTCTGTCGACATCAGTGAATATGTCTCGCAGAAAATGTAACAGCAAGAAGTTTATGCAAGTAAGAAATCGGGTGGTAAACCACTCGTTCGTAATCACAATCAACGACATTAAACGATATATAATATTGATGACGTAAACATATTCAAACAAGAAAAGAAACCATCAAGCACAACACCAGTGATTCGGGTAAAAATCTGCAAAAAATTGTGCGGTACAAATTAATAATGAATTATATCATTTATAGTCGTGAAAACCTGACTATTTGGTATGCCTTTGCTTCTTGAATTATTATTATTGGTTGAAAAAGTTTAGCTGTCCAAAGCAGTAAATCAATTGCCTTTACTCAAAGTAAAAGAAAATTTGTCATAAACTACCCGCAATATCCTGGGTAACACAGCCACCTCAACCTCAATTATAAAACTGAAATGACTCTAATCCAGTAAAGCACGGGTAGAGTCTACGTTCTTGAGACATTCACTGCACTCTTGTTCGTGTCTCGAGTTTACAGGGATTAGTTTACGAGCGTGGGAATAGTAAATACATTATATTTATTATCGTACATTGGACTGCCCAGAGAGGCGCTAATTAGTCCAGCGGTAGGAAAATCCCGACGAACATCTTCGCTGAAATATGCAACCAAGGTAAAGTAACAGCTACAGATAGCTCTCACTGCTGTCCCTCTTGATAACCAGCGGGTTGAGGAAACAGCAGTGATCTTTGAAAACTTTTCCTTGGTCACAGCCAGCACCGCCTCCAGGCCTTGTCTTCTAATTGGTGACCTAAAAAGTGAAAAAATGTAATCATCTATAATTAGCAATTTGTGACAAAAAGTTGATAGCACGTGTACTCAGGCTACATCCCATGTCATGTAAGTTTATATTGCTATCCTGAGCTAATCTCTTGAAATAAAGATTATTTGATTCTTTTGACTATTAGTGTTACCTGGATTGCATAAAGTCGTTTTTCTACTATTTTAATGTTACTTTATTGTTTTGTTTTAGATTTAGCAATCCGAATCTGATAGTGGTAGTGCTTTTTCTAGCATAACCAATTATAGCAAAAGTTACCTTGCAAAAAAACTATAGACCAAAGAAAGAAGATGGTCAAGTCTTTTAAACCTTTCATCTTTCTCATAGGCGTCCTTAACAGCAAGAGCGTGCTTGTGTGCAACGCAATGCTGTCCTATTAGAAAAGGAATTTCTTTCTAAACAATATAAAAAAATTTATTGAGTTAATCGCAAATCAAAACTATACTAACAGCAAGTTTTTTGCGTGTACATGTACACCTTCAATAGAACTCGTGGTGCTAAAATAAAATTGCAATAGCAATAGCGATTATGTCACCTTGTGCTTAAAGTTGTTGGTAAGATAAATTGTCATTTATTTTGTCTTATTTTATTTAAATTGTCGTGACAAAATCAATATATTACTCACCAAAGTTTTACTTCAAACAAACTGCGTTCATAATTAAAACTTTAGCATCGGTTTGTGAACGTGAAACTATTTGAATTGCATAACCTGACGTGGGATAAAAAATAAAATGTTGGTAGAAACCACTTACTTGCAACGCACAAACCACTCCTTTGCTTCTGCCTACCATCACTGATGCACCATCAGAAGTCAACATCACCAAATGATTGATAGGCAGATCATGGTGCTTGTAAAAGTCCAATATTGTTTTTGAAATGTCGTGGGCGGCCAAATTTTCAAGCTCAATGAGCTTGAGAAACCGCACTTTGGAGACATTCTGAAAAGAGAATGGACAATTAAATTTTTTTGTTTGTGTGCAAACAATACATCAAAACAGGATTAATGCGTAAAATTTGTGAGAGGAAAATTATTATTCTACCTATCTTTCATGAGATTTATCGCCTTTTGATAATGGTACAAGAACTGGTGATTGCGAACGAACCTCAATAACATATCGGACAAGCATAATCAAATGCTTGGTACACGTCAAGTCCGTTGATTCATCAATGATGAGTGTGTGGACTTTGACCTGCCTGAGCTCGTTAACTCTTTCGCTCCCGCGATCATCGATTGATGATCTCGTGTTTTCAGTGGTTCCCTCAAATTTCTCAACTTTGCCATTTCTTGCTCCCTCAACTTTGCCATTTCTTGCACAAAATATCAAAACTTTCGTGTTTCAAAATTGTAGTGACCAATTCTTTGACACCATCCATTTTGTATGAGATATGTTTGTTTGAAAAACCATCTTATGTCACATTTGTTGGTGGCATGGCCTGTTATGTGACGTAAATTTGGCACTTGTTTTAGATTTCAACCACATTGCATACACAAAACTTTGCCATTTCTTACACATAACATCAAAACTTTCGTGTTTCAAAATTGTAGTGACCAATCCTTTTTACACAATGCATTTTGTAATGAGATATGGCTATTACAAAAACCACTTTATGCTATATTTGTTGGTGACATGGCCTGTTATCCGATGCAAATTTGGCACTTGTTTTTTTATTTCAAACAGATTGCATATACAAAACTTTGCCATTTCTTGCACAAAATATCAAAACTTTCGTGTTTCAAAATTGTAGTGACCAATTCTTTGACACCATCCATTTTGTATGAGATATGTTTGTTTGAAAAACTACCTTATGTCACATTTGTTGGTAGCATGACTTGTTAAGTGACGCAAATTTGACACTCGGTTTAGATTTCAAACACATTGCATAAACTAAATTTCGTGGTTTCTCTAAGTAAAATCAAAACTTTCGTGTTTCAAAATTTTTTTGACACACCATTGACGGGTGGTAGTTGTTCAAGCACTTAACGCCCTTTTTTCATATGGGTATTGCCTCGAATTAGGCTTTTTTTTGTATCCCAAACAGCTTGCTTAGTTTTTCGTTTACCAACATAAAAACAAAAACTTTTCAAGATCAAAATTTTGTGTCATGTGTTCGAAACAACTTGGTGCTGAAGCCATAATATATATGCGACGTTGATATCAAGTCGAACACGTTGTGTTGTCCGACGGTTTGAATGCTGTAGATTGAAATGTCCGGCGTTATTTTCTCGAATCTTGACCGGGTTAAAAAGTAGCCATGCGAAACGGCACGTTAACACTAGAAGGACGGCAATTTTCAACTACCTAGAAGGGCGGAATGCGTCAATTGACGCAAAATTTTCAAAGCTGCCAAACTATCATGTCGCACGTAAAAAGGCACTTCAACTCTTAAAAATTTTTTTAATCAAAGATTGTTTTGATGTTTTATTGAATTAATGCAATCACATTCAAATAATAATGGCTCGTTTTTAATAACCAGTGGATGCGTGCTTCAACCCATGACTGTACTTATGCACACAGTTTACACTTTTTGGTTGCACATCTCCCACACACTGGTTTGTTACATGCTTGGCACATGTCAGTGGTGCGGTTTCTGCACTTTGAAGTGGAGCAGGTAAGGCGACGTTTTACAATAGGCCCAGCGTTTGCGTCATTGGGACTGCAATCTTTGTTTGCACTCCGTTTACAAGACACCTTCGTCGCACTTCCAGTTAGTTCTTCTGCTACCCTTTGGATGAATTCTCTACGACTGATACTGCTTTGGCAAACCTGCTTATAAATAATCCAGCTGTTAATAAGAGCCATGTCCACTACGTTGTAAAAAACATGCACAGGCCACCGCCTACTTGCTGCTTTCACCGAATATAGTCTTGTCATTTGGTCGTAAACGTCCACTCCCACTTTTGTTTTGTTGTAGTACAACACTGAATCTGGCTTCTTTTTTGGGTTTTTGTTCCTTGAAAGTAGAATATCCGGGTGCAAGCTGCTCAAAACTGCCACGTTTTTTGCTGCTTTGCACTGGTAGGATGTCAGTGTGATCGCGGTTTGGCCTTCATACCTAAACACTTCGGTTTCATGCAGTTCCTTTTTCTTCTTGCACTCCTCAGGGACATCTCTTCTATTCTGGCGCAATGTGCCCACAAGACTGCATTTTTTCTCTGCCAGTTTCAAAGCAAGACCAAGTGAGGTAAAATAATTATCGTACGTGACATTGTAACCCCGCTGGGAAAGCGGGGCCATGAGCTTCAGTACAACATCTGTAGGTACGCTCAAGTCACTGCTCCTCGTATCGTCTTTTCCCACGTAAGGAAAGCCGTTGAATAAGTATTTATTTTCAACATCAACTGCAAGCCAAAATTTTAGGCCAAATTTGTCAGGTTTATTAGCCATGTACTGGATGAATTTGCATCTTGCCTTACATGGCAGCAGCTGTTCATCGACAGTGATGTTCCATTGTGGGATGAATGCTTTTTGGCAGTTTGATATGAAGCTATTCCAGAGTTGGGAAGCGAGAGCAAATTTATCATGCAGAAGGTTTCTACGTCTTTCCGTCTTTAGGTCAAAGCGAAGAAATCTCATAATTTCAACAAACCTATCTCGTGACATGGTTTGTGAAAACATTTGACAACCCCACGACTTTCCCCAAAGGCTTTTAAGAGGGAAGTTACGTCCTCCAATCACGCCACGAGCAACCACCAACCCAATAAATTGATCTAATTCGTGCAATGTCACATCCCAAGTCTGATCTCCAGTTTGCCTTCGTCCTTCTTCAACTGTGCATTTTTTTATGTTTCTCAACATCGGTTCATCAAATAGTATCCGGAACGAAGAAACCGGACTGTCACTATCAACACGTCTTGTTGAATATGATGTAGGCCCAGGCTGAAACCGCAGGATATTCTGAGATTGTAAACGGCCCTGAGCAGCAGATGACACACCAATCTTTTGCCACCTTGACCCATCCCTACCTTGAATCATGCCTGGTACACCTTGGCCTTGCACGACGGAATGTGTAACTTGGTCATCATCTTCTTCGTCGCTATCTGATTCGTCAGATTCAATCGACGGTACACTGGCCAATGCTGTATTTACAGCTGGGTCGATAATTTCACTGTCAGAGCCATCGTCATCAGAGCAGTCTGAGGGAAGATTTTGCATGATTTCTAAAGCACGCCTTGCTGCAATTCTTCGTCTAGACATTTTTAGCAGTTTATGGTTAGCAGAAGAATTGAAAATTGATTAATTTGATACTAATTCCGAAATTAATTCCTAAAAATTGATACAATATAAAAAAAACACTAAAACATTTTAGATAAACTACTGAACCTTTCTTGCAATATGCCTATACGAAACTTCTCCCTTGTTCTGCAGTAAGTGTAAGCTGCATTGAAGTTACAGTAAGTACAGTATTTTACACTCCTTTTTTAGACCGAAAATGATTTTCCCACGCTTAGAAGTGCAGACAGCAGCTGTTTATCTTTTGTTCTCCACTGTTGGATATAATCTGTAACAGGCGGCGATGCGCTTTAATGTAAGGCTACCATTGTAAACCAGTATTGCGTCAATTGACGCACGTCGGCCTTCTAGGTAGTTGCCATTCCATTTCGCTTCACAGATAAGATAGAAACAAGAAATTTTGAGAGCATGTGGGCTTGGCCAAATTAGAAAAAGTCTGGGAATATGAGCGTGGTAATCCGCACATTTCGAAAATTATAAATGCGCAAAGGTGAAAAATGCGTCAATTGACGCGTTCCGTCCTTCTAGTGTTAATATCAAGACAAACATGTTTAGTTGTCCGGTGATTTCTGATCAGTTCCAAATGCATTTGAATGTCGTAGATTGAAATGTCCGGCGTTTTATTTCCTCCAAATCTTAACCGAATCAAAAAGTAGCCATGCGAAAAATTTTAAGTCAAACATGTTTAGTTGTTCGGCGGTTTCTGATCAATTTCAAATGCATTTGAATGTCGTAGATTGAAATGTCGGGCGTTTTATTTTCCCGAATCCTAACCGGGTTAAAAAGTAGCCATGCGAAAAATTTCAAGTCAAACATGTTTAGTTGTCCGGCGGTTTCTGATCACTTTCAAATGCATTTGAATGCTGTCCATTGAAATGTCCGGCGTTTTTTTCCCCAATCTTGACCGAATCAAAAAGTAGCCATGCGAAAAATTTCAAGTCAAACATGTTTAGTTGTCCGGCGGTTTCTGATCAATTTCAAATGCATTTGAATGCTGTAGATTGAAATGTCCGGCGTTTTATTTTCTCGAATCTTGACCGGGTTAAAAAGTAGCCATGCAAAACATTTCAGGTCGAATATGTTTAGTTGTCCGGCGGTTTCTGATCACTTTCAAATGCATTTGAATGTTGTAGATTGAAATGTCCGGCGTTTTATTTTCTCGAATCTTGACCGAATTAAAAAGTAGCCATGCAAAACATTTCAAGTCGAATGTGTTTGTTTGTCCGGCGGTTTCTGATCACTTTGAAATGCATTTGAATGCTGTTGATTGAAATGTCCGGCGTTTTATTTTCTCGAATCTTGACCGAATTAAAAAGTAGCCATACAAAACGGCACGTTAATATTAAGTCGAGTATGTTTGTTTGTCCGGCGGTTTCTGATCACTTTCAAATGCATTTGAATGTTGTAGATTGAAATGTCCGGCGTTTTTTTCCTGCATCAAGGACACTGGCAAGAACGTTCTAATTACATTTTCAGTTTTACAATGTAAATAGCCACAGTAAAGAATGTGTGACCTTAATTGACAGTTAACTTTTTCTTCGTGAACAACGAATGGCAGACGTGGCCCTTGTTTTAATCGAAAGCGCTAAATCAAGGAACATACAGTATAACGATTCCATTGTACGATATTTTTCAATTTTCGCTTTCAATGAAATTCACAATACACGAAACAAGTACCGGCACCGATATAGAAATCGACCGAGTTCGCAGCCCTGCTACAGTCTACTCTACAATGTAAATTAGCAACTGCTAATTATGAAAATTAAGTAAACACAATTGATAATTTAGTTGTTTTATGACATTATACATTATTCTGTTCACGAAACCGGATTACCATATTATGGTAGGGTAGCCTACAATTACTTACAATAATACCTCAGACAGTATGATTGAACAGTGACAATTAATCACATTGGCTAAAGTAACAAGTAACATCTTTTATAAGAAAAACAAAAAGACTTACTTGCGTTTGTTCATCACTAAAAGCGCTCGAAGCCAAGTGGGTCATTTTGTATTAACAGGTATAACGCTCACTACTAAATGAGTGCCACGCGAGCTTGCTCTTGCCTTTATGTCAAGAAGAATATCACTTTATTGCGAAGCCAAACGTTTTTGGCTAGCTGACGCCATTTTGTTGAGTTGGTAACGGTATTTCTACAAATAATAAAAGATAAATATTATAAATAAACGACAAGAAAAGATAAATATATTTTTAATGCTTGAAACATGTTTTAGCCTAGAAATCTAGAAAACTATGACTTCACAAAAACATGTTTTAAAGTTGTAATAAGCCTCAGTTTTTTGAATTATGAGTGCTTATATATATTTTGCTAACAAATCCACAGCTGTTTGCTTCATATCACATTTTGTGACAGTTGGTTGTACAAAAATAGAAAGCTGTAAATGGACAATACTCAGTTTGGGCTTTTTTTGTAAAAAAAGCAATAAATCTCTGAAAACGTACCTGCAGACATGCTCTGGTCAACAATACAGAAGGACTAGCCAACTTTTCGGAACGAGTCGTTGAAAAAAGCGATATGATAATTAATGAAGTTGTTTTGCAAAATTCGTTACTCAGCTTAGTTTGGAAGTTATCTAGATAACAGTGTTTGCGTTCGAATGAAACTGTAGCTGTTAATTTAATATCAACATTTGCCAATGTTTCGACAAATATTTCATATCAGGTAAATCGGAACTAAGAGATGTAAATTATGATTGGGTTCTAAATAGCAACTGTAAACATTTGAATGTACGTAATACGGCTGGTTCCAGCTTTGCACAAGCATAGTGTTGGACAATCTTGCGCAATTTTACCGCAGAACGACATAAATTTGGCATGTTACATCAATGCAAAAAATTTTAATTTATATGATGTAAATATTTTGTTTCATTGTTACTTGTAATTCATTGTAAACAAAGCAAGTCCCCTCTTTTTACAATCCGTTGCAAACACTGTTAATAATCCGATGTGCAAACAATGTAGGTCGTCCAGGCAGATTTAATTGTGCTATGAGCAGTGGCATTAAAACAACAAATGTGGTTTTACCCACACAGAGAGCGATTGCCGCCTACGACAATTGTCATTTTACTCTGGAAACGCGTTAAGGTTGAAAACTAAGGTGTTGATGTCCGGCGGTTTTTTTAAGGCTTCACTGGCATAGAATAAGATCTGTAGCATATAACAAACATTAACCTCAAGTAGATTAAGGGCATTTGTCCGGCGGTTTTAGGGCATTTGTCCGGCGCATCATTGTGATAAGGGACGACTAACGCGCAGCGTGACATAAAAAATGTTAATTACAGAGCTGTGGGGCAATTGGCTGCTATGGTTTAGTTGGCGAGCCGGGAAACGCCATCCTCGTTGGAAACTTTGCAACTGAACTGCTTTTTCATAGCGATAAAGAGCTGGTTTTTAATCGTGAGATTTCGGGTTCATCGAGTAAAGTTTGTGGTAAAAATTCGTTGTGCCTGCAACACTGGCTGGGCTTGCCAGATATTGCGCGGGTTAGGCTGTTTAACGAAATAGATATGAGCTGTTTTTAATCTGAAATTTGACAGGAGTAAAAACTTGATATCAAACCCAACGTTAACAACAAGTCAAGAATGCTTAATTGTCCGGCGGGTTCTGGAAAGTATTGGAGGCATTGACAACTTTACGATCTACATGTCCGGCAGTGTTTTTCTCAATATTTAATTGTGGTTAAAAACAGGCTTTGCAATACGGCGTTAATATAGTGTCGACTATATTTACATGTCCGGCGGATTCTGGCAAGTATTGGAGACATTTAGATTGCAGGTCCGGCGGTTTTTTTGAATATTTACAATAGTTTAAAATCTGCAACGCGTCATTACTATCACATTGATGATGCAGCGAAAAGCATTGCCGCCAAACCTTGCGTGATAAAAAAATCTCCATTTGTTGATGCCATAGGTGTAGGAGCAAAACAATCAGTTTGTAACTTGACGGTTTGCGGTGCTGGGCATTGCTGCAAAAATGAGTTTAATGATTTTGCTATGAGAGTACAAGTAATATAGGGTTTACTTCCAGCAGCATGTGCTCGACACGTTGCTAGCGTCTCAGCTCTAAAGAGCTCAATAAAAGCTCGTGCTTCTGAAACTCTGAAGCAATTTTCCCCATGACAAAAATGTTCTTCATCATGAGCAACCACAGTCTTGACACCATTTTTCGAAACCGGGCGTTCGGGCCAGATTTGCGGTCCTGCTGGCCTGAATGGAAGTACTTCAGGGACTTTCAAAGAACACAAGGCTGGTCTGGCTTCGACAGCGTCATTGCAGGAAGCATCTACGCGTGGGTCGTGGAAGTCCATGTTGGACTTTTAAGAACTAAGGATATGTCCGACTGGTTACTTAGGGCGGACTATTACCATCACTCCCCGAGGTGTGATTTATATACCTTGTGAATACTGTATGTGTACATAATGTCTATATGTTGTATTGATGCATGTTTGTACTTTATTTCCAGCGAGCACTAACCCTTTGCTGCTGATTTTCACCGCTTGGATGCCTGGAGGACAAGCCCGAGATCGACGACGACATCTTCTTCCGTCCTTTTGCACGTCTCCGCTGGCTGCGCGTGCTTGAGGAGGGAAATTGTTTAGCGTGTCGCGTTTCGCACTTCATCGAGCTGCCATGCCAAACACCTTTTGTCCTTTTTCATATTTTTTTGTTAGCCTGCTTTCGGCGGCTCAGCACCTTACTCCCGCCGTTGTGTGTGATTCTAGTTTTTTTTTACTGTGCAAACTGAGTTTTGCTATTTTGCAACTACGTGCGTCCCTACTTTGACGACCAGCCAGTGTACCGTTGCTGCTACACCCATCAGTTAGACGATGTTACTGTTTATCTTACTGACGAAGTAATATTAACTGACAAAGTAATCTACAGTCATGTTTGTAGCCTCTCCTTGAAAAGTATCTTGCGCCAATAGTTCGCACGGCTGTTTATCTTAGCCTTATGACTTTCCGGCAATCTAGCCGTGGACTGATACTTATTATATCACTTATAATGTTCGGTTTAACCAATTTTGCCTGTAGTTGTTAGCGACTGGAGTAATTACCGGCGAAGGCTTATTTAACGCGAGGTTTCTACGTAGAAGAGTGAATGACAGCAGCATGAAGTTTAAAGATTATTTTAATCCACCCGTTGCGGTGTGACAGATTTAATTGATTTGAGAGTAATATTGCACCGTGTATTCGTGTGCTATTATTGCATGTGTCTAAAATCACACACACATATATTTTTCTTTTTTTAATAGAACCAGATAATGTTTATTTTTTCTTATGGTAGCTCGTTGATCGGCTTGTCTTTCTCGCCGTCATTTGTTTGCTTGTTGCTTTAGTCCATCGGGACGTGTGCAGCGACCTAGTTTTTCGTGACGTGTGCAGTAATTTTGTCATTGACCACGCGGTCTGAGATTTTCTGGTCTCTTTCCTCGCTGGACGTCTTGGCGGACGGTCGTGTTTTGGTTATGTCTGCCATCACTGCATGGATTCTACTGTTCTAACATGTACGCAATAAAAAACAATTACCGTGGTTTTTTCTTCACATTTGACTGCCGTAGTTGCCATCTATTAGGTATCATTCAGCACGCTCCAGTTCTAAGGAAAATCCTACAACATAACTAGTTTTGCTCATAGCTGCAGTTTTAAATACGGCGCATGTACTGATTTTGCTTGCTCAAAGAACTAATTCCCTTGAGGTGACAAATCCGGGTAGTACGAGGTTTCATCCGAGGCCTTTGTGGTCTCAATCCTTTCGTCCAAACTGTGCTTCTTCCCGAACCCAAACCTCTAAAATTTGACTCTGGTGAACCCGATCTAAACCTAGGTGACATTTATTTAAAAGCATTGAACCTAAACTGGAATTAACCCAAAAGAAATACATTTTGCTGAGGGTGGAACGTTATTGATTAAACGGTTCCTCTAGTGTCGTAGATCCATTCAGCAAACCCGCAGCCCTATTCGTGTAGTTGCATAGACTGCCTGACACAAAAGTATGATTTTGAAAAGTAAGCCTAAGTAATCACAATTTTATTTCGGATTAGTGCACGAAAGCAAAAAAAATCTATTGCCTAGTGAGACAATATATTGACTTATCATTAGAGCAAATAAGTCATAATATTGTTGTTAAATCGATGACAGTGAAAAACTACACTACATTGTTTCGAAGTTTATTAAAGACATTATACAGTCATGGAAAGACTTATTTTCTGTTTCAGATAATCAAAAATGACTTTTCGTTTTTACTTTAGACTTAGGCCTATATCCAAAACATATTTTGAAACTAAATGAACAGTAACCCAGAACAACTTATTAAATTCTTTTACACAAAGACCTAAAGTAATTATTCTCTTTATAGTTATGTCGACAGTTAAATTAGTTGCTCTTCTTCCTTTTCTCAGCCTAGTCGTTAAGTATGATCTGGATCTTATCCTTCTCACAGACACTCACCAATAATGATAAAGATCACATTGGCGGCATTTTTTGTAGTTATTGCATTTCCGCTGTCAATTATGATATTGTCAGGGGCGTTAAGTGGCTGACTGGTCTTCGAACCGAAATTGGATAGCTGTTGTTTTGCACTTTTTGTGTTCTGTTATTCTTTCGGAGAAAACTTTTCAAAATCGATATTTATGCTTATCAAATTGAAAACCTTTCGTTGGGAGATCAACTTTTTGAAAGCAATTGTTTTTTTTCGATTGATCAAGGTCTATCATTTTTAATGCTTTTGCGATTTTTTTATGAAATCGGTGCTTCTTTATTATTTTAGAAATTAACTTCATGAAATCAAATTTGTACGATTGTTTTCAAAGAGTTTGACATCACCAAAAATCCTGGTGATAGGAAATCGGTCCGAAACTCCATAAAATTTGGCTCAGATTCCTGAGTACCTTTTGGACCCATGTCAAAGTTGCTTTAATATTGCTCATAACGCTACTTTCGATCGGTATTAGCCTACTTGCGGATAGAGCGTCGAGCGATAGGTTTTTTACTCGTTAGAAGCTTTTGCCGTCAGCACAAAGCTTTTTTGCCAAACCGGTTACACACAATATGAAAAGTAATCCTTGAAATTTCTTTTTTCGTAGCGTTACTAGTTTCATATTTTGACGAGTTCAAAGCTAAAAAAGAATGCCAAAGTGGTGACATTGCTCGGCAAGATAAAGGCGCATGTGATAAGCACATTGGCAATTTTTTGTAGGTGATATGTAAATTACGAGCACATTCACGGAGTTTTCGCTAGTTCCTCTATTAACTCTTTCGCTCCCGCGATCATCGATTGATGATCTCGTGTTTTCAGTGTTTACCTCAAATTTTTTCAAATTGAGTTACAAAATTAGTTTACTAAAAAATTGATTTGTGACTATATTTTTCATCCGATTTTCATAAAATTTTTAAAAGATCACGCTTATTTCCTCACGCATTGGATGATGTATAATTTGTGCCCTAATTCTTGGATTTTTATACCCAAAAACGGTTAAAAACACCAACAACCCAGTTGCAGACGACAAAATCGGACAAATTCTTAGCACGTGCCAACTACACTAAAATCAAATTGAGATTACATCTTTACCACAATACCAAACCCTTTATCATTGACACAGTCTGAAAACTACTCTTTTGGGGCATCATTTGACAAAATTTCAAGCGATAATAATAAATTTTACTTTTTTAAATTTCCAAATTTTTTAGGGGTCTCAAAACCCCCCCAAACAAATTTGAATGGTAAGTAGATAAAAGTAAATTTATTGCGTAAAAAATATCATATGTTGCTGAATACCGGTTACATTTGAAAGCTTAGGAAATTTGCTTTCCAGCAATATATAACTTTAAATAGTCTAGACCAGCGCTTCTCAGCCGGTGGGCCGCGGCCCACTGATAGGCCGTGAAGGTCCTTCAGGTGGGCCGCGAAACGTTCTGCCATAAATTAAAGATTGTTTTGGAAAAAAATTATGAATTACGAAAGCTAAAAATGTACAATAAACTTAACACTCTTTCATTTTCTTGCAACTTCCTTCCTGGAATAAATGATTGTTTTGAAACAAATTTTGCATGAAGTGGGCCCCAAAACAAGGTCTCGGCGAAAAGTGGTCCATGACATCAAAAAGGTTGAGAAGCACTGGTCTAGACTAAGTGGTATATGATATTTACTGATCAAAAATGAGTACTGTACATCATGTCAGTTCAAAACCCCCCAAAATTTTTTGACTTACCTTCACTAAATTATAATTTGTGCAAAAACTACATCCTATAAAAAGATAAAATAAATTGCAAATGTTTCACCAATAAAGTTGTCATTTCGTATCAAATTTCCAAGGAGACAAGAAGCGAAATACAAGTTTAAATGCTAGCAGAAGTTTGTCTTTTGTAAATCAAAGTTTGCTGTATCCCCCTTGTTTCTCAAGAAATGGGAAGGGTGTAAACAAGCAGCTGTTTCATTGTCAGTGACAGCATATTCTATTTAAACTTGATATTTTCTGAATCTTGAAGAAATTCCCTGTTCAAAAATACATAATGTTACATGGTATAGGCTAACCTGTAGCAGATAATAACTGATCGTATTTTAGGTACTGAATTTAACTACCAAAATTTGGTACCGGTCGGTACCGGTCAAAAAAAGGTCATGTGTCTCAGAAAATTGCAAATTGTAGAAAACCTAGGCTTTTAGGTAAGTTTTGAGTGATGTACCTTGAAAGCTTATTTCCTTAGCATCATTTTGCGACCATTTCTAAAAAAATTGGTAGAAAATTAAATCTGTAGTGATCTTTGAGGTGAGGGTACTACTTTAATTTTGAAGACAACTACCCCCAGTTGGGGGGGTTCATTTGCATAAAATTTGCATATTCAAAAAAATGTTTTTGTTTCTATTTGAAATCCTCAAGAAATGTAGATTTCAACGATATATCACACTTAATGTAGAAGTAGACAGCTGAGTAATGATTTACAAACAAACTTGTGGTACATAATTATGATTAATTATGATTGATTATGACAGTTTTTCGCACTGCCACCTTACGGACATTTTTTTCGCTTTTCACGCGAGAGCAAAAGAGTTAAAGGCTGTATAAAGAATGATGCAAACACTTTTGAGTTTTATTTAGAAATCATTTGTGACACTAATAGCCAAATATATAGGTTTTATCAACAGCAGGGATGCGGAAGTGGTTATTTTTCGACCGCTTCCAATTCCGCTTCCACACCTATCGCTTCCGCTTCCACCGCTTCCGCTTTCACCAACAAAAAATGAGAAAACGACCGTTGACAATTTTTTAAACTTTTGTGAGTCTGTAGCCTGCCTTCTTCTACACTCTATCATTTTGAGGGGACAAAAACCTTCATTTATTGCTATTACGTTACCTACTTCGCTTGAGCTTACTGTTCCGAACTACTCTGTGTTTCTTTTATTTAGATATTAGAAGTCGTGTTGAATGTAGAACAGTGCTTTCATTTGATCGGGTCACCTCCTCCGACCTCCTCCCCCTTAATGACTTTGACATACCTACTCTTTTTCATTGCTCCTCTGGCAGTCGCTCCTACCCTGATATCTTCTTTGCTCTTTTCTCTCTTGCCCTATCTTGCTCCTGGGAGGTGCTTCAGAACCTGTGTTCTGATCACCTACCAATTCTACTAACCGTCCCTCTCTCTCCGGTCTTTTGCTTCAACGAACGTCTCCCTTTCTTAAATTTTCGGAAAGCTCCTTGAAATGACTTTGCTTTTTCTTTTGACTCTCAATGTCCTTTTGCAGAGGAATACTCCTCTCTTTCTCTTTACTTCTCTGACACTGAATGCCTTCCTTACGATCTGGTGCTCTGGACAGACGGCTCTGTTCCTTTCCGATTTGGCAAAGACGGCTCTGGCGTACTTGCCAACCGCTCTCTCTGTGGCATCGAGGCCACCCTTTTCTTTTCAGCAGGCCCGGTATGCTCACGTTTTTCCGCTGAGCCTGCGCCATCCTGCACGCTCTTTGCTGGTCTCGGCAGCACCAACAAGTCTGCCATTTCTCTTCTCTTTTCCTACTATCTTACTCTCGCTTTGTCCTCACCACCCTGTTCTCTCCTTCATGTTTCCTTTTACCACAATCTCTGTCAGAAACTGTTTCCTCTCTTCTCCAGTTCTATCAGACTACAATGGGTCCCCGGACATTCGTTTCTTCTGGACAACGACACGGCTGATAAGCTGGCCAGACGGGAAGCACTACTTGTTCCCTCAGCAATGCCTTGTAGTCGCTCTTTTCTTATCTCCGGTATCCACTTTTCTCGGACTGGAGGCATACTGTCTCATCTAAATTCTTTGACACACAGGTTCCCTTGATTTCCACCGAGGAACTTTTGCTTCTACTTCATGCTCGCTGTGTTCTCTCTCGCCTTCGCTGCAACGGACACAGCCTTCTTTTAAGCTCTTATCTCTATAGGATTGGTAGAATCGAGAATCCCTCCTTCAGCGCTTGCGGACACCTCTCATCTCATTTTGCACTGTCCAACTACAGACTCTTTGCGTCGCTCGCTCTTTGGCAATTTGCTGTCTCTCTACGACCTCTGTCCCAGGCCTTGTTGAGTTTCCCAACTTCTGGGCCTCCATGGTCTTTTGCCATCACCCCATCCCTCGGAAAGGGTCTGGTAACAACAACAACAGCAAAACTGAAATTGCATACGCACTATTACCTTACAAAGGGAGTTAGCAAATTCAGACGTTTCTAAAGTTGTAAACAGAATTACGTTATAATCTGCAACTTGCTATCTTAAGATTTCAATACTATTTATATACACGGAACACCACTACATATAAGAAATCAATACCGGTATACTGAAATAAGAAATAAATACTAGTAATAAACGAAGAGCCTTCGCTGTCCCCTCACGGAACCCTTAAAAATCACGCAACATAACTGCATGTTTTGCGAAACCCCTGTTGATGAGCATTGATGTGGAATAATCAAGTTGTTTCCGTCGTGAAAAATTTCTTTTTCAACGTTTTCAACCCCCTAACCAATGTTAGTTAAGTTTAATCAAACCATCATTTTATTAGCTACGTTTCATTGTCCAAACTACCTTTTTCTTACCCATAATTGATATAAAATGTGATGCTAGATATACTTTTTCTTGTTCTCTCGCGCTACTGATATCGCACGTTTATGCAGACTTATAGTGCAACTTCACCGTTTGATCCACATTGGGAAATGGACAAAACTTTTTCGCCAAGTTACTCTTCAAGCCAAATAACCTACGTGAAAGCGGAAGTGATAGAATTTTTGCGCTTCTGCTTCTGCTTCCGCTTCCATAGAAAAAGGACCGCTTCCACCGCTTCCGCTTCCAGCTTTCGCTTCCGCTTCCACATCCCTGATCAACAGCAAGCTTAAATCTGCGATTGAGAGCGCTACATCAGCATACAAAAAGTTCACATTTGCATCGTACCTTACTACTTTTTTCTCACTGAAATATTACACCTTTTCGTAACTTATTACTTTTTTCTCACTGAACAGTTATATGTTTTTTAACTATGTCATGAGAAGTCCACGGATGTAAGCTACATTTGCATTCTAGAAAACATTCTCTATTTGCTGAAATTTCGGAAACATTTCTGTTTTCTATTTCACCACTAATAGAGAATGTTTTCGAGATTACAAATATAGCATTCATCTGTGATCTTCTCATAACGTAGTTATCCTGGAGAGATCGTGTGAATCGAAACATGCCCTACTTTGACAGAGCATTTTGCTGCTCGTTGTCTATCATGTACGAGTTTTAGCAGCTCTGTTGATAGCTCTTGCAGAGCTGTTCATGAGCACAAGAAGACAAACTGTCTTCTACTTCTAATCAGCTGGAAAATCAAGTTATATTTACTACTGAATGGAAAAATATTAAAGTGGTCGAATTAAAAAAAGATATTGAAATCTTATCGCTAGTTGGTGTGTACAAGTCAAGAAATGAAGATCTTTAGGGAATTTGGCATGTGGAACATGGAAGACCAATTTTTTGCAAAATTTTCTCGCGCACCCGTTTTTTAGACATATTGGGTGTCTTTCGATTTGATGATGATGCAGCTCCACAATTTTGCAGATCACCTGACAAGTTTTCACCAATTCAAAATGCATTTGAAATTTGGAATCAATCTCTTTCGAAAGTGTTTCTATTCGTTTCGTTCCAAATTTGACGATACATTAGTAACTTGGAACGTTTCGTAGCTATTGTTCCTTCCATTAATACATTCCATTCAAATCAGGAAAAAACGGACCAAAGATATGAGCAATGTGTGACTCAACGTCATCTTGCGTATTGAAAGTGGATGTGTGCAAAGGATGGAAAGTAGTTGAGCCTAGGAAAATAAATCTAGGCTTTAAAGTAGAGTTAAAACTATCAGATCCTTGTAAACACAATAGGAGAAATATTACTTGCAATCATTTCTTCACAAATTCGGAGTTAGGAAAAAAACTTTCAATTCATAACCTCACCATCGCTGGAACAAATCGAAAGTACAGGAAAAAAGCTTCCTCAAAAATTTTGTCTTCCAAATGTAGAAAAGAAGTTACTATCCTCAATGGCTTTCAAAAAGAAGCGCTGATAGCTTCCTGTTGTCCAAAGAAAGGAAAGGTGGTTACTCTTATGAGTATTAGGCGTTTAGACTAGGACACTGGACATTGAATCACCACCTCCAAATGTTTACATCATTTTCGAGGTGTAGGTATCATGGACCAAACAATAAGATGATTTAATTAGCAAAAAAAAGTCGGGGATGGCTTATGGTAACATTTTATAACTCGTTGGACAAGAGTGCTCTAAACGCTGTTATTGTTTGGATATTTCTCAACAGAGAAGATCATATGCTGGCTACGCGAAGTCTACTAGTTAGCTTTGTGGCAAAGGCAAAGAAGTTGGCTGGACTTCAGGATGAAGGCACAAATCATGTCCAGGTTTATTCTTCAGATCAGGCGTAAAAACAAAAGCGCTGCTCATAGTGACCTATCTCGATTGTAAAACATAAACCCTTTGTGAAGTCTATAAAAATCCTCTTTACCGTGATCACCCAGTCGTCGTTTGCTGGAGATGTTGTCTCTAAGAAACGAATGACCGACATTTCATCACCCGACATTTAATCACTCGACTGTTAATCACCCACATTTAATCGCTAGATATTCAACAACGTAAACTTTGTAACAAGACGACATTACAAGTGGACTAGAATCGATCACCCAACCCTAACCCTATCGTGATCAAATGTCGGGTGTTTAAATGTCTGGTGATGAAATGTCTGAACACCCTAAGAAATACTACATTTCATTTGGCGTTTTTTAGCATTCTGTTTTAGTCACTTTCGTAATTACAATATTCTTTGCCGAAATAAACTCTTATGAGTACGGAATGATGCAATAGCTTGTATCAAGTATTTTTGTGGTCACTGCTAAAAATCAGCGAGAACAGTGGAAGATTTTCATTACTTTTGCACACACACAAACATCAGTTTAATCATTCTGCTTTTCTTATATCACAAAATTATCTACTTGAACAAATTGTGTTTGAAGTTGTAGGGTTAGGCTATACAGAAAACAATGTACAAGCCATTTTGACCCGTATGGGAAGTGATACGACTCAAAAACTTTTGGAGTATAGCATAATACAAGTAGTTAATTTATGTGTAGGATACGAAATCAATGAAAATTACAAGTTTCTGTCAAAATTATAAAATGCAACTCAAAGCGCAAAAGTTTTGTGAAGGATTCTAAGATCTACATTAAAATGCTATAATTTTGGTCCAATTTTGATATTTAATGCATTAGAAATTTTTCAAATTTGGAGCACTTCAAATGTTTTTCCTGTTACGCCCTTGATAATTTTATTTTCAAAATTAATATTTGTTGCAGTAACCAATATTTACTGCATACCCTATGATAATTTATCACCACATTAAAATATCTGTGGTAGCTTACAGGCAGGGCCGTAACTACCGCCGATGCAATGTACCGGGGCCCACAGTAGGGGGGGCTCCCCGCATTACTACATTTTATTATAAAATATTTTCGTTAAAAGCTCAAGCAAACGTATTATTATTAAATGTCACATTTCAACAATAATTTTAGTTTATATTTAACCATCTAATTTATTTGAAGTATTTCTTAATATATTTAAAGTCTCGATTGTGATGTAGTCATGAAGTAATCGGTGCGCTACTCCCACTCAAGTCTGTTTAGTAAAATAAGTTTAAGCTATAGTGATCATATAGCATCATATTTCTCCGCTTGATTTTACCTTGTAATTGTAAATAAGTTTTGCTTTATGAAGTAGTCAAACGTAATGTCACGTGATGGTTATGAGATAATACTACAATTTTTCACCATAGTCCAGTAATTACTGCAGCAAGTTCCAAACAACCTGAAGGACTCTTCCCTAAAGATCCGCTTCAAAGTGGTCGTTTATTTTTAACAAATTATTATCATTTTGTAACAAACTCAGGTCTACAACTACAAAGATATTTGTTATGTTATTTATCAAGCATGGACCATGTTTACTCCCAGCCGTGCTGGTTATTTTCTCATGAAAATGTTTCTCCAGGGACTTCTTACGCACTTTAAAACCTTTGGGATACAACAGGTTTAAATGACTAAAGGCATAAAATTTTATTTGAAGGTCCGAAAAACTGATAATGTTATGTAAAAATCTCGTGACAACAAAAACAATGGAAAACAGAAGTCCAAGAAGTGATAATCAAAGTTTTTCCTCACAGAAATTTTTGCAGATATATCGGCTAATTTTTTTCGAAAACCCCAATATGAGCAGAGCCATTTTTAATTATACTCACAAAATCGAACCATAGAAGAGAAAATGAGGGCTGTTTAAATTTGCCTATTAGTGCCAGTTAATGATGAAAATCATTATTTATGTTTCTCAAGCTTCATTTCATTTAAGCGTACCAAAGGCTGTAATGATGCGTTGTCTACAATTTTATTGATTCCACTTTTGAATAAAAGTAAAGAAAGTAAATGCCAATTTTTTCATAAAGTGAGCTTCTGTGAAATTTCAAAGCACTAAAACTATACAGTGTAACGCTGGTAGCTGTGACAAGGTGTTAAATTACACAGTATACTCCATTTTACTAGCAATGATTCAGATAAGTTTTTGTTGCCTACGTCTTTTTTGCAAATAACTTGATTTTTATCGCTTGCTTTTTGGCTAGCTTTCAAGTTTTTTATGGTTATTTTCGCCGTCACATGTTTGATGGCCTTTATTACACAAGTAGGGGGAAGAGCATGTGGTGTCGTTAAAGAATGCTTTTGTTTGAGAGCAACTTGCTTTATACGACTAAAATAGCGTTTGCACCAACAAAAGTTCACCAATTTTCTGAGATTTTTATGGCAATCAACTTTTTGAATCTTAATTTTGGGCATAAAATGTATTTAGCATTTATTGATGACTAGTGTTGCATGATTTTTAAGCCAATTTTCGGCCTTTTTCAATTTCATAGTTCCGCCATTCCACTCGAGTTCCGCATTTTGCTATCTGCCAAGTACAACCACATTTCAAGCTGTGGCATACGTGGTCGCTCAACAACAACAACAACAAATTTTATTTCGTTCAAATGAACGTACGAGATTTGAACAGGACAGTGAAAGATCACTAGTGATCATCTAGTCAAACTGCCCTTTCTTACATCACAATTACTTGTAGTATAACAGCAAAAGCGTAAGACACAAAGCAAAAGCATATGTACAGCTAAGCTACAGCAAAACTATGTACATCTGGCCAGAGTAAAACTAGTATCACATATACATCAGGCCAGAACAGAAGTACCACTACTACTACTTTGTGCAATAGCTCTATTATGTATATGATTAACGTGGTATCAGAGATTGCAATATTAGTATTGCTTTAATAATAAACTTGAGTAATGTTTAGTGAAACATGCCAAGACAGAGATTTGTTTAAAAGTGGAATTTTGTTCCAAATTTTTACTCCATGAAAATTAAAAGAAGATTGCCCATATTTAGTGTTGACTCTTTTTAAAAAGTAATTTTTAGGCAGTGGCTATTTTGCCGTCGACGGCAATTTAACCTCAGAGACTATTTGGCCGTGAGTTGTTTGTGATTGGTCAATCTTAATGACGTACTAAGCATGTGACTTTTGGTCGTCTCTGATTGGTCAATTTTAAAAACCAAAAAAAAAATTTTGCACCCCTAGGTCTCTATCCCCTACCCTGCACACTCCCTTGCGGTGTACACTGCCCCGTACATTTACATACCAGGCCTGCCCCTTCAGTGTACACTGCCTTTCTTTTAAAGCCCTGGCCAGCTGAGATTCAAACCCGATACCTTGGTATCTCAAGACCAGCGCTCTATCCACTACACCACAGAGTCACTGGTGCGATAATAGCAAATTTGGCTATATAAACACACGTGAATGATCACGGCAAAATAGATTCCAAGGGCAAATTGCCGTCGACGGCGAAATAGCCACTGCCTAATTTTTATTTGTAATTGACCTAGTTAAATGAGTATGCTGTTGTGATGCAGTTCTGAAGAAGGAATTAAACTTTTCTGGAATCTTGTTATGGTGAAACGAGTGCATGAATTTTGCTATTTCTAATTCGAAAATATCTTGAAGTCGTAAAATATTCAAAGATTTATACAAAGTGTTCATTGTGACACAGTCTGCAAGACTTTTGAATTCCATAATTCGAATGATTCTGTTTTGGACTACTTGGACTTTCTGCAATAGGTTGTTTGCAGCAGTATCCCATGCTAGAATTCCATATTTAAGATGTGAGTAGGCAAAGCTATAGTATGGTTTAAATAGCGTTTTTTTGTTCACATAGTGTATCATTTTAGATAGGATTCTAGCTGCATTAGCAAGTTTGTTTACTACATGGTACACTTGTTGGTACTTATGGGTTATCTGTCACCACTTTTTTTTAATTTAATAAACCTAACCCTGTACACTCCCTTCCAGTGTACACTGCCCCATACATTTACATACCGGGCCTGCCCCTTCAGTGTACACTGCCTTCCAAACTCATTTTAGGCTTAAACATTATATATACAGTTAAATAATAGTAATTTAATACCTGGTGAAAAAAAGTGGTGACAGATAACCCACAAGTACCCACTTGTTCTTTCCAGGTTATTTTATTATCGATAAATACTCCCAAATATTTTACACAATCTGTGTTTGAAAGTTTATGCCCACCAACATGAAGTTAAAAGTTTTGTAGTGCAACTTTCTTTTGTTTGGGAGCAGAGATAAAGTAAATGCTTTTTTTATAATTCAAAGACAATCTATTGTATTTCATCCAGTCATTAATGATAGTGAGTTCATGATCAGCTAAAGCTTGAAGGTTAATGTGATTTTTATTTTTGAATATTAACACGGTATCATCTGCAAATAAATTAACATGAAATTTGGTGTGTAGTGGTAGATCATTGACATATAATGAAAAGGCAGTGGCTATTTTGCCGTCGACGGCAATTTACCCTCAGAGACTATTTTGCCATGAGTTGTTTGTGATTGGTCAATCTTAATGACGTACTAAACATGTGACTTTTGGTCGTCTCTGATTGGTCAATTTTAAAAACCAATTAAAAAAATTTTGCACCCCCTGGTCTCCATCCCCCACCCTGCACACTCTCTTGCAGTGTACACTGCCCCGTACATTTACATACCGGGCCTGCCCCTTCAGTGTACACTGCCTTTCTTTTAAAGCCCTGGCCAGCTGAGATTCGAACCCGATACCTTGGTATCTCAAGACCAGCGCTCTATCCACTACACCACAGAGTCACTGGTGCGATAATAGCAAATTTGGCTATATAAACACACGTGAATGATCACGGCAAAATAGATTCCAAGGGCAAATTGCCGTCGACGGCGAAATAGCCACTGCCTAATGAAAACAGTAAAGGTCCAAGTGTAGAACCCTGTGGTACACCACACACGATCGTATTTATTTGAGATTTTATATTATTGCCATCAGTAAACTGCTTGCGATTTTGTAGATAGCTTGTCAAAAGTTTATGCATATTGCCTCTAATTCCATAACTGTGGAGCTTATCCAACAGAATTCTATGATTTACTGTGTCAAAAGCCTTGGAAAGGTCCAAAAAAATACAGCAAGTAAAATAACCATCATCCAAATTATTTTGTAACTTATTTTGAAGATCTGTTATGGCCATTTCAGTTGAATATCCTTGACGAAATCCAAATTGCTGCTGTGTGATGAGTTTGTGAGTGGTAAAAAAACTTTCAAGTCTAAAATATTGCAACTTTTCAAAGATTTTTGAAACAGTTGACAATATCAAGATTGGTGTATAGTTGCTAACTATATCTTTGCGACCAGATTTATGAATAGGAATTACTTTTGCATGTTTTAATATAAATGGAAAATCCCCTTTCTCGTAGCAACCATTAAATATTTCACTCAAAAATGGTGAAATTATAGGGGCCAGTAGTTTGTAGAATTTATTTGGTATGTTTTCAGGTCCACTAACTTTTGATGTGCCAAGTTGTTGAAGTTGCAAAAGAACTTCTTCTGGACTTATGGGATCATAACAGAATGATTTCATTACGTTTGTTGTGCTAAACTTTTTTAATTGGGTATTTGGTATTTTAGCGTCCATTGAGGGCCCAACATTGTGAAGTAGTTATTAAATATATTGCAGATTTCTGCATTTTCACTTACTATTCTATTGTTTACATCTGTAATGGTAGATACAATTTTATGTTTATTTTTTTTGTGCCCAAGTATTTCATTAATAATTTTCCACTGTTTAGATTCATCTTGTTTTTGTATTTCTTTTTGATAGCAATTCTTTTTTGCTATTCTTATGAGTTTGGTTAATTTATTCAAATATATCTTGTAATTGGTTATCAGATGTATTTTGTTCTGTTTATAACATTTTTGGAACAGTGCATTTTTTGTTGAAATAGATTTTAGCAATCCCTTAGTCAGCCATGGTTTTGATTTTATTTTCATTTCTTTTCGAGAAAGTAGTTTTAAAGGAGCATGATCGTTGGTAGCACTGGCAATAACATCTAAAAACTTGCTCATTTTTGTACTAGGGTCAGAAAGTTGTTTCAGCTTTTTCAGTCGGTAGCTAACATCTTCACAGTATGACTCAGCATTGAAATGTTTCATATCATGTACTTGTTCTTTCAGTTTAAAAGGTTTATAAAAGTTATTTTGAATAGTGCAGAAGGTAGGCAAGTGGTCAGACACATCTAGCACTAAGATACCTGATGCACATACTTTTTCTGATGAATTTGTGTATACATGGTCTAGGATAGTTGATGATATGGAAGTTATTCTGGTTGGCTTGTTAATTAGTGAGCAGCATCCAGAAGAATATACCTCATTAATATAATTCCTCACTTTAGGCTCAATGTTTTGTTTGGATAAATCTCCTAGCAAAAAAAATGAATTATTGCTGTGGTCAAGAGTAAGCATTACGTCACAAAGTTTATTTTGAAATGAGGTGAAGGAAACTTTGGGATGTCTATAAATTATGCCAATTAGTATATTTTTTTGTCGTTTTTTACTTGGTTTGTTTATAATTTCAATAAAAATATTTTCACAGTCTTCACTATTTACAACAATATCAGATTTTAAAAGATATTTTACATCATTTCTTACATACACACCAACACCACCAGCATTTGACGCAGAATCAATATGCTCAAAATGATAATTTTCTAGTTCAGCTTGATCAAGATTAGAGGAGTTTAGCTTGGTTTCTGTTACAGCAATTATGTGTGGTAAATTAGGCAATTGCAACAAAAAATCTTCAATTTTATATTTATTTTTTGGCAATGATCTTAAATTAAAATGTATTACCATTATCAACTCACGCTAGACCACCAAACTTACCCAAAATATCTCCATATTCTATGAAGGCAGGTGTAGGCCGAAAAATTAATTGTACATAGAAAGATTAATGCAGTCTTGAGCTGAGTTTACTGGTAAGCATGAACTGTTGGTGGTACCCTGCTTTGCTGTGTATTGTTACCTACTTTGGTTTGTTTGGTTGGTTACCTTGCAAATGCTTAAGTTTACTGCACATTTATGAGTGTTAAACCAAAGCACGTGACGTATAGTGACCTAGAACCTATGTTAAGTCTAACTTACTTGACCAAAATAAATCAGTGAAAAGAATGTTCCTTGTTAGTTACCATTTAATCTTGATTTGCATGCGAATACCTTTGAAATTATTTGAATGGTAGCTTGTCAACACACAATAAATGCTTTAATATGATTAAGCTAAAGAGCTGGTTGTTTTAAAAAAATTGCCTGTAAATGGTACTGGTAGCCTAAGTTATGTTTTCATGATAAAAATAGTAGATTACATAAAAGGTTGTATTCGACTATCATTATTTGTAGTATTACCAATAAACCTACAACTGCTTAACCAACTATTTAAGGTGGCCTATTTGTTAAAATGTAGGGATTTAAAAACCTGCATTTCCGTTTTCATATTTCACTGGGCTGTTTTTCAGTTCTGTAGAAGGTTAATTATTCAAACGCTACTTTGACAAGCATCATGAAACTGTGAAAGCGCATCTACATTTGTACCTTGGGCAATCGCCATTTGTACTTGATATCAGACTGTGCTTAAGTGCAAAAGCTTTTAAGTTTCAAGCTAATCTACTGACTATGTCTTACATGAAAAGAAAATTGAATGTAGTGATGATTTTAAGACAAAACCTGGGACTGTAGATCAACTAGCAATAGGAGTGAGGGTTTTTTTTCTGGCAGTGCACTACAATATTGGTATTGTTATTTGATTTTCTGAAAAAATTGATTATCCAAAGCATCGTTGGTTCCAATTAGTTTGGATAATCGGCGTTCTGCTGTAATTTCATATTTTGCTAAAACGTTTTGTAATTCAGTTGTGCTACATTTTTCTTAGGAAGTGGATATTTTGCCATCAATGTTATTTTACTCTTGAAGGCTATTTTGCCATCACCATTCACGTGTGCTTGAATAGCCTTAATTGCTACTTTTCTGACAGAGATGCAGTGGTGCATGGATAGTGCAGCTGCTTTGAAATGCAATGGTAATGGGTTAAAATCTTGGCTGGCATGCCTTTTGGAGAAAGGCAATGTATGCTGAGGGGGGCTCAGTATGTGAATACGAGCTAGTGTACACTTGAAGGGAGTGTGAAGTGTGGGGGAGTGTAGACTGGGGTGCAAATTTTTTTATTTAATCATTAAAATTGACCAATCAGAAATGACCAAAAGTGACAAGTTTAGTATGTCATTAAAACTGATCAATTACAAATGTCTCACAGCAAAATAGCCTCCAAGGGTAAAATGCCATTAATGGCAAAATAGCCACAGCTTTTTTCTCATTAATTTGGCAGTGGCTATTTTGCCATCGATGGCAATTTGCCCTTGGAATCTATTTTGCCGTAATCATTTACGTGTGTTTATATAACCAAATGTGCTATAATTACACCAGTGACACTGTGGTGTAGTGGATAGAGTGCTAGTCTTGAGATACCATGGTTGCGGGTTCGAATCTCAGCTGGCAGGGCTTTAAAAGAAAGGCAGTGTACACTGAAGGGGCAGGCCCGGTATGTAAATGTACGGGGCAGTGTACACTGGAAGGAAGTGTACAGGGTGGGGGATAGAGACCTGGGGGTGCAAAATTTTTTTAATTGGTTTTTAAAATTGACCAATCAGAGACGACCAAAAGTCACATGTTTAGTACGTCATTAAGATTGACCAATCACAAATAACTCATGGCAAAATAGTCTCTGAGGGTAAATTGCCGTCGACGGCAAAATAGCCACTGCCCATTAATTTTGATAATTTTTCGGTTATAATTTCATGTTTTGCTATTGATTTTCATAATTCAGTAATTCTATGTTTTATAACAAAATTTCAAATTTTGGTTATTCGGTAATCCTATATCTCAATTTGAATTTATTTTATTTTACATTTTGGTAGGTTAGTACTGCCCATTGGAAATCATTTAGTCTGCTGCATTTTTTCTACCTTAAAGATTTGGCAGTGGCTATTTTGCTGTCAACGGCATTTTACCCTCAGAGACTATTTTGCCGTGAGTTATTTGTTATTGGTCAGTTTTAATGATGTACTAAACATGTGACTTGGTCATCTCTGATTGGTCAATTTTAAAAACAAATTAAAAAAGTACAGTGTACACCCCCACCTTATACACTCCCTTCCAGTGTACACTGCCCCGTACTTTTACCTACCGAGCCTGGCCCTACAGTGTACACTGCCATGCCTTTTAATGCTCTGCCAGCTGAGATTTGAACCCGCATACATGGTATCTCAACACCAGCGCACTAACCACTACACCACAGTGTCACTGGCTGAAATGTAGCAAATATGGCAATATAAACACACGTGAATGATTACGGCAAAATAGTTGCCAAGGGTAAAATGCTGTTGATGGCAAAATAGCCACTACCTAAAGATTTTGTGTTATGCATTTAGTGTCACAAAAAATTGTAGTGCAGAGAAAATGTTTTTACTTTTGTCAATCTTTAATATTCAAATATTATGTAAACTACCAGTATTGACCACTGAATTTTTGGCAACTCTGCATGTGCCCTAGGTTTTGACTTAAGCTATGAGCTTAAACACTAGGTGTGTCCAACTCAGTAGATTGCCTGTTACTTACTAAGTTTCCTTAATTTTACCAACATGCAAACTCAGGTATTTTATCCCAGATGTTGCCTCCTTGATTTCTTAAACATACTACGCCTGTTATCATGTAGAAAAACATTGTGACCTAATATAATTAGTATGTACCCAAAAAATTTGTAATGTGCAAAATGAAAAGCAAGCTACAGATAGCTCTAACTAAGGAAGAGCTGGTACTGGTTATTACGTTTTACAAATAATGTCATGTATCTTTTATCAATCAAGTGAAAAAATTGGATAGTTTGAGCCACTGGACCAAATGTTTTCATAGAAATGCACTTAAAACTTAGAAGATCAAAGAACGTTTGTGGATATGGTTGAGTAAATGAAGGTGAAAGGTTTTTCATCAATATTTGAAATAGCATCATTTGCGTAGAGAATTTCGGACAAAAATTGAAGATGCAAAATTACCCTATTTGCACCAAAGTACTTCGCTGTTTCAATTTAGTTTGGAAAAAAAACAATTTTTGTTGTGGTTTTGTTCCACTGAGAAATCACTCTGGTATTTGTACAAACTAGTCTAGTATTACTCTAGCAGTATTCCATTGTATTCTATCACAGATTTGACCAATTTTATAGTGATTGTTGCTTGTTGGTTTTATAGTTTTGTAATTTGTGGTGAAGATTAGCAACTGTAATTATGAGAAATCAATGATATTAAGAAGATTTTTTTATCGTTTTAAAAGTATGGATTATACCTTGTAAAGGCTTGGACACTCACTTTTCCTGGACTAAGGCCCACAAAGAAAATGTTCAATGCAACAATTTTATCAGTTTTTATTTGCATGCTGATACTACCTTCCACACCAGTTAAATACAATGCAACCAAAAAATCTGCAGCACCTGTATCAACACCTACTACTTCAAAGGTTAGTCTTTTGGCAAGCATACTGCACAAAATGTTGTTCTATTTTGATGCAAATTTTTGTTTAATCGTTAGTGACATATTCATGTTGTTTGGTTAAAGATTTACTAGTTTATTAAAATATATAAATCATTTTGTTAAATAATTTTTAAATTTTGAGGCTGTTGGTCTTTTATTAGGAGGTGTTGCTGGCAGTATAGGGTAATAAATTTGGCATTAAACTTGAGAGCAAAATTAAATCTAAATCCTGTCTATTAATCTACTGGTAATTAGTAACTCACGAATTACTTTAATGGTGCTTTTATTATGGATAACTTTTTGTTGGCTGTAACGGTTTACCGTGCTTCACCGGTTAAAGAATAGTGAAGCTGTTTACCCAGCATGTCGTAAGAGGCGACTATTGGGTACCTACCAATTGCAGTCTGACTGTTAATGGTGGGGTTGCCAGCTTTAACTGCTTGGTTGGACCACTCATGTCAGAAAACTGAGGTTGGGGGTAAGCAAGGGCATGCTTCCTGTAGAAAAATTTCGCTCCAACAAATCCCCATGCATGGGGTAAATCCGGCCATCTCTGCTAAAGGGACAAAACCGGATGGAAACTGAATCACTACTAACGGCCAACATTATCAAAGCAACAAAGTCAGCAAGTTATTTCAACAAAAGAACATTTGATATTTTGAAATGCCAACATGTCTGCATGTACAAGATGTCTCAATTTTAATTGTCAAATAATTAATTATTAACATGTAATAATTAAAAGTACAGCCATCTGAAGGAATTGATGTAGGCTACTGTACAAAAAAGCTATATAATGACATCAAAGCAAGTGCAAATGTTGTTGCCTTATTTATTGTATGAAAAGTAAGGTGTTACCATGTTGTTGCCCAACATATTAGAGGGATAGGGCATGGCGGGAGAGCATGGAGCCCCAGAAGCCGGGTATTGGTCCTGGGCCTGGACCATAGGTAGTTGAGAGACAAGGAGTCGCCTAAGAGCAAGCAGTACAAAGAGTGTGTAGTAGAACAATGCAGAATGAGATGAGGGGTGCCTTGGGTCTGAGGACCTCAGGCACTGCATGAATCACTTTTAGTTAGTGCCAATTCTAGAGAGAGTGGCAAAAGGCTGCGTCGGTTGTAGCATAAATGAGAGAGGACATAACAAGCATTACAGAGAAGCACAAGTTCCCTCGGTGGATATTGAGGGAACCTGTCTGCCACTTGATTTAGTTGAGACACACTTAATTTAGTTGAGACAGTTTGCCTCCAGTCCAAGAAAAGAGAAGAGTGGATACACAAAATAAGTCGAGAGAGAGACTACTTTTGGACATTGGATATTTGGAGCAACACACTCTGTCTAGCTGAGGGAAGTAGGTAGAGATGTGGGGAGATCATTAATGAAAAGAGAGTGTACAATTGGGTCAAGAGCTGATCCTCGCAGAACACCTTGATCAATGAACTTTTGAAAGGAGCAATTTTTTGTGATTTTGAAAAACCATGCAAGCATGTCTGTCAGCAAGAAAAGATTGAATTCATCAAACAAAGCAAGAAAAGAGCCCAAGTGAAATAGGTTTGTGGAAAAGAGTGGGGTGCCAGACAGAGTCAAATGCTTTAGAGAAGTCGTTAGGAGCCAGGATTATGCAAGAGCCCTAATTCAGTGTGTTAAACCCATTTAAAATGGACTGAGAAAGATAAAGAATATGATCAAGAGTGGACTGGTCAGTATGGAAACCTGCTTAGTTGAGAGAGAATGGAGCTAGACTCCAAAAAAAAAAGTAGATTGGATAGAGCGGTAGGCTTTGAGATGCAGAAAGTAAGAAAGAGGTTACAATCTTGTGAATGGAAATGGGAATGTGTGGCGAAGATCTGTCCAAGCTCAGACAAGTAGCCTCTGGCTCTGTTATACAAGGCCATCGGCTAAGAGACTAAAAGGTGAGATCTCAGGTAGTTGGCATTAACTGATGCCATCTCCCTGCGAGAGGAGTAGTTGGGAAAGTTAGGGTATGAGGAGGAAGAAGAGATATAACCAGCAGCAGAAGAAATGAAAGAATAGATTGACTTAGGATCTAATATAAGAGAGAAAAATGAGCATGTCTTGGGCCATGTGTTAGCCTTGGCTTTGGTGATGACGGAAGAGGCATAGTAAAAGACTGAGATGCAAGCGTGGCACTCTTCATCACTTCTAAGAGGGAAACAAAATCATTTCATCTTTCTTTTACTGCTTCTTCCACTTCAGAAGACCACCAAACTTGCAGTTGGCATTAGACATGGCTGAAAGGAGTGGAAGATTTAGCTGTACTCAGTGGCAGAGAAATAAAGAGCGCAGCAGCAAAGGATAGAGAAAGAAGGGAGTATTCATCTGCAGAAGGACAGTATGAATCAGTGTTAACAGTGAAGTTTGGAAAGCAAGCTTTCTGGAAATTAGAAAAGGAGGACGCTTATTGGAGTGGTATAATGGAAAAAGAGGAACAGTAAGAAGAATTGAGAGGAAATCAGAACCAAAGTCCTGAAGCACTGCTCAGGAAGAGGACAGGGGAAAAGAGGAGGGAGTGAAGGAGATGTCAGGAGAGAATCAGCTGCCAGAGAAGCAATGAAGAAGAGTTAGGGGTGTCAGGGTCATTTAGGGGAAAAAAGTCAGAGGAGAAGATTTGGTCGAACATTTTTTCACTAAGGGTCTGAAGTGCCTCTTAAGTCCCAGAGGGGGTTGATGACAGTTGAAGTCCCCCCAGAACAAGGAGATTTTTGGATGAAGGGAGTACAGAGGGAGAGAAGGAGTCTGTATGCTATCTGCTAAAGAAGAGTGAATAGGAGAAGCTTAGATATTTAAGAATGACAGAGAGGTAGAGCTTTTCGGTGAAATGTTGACCCCAACATATTTAGAGTAGGGGTCAAGCAAAGAGAGAGAGAAGAGATTGAGAGTTATAAGAGAGCCAGACTGCAAGTGAGTGCGATTCAATTGCAGAGCGGAGTATCCAGGGATCTATAAGATGAAGAAGAGCTGAGATTGGACTCCTAGATACAGATAAAATTGACAGGAAAGAGTGAAAGAAAGTGAATAATTGTATTACTTCTGGCACAAAAACTTTCTGTGTTTGATTGGAGAAATTTGAACAAGTCAGGAGAGGAAAGGAAGCAGTGAAAAAAAGAAATGTAAGTGGAGGAGGGTTGGGAAGAGATCGAAGAAGGTGTTGGTGACAGAACAGAAGGAAGGTAGAAGGTTTGCTAGCGAGGCTGTGGAAGAAGAACTGCATTGGCAGAGGGGTGGTGTGGTGGGTTGTGCTGGAGGGCCCCAGTGAAGATGAAACACTTATGGTGGACTGGGGACCCCAAAGGGAGCAGAGGTGTGGCAAGAAGGACAGCTCCAAGAGCGAGTGCTGAAAAGGGATTTAAAACTCCAAGGAAGAGGGGAAGGCGCACCTTAAATGTACTGATTTAGAGCAGGTACAGCATTCCATTGCACATTAAGGTAGATATTGATAGGTGCATCGTTTCTCTGTGTGACGAGAGTTTTTGCTGTTAGCCAACTTCCTGCAAAAAAGATGACAAGAGTAATCTTTTAATCTATAAAATTGTGGTTCAATTTCAATCTATTTGTGATTCCTAGCAATGAAATGTTTACAATGAGGATATTTTGCTGGTTGTAATAGTTATTGACCCTTTGTATTCGTCTAATTGTGACTTCAAATCTCGGTTTTTTCGGCCAATGTAAGTAAACTTGCAGTTTTCACATGATCCTTATTCTGCCTGATGTTTCGCTTGTACAGAGTATCTCAAAAGTAAGTATACATTTTAAAAACTTAGTGGTTTATTTAAGTTTGTCAAAAATTAATGAACATATTCTATAAACTATTAGAAAAATTTTGACATCCTAATATCTCGTTTAGTTAACTTATTCATGGGATATTAGATCTCAATGTAGGAAACACCGATGTCGAGATATTTCAGTTGTCATTTGACACATTCTTGTCCAACACTTTGCAATAAATCTTGTGTAATTAGCCCACATGATGGGCTAATCAATTATTTCGATTTTTTATGGTTTTGTGGTTTTGTGCAGTAAACTTTGCTCTTTAGGAAACCCCCTAGGCCCAAACAAAGTCACATGGTGTTAAGTCAGTTGAAAAATTGGTCCGTTCCAGAAGACCTTGGCGCCTGATCTACCTATCGCAATAGAGCTGATTTAAGTAATTTCTGACTTGCCTGGCGTAATGTGCAGGAGCTTCATTTTCCTAAAAATAACAGTTTTCAACAACTGCATTGTTTCCGACCTCTGGGAGGAAAACATTTTTAAGCATTTCCATGTGGTTTTCTCTTGTAATAGTTGTGGTTCTTCTTTGATCATCGCGAAAAAAATATGGGCCTATGATGCTTTTAGCAGAGATCACACACTATACAACAAGCTTAGGTGAAATCGCAATTTTTCTCCAGGATAGCTTTAGGACTTTCTGTTTGCCACATTTCAGTATTGTTCTGGTTTACTCTTCTAGACAGATAAAAAACACCTCGTCACTGAAACAAATGTCGTCAAGAATGGGTGGGTCATTTTGGTAGTGATTACACGCTTTTATCCTGTGGTCATTATTTTCTTCGAGTTTATGTACAGTTTGCAACTTGTAGGGAAACGTCTTAATATCTTTGTGTAACGTTCGTTGAATGAAATACCGGCTGATGTCCAGCTCTACTGCTGTATGATGTATGGATTTCCCTTGATTCAATACCTATGCCTTTTCTGACCTCTGAATGTTTTTTTGTAAGCGTCCTTTTCTCGGTCTCCCTAATCGCACCAGCACTGGTGTATTTGCTGTCTGGAATCTGATTAGGTTACACTGGCTTCATTACTTAATTATTAATATTGACATTCTAATGAATTAGGTTTTCAGAATAGTTTTATTGTTTTTGAAAATACAATAAAAGTCTATGTCTACATGTAGGGAAACAGCCCTGAAAAGCCTACAGGCATCTGTAGGCTTTATGTTTTAATTTTTTTTTTTTTTTTGTGAACTTGGCCAGAAGTTCGTTATTTTACTGCTGTGAATCATTTGTAGAGGTGTACACGGCATAGGTTCTGCGGTTGAACACAACATACGTTAAAAGTAACTAAAGTGCAAAATACTCTATTTTCCAAAAATTTGTTTTGAAAACAAAAAACCGTCAAATATAACCAACTCACCTTTCTCGTTATTAATTTAATTTTGTATTTACATTTTAGGAATTGGCACCTACAGATTCTTTGCTTTTGATTTCAACACTTGATGGAACTTTGCATGCTGTAAGCAAACGAACAGGTGTCGTCAAATGGAAGCTTGACGAAGATCCGGTTTTAAGTGTGCCGATGGAATCTACCACAACGATTAAAGGGTGAAGCTAGCTTTTTTCTTTCTTGAAAATCCTGCTAAGATAATTCACATTTGCAGTATTTAATATGTTCTCCGCGTAATGGTACACCCGTGTACCAACAACGTCATTCTACAATGGCGTGTGCCCGCTGATGAATTTTTACAGCTATTAACAAAAACTGTATGGGATTGTGTGTTCTCTCTTAAGATTTTAGGAAGTGCGAAATTGCTAGCAAATGTACAAAAACCGCCGGACAAATTTTGGTGGACATTGCTGAACAAACTGCTATACCAGCCCAAGTAACCTATTTTAAAGTTGTAAAAAAACATGTTTTTGGTAGCCCACTGCTGTCAGTATGTACGCTAAGCTAATAAAAGGTGTCGTTTACCCCAATTTAGATTTTCGATCCTTTGTCCCAAAATTTTTCAAAAGCAGCTGAGCGTCAGCGATTTGCAAGCTACGCGAGCACTGTTTCCACGCGTTATTGTACAGTGGAATTAGCCTAATGTCTTTATTTATAACGTCAACTTGCTTTTAATAGTGTAACGTTTCCCTCAGTCCCTGCAGAATTCCAATAGCTTGGATACTTAAAATTTGCCTATAACATTGAGCTGCGTATAATCGCACCCTGTGTTTTTCCCTCAGTGGTATGTTTTTAATTATGGCATTTCAAACCTAGTTCAGTGCTTTTCAGCCGTTTTTTTTGCATGTGGCCCATTTTCGAAACGCACAGAGACACGTGGCCCAATCATTTATTTTTCTCGATTTCATAGGCGACCTCAAAAAAGTTGTCAATGTAAATTTCAGGAATGTTGTCCAAATAAAATAAAAAGCAAATCAAGAAGATTTTCCAATTTTATTCGATGAGAAGGGTAAATAAAGTACTGGCCCCGTGAAGACCGTCGTCCGCCGATTGGAAATCTCTGATTTAGGCCATCATCATCTCTGTCACGAACAATCTTTGTTTTGTAATTCGATGAAGACGCCAGCTTGCGAGTTGTATCTTGTTTACTCTGTTACGTCTTTCGCAGCAAGAACTGGAGTTAACTGCGCGATAAAGATCTTTAAAGATAACCTAAAAATAAGTTTAAACAACAACTGTATAGGTGTAAGTGCAGAGTTTTCAAAATTTCTGGGGGATAGGAAGAGGGTAGTTGTACTTCGATGACCACTGTGACGTTGCGCTTCGATGACGTAATAACTCGCGTAATTATGTCAGCCCTAAAAAAGATTTACAAGTAGACTGTCGGTTACTAATCGGCCGCTGCGAAATACCTTGCTATTTCTATTGAATAAGTTAGATTTGATCACTCAAACTCTGCGACCTGTGCAACAGTAATTCTTAAACGTTTCGGAATGTGCGGTTAACAGTGTATGTAAATAAAATTAGCTTAATCCTATGCCGTCGCCTAACATGAGCATGAAAAATATGACTTCTTTGAAATCATGGGATGTCATGATTATGACAGCAGAACACAAATTACAAGCGAACTTCAGTTGTAACTTGATTATGGTAAAATAATTAAAGTAGTTGCATTTCTCCATCGTAATCAGTTAAACAGCAGAATTTGCAACTGCAAGTAAACTTTTCATCTGATATTGCGAGCACTTGACGACCAAAGCCGGGCAATTTAAAAGAAGAAGATTAAGATTTTTGTTCGATGTAGTAGTCATGCTGTTTGTGTCTTGCTTTCTTTTATAAAGGTATCTCAGAAAGCAATACTGTAGATATGCGATTACAAATTTCACCAGAGTCTTGTCTGCTACTTTCACAAGCCACGCACGAAAACAAACGAATTAATTTTCAGGAAGTTTTGTCCCAAATGCGAAAAAATAGCGAAACCTTGTTAATTAGCTTGGTATTGTGGCAAAAGTGATGGTAGTTTTGAGACACTGCTGAAGCTTGTTTACGGACCCTTGATGATAATTGCAGTTACATGGCTGGCTAAATTTTTTTTCCTCTTAATAAGCTTTGGTTAACCATTGACCGAATGCTTGAAAAGAGGTCGAACATATTGGATAGGTAAAATTCTATTTTTGTGAACAGCATTCGAAACTTGACCGAAGTAAAGGAAACAGAGAAATTCATGGTAAACGCAGCTATCAAATATAGTAAAAAATTAAAAAGCTGATATTTGTAACCACGCATTTAACTACAGGGTCTCACTTAGAGGTGCTTATTGCAAAAAAAGTAAGGTCTATTCATTTAAAATCACGTAGTTTTACTGCATTTTCGATAGGGCTACCCTTAGAAAAGATTTTTGAGGGACTTCGCCTACTTTACCCAGCGCCACTGTGTACAGGCAGATGTAACTACCTGCCTTAGCTGCGCGCGCAAAATTATCCACTTTAAAGAAAGATTTCTTCATACAGTGCAAAACTTTCTGTAAGATTTGATTAATTGGTAGTTTTTCTTCATACTGGTAAATTTGATTTGATGACATACCTTAATGTTGAATCAAAAGACAAGTTTGGAATGGTCAATCGTGAACAGCAATGTTTTACAATCCCCTAAAGTTGTAGGCAAATTTTACTGTATACAAATTATCTTTTAAGTAATTAGCATGAAAAAGGCTACAATTTAGTATAAACGTTTTTGAAGGGATCAAAACTAAAATCCATTTTTTGCTTCACATTTTAGGGCTTGGCTAGAAGTCGTATTTTTTTTACTTTTAGTTTTCATAACTGGCTAGTGTGAAAAGGTTTTTTGTTTGTATTTTTCAAAAACTCAGTCATTCCCTTAAAAATGGTGTTTTTTGTGCTAAATTGAAGCAGAGAGCTATGCGCTTTCTCATCTTATCCAGCACTATTGAAATTGGCGTTGAAGCGTAAAGAAAAAAATATACATTTTAACCGCTTCCAGTTTCGAATGCCCCTCAAAAATGATTTCTTGTGTTAAACTGAAGTTTGAGAGCTCTTTGGTATTACTGCTTTTTAGCTACGATTGAAATTGACCGGAAAAAGTAAAGAAAAAAAAGCTTTTTGACTTACTTTGTGTAAATTGCTTGAAAGATAATTTTCGATACAAAAGATAATTACGTCGCGGTCACTCGCTGTTTCATCAAAATCACGCGTTGTTTACGCAAGATGTTGCACTTCTCTAAAAAAGCGTCGCTTCAACCTTCGATTTCTATTCACTATCTCTCACGCATTAAACAGTTTGGTAGCAAAGATTTTAACAACTGCGAAAAAATTAACAAATACCGCCGGACTTTTTTACGCATCGTTGAGTTATAACTGCGAATCCGCCGGACATGTTTACGCAAATTCGCACTTTTTTCCCGTTTAAAGAAAACACTGATGGGATTAACTTTTGACCAAAGTGATGAATGAAAGATGTTCCAAAGGACAGTTATTTCATACATAACAACTCATTTCCTTATCTATCATGCTAGAAAAACTATTTAATCTTCACTACAACTAAAGTAATTACATCAGTAAAATAAAATAAATCCGTTCCTTTCAATCACAAAACTAAACATAGCCTACATTATCAATGCTTCTCAGTAAAACATCACAGACAGAGATGTGTTGAACTTTCTTTGCACTCCAAAAAATAACAGTTTTCGTTACGATAGGATATTCTTTTGACGTGGCTGTTAATAGTATGTGAAGTATTGTCGTCAATGTCTACCAATCCATCAGTGGTTGTAAATCAAATAATTTAAAATGGGCAAATATCAAAGGCTGTTTTAAAAACTGATTATAGTGACTGAAATTTATTTTGGGCTGGAAAAAGAAAAAATAAACTCAAAGTTTCGATATCATGAAATTCGTATTATTCACTCATAAGAGTTGTTACCATGTAATTACTTTTTTGTATTTTAGAAATCAGAGGGGCTCCACATTATTTCAAGGTCCATATTATCTAGTTTCCCCCTATTAGTGCATATTGAGCCGCATGTGGCTCAACGATTACGTGGTACACACGTGATACAACATACAATCAACAATAGTTCTGGATTTATTACTTGCTTATTGTTACCACAAGTGATCCGTGAATTTTTTCACCTAAACTGCACGTGTGGAATCGGAGAAGTACACTCACCTTCTCATGTGACTGTGGTGGCCATCCTACTGGCGTCGCAAGCGAAGGAATGCTTCTGCAACAAGCAAATATAGTTTATATATATTTCTGTACGCAGAGAACATGTTAAGTTAGTCAAAATCAGCTTTTATTAATGTTATATGTCATGCTGATTGTAATATCCCATACTCTTTCTTGGGATATATTTATGGTGTGAAACAAACATTCAGGCCTCACATCGCAAAATCAAGTTTACAGCAATGCACTAATGAGGTTGGAAAAAGCAGGAACCGTTTTAAAACTTTAGTAGATATACACTTCTTGTCCCATCAAAAAGCTAATTGTTATTGCCTATTGGTGAGTAGTTGACACCCATCGTCGAAAGCAGCTTTATTATTTTTGCCTAATGCAGCACAAGGGATGCTATTATAATTGTAACTGCTGATTTACTGATACATTGGACCGTAGCTCTATATTTTAACTTTTTTTGCAGACCAACTTTTTTACCTGATCCGCATGATGGTTCATTATATGCTTACGATCCGGCCTCAGATGGTTTAACTGTAAGTCATTGACTTTTTAATGCAGTTTTTAACTGATGATAGGTTACTTGCTAAGTGGCCTAGTCAGTAAAGGCTTCTTAGCCTAATATTTTACTAAATAGCAATAAATCAGTAATAACATTGTGGAGCACAGGGAAAGCAAATATGGTCATAGTTTCACACTTTCACAAATTAAAGGCGGGATTGTATCCTGCGTCTCTCCAGATGCATACCAAAAGGAATAGTTTTACTTGCAAGAAAGATATAAGTGTAACTTTTAAAATCTTAGTTTAACCAATGTTTTGAATGGATTTTCTATTGCTTGGCTTAATTTGAGGCTCTACTGTTGTTCAGAATGCTTTAATTGCGCTGGAAAATTTAGGTCCAATAATGCGTACTAATTATAGCGCAATTTTTAAAGATAGTATGCCTTACGTTTCGACGAGTATGGCCTGGTTTGCAGTGTAAAAACTTTGCCCGTCTATGGTTGATATCGAAAAAACAAAAAACTCTTTATCTTGTGAGGGCTCTACCCTTAGTCCATGGTCTTATCGTGTTGAGTAAAACGGAGTAAATTTGGCCCGCCAACAAAATATTTTGGTGTGCCCTGCTATCAAGATGTTGGTGGCTAATCAGGTATCAAGATAAACAGATGAGTGTCACCACAAGTAACTCTCCACATTGAAAAGAAGAGCAAACTTGCTGAGAGCTTTTTTATAAATTAAACTTTTAGAAGTGGTCAAATGGTTTAAAAAGATTTAGAAACACTGATCTAGGGAATGGAGATGGCCGTTTGACCTTGCATACTGCTGTTGAGAGACTTGCTTTATTTGGGGCAGCGGAATACACTTATGGAAAACAGCTACCCGCAAGGGGAAGTTGTATTTTGATTAGAACATTTTTCACAAAAACTTTTGGAGGTAAAAACTTGAACTCAGTTTAATGGCTTTAAGCAGGGTTTTTCAGACTGTGTGTCGGTGTGCCACTGGCTGCTCTCAGGGGCAAAATTTTCACTTTTTTTAGACAAAATAATGCAAACATGTTTGGTTTTGATTATTCTGACCTTAAAAGTACTCAACTGTGAACTTGTGAATTGTCTTTATATTTGTGAATTGTCTTTATAGTTAATTCATAGTTAATTCAAGTTAGCTCATAGCTTCTGTATATAACATCACAATTGCCTTAAACCTTACCAATCAGTAATCTAACAGTCAGTTGGAAGTTAGCGTGCTGATACGATTTGCTATGATTAGCCACCCACATCGTTACTTTTTGACCTGATGTGATGGGAACAAACTGTAGAGTTGTGCAGTTTTTATTATTAGCTGAAAAATTGAGATGTTTTGCGATAAATTATTATTAAACTTGCTCTAGCCCCTATCATTAAAATTACTGAAAAATCGTCAGATCGATGGCTTACAGGTACAAAAGCTGCAATACGTTTACAGATTTTACTCAAGAATAGTGCACAGTGCTGTGCTACGTGTCTATTCCTTTAATAACGTTGCATATAAATGTTTATGAGCAATCGACTAATGTATTCAGTTAATCCTAGGGTTTTCTAAAAAATCATGGAGTTTTAAGTTATTTTCAAGTTATATTATATTTTAAGGCCATTGAAGTATTTTGTATAGTAGCTGCCGCGGTGTAGTTGTAATTGTTTTGTGCTTTAAATCGATAGGTATAGACTTCAAAATTCTATAAAAGGACCATTGATATTTGTCCGCAAGGAAATCTAAAGTGCTACATTGCTCCAGCAAAAAGCCTAGTTCAAAAGCGAGAGTGCTGTGGCAGACACACACACTGAATCAGGTCATCTGAACCCGTGGAACGCGAGAATGAAGTCCATAAAATTGACTTTTATTATAGTATTTTGTTAGGTTATATTTGCGATTAAAAATTTATTCTGACTTTAGTGAATAGTTGCGTACATTTGATTTTTTGTTTAATACAGAAATTGCCATTTACAATTCCAGAATTAGTACAAGCATCCCCCTGCAAATCAACTGACGGAATATTGTACACAGGTAAAAAAGCCCTTGAAACAATTTTAAAATTAGATGTAGTTTTTTTGTCAGAGATGTGTGCAAAACTTGGGTGAGCTAGATTGAACAGGAAAGTACATCTGCCGCCGCACTTAAACATGTGCGCCATCATATAATTGGCGTGTGCCCAATGAATCACTAGTTGGCTTGTAAAATCAATGTTAGGGCAAGAATTTGTATTTATTCAATGACATGTTATTTTTTAAATTTAATTTTGTATAGTTTTACAGCTTTTATTTTATGCTTATATTAGCATCCAGTAATGATTATTTTATACGTATTAGCATCAAGCAATTAGTCTTCAGTTGCATTAGTTTTGATAAACTAAGAATTGTAACCTGATGTTATCTGCGCTTCTTGTAGGAATCAAGTATTTTAATCAGGCAGTAATTTTGTTCAATTTATAATTCAAGTCAGAATAGTGTTTTGAGCAACACGTTCCTGCTGACATCGATGGTCACATTGTTTATGTTGCACAAATTCTGTATCACAAAAATTGTGCAAATCTAAAAATCAGTTTATTTCATATTAAAATGTTGCATTATGCTTTATCGTTTATTAGCCAACTCTGCTGGCATTGCTTGGCAGAGCAGAGTTACAAGTCAGTAAGTCAGTTTGATGTTGGGTTAGAAAATCAGTTTGGCTGACTTCACCTGAAGAGCATTTCTAAGAGCAGAGGCAAAAAGTTTTTATAAATGGGGGAATCGCCCCTATGCTCTCAATTTCAATCATGGTACTCTTGAATTAATACTGGTCTTACAAAATCTTTATCGTTTTACAAATTCTAGATTATTCTACCTGTTCCTTCCATTGACCCTAGCATAAGTGCACAAAGTAAAATTTAAAGCTAGGTAACTTAAAGGTGGTTGTTTTACAATTACAGAAATGAATCTGTGGTAGAATTATTTCACGATTTGGGTGACCCCTCCTAATGTTTGTGACGTCAAGTTTCTTGGTTGCGTGTATGTGACTTAGTACCAGCATTGAAAAAAATCAGCCATACTCATCCAAATTCCATGCAACCAATCACCTGATATGCTTAATTATCCATTTTCAAGCAAAAAGTTACCCCCATAGGTATGATTTCATGCATTAGTATTGATCTACTAACTTATCTTCTTCATTGACTTTTTCTCAAACTTAAAACCCAAGCGATAAAACCCACTGAACTGATGTACCACCTTTATTCAAAACATCCACTACATATGGGGAAGGATCTAAGCTTCTTGCAGCACAATGAAGTCGGTTTAAAACGACATAAGTTTTATTTCCAATTTTGAACAATAAAACAAAGCTTTTGTTGAGATATGCAAAACTGCATTTGAAATTTCTAAGCAATCTTTAAAATCTTCCTTATTTTAGAAATTGATGGGAGGTCTGTCATTATTTCATGCAAGCAACTGGGTCCGCCAGCTAAAAAAGTTTAGAAACCACTTGCTTAAGCTATAACCTAATTGTTTTCAAATAAAAGTGCTGCTCAAAGAATATGTTAGAAGGCATTACCATTGTAAACGAATCATGTTATCTTAAAAGCAAAACTGGTGTTACACACAAGTTACCTCAGAAAAGTGTAATTTTACGATTGAAGATAACAGACCAAAAATAAAATCTTAAGAGCATAGCAACAGTTGTTTTGATTTTGGGTCACATTTATCTTGCACTACAACGAACTAAAACCTTTGGATGCTGTTTGGTGTATCGCAAGTTCTTGCAAGTTTTTTCAAATGCGTCACATTGAAAAAAGTTGGTGAACCACTGCTGTAGCATATCTTTCCACTTTAATAGGCGGCATATCACAAATAGGCTGTACTTTTTACGTTTGCTTTCAAAATAACTGTGGATTATAAGTATAGTTGCTTGCTGTTGTTTTTACTAAAATGATACCAGACAACTTTGTGACGAAGCAAAACTTTTTTGAAGCATTCACGAAAAAAAGGACCATGCTAAAAAGACGCTTTATCACCTATTGCATCATCGATGCAACAGCATAAATTGCTACGAGTTATTTTTATGGGGAGCACCTTGATAATATCTTTCGAAAAATTTTTCAACCACGTTTCTACTGTCAGTATTTTTTGAGAAAACAAGGAAAGCAAAATCGTTAATTAGTCGTTAATCAAGACGTCATCTTACTTCCCAAAGCGGTAAAATTTCCTGAAAGAGGGTAATGGCTTTCGTTTAAGCAAAAAGCCGTTTCCTCCATCAAGGCATGCATATTTTCAAAACATTATTTGTGGTTGTGACGTTATTGTGACGTCACCATTCCTTTCGTGAAACTCGCCCCGGGAAGTGGTCAATCGTGCAAAGTTTCGTGTTTGTAGAGCTAGTAATTTCGCAGGAGTTATCACAGAGACAGACACACAGAAAGAATTCCACTTTATAAATGTAGATTAGATCTTTTTTGCCATTTGTTTTCTTGCCTAGATTATAAACCCAGTGCTGTCAAAATTTTAACTGTAATTGAGGTAAAACAACTGCATCGTACTCTTTAAACTTTTATTCTAATCTGTAGAAAATAGTCGATTATTTACACTTTATTCTATTGACTGCAGGCAGAAAACAAGATGTTTGGTATGCTGTAAACCCTTACACTGGTGTAAAGAGAAGGGTGATTACAACTGAAAGCACATCTGACAAGTGTCCTGGAGGAACGAATGAAGATATGTTTATTGGTCGAACAGGTAATGTGTGAGAAATTTTGATAATTTTAATTCTGATTTGAGTTCGTGTTTCTGTTTGTTTTTGAGAGTTGATGATAGTGTTTTGAGAGTTGCCCTAGATCTTGAAGTAGTGGCAAGAGAAAGCGAGGACGACCAAAGTAGACCTGGAAGAAGCAAGTGCTAGAGTAGACCGAAAAGATTGGTTTAAAGAAGGACGTTGCCTTAAATGGAGTGATTTGGTGCGTGTGAACAATTGCGGTGGAATGAGATAAATGCCGCCAACTCCACCAAGAAAACAAAACTGGATAAAACCGATAAGCTACTACTACTGCTAATACATAAACGATAAAAAAATATTATGGTGGAACTCAGTGTAAAGAATGCTATCATTAATTTTTTCCAAAGCTTAGTGCTGCACGTTTTTATTAAGTTCCTGGCATCTGTATAACTGCAAAATGGGATTGTGATTTGACTAGGGATAGCAGTTTTTTGTTGATCAAGAGTGGCTCATCTGAGTAGATGAATGTGTAAGTTTTAGACTGTACACGAGCTATTTTTTTCGGCCCACATACAAACTGGAATTTTTAGTAAAATACCTTAGCTTATGTTCCTGATTTGAAATGAGTAAATTGAAATCATTTATTAATAATTGTAGGGGCCACTTTAACGCTAAAAAATTTCTAAAACGTGGACACTATGTTTGTATGCCTAGTGATTTTTGAAAATAGAAAGAAACTTGTATGAAGACGTCATCTGACCCTCTAATGATGCAGGTTTTTTATTGAAAAATACAACTTTCAGCTATTTTTTGTTTATGACGTCGTTGTGACATCACTGACTCTTTGGTTACAGCCATTATCTTTGGGTAGTGGTCAATCAGGTGCGGTTTCATTGTAGCAAACTCAGTACTTTTGGAGGAGTTAAAACAGACGAGACCACAACCAGAACAATGCATTATTTACAAATATTGTTTAGTTGTAGACATATGCAAGTGAATTTTGTAGATTTTACTAAAATATTGAGTACAGCTAGCGAGTGAATTTGTTTTCTCTTGTTTCAGAATATAAAATTACAATGTTTGATACAAAATTAAATGTGATGCGATGGAATGTTACTTTCACTGACTACTCATCTCATGTTAATGAAAAAGTAGCCCACAGCAACGGTACGTATAGGGTGTAACTTTGCGCAATCTGTGCTTACCTGACTTCATAGTTGTACATCTGCAACTTGGTAGTTGTGACCTGCCGAGTAAATGCTATTTTTGCTGTACAAGAGCCTTGCATTGCACTTTTTTCTTCTGGCTCGCCAGATGGTATGGCCCTCAGGAAGGAGCAATTGTATTAGCCTGTTTTTAAAGGTGCCAAATTTCAAGATTACGCTTGAATTGCATGGCGTTATAGTAATGCAAGAGGCTAGCGATGCACTTAGCAAACTGCAGACAGTGACACTGTTTCAACCTGTCAGGTCTCTTTAGTGCAATTGATTTTCTAATTTTAATAGTCCACCGAGTAGGCGAATTTTTGTGAAGGTACCTTTCTTAAGACAGCAGCGACAACAACGCAGCCATCAAGTGATCATCAGTAAAACTGTCGTTAATTCATGGCAACTGCCCGAAAGTCGCCTTTTCCAGCTAAACTGTTCTATCTCGGTAAAGCAGAAGCGTTTTTGCCTGTAGCTTCGGTTGAATCGTATGTAAAAAGTTGAGTTTCAAATTGGTGATGTTGTTTTGAAACTGTCAGCTTAAAGTTGTTTCAATGGGTTGTAATCTAAAAATAATTTAAACCGCCGAGATAGAGACGATAGCCCTCCTCTGAGTCGGAGTGCTTCACAACCTTTGTGGGAATGTGGTCCAAATACTGAGCATACAGAGGGTTCGTGGGACAATTATTACCTGATTTGTGTTGTGTACTTCGAAAATCGCCGACCAGAATAAGTCATCGAACTCCAATCGTGAGTGACACTGCGAACGTTCATCAATCTAGTATTTTTTCAATTCGTGAGATGTTTTTAAAAAATGAAATAAAAAGTAGCAAAATCCACTCTTGCAATAAGAGCCGTCAAGTATATTTTAAAAACTATTGAGTTTCATTTCCAGTAGAGTAGCATGAATGTACGCTGAGTTCATTCATATGCGGAGCTCGCTCATGTATTATGTGCAGGTCTTTGATCGGACCACCACCGTTTCGGGAAGATTGCTTGACCCGCCAACTGTCTGCCACATAAAGGTGGAAGAATCTTGTTCAATGGTTTCCTCTAGGGTACATCAAAAAAATTACCTACTTTTCTCTGCGCTATCCTTTTTGTGCTTAATTCCAAATCGAAGATCTGTTAATAACCATATTACATGTAACGTCTGTGGTAAAACTGGACTAGAAAATTGAGCTCAGATCCAGTGTTCGCTCTAAGATTTTAGTTGGTGCGTAACCGCCGGCGCAAGTGCGAAATTGCTAGAAAATGTACGAAAACCGCCGGACAAGTTTTAGCGAGCACTGCCAAACAAACGGTTACACCAGCATTAGCATCAGGTGTAAAAAAAGTTAAATGCGGTAGCCTACCGCTATTTAATCAGTGTATACGCTACGCTCACTTTGCCTACCTCATAGTTGGCCGATAACAGCACCCTTCTTTTTTTCTTCAAACGTATTTTGTTTGATTATGACACTCTTTATCTAGTTCAGTGCTTTTCAACAGCTTTTGGCATTTCGTCCATTTTCGAAATGCAGAGAGGCATGTGGCCCGATTTTATATTTTTCTTATTTTCATGAGCGATCTCAAAAAAGTTATCAAAGTAAATTTCAGGGGTGTTGTCCAACTAAAATATAAAAAAGTAAAAAAAAATTTTTCCGATTTCACGCGATGTAAAGGCAAAATGAAGTACTGGCCCAATGAAGACCGTGGTCCACCGATTGAAAATCACTGATGTAGGCCATCATCTCTGTCATGAATGATCTTTATTTTTTAATCCGATCAAGACGCCAGCTTGCGTGCTGTATCTTGCTTGTTATGCTATAGCTTTCGCAGCAGGAACTTGAATTAATTGCGCGTCAAAGATCTTCTAAAAACAAGTTCAAACAGCAATTGTATGGACGTAAGCGACAAATTTTTAAAATTTGCGAGGGTAAAAAGCAAAACTGTGACGATGGGCTTCGCTGAATTAATAATTAGGGTGATTGTGTGAGCCATAAAAAGTTCAAAAGCAAGCAGCCTATTGGTTACTAAAAGGCTGTGGCGAAACACCTTGCTATATTTCTGTTAAACAAGTTAATTTGAATTAAATTTGGCCACTCAAACTCTGTCACCCTTGCAAGAGTAATTTGTAATCATTTCAGAATGTCTGGTTTACAGTGCACTTACATAAAATCAATCCTTTGCCGACGCCCGCCATAATCATGAGAAATACTACTTTTATGAAATAATGGAATGTTAGGTAGGTTACCACGACTATGACACAAGAGCAAAAATTACTGGCGAACTTCAATTGTGGCTTAATTATGGTAAATGATTTAACTAGTTAAATTTCTCTATCGTAATCAATTTAATAACAATGTTTTGCAGTTGCAAGTAAACTTTTGATCTAAAATTGGAAAGTATTTGATGGCCAAAGCTGCGCAATTTGAAAAAAGAAATTTATGATTTTTTGTACGATGCAGTAGTCATCGTATTGCTTTCTTCGTCAAACGTATCTAAGAAAGAGGCTACGCTGCATTGAAATTCATAACTTTTACCTGATTCTTGTCAACTATTTTCACAATCTACGCGGGAAGAGTTTATTTTTATGAAGTTTTGTCGCAGATGCGAAAAAAACAAGTGTAACGCTATTATCTGATCAGGTGTTATTACGAAAGTGATGGTAGGTTTGAGACACTTCTGAAGGCTGTTTACAGAACCCTTAATGATAGTTGCAATAGCACAGCTAGCTATTTTTTTGCTCTTATTAAGTTTTCATTTACCGTAAACCGAATGCTTGAAAAGAGGCCACAAATATTTGATAAGTGAAATTTTATTTTTGTAAAAAGCATTCGAAACTTGACCGAATAAAGGAAACGGAAAAATTCATGGACGCGAATATGTCCGACTTTAATAAATGCAGCTTTTAAGTCTAGTAGAAAAAATTATTTTTTGTAACTACACGTAAAACTACAGGATTTCACTAAGAGGTATATGCAAAAGTATTAAGGCATATTCTTCATGTATAACCACATAGTTTTGCTGCGTTTTTGAGGTGCTACTCTCTTTGGAAAAAATTTTCGGTGAACCCGCCTACTTTACCCTGCGCCACTGTATGCAGATAAAAGATTGCAATGTAGTCGTGCGCGCAGTTACTCTTCACAAAAAGTTTTCTTTAGACAATGCACAACCTTTTGTTTGTTTGTACTATTTAATACTTTACATTGGTAAACCAGATTAGATAATACACGTCAATATTGAATCAAAAGACAATTTTGAGATGGTACACAGTGAACGGCAATTTTTTTGAATGCTATAAAGTAAAAGGAAAATTTTACTGTGTTACAAATTATCTTTCCAGCAATTAACAAAAGGCTAGATTTCAACATAAAACGTTTTTAAAGAAATTGAAACTGCACTTTACATTTTTTTTCTTCTCGTTTCAAGGCTTATTTCAATCAGGACTGGTAAGGTGTCAGCTACATTTTATTTTAAAAAATCTGGAGGGGATTTAAAACTAAAATTGGTTAGAAGTCAAATTACTAATACTCCTTTTTTTAGTTTTCATAAATAGCAAGTGAGAGAAGGTTGTTTATTTCTAGTTTACAAAAACTGAAGGATTCCTTCAAAAAATGGTGTTTTTCTGCTAAGCTGAAACCGAGAGCTATGTGCTTTTTTATTTTAACAAACACAATTGAAATCGGCGTTGAAACGTAAAGAAAACATAAGTAAGTTAGGTAATTACAACTTAACTTAAATTTCCCTCGAAAACAAATGTCTTGTTTGAAAGCGAATTTTGAGAGCTATTTGCTATTACCGCTTTTTAGCTACGATAGGAATTGGCAGGGTTACTTTATGTTAATTGTTTTAGAGCTGATTTGTAATAAAAAATAAGCGTGATAACGGCGTGCGCAATATTTTAAGTCGCCGTCCCTCGCTGTTGCGTCACAGCCGCGTGATGTTTATGCGAGACGTTGCGCTGTCCCGAAAAAGCGTCGGTCCAACCTTTGATTCCCAATCACTACCTTCCACGCATTTAAACAGTTGATTAAAGATTTTGCTAGCCAAATTGCAAAAATTTTAACAAACGGAAAAAGTTACCAAAAACCGCCGGACTTTTTTAAGCCATGTTGAATTTTAACTGCGAATCCGCCGGACATAATTTCGCAAATTTGCACTTTTATCGCGTTTAAAGGGAACATTGCAGATCTACTGACAACAACATGGACTGTAGGTACTACTCAGCCGTGCTGATTTTACCCTATGTAAAAACGAAATTGAGTGAGAAAAATCATGCTGACCACAATTGTGTCGTTCACAAATGAAAGCAGTAGTTGCATGTGGTTGAGGTTTTCAGCATTTGTTTGTTTGTAGTGCTGCATTTGGCGTCCAGTGCTGATGGTTTTGTGATTACGATCGACAGGCAAACAGGTAATTCGTTTCATATTTATAAAATTTTACAGACTGTTTTACAGGTTTAAATTTTTAGGCCATATATTATGGGCCCAGAACTACGGCTACCCAGTGGTGGCGATGTATGCATGGACACCTGAGGGCCTGCAGAAGGTTGAAATGACCAGTGTTGCCAAGGAAACAATGACGTATTTGCTGAAGCAAGCCGATGGTAGGATATCATATTGGGATACATTGTTTCAAGGAAATCCAAGATTTCAACCGAAAGAAGCCACTTTAGTGTAAGTATTGATTGCTATTGCCTGCTTAATGCTGATCTGCGCCTAGATTGGATTAATCGACAAAACGTGAAACTTGTTTTCCTGGTGCTTGATAATTACAGCACCTGTAGTTTAGCAAAGGCCTGTAAGCGAAAGCTTTAAATGAAAAAAGGTTTAAACCGCCTGGCGTTTTCGCAAATTAATCGTGACGTGAATGTGTGCTTCGCTTTAGACTTCGCTAGTTTAACTTTTAGTATGCGTCATTGACATAATTCAAAAGCCAATGATAGACTACCGTAAATACACATTAAAAAACGCATCTAGAAAGTACTTTTGTAATTGTTTCATTATATTGCAGACCTTCTTTGTACGTGGGGCAGTACCGACATAGCTTGTACGCTTTGCCAGCCATGACACATGATGGCGTTCTGTTCAACGTAAGCACATAGTAAATTTTCTAAGGTTGGCTTAAGGCTAGTTTCCATTAGGCGTAAATTGCAGGCGTAGCGTGAAAATTTTTCTTAGATAACGTTATGCAAGGTTAGTTGAAGTTGGAAGGTTCACACCGACATAAACCACAAACATTATATTGAAAACAATTTAGTGTGTATTGCAAACAGAAATTTTTTTTCTTTCTCTATTTAGCTTTAGAGCGCTGCGCGCATAAAACTAAATAGAGAAACAAAGGATTTTTCGCAATTTTTCACATGGAGAACGGGCGCTGACATGAGTGGGAAGTAAAGATTGTGCAATGCGGCTGGACAGAATGAGTTGAACAGTCTTGTGCATCGGGAAACCGCAAACGCTCCAAGAAAATTCAACAGCCACTCGTGATAGGGACCAGTTTCTAAGCCCAGATCGTAAGCAGTCGAGCAGTTATGTTGGCAGCCTGTTCGAAGCAGTTCTCTACGTACGCACATTTACACCCACCACTAACAAGGCGGGCCGTCGTTAGTGGGCTGTATGCAGCGAATGGTCTCCTGCAAAATTAACCCGGCGAAGCACAGTTTTCTAATTAAAATCTATCGATCTCCGTTTTTCTCATGCGCAATATGTTCTAACAGGCACATCGTAGTATCCACATGCTTCCTGGTCCTAGCGATCCTGCCACGGATGATAGCAGACCTAAGCAGACGCAGTTGGAAGTGTCCAAGATATTATTTCCAATATGGCGACTACTAGGTCGGTTTAGCGCTGAATAAATACCGAATGTGTATTTACTTTTTAAAAGGTTATTTTGTATTGCGTCAAGGCTTTTTGCAATGTTGTTTCAACCACATCTTTTTATAATTCGGTCACGGATGAGCTTTATAGCCGTCAAACAATCTTAGTTCCTGCTCGCTGTTGCCAATAATTCGGGCTCAGAGCTTTTCTGCCACAAACATTGCTGCTATGTAGCAGAGATTGATAGGAAGCAGCATTAGATAATGATCTCCTGCTTTCAAGGCCACTGCATCCGGCAATGAACTACCTCACATGCCTTTGGTACTGCACTATTACTCGCGGTAATGCGTTTCATCGAATAAATCATTTGGTTTTGAAGCGAATTTTTTAGTGATAAATTGAAACCTACTGAAGTTCCGACTTATTGCTCGTTAATTATATATTGGTATATAAAGTATGATGTGTTCAGGCTATCACAAAGTTCCTCCATATTCAAAACTGAATCTACCCAGGACCCAAGAACCCTCAAGGGAACAAAATCCTCTGTTGCCAGAACTGCTTCCAGCTCCTGATCCGGTATTTCAATAATTCCTTTGCTTTCCTGTATAATGTTAGTGGCACAGATTTTTAATCACGTTCCCTAGAAAGCCAACCAAACAGGGTGTGATGCAACTTCTGAAAAGCTGCTTTTTATGTAGCTGCATTGAAATTTTTTTCATAACAGATTGCAGTTGTTGCTTGAAAAACAATGGTTTCACTATCAACCAGAATTTATCTGGTCGTCAGTTGGTAACACCTCTGAGAACGACCATGATAACGAGGACGAAAAGCGTTGGAACTTCCCGATAGCTCTGAGTTTACATTTCAACTACATTTGTACGAAAGACTTCTGAAATTTGAAATTTTCATAGCTTATTTAAACAAGATTCGAATGCATACGGTTGTTGGTGCACATGTTAGACCAGGAAAATATGCCCTAGGACGAGTAAAATGGAGGACTGATGAAATATTGTAGCGCGTTGTTAAGGGGCCCGGTGGCTTGGGAATGCAGGCCATCTGGTGATTTGACTCCGCATCTATTGTTTGTCCAAACAGTTTATAATTGTTGGGACTTACACTGCACCAACAACATCTTGCATTGTTAGAAAAACAATATCACCTTAAATATTGTCTTAGTACTTAGTGCTGCATTTGTGATACTCATTGCTTGCCATAATATTTTGCGACTATGAAAATATTTTGATAGAATGGAAAAGCAATAGCGATTTGTATGTTGACACACTATGAAAATATCACAAAGTGCTTTTAATTGCATCCATTGTTTAGCACCAGGATGCGTTCGTCGTGTCTAAGTAAATTCATTTCCATATCACATTTTCGTCATTACTTCTGTTGCACAGCGGAAAGCAGTAGATGTGAGAATGCTGTTATTAAAGCCTTTGGTATGACTCGACGAGGATATTGAACCTAGATTTACCAACTGCAGTGTGGACGTATATACTATCGCGCCCGTTTTAAGTACTGTACGTGTAAGACTTTGCTAAATTTCACCTTGCAAAGGGCGGTGTTGTTGCAACAATTAGATATGTGTTTTTTTGTTTTAAGTTACCTCTTCCACCACCATCTTCGCCGGATGAAGTCAGGGAAATACCCCTCCAATCTTCCCAGTAAGTCTGTTTGCTGTATATCATTGCTGGTCATCGAAAAAAAAACTTAGAAACCTAGGAAAAGTAACTTGATATTCCTAATTCATATGCTGGTCGCTAATCATGGTCTGAGTCAAAATCGGATGGTTAATGGTAGACATGCATACAACGCAAGCAATTTCTATTCATCCCACCCGAGCGAAATGAAAACAGTTTTTTTGTATTTCCAATAACCGAAACTTAAAAATTTTTTTTTGATCAGATGGTTTAGCGTGAGCTTAGGTCGTATTGAGGTTTTGCAAGCGTTTTGCCAACGCGTGAATGTCATTTGAGTGGATGTAATGTCCTTAATTATGCTGTAATGCGTTTCACACGCTAGCTAGTAGCTATTATGTATGACGCAACCAGCTGGCAACGAGTTTGAAAACAAACGTTTTACATGAGCGAAGCGTTTCTCTTATTTGAGCGCTTTGTGAGGTGACAGTCTACTGTATGTAATTGCGCACGCTTGTTTTTGTGTAGTTTTGCCCAAGTTTATCTGGATTTCACTGAAACCCAATACCAAGTCACTGCTTGTCGCAATACTTATGTCTAAGCCATAAGCGACTTACCGCTGTGGTAATATTACAGCTTCAGCAATTACTACAGTTTGGCAGCTCTGCGTTGGGTTTATTTCAGCCTGACATTGCAGAAAGGTTGAGTACGCCATTTTAAAAGTCTTTGACAAATCATGTTTGTGGACAATTTTGTTTAACTTCAGTGTTTAAAAGCATTTTTTCACTGAGCATTAGTAAACAATGCGAGCAACACAGCGATTCCCCGATTGCTCAAACGTGTAGCACTACTACTTACCAAGCCTTGATTCCTGCCACGTGTTGCCTTTAGAATAAGCACAGCTCATTCACGCGACGGAACCAAGGACAATAACGAACGAAATCCAGATGTTAGTGCTGATATTGACAGTAATTCACAAATACATTGGAATGAAATAACAATCGTGGCAGTCCTAACATCGATTATTACCGGCTGTTTTGTGTTAATAGTACTTAAGGTAGGTGTTGTGTAGTGTTTTGTTTTGATGACAGCAGACCGCTATCTACTTTAAAATCGCTTATTGCACGCACATTTAGCGTTAACTTGATTTCGTATCACTTTGCTATTGCTTTAGCTTTAAGCTAACGTGCAGCAGTAGATAAACAATCTAATATCAGGTTCTCAATATGATGGTAATTAGCTGGCTTAATATTACGTTGCTCGAAAATAAAACCATAGCATTGTGAACTAAATGATTATGCCTTTCTTTTACACGATGGGTTAAAGGATGTTGTCTAATGTCAACTTTCAAATGACCAGTAAACAATGTACGCAGTGGATGTTTTTGATTGAATGCAAGTTCTCCACAAACAAGCTGATTGGGATTTATCAAAAATACGCTTTGTATGTAAACGCAGATATAGGTTGCATTTGATTTTAATGGCATAGCTGTAACGCCTTTACATTCGAAGCAATGATCTGATAATTCATTAAAATTAGTACAGGGACTCCGGTTAAAGTAGACAGTTTTTGCGAAACAGAAAAAAAACGATTTGCTGACCGTTTGTCTTTGCTTAACATGGCCGCCTGTTGAGCAGATTTTGTTTTTGACGTTGGTGTTTTGTTTGCGAACAATTGCTATTAGTTTAAATAAAGTATTGGATGGGTAGTTTTTGACTGTCAAAGTTACTTCTAGTTGCAGTCATCACTTTTCATTCACGGGAAGATTGCACTTTTGACGGGTAAACGTGCCGTGCATCAGTGTATGAACTTCAGGCGACCTTGAATGAGTATTTTAAATGATTCTTTATTCAAGGTGAACAATTCTGCAATCAATTCAAAACGAGCAATTTGAGTTTTTGCCCCACGCTCACTAATGTTCTGACTCTATGCTTTTTAGACTGAGGAAGTCCTCCGACTGCTGCATTGCAAAATAATTTCGAAATTCGGTTATTGTGGCTCTTCGTTTTATGTAGGCCGCGGCGTTTGGCTCGAAGCTGCCGCGTAAGCAGAACCCCCTGTATTACGTGGTTGGCATTTTGATTTGGGTACAGTTTGAACTCATTAGACGTCTGCGTTTTATATATTATGCAGCACATCATTTCATAACAGATTTTTTAGAACTGGGGTTGCAGGTCAAGTTATTTATAATATTAGTGATCTTACCTGAAGCACAACGGTGAAGTCACCGGGCGACCTTAATTTTTGACTGCTTTTGAAATTTGCCATGTTTCTTCTTTTTGGGATCCTGAGACACATGGCTAATTACTGGTGATTGTGGTTGTGTTACCGAGCTGCGGGAGCATGTTTATTTGATAAATTTTATTGGAAAAATGCAAACTGTCAAGATTTTCTCCCCTTTATAAAAAGAAAAACCCAATCGACCAATCAAAAGCATCCCAGCATATCATTGAGGAGGATGCAGGTGAAAACATGGATTTAGAATATTACTGTTCAATTGACAGAGGCAACACCCTCCTCCCCATCATTCTTCGACAAAGCAATATGATTCCCTGGTTCATGTGGGCCAGATTGCGTTCAGTCCGATCGATATTCTTGGACGTGGCAGTGCCGGTACAATCGTATACAAGTGAGTTATTGCTGGCATCGTTCTCCCGCTTTGCTAAACTTTTGCGATTGTGCAAGAATTAAAGTTTAAGCTATAAAAAAAGCAACGTCTCTTCCTTAGCTTTTATTACTTTGTATTTCATGTGCTGGATGATGTTGTAATTTATTGTTCTGAGTAATGTTTATTTTTTAACTTTTGGTATTATTTAAAAAGCGATAATGTCAAAACATATTTCGTGATTTTTGAGACCATACTTCTGTGGTTAATACAAAAACTTAGTAGTTTTTTCAACTTTTATTAAAATACAATTTCTTGTGTAACCGATATTAGGCTTCAAGTATTGATCTCAAAAGTTGTGGCAAGGTATAGCTAAGTGCTCATTTTTTTGCATTTATAAAAGAAAGTTATTTATATTAACCACAAAAGAAAGCAAAAGAACAAGGTTGACATTATTAGATGTTGAGCTCTGTAGCAAAAAGTTTTTATGAGAAGCTATCATGGGTTATATATGTTCATAAAAATATTGAAAGCAATTCTTGAAATCAAAAGTTGACAGTTGTTGTATGCCATTACAAAAATGTACGCTTATGCATGTAGATTTTTTAAGTTCATAAAAATACAAGCCCCAATGATGCTGTGTATCATCTGGGCGAATGGGAGGTCCGGAAAGAGATTCATGTTTCATTGTTTTGTGATATTGTTCAACGATCGGCTATCGTAATTTAAAAACTTGATTTAATAACCTTGATTATTTGCAGAGGCCATTTTGACGGCCGTTGCGTGGCAGTAAAGAGAGTGGTGCGAGATTGTTTTAGTCTGGCTGATCGCGAGGTGGCGCTGTTGCGTGAATCAGACGAGCACCCTCACGTGATCCGATACTACTGCATGGTGAGCTATCGTATGTCTGAAGTTTCTTTGCTTTTTATGTGCAAACTTTCGGAGTATATAGTCGGTCGTATCAAAGCCCCTTTTGCTGTTCTCTTACCGTAAATCTTCGTTGCCGTGACAACACTGGCTTCATAATCACAAAAATTTACCTAACATAGCGTGCGGTGTCATTATTTGTTTTCGCATTGGAAGTAGTTGTTTAGCGTGTCTACCAATTCCACCCATTCCAGGCTTAATTGACGCAAGTCTTCAATGAATTAATTACAACCCTTAGAAGTTTGGTTTCATTGCTGCATGATCTGGAAGTTTGCTGTTACCTGCATGAAAGTTAAGCTGTCTACTTGCTGATGAAAGCTTGATGCAGGTGACCAATGGTGGACATCCACCCATCACTGACGTCTCACCTTATCGTATGCGACGGAAAACCGACGTCGCATTCCTGCTTTATAATAAATCGTCGCATCATATAACTTTGATGTTCTTTTTTTTAATTCAGGAAAGAGACACGCAATTTCAGTATATTGCTTTGGAGTTGTGCAGCAACACTTTGCAAGAGGTATGTGAGCTTCGGCTGATTTGGCGTACCTCTTTTGTTTGAAGCATGATGAAGTAATTATGAGATCGAATATTCGATATCTTTATGGGGGTCACCCTGTTGTATTTTCGAAAGATGATTTACGGCAACTTTTCCTGTTTGGTTGCATTGCTTTGGCAGAAATGCCCTGTGCTAGCATTACTAGCAATACTAGCAAATCCAAAACTGGTCTCAACACAGATTGTTGTAGCGACCAGTTTTGGATTTACACAGATTGCTGTAGCGACCAGTTTTGGATTTACACAGATTGTTGTAGCGACCAGTTTTGGATTTACACAGATTGTTGTAGCGACCAGTTTTGGATTTACACAGATTGTTGTAGCGACCAGTTTTGGATTTACACAGATTGTTGTAGCGACCAGTTTTGGATTTACACAGATTGTTGTAGCGACCAGTTTTGGATTTACACAGATTGCTGTAGCGACCAGTTTTGGATTTACACAGATTGCTGTAGCGACCAGTTTTGGATTTACACAGATTGCTGTAGCGACCAGTTTTGGATTTACACAGATTGTTGTAGCGACCAGTTTTGGATTTACACAGATTGTTGTAGCGACCAGTTTTGGATTTACACAGATTGTTGTAGCGACCAGTTTTGGATTTACACAGATTGTTGTAGCGACCAGTTTTGGATTTACACAGATTGTTGTAGCGACCAGTTTTGGATTTACACAGATTGTTGTAGCGACCAAGTTTTTAACCGGCGCGATGGTGCAGCGGTTAGAGCGTCCACATTGTAGTCGGTAGACCTGAGGTTCTTTCCCTAAGTCGAGGTTCATTCCCTAACTTTTAAAAATGGTATTCACAGCTTCCCTGCTTGGCGCTCAGCATAAAAAAGGAATAGTGTGCAGAACAAGCCGGCAAGCTTGCTTGTTGTGTCCTTGGGCAAGGCACTTAACGGAACGCCTCCACCTTTATGTGGCAGACAGCTGGCCCCACCCGTACTTCACCGGATTTGAATTGTGAAGTTGCTAACCCAGCATGTCAGACGATTCTTGGATACCCACCAGTGGCAGTCCGCCTTGTTGGTGGTGGGGCTACCAGTCACTCATGACTGGTTCGAAATGGGCTGCCATCTTTCCCCTAGCCTAATATCAATTAGGTTGACGGCATGAACCTGAATTACCGTTCATGCCGTACCTCCATCCCAAGGAAGAGGAGGGGTAAACACACACACACACACACACCAAGTTTTTCGGCTGGAATATAAAGAATTAACATTCACCACACCAGCAAAGTCTATCCTGGTGTAAAAGAAAAAAAAAGGAAGTCGGTTTTACGTTATTTTTTCCGCGTTTTCAGGCTCAGACGAGCTGATTCAATGTATGTTTACCACTACACCCTCGCTTTCGAACCAGACTTTTTACTGGAGCAACATAGCACTTTAAATTCCGAATGCCCTTTCTGACGAATGCCAGCGGTGTTTCTATACAGTTTTGAGCTCCAGACCTTTTGCTCTGAAGCCCGCTACACTTCCACTATACCACGGTGGCTAACAACTTGATCATTTTTGTTTCTTCACACTGCTCCGTGGTGAGTGGCTCCAGGTAGTTACGAAAAGAAGTGACTGTTTATTGCTTGCAGTTTGTTGAAAATCGCCAGTACCGGTCTAGTACGATGTTGGATGCGCAGGCGGTACTTCATCAAGCCGTGAAAGGACTCGATCATTTGCATAAGCTCAAGATTGGTGAGTTTGAAACATAATAAAAAAGCTATCAGAAGCTGTCGGTATTGATGGCGTTAATACAGTGGCAATGTTGAAATAGCGTAAAAAATATTGATCTCCGGTCCTACATTTTTTAAATCAGTGTTTCCCAAACTTTTTTGTCTGTTGACACAGAATAAAAGCTAAACAAATTTCGCGGCACAACAGCCACATTAATCAATTCATATTGATCGCGAATAGCATTACAGGTGACAGCGAGAAAGGTGATGACTTTTTTTTGGAGATCACCACTTTTTCGGGCAACATAACACGATCTTCGACGTTATCAACCATTACTTCATGACAGCATTTACTCAATGTTGGCTGAAAACTTGTATACATATTAAGTATTAAAAAAAAAACCTACGGCACACTTGCAAATCCTCTTGATTTATTTCGTACTAACGTGATGTCATCAGAGCCCAATGCGTGTCATATGTATGTTTTATCAGAAGAAGTGCGAACTATCCAATCAATCGTGCTGATGCAAGATTTCGCTCCATACCATTTCTTCCGATGTGTTTTCTGTTAGTTGTACTAGCCACAAGCTGCCTAAAAACTGCCTCAGGGAAAGTAATTGTACGCGGTCGTTCTGAACTGGCTGCAGAGAGTTTGTTTATCAGCAGTTAAAACGATGACTAATCTAATAGACATTGTTTGGCCACTGAGATATTTATTGTGGCTTAATCGCAATGAATAACCAATGGACAAACTATTACTATCGTAGTTTTGTACCTGGAAAATAAAAGTGTCAGTAATTGGGCCCTAGTATGTCTCTGCGACTCTCTTGTCGTCACTTTATTTTTAGAATGATACGGAATTAAAGTATTAGACATTGCATTGTCTCAGTAAATATATACCTCTGTCCATTTGCTTGGATGGAACCGTGGCCTGCTATAAAGTCATGATCACCGCACTCAACACAAATTCATTATCAACCTTTGATAAACCAAACAGTGATTACACTTTATTTAATGATGAAAATGTTTGGATTAGTTTTTTTATGTAAAAAGCTAGTGGTCGCAAGTTTGTAGAGTCAATTGTAGTACCGTTTTACAGTATATTTGAAATGTATTAATACCTCAAGACATGCAGGTTCGTTGCAAATTATAGTTTTCCTTGTTAGCTTTGCTTTTTTGTCTTGACTATCACGATTGGTCTGCGATTGAATACTTGTTGCCAGGGCGACACGACTGTTATTGTGATGATAAAATCAAGATCCAACAGTGTTGTGCTTCCTGCATGAAAAGCAAGTAAAAAAGAAGTCTTTATAATTTTGATATTAAAGTCTCTCTAAACTGTCAAAAACCTTTTTTCCGTCAAAAAACATTTACTAACATCGCACAACAACAATCAATCCTTAAATCGGTTCAGCAGTAATTAAATTTGACCTAACAGCAACCTCATCAAACAACAGAAGGCAGAGAAAATGAGCTGTATTTTGCCTGATCTGTTACCAAAGGCCACTTGCGATGAGTTTGTGTCGGGCGTGAGTGATTACAAATCTTGGATGAAACAATTAATTAGTAGTGTTGGGAAGTTTCAACGAATATCTCTAGGTCTGTTCAGGTAACTTCAAAGTTTCTGCTAAACTTTGCCTTAGGTGTTTCGAAAGATTTATTTAACATGCAAACTGGGAATGCTACAACAAATTTTCTAAATAACTTACGGATAGGAATCATTGGGGTCTGTCTCTTTGGTGTACTATGTGTATCAGTTTATGCTGCCTTCCCAATCAAGCTATTCAAACAGTAATACCACGGGTCGCCAACCTATCCTAACGCTTACATTGCTACTCCAATATCTCGGTAACAAAAGCAAGTTTCAAAATTTTATTGAAAAATTCGGATTTGTTGTAGTGATATATCAACAAAGTTTATGCGGTTTTAATGGGGTTTCAAATCTTGCACGAAATTTACAAACTTCAGTTCCTCGTAATGACGTTGTTTTTTGTCTCGACTTTGGTCTGTAGTTGCGATACTTGTTGCCAGGACAACACAGGTGCTACAGTAATATTAGAATTGAAATTTAATAAGCGCTGTGCTGTCTGCAGGAAAAATAAGTGAAAAAGAGTTTCACAGTTTTTGTGTTATTCAATTAACAGTTTTGCGAGGAAAAAATTTTTAATAAAATAACTCCGGCCTTTGCTTGTGTTCAGTCAGAGACGTGAACTGATGCCTGACAGAAATCTTTTTTTTATATCCCTGTTTTCAGCTTACGGATTTTGGTCGGATTCGCCTTATGTTTCTTGTTTTAAAAAAAGCGTTGAGCCACTTTGCTTTGTTGATGGAATCTCCCATCTCCAATCCGATCTTTTAATTAGTTCATCCCATGCCTTCTCCGAGTCGTCTTCAGTCTCCCTCGACCTCTTCCGATCTCCTTCATATTCTATCGCTCGCAACGCATCATCGCAATAACGAAAATAGAATCGAAACTCGTTATGCAAATTACGTGTCACAAACAGATCTTTTTTGAAACGTTTGTGTTTTTTTTCGTTAAAAATAGCATTTATCTGCACGCAACAACTTAAGTCAAGTTGATTAAAAATTCTCTTCTGACATTAAAAGTTTGTTGTTTTCCCGAAGTATAGCACGTGAAACGTGATCTAAACCCTTACAAAAGATCACGCTCGCAAATTTCCCTGATTTGTTATCTACCTTCTCTTTCAGTTCACCGCGATGTAAAACCCAGCAACATTTTGATATCGGAACCTGGAAAATTAGGAATTCAGAGAGTAGTTATCTCCGATTTTGGCCTTTGTAAGAAGCTAAACCCTGGGCGGATATCGGTATCTTTGAAATCTGGAACCGCAGGAACAGACGGATGGATCGCTCCGGAAATGATCCTTGACAAACGAGACCGTATTGTAAGTTGACGGTTTAGAATAATACAAACGTGCTCAGAGAGCCCTCCGTGGTGTAGTGGTAATTGTTACGAACTTTGAAACAAAAGGTTTGGAGGTCGAATCCCTAGGACTATCGTTAATATCGGTCGGAAAGGGTATCCCGAATTCAAATTGTTGCGTTGCTTCAGTGAAAAATTTGCTTCAAAAGCGAGTGTGCAGTAGTAGACGTGCTCTAAATTATCTGGTCTACGTCGGTGAAAATGTCGGGGAAAGACCGCAAAGTCGATACAAACGTTTTCAGGGAATCCATACTCTATATTTATTATCGGCTTCCTTTTCCTTCAATGCGAAAGGAAACATCCCTGCCTCACTTTGCATATTCGATCAAGTGTTGAATTACAAAACGCATCAATTCGTCAAAGCCAGTACAGCAAAAGAGAAAATTTGCATATTTCTTTATTTTTTGATGAATACTTGTTATTGGATTACCGTCGTGGTGTATTGGTAACCGCTCCAGTCTTGAAACGAAAGGTCGGGAGTTTGAAACCACAAACACACCATTGATATTCGTCAGAAAGGGCATCTGGAATTTAAAGTGCTGCATTGCTGGTTCGAAAGCGAATGTGTAGTGGTAGACATGCACTGAATCAGCTCGCCAGAGTTCGCCAAACGAGGGAAAAAAGCTGATTCATTCGTATTTTTATTGGTGTACGACGTAGTGCCACTAGTAAATGGCGGTAATATGATGCTCTTCTGCTTTCTTCGCAAAATTTACGGAACGTTTTGACTTCAAGATTTTTCTTTTTTGAAAAAGCGAAACCTTGAAGTTCACTCGTATTTGGCACTTGCGTTTTTTACATCGATTTCATCATTCTTCATTCATGCGAGTAAAATCATGCTGAACCGGTTGATTGAAAGCAGCAGTTACTGCGAACCAGTCATAACAGACTGATTGTTCCAACCCAAACACGGCAAGCTGTCACTAGTAAGTACCCGATTGTAGCCTTTTGCGACATGCTGAACGCGCAGAAAACCCAGTGAACTCTTGATTTCATTGTTTACCGGTAAACGTGTATTGTTAATAGACTCAAGCTGTGGATATATTTTCAATGGGCTGCGTCTTCTACTACGTCATTTGCGGTCAACACCCGTTTGGTGATTCGCTCACAAGGCAGGCTCGAATTGTTGCCGCAGATTATAGCTTGGAAGAACTTCAACAGTATGAATGTAAGTAGGCGGTGCTTAATGAGTTGCTGGGTACGATTCTAGATCATTCCTTGAAGAAGAGCTGTCCCGCACCCTCGATGGATTGAGACATTCACTTGAGTTATCTTTGATCTGCTCCCTCTCAATGCTCGCGACTTCTCCCCACTTCTGTATCGTTCCTTCTCAGAAATTTTTTTTGTTCCTTCATCTTTTGCTGTCTCCTGCTTTTGATGAGTTTTTAGTGACCGTCTTTGTATTTTTCTCACAACTCTTCTACCATTCCAATGAGCGCCCCCCGTCTTGCCATTTTCAAAAAGCATGTTGCGATTACTTTGCTGTCCGCTTCCACTCTCAGTGTCATCCTGCAGAAAAATCCTCCCATCTCTCGTTCTCTCCGGTCCACTCGCCGCTGTGGTTCGTTTTGCTTCGGGAAGAGGTTCGTAGTCGCGCATTTCTCTACTTGTTAGCACAACCTGTGATGGAAATGATAGCTTGCACTACTGGCAACTCCAAAGCAGCTTCGAACCCATGGTGTTGGATTCATGTTGGTGGAACTGCTGCAATGGACGGAGAATTATGATGCAATACCACAGAAGTGGTTTCAGCATTGATAGAGCTGTCGGTTCATTACAGACGCAGAGGAAGCGATTGATGTGATCAAAGGGATGCTGCAAACAGAACCGCATCTCCGGCCGAAAACAGACACAATATTACACCATCCACTGTTTTGGAATTCAACGAAAAAGCTGCAATTTTTTGAGGTAAGTCTGTGTAGTACGTTTTTGGCGAAGTCGAGAAAATGGCATCGCACAAAACTAATAAACGGTCAGATGATTAAATTACTATTCAGGTATAGCTGAATGCTTTTATACAGCCAACCATTTATATCTGCCAACCTTTCCAAAAAATATAAGCTACCCTCGCTGATTAGTAGCAGATAAAGTTGCAAGAACCTGCCCGCTGGCATTTCCTTCGGCATTCTGTTTTCGTTGCCAATCTGCACAGATGAACCCTCAACGACCTGATTGTGATGCGTTATTAATCGCTGTTGAAACAGGATGTTAGCGACCGAGTTGAAAAAGAGTCAATGGACAGTTACACGATGCAGCAATTAGAGAAGGATTCGCTCAACGATATCAACAACGGGATACCACGCGACTGGGTCAAGCATCTCTGTTGCCCTTTGCAAGATGATCTGCATAAATTCCGAACGTACAAAACTGAATCGGTCAGAGATTTACTGCGAGCTATTAGGTATGAAAAGTGACCATGTTCTTCGTGAAGTGTTGTTTTGGTATTGCGTATAAAATATAGGACATACTCCAAGTATCGCCGTAATTTGAAGAGTGGCTCACGAGGACATTATTAATGACCGGTTGCGGTACTATGAAGGCGATTTTTCTGAGTAGGTATGAGTTTGTAGCTTACTGATGCACTCGTAATATTGTGGAGGCACTGATAGAACACAGAGAAAAATCCTGGCCGGATATTACGACAGCTTGCGAGCCAATACATTTCGATAAATTGACGGTTAACTAGTGTGTTCGTTTTTTAGAAACAAGAAACATCATTATCGCGAGCTACCGGACGAAGTGAAGGAATCGCTTGGCACTGTTCCTGACCAGTTTCTTCACTATTTTACGTCGCGCTTTCCTCGACTTCTCATTCATACCTATCGCACGATGGCGTGCTGTCGCAAGGAGCAAATGTTCCGAAGTTACTACGGAGAAAAGTGAGGCCTTCCCATTTTAACGCATTCCAAACAACTTGTATAATTGCATTGATCAAAACATTGATTCCAATTGCAAGGTACCAAACACATTTCCTTAACTTTTTCGACTCCTTGACCTTCATATTCGACTTCTTGACATAACTGTTAAACGACAGCGTAGTTAACAAAAATAAAGTGGATGCAACGTTGCTTAGAATAGAAACTTGAAGCCAAAAGTTTTTAGATCTTTCAAAAAATAAGCTTTTCAATTAAAAATTTTTGTCGATGAGGGAATCTGTGCGGGCTTTTTGTTGTATATTTAAAAATTTAATTTGCAGTACAAAGTTTAAAGAATGCACGAATTAGCATTTTCCTCTACTGTTCGTCTCCCTACTCTAAAAGGAAAATTTTCAAAAAGAAAAGAACTGAACGGCATTGTATTTTGAAATGAAATGCGTTGGTGTGATGCTTTTTCTTTATTACAGTACTGATATCACCATTAATTCATTGCCTTAAGAGTATTGCGACTGTAACCCGCCGATGTCTTGTAGCAGTTTGGTGCTATGCACGGTGTTCAAAAATATTTGCTTTTTATTTTTTTGCAATTATGTACTGGTAGTACAAAGGCTTTTTAACTCCAGAACAATATTAAGTATAACAGAACAAATATTGCTTAGTGTTTCAATTAATTTTTGACATTATTCCTGCACCTAATCTTAGATCAGTGAATGCCATTTGAAATTCTTTGGCATCACTCGACAGACGAGATGAACCCAAGTCTAACGAGTTGCGGTCGAGACCTGCGTGAATGCTCAATAAGTTAGCGCAAGTACACGAATCAAGTCTGGGATGGATTATGAAGACCGGTTGTTTTTGATATCACATGATTGTCAGAGCGAGCCAAAATAAAACAAACAAAAAGTCGCGTTTGATTTCAGTCTAGACAAGGCTGTAACGTCAAAATTCAGCGGTTAGAGCATTCGATTGGCCGCTTATAGACTCGGGTTTAATTCCCTTGCTTTCTACTAAACACTGCAAAATTTTTTCTCAGATATATAGCAGTAGCAGTAATGTGCAAAACGAAATAATAGTCATGGTTAAAACATCCCACGACACTAAAAAACTGTTGCCATTTTGCCAATTATTTTATTTGAATTGATTACTTTTTTCCACAGTGCACCTGATCATTTATTTGATGTGGCTGATTGTGCTGAAGCTACAATTTTCACAAAACCTGCGATGAACGATAGAATAGCCAAGAAAAATAAAACGAAGTAAGTTGATCGATGGGTTTACCACCAGAGTTCGAGCGGTGAGTCTTTCAAAGAGGTAAAACTCGTGTATTACGAGTACTTTTACTTCCAGAGACTGCCAAGCGATATAATCTCGAGAATAGAAATTCGATTTTGCCAAAGTGAAGATTGCGATCTAGATTTTTCGTTTCGCTCAATTTGACAATAAACATGCTGATACATCTTCACTATATGTCTGCTACCACCCACCCCTTCTCGTTCGAATCTGATCTTTTGAGCAATCCAGCACGTTAAATACCAATCAATGCAGTTGCGATCTCCTAGTCTTCTGAAATCCCGAAAAGTTACCGCCACACCTTAGCGGTTGATGCGCGAATGATCCCTGCCGGGTTATCGTCGATTTGGTGCGATTGATCGAGTGTGAGACTCTTTATTGAAAGAGTACGGGTTGATTTCTCAGTCCGTTTTGTATTTGGCGGGATGACTCGTGGAACAAGTGCTCGCATTAGGCTCACGTTTGTAGTTCAGTTCTCAGCTCGGCCGACCGCGAAAACCTGTGTGAGTGAATACCGACTTGAAGATGGTAAGGTCAGTCGGTGGTCTCTTACACTTTCCATCCCTCTTATGTTTGATGAGTTGAATAAATTCTCATTATTTAAATTTATTTAAAAAAGCAGATATTAGCAGACTTGATGTGCTGGCTCCTTGTACGAGTTGAAAGCTTATTTTATGAGACAGCTTCGTCAAATGTGTAGAACTTGACTTGCTTCTGTACATTTTCTATTTTGCCAATACATTGTGTCAGCAGCAGCTCATCTAAGCGATTTCACCCACGGACGTGGCCGAAAAACTTGCTCTGCAACCGAGGAATAGAATTAAGACGCCATCCTTATATCTTTGAGTCCTCCTTAGGCGATTGTTAGTGCTTAGTGTTATTGAACTCGTATACTTTGCAGTTCTTCCACTGGTGAAGGGACACCCAAGGCCGCACGTCAACCCAAGGTGGTATCGGCTGCAGACCAGGATTTGGACTGGCGGTCCCCCTCAGCACGGCCATCAATTCATAACTCTCCGCCTTCAAATGCGTTTAAAAGCCTTTACAAAAATAATCCCCTCCGGATGCACGCCTCCAACACATATCCGGTTATGAAAGCAACCCGCGGAACTGAAGAGGCGGAAAACGGAGAAAGACGAGCCAGCAACGGGTTAGCGGTGCCGGATGTTCTTGATCCGTCGGAATTGAGGCCGTATGCTGAGGTAGTCCGGAAAAAGCGCTTTCTAAACAGTAGTCCGCGCGTTTCTGAATGCAGTAGCGTGGGTAGTGTCGGTTCCGACAACGAAACTGTTAATCGGGCGAAGAAACCGACAACCAGCACCACCACGAGAAGACCAGATAACGGTGTGAATCCAGAAACGAGCAAGTATGTGGTTGACGGAATCGACAAGGAGCGGGAGTCGTTTGAAAAAACTTCGCGCCTTGAAACTTCTGACGTCACGATCAGCGGTCACGTGGTAGATGGTAATGAGGTTTTACTGGAAACCATCGCCAATGCTCTACCTCAAGCAGATGGTTCTGTGGTTGTTAAAGAAACTGATCGTTGGGTTGATAACGATGTCTCGTTAGAAAGTCATGATCTAAATGGAGTGGCAGAACTCGATGAAAGTTATAACGCGTCGGAGAGTCCGGGTACGAATAAAAAATCTAAATCAAAACCTAGGCGGAGAAGATTCAAGAAAAATAAATCAAAAGCGGAATCGTCTCCTGTGGAGATTGTCGACAACTCTGTTCCGACGGATGATGTCGCACCTACATGAATTTCAGTGTTGCCACTCAGATTTTTAATCGTGATCTTTTACCTTAAAATGCTCATGGGAGTACATTTTTTGAAAACCAAAAATATTCAACCTTCTGTGTCTTATGTTTGCTGAAAAAGTGCAGATATATTAGGGGTATCACCGCCGAGGAAAATCAACAAGTTGTATAGTTTTTATTGCTGCTTAAGATTGCTCGGATTGATTAGTAGCAACACTTTTGTCATGCTGTGTTTATGAGTATTAAAACATTCAACTTGATCCACGTGGATTTAAACGTATTGATATTTCATGCCGTTGCTTTTTAGTATGTTGAAGCACAGTTTAAAATTTATGAGCTCTAGATCCACCTTTAAGAGGTTGCCAACTTTTTTTTTCACTTACTGACAGAACGGAGCCTGTTAGGCCAGGATAACTTTCAACGACTGGAAGCCTTAGGTTTGGTTGCCTGTTATTGCTAAGAAATCTGAAGGCTGTGGCTGACCCAATCTTGACACAGTCGATCCTTAGTATAGTTACCATCTGTTGAAAAATATTTCTCGCGCAGTTTAAATGTATTTGCGTCGTTTTATTGTGTTTGTCATTGCCTTGATGCAAGTGCAAAAATATCCAAGCTTTTGATTTTTGGAGGCGCAGTGTGAATGTATTGGGCTCTGGATTCCATGATTCGAGGTTAAAAACATTTTGTGATCGGTATTTTGAAAAAATGTGTTTTAACCTCGCTTGGTAATGAAAGTCTGATGAAGTAGCAAGTGGTTAGACTAGTGATAGACATTCACCACACCAACAAAGTCCATCCTGGTGTAAAAGAAAAAAGAAGAAAGTCAGTTATACGTCATTTTTTCCTCGTTTTACAGGCGCAGACGTGCTGATTCAATGTACGTCTACTACTACACACTCGCTTTGTTTGTTTGTGTTTACCCCTCCTCTTCCTCGGGATGGAGGTGCGGCATGAACGGCAATTCAGGTTCATGTCGTCAACCTAATTGAAATTAGGCTAGGGGAAAGATGGCAGCCCATTTCGAACCAGTCTTGAGTGACTGGTAGCCCCACCACCAACAAGGCGGACTGCCACTGGTGGGCATCCAAGAGTCGTCTGACATGCTGGGTTAGCAACTTCACAAACTCGCTTTCGAACCAGGCTTTGTACTGGAACAACATAGCACGTTAAATTCCGAATGCCCTTTCTGATGAATACTAGCGGTGTTTTTTCTACAGTTTTGAACTCCAGATCTTTTGCTCTGAAGCCCGCAACCACGGCGGCTACAAGTGAAAGAGAAATTGCATTGTTAGCTACTGTAATTTTAATTGAGCAAATTGCCTTTTTTTGTTTCGTAAATTATTGCTATGTTTGAATGGTTTCAAAATATTTTGCACTTTATGTGGTTTTTGGTCATCAAGTTAATATTCTTTATGCTCGCTTCACTGTACAGTGTCTAGTTTTATCTTCTCCGACGGAGCTATAGGAGTGCCACTGCAGTGATTGTCATTGAAGTGTCCAGCGCCTGGCATCATCCACTTGACTTGAAATTCATTTTGTCAACAATATCTCGTCAAAGCCTGCTTTAGTTCCGGTCAGTGGGGGAGGGACCAAAAAGCAGTTGTCTGTGAAGAAGAATGTTTTTAAGATGAAGATGTAGATGTCGCAGTAAAGACTTGAACTCTTTTTTTTTATGCTAACTTGCTAATATGTGATAGAATTTGTTTCGGTTCGTTAAGGAATTAAAAAGAAATATTTCTAGTGCCTCTTCGTTGTAGATACGTTTTTGCTTGACATAGTCACGTGACGTGTGTAACTACAAAACTGTGTAATTAAGCACCAAGAAGTGAAGTTGGTTGTGTAAACCAGGGGGCGTGCAGCCTGTGGCTCGCGGGAGGATTTTGTGGCATCAATACGATCTTCGAAAAATCATTTCCAAAAAAAAGAGCTATTTATGTTAAATTTGAATGAATAATGCCAAATCTCGCTTTAAAGGTATTGACCTCAAACGAAAAAAGGTTTCCACTTAGCTTTTGAATGAAAAATGCAACATTCAGTGCTACAGAGTTTATTTATGCGTACACGCAGGATGGTTTACAAACTAACTGGCCCGCAAAATTTTCAACTAGATTGAAATGGGTTCGCCTACGTGAAAGATGGCTCCCCTTGGTGTAAACGAAGTAAATGATAAGTATTATCGCATTTGTTGAACCTTCCTATTTCAACTGTACTCGATCGCGATCCGACATTCCTGTATTTTGTTTATGAAATGTACATTTTATTCCAGTTGTATTTAATCGTTTTATTCGCCCAAAGAAATTATGGATTACAAAAAAATTTCCTGTTGAATTGGCAAGCTAGATTTGACGGAAACAAACTTTAAAGATAGACATGTACTGTGGTAATAAACTGTCTTTCAGACCCTTTAAAGAACTTTTATTTTAAAATCTGGACAGTTAAACCCGAGAGTCGTATGTACAAGTGAACACGATTTTATTAAAAAGTGCTTGTTGATGTCTGTATTACTTTACGGGTTAATTTACCTGCTCATTTGTAGCATGGAAAAAGAAGCGAGCAAATTCGATCACTTAGTCATGTGCAAAATTTGATCGAATACCGGCATTGGAGGAACTTTAATTTAGTTTTTCAGCCAAAGAAGTGGAAATTATTTTGCAAATTTAAAAACTCGATTTTTAGCATCGCAATTCTTATTCTCCGCCCAAAACCCATTTTGACTGACGGCACAAGTGTAAAGTCGGTCTACAAGGACAAAGCAAAGTTTAGCGGATAAGTAGGCGATTCGCCAAAAAAGTTTCCCCGAAAATTGACTGTTTTTTTCGGCTTCTATCTGATGGGTCAACGTACAACTTCAGCATAACAGAAATGCTAAAAAGGAGATTTTGGCAAGTATGAGCTTTTGGAGCGCATAACAAATGGAGAACCTATGTCAGAGCTCACTAGTTAATCTTGCAAGTCTGGCTTTGGTTTATTATTCGTAATATTTTGCTTGCGAGTCATATCAGCCACTATTTGTTACGAGCTTTCTGTCATTCGCTTTCATCATCAAATACATCGTGGAGTACTTCATCGCGAAATCAATATGTCAATTGGTAGACAATACTAGCCATTGAGTTACAATGACAAGGGCAAAGTTGAGTGATCATTTCCTGGTAATAACAGCTGCCACAACTATTGTTTGTTTTATGTGCTTGATATAAGTGTTGACAGTGGCGTATTAGTTATTTTTGTTTCATATAACTTAAGGTGAGCTCAAAGGCAGTAAAATTGAATTTGTTCCTACCCTGTTGCTCTATTCCACAAAAGGGGACAGAGTTTACGTAGAATGGGGTAATCTAAACTAATAGTGAATTTCTACGCAAGCATTACAACTAGAGTAGTCTTCAATTAATTATTTAACGGTGAAAATTTCTGAATGAAGTAGAGAGGCTTTCTCAGGCAGGAGAAGATAAAATTACTTCCCAGTTCTGACTCTCTCAGCTGTGGTTCTCCATCTGATCTGTAAATATCAAGAACTACCGAGAACGAGTAGCAGAAATCAAACTTGACGTTGTGGAAAATCAATTGCATAGTTATGATGTAGTTTGATAGCTTGAACAGAAATATTACGCCGTGAAACAAACAAAGTAATGCGATTCTCTAATTGTTGAGCAGTTATCGAAACGACTACACCAAACTTCGGTATCTTTGTTTACAGGTTATTTAAAGTCGTTAGGACAGGTCGATTTACTTGTTACGTCATTATGTCTAGTTACGGAAAGAATTCTCAGCAAAGTAAACGTCCAGTCGTGTCGCAGGGGTCAACTTTTGAATCAAAATTCGCTCGTTCCTCTTTTCACTCGAGTACAAATAAAGAACGGTGAGTATAACTGCCGCTTCACTTTTTTTCCTCCGGTGATAAACAGGAACCGTCACACTTTTCTATATTTTTATTCAAGTATTAACAATTAATTTGCTAATTTAGCCTCAAATTTTGCTAGAATGAAAGTTGGCAAAGTCGTAAAGCAAGTTGAGCAAAACGAAATGTTTTCTTGGTGTTCTAGTCAACAGGCACTTCTCGTATTCTTGGTGACGGCGAAAGCTGTAACTTCACGAACTTGGATTTTTACTGTACTTCTGCATGGAATCCCTGTTGGTCTACTATCAGGAAAAAAGTTGATTAGAAATCTTGGGGTTCTTTGTTGCTCCCTGGCTTGTAAACTGCGGCACACTTACTCGCTCTTGTGATAACCTTTCCTTCTGCATCTCATGTTGGCCTAGAGACTCGCTAATAAACAAAAATCAATCAATTAATAAAACTCGACTAGAAGGAAAACTTTGCATCAGGGATGCGAACTCGATGGATTTTTATTCGAGTTCACAAAAAATTTGCAAGTCCGAGTTCGGCAAAAAAGACCAAGTTGACAGCTCTGTTGTAGTTTGTTTGGCAAAACCTAAATTAGCAAAAAAAGGATCTAATCACGTTTGCATCTCAGCTTGCAATTCGGCAGCCTATTTCTAAACAAGAATAATTTACTCGAGCAAGGCATATTGTTAGAGTTATCTAATTTTTATTGTACCGTAGGCTTCTGTTTTGAACAAATATTAAAAATATAGCATACAGTAAGGCCACGTTTTGACGCAAAGGGCTTTACTTCGTTTATTCATAAAAATATTTGTACGCGGTTCGACTCACTGTAATAACCTCTGCTAATGAATTTACCATTAGCTGCTGAGAGAAACCATTCGTGGTATTAACTGCATGCGAACTACTGGTACTGCGCTTTCATTTTTCGTGTTTTAGTTAAACTGACATTGCAAGATCAGGTTAGCATAAAATCAACGCTGCGTATTTTTCTACTGAGCGCAGAAACAAATTATTGAATTACGATGCTAATCGATTACATTTCACAATTTTGATTCTTGTATATGCTTCAAAATTGAAAATATCTCCCTGTATCTAAAAGCAAATTTTGACCAAAGGATACTGATAACGATAAGCTTTTGCTTCGTTTGGCAGCGAAAACACAATCATAAGTCCTTTTGTTAATAATTTTGCGCAGCTGATAGCATTAAATTTTCAAGCTTTATACTCTCAGTGCATATCTTTCTAGTGCAGTGGTTCCCAACCTTTCTTTTCTCATTACCCATTTCTGTTTAAACTAAATTTCCATTACCCACAATCGATATTTATCAATATCTAGCTTAATAATTTTGCTATAAGTAGAAATCTAATTCATCTGCTATACTCCTTACAAAAACAGACAACGCTATTTATAAAAAAAACAATTTAATGCAAGCAATATTTATGTAAACCATTAGTGTGATTTTTGCTCTTGTTTTTTGCCTACGATTGATGAAATACGAGGTGTAATTTTGGAGATAGCACAACGTAGATCCGCTTCCAGATCTTGTAATTTGTCTCGAGCTTTTGTCTTGACAGCAACAACACTTGAAAAGGTGGACTCACAGAGATAAGTAGAGGGAAACATAGTTAACAATGCTAGTGGTTTATCTGCAATTTTTGGATAAACTTTTTCCATCATCACCCAGAATTTTTCCAAGCTTTCATCTTCAAATGAAGTTTTAATAGTTGAGTCATGAATCATATCAAGAAACTCTTCTTGACTACTGTCATTTTGATCTGGAAAATCTTCAACCGAAACTCTGAATGGGTTTCTAGTAAATGTCATGAGAGGCGTGTCGCATTCAACATCGGGAAAATAACGATGAAATTCCTTAATCAAGCTGTTTAAATGTTCAACAGCCTCATCTTGTATAATAGTGTTGCTACTGTTAGTCTCACTCAATTTGCTCATCATTGGAAACGATTCTACTTTCTGTCCAGATTGCATTTTTGTTTTCCAGAGTTTTAGTTTTGCAATAAAAGCAGCAATTTTATCTCTCAGACCCAGTATGTTTACATCAACACCTTGTAACTTGAGGTTTAGGCTGTTCAAATGAGAAAACATGTCTGCTAAATATGCCAACCTGATTTGGAACATTGCATCAGAAATGTTTGTCTTTAGTTCTTGTTTATGTTGGATTTCAAGGAATTCAATTACCTCTGGTAATAAACGAACTAGCCGAATTAACATGTTTCCTCTTGAAAGCCAACGCACTGTAGTGTAAAATAAGAGTGATTCATATTCGGCACCCAAGTCGTGGCATAATTTTCCAAAAAGTCTGGCATTCAGAGCACTTGATTTTATGTAGTTGACGACTTTAATTGCATAATCAAGTGTTTGCTTAAGTGATTGTGGCATAGTTCTTGATGCCAACGCTTCTCTGTGTATAATGCAGTGCATTCCAATAACGTTTGGATTTTTCTGTTTGACAAGAGCCAAGAAACCAGACCGTACACCAAGCATGGCAGGTGCACCATCTGTGCAAACACTGCCAAGTTTAGCCCAATCTAAATTTTCTTCTGCAAAAAAGTCTTCCACAAGCTTTAGCACATCGCTAGCCTTTGTCGTTGTTTCCAATGGACGGCAGAAAAGAAAATCTTCCTCAATAGTTTTGTTGCGAATATAACGAACAAACACCATTAGTTGAGAGAGATTTGCACAATCAACCGATTCATCAAGCTGTATTCCAAATACAGGTGAAGCTTTGATATTTTCTATGAGTCGTGATTTGATGTCACAGGCCATATCGGCAATACGAGATTTAACAGTGTTGTTGGATAAGGAGACCTTATTTATCTTTGATTTTGCACTTTCACCAAACAAAATATCAGCGCACTCTACTAAACAGGGCTTTATTAGTGTCTCTGCAATGCTATGTGGCTTTTTGGCCTTTGCAACTTGAAGAGAAACTACGTAAGAAGCAGTCAATATCGCATTTGATTGCGTCTGAAATTGTCCTGCACTGTTCATTTTCATTTTTTTTAAACTGGATGCTTTCATTTCAAAGAAGCTCCTATTTTTGCCACTGAATTGAGGGTGGATGTTTGAAAGGTGTTGCTTCAGTTGATACGTCTTCATGGAAGCGTTAGAGAGTGTTTTAAAACAAATAACACACTGTGGCAACTGCTCATCTCCTTTCTCTATGAAAGTGAACCCATAGTCGAGAAAAGTATCGTTACATTTTCTTTTAGCCATTCCTTTCTGCTTTTAAAAATTTAGCTATGCTAAGTGTATGCAACAATAAACACGTTTACACTGGCTCTTACAAGTCTTAATAACAATGAAAATTAAACCAAATACCGGTAGATAAAATGCAGGTGCGACAGTGATTGTCATGGCTTAGCTAATCAGTAATTACCCATCAGATATCTTCTAATTACCCACTAGTGGGTAATTACCCATAGGTTGGGAATCACTGTTCTAGTGGCTCATTCACTACCACTGGTTTAACTACTTTTCTCTGCGTTAGACAGGTGGACAATCTCGGCTGGTCACAGCATACGCTAGTTTATAAATAAACCTATTTACTTATCCGTAACCAATAGCATCTATTTACATAATACTGAGGCACTTTTTGATATTTTCCCAAGCCTCTTATTTTATTGTGACAGCTCGCACCTTCGAATCGTCGTTTTTGTTCCATCATGGAACTCCTCTAAGTTACAAACCACGACTTCAATCACTGTGAAATAAGTTTGCTCTTTGATTTTGTTTTACTGATTGCATTTGACACCTCGTAAAAGCCACTCGTTTTGCCCAGACGTCGTCCAACGTTCCATAGTCGACAAGCTGACCAGCAAAAATCGATGTTCTTCCCTTGATCTGACTCTGAAGAACCTTTTAACTCCTCGCGTATTTCGCACAGTGGCACCTTGCAAATCGCCAACAAGCTTTGCCTTTTTTTTCTTACTACTTTCTGGCAATGCCACTCAAAAGAACTTATCTACTTTAGTATTACCGGTCGCACGGTCACACCTGTGAATAGCCGAACTTTTCGAATATCTAACAAAGACACGATTTTGCAGCTGATCTAAATGACGTCTCTGATAGATTGTTGCAAAATTTTTAAAAACTTTTTAGTCTGGAATGATTCAACGCAATTTCCATAGAAATAAACATGGTCTTAAGACATTTTGAAGTGTAGCAGAAAATTTTCAAGACCACAAGACCTTCAAGAGTTCAAATCAAGACCTCGAAAAAACGGTCTTAACATCTACATCACTGCGAAATATCATTTATTATTCTCCTTTCAAACGTACTCATTTAATCTACTCGAACTCGATGTTTTTCCGAGTGCGAGTTCAAGTTCGAGTTGGCAGCCCTGCTTTGCGTGCAATTTCGCTCAGCCACCTGGCATCCCCCTCAAGCCTCCTGGTTTACACCAAAGTCACGCGTGACCTAAATCTGTTTCATTTTGACTCAATCGCAAGTCTTGCGTTGCTTGCGGCTGAACCAAAATGAAACAAGGAAAGACTTTAGCCTCAGTGTAGACCAAGCTTCACCTAAACCCTAGCAATTCGGCATTGCTGTGATGTTTAACATTCGCATTGCTTCTGCAAATTGGGGGGCTTGTTGCCAGGTCTTTAGATTTTCTTGCTTGTCCATGCTGTGTTTAGTCAATGCTCGAATAATCATTTATTTTTAGAGGTTTTTTGAAAGGTAATAAATCAAAGAGTCGACAAAATACTTTAATTAGCGTCTCAATTCATTGAGTTGTTGTTCGTTTTAAGAACTCTTAAAACATGTGAAAGCACTTTGTAAGTGGCGATTGCTTTTCTTGAGCACCGTCTCACCAGCCACCAACCAGCGAAAAGTTTCAAATATTTTGCAGCTTTCAAATTGGTTCAGCCTTCCAAGTCAGCAGTTCTTGAGAAAGCTTTTCTATTTGATACTGAGTAAATTGCGCTGAATGTACGAACAAATGTTGGGAAGAAAAACTGTTCAGTTTGGAGGGTGTTGCTCGAATGCATTGTTAACATAACAGTCTCTCTTAAAGATCACCCAACGTTTCACATAAAAGTTGTTGTTCGAGCAGGTAGAATAGCATTGTTTGAGAATTAATGTAGGTTTCAATCAAGCTCAAGAAAACCTTTATCTCTTAGGCTTCAGTGATCCTTTGCCGCAATAGAAGAATGCAGGTTCAACCCCTTCTCTCCCAAGAAAAAACTTTTTTAAAGAGGATTTTCACGTATACACTTTTAGAAAAAAAATTGTCTTTTAATTAAATCAAACGTTGAGTCAAAAGCAACTTTGAAGTGATATTTTGTATAATTATACTGCAGACTCGACTTGAGAGTGTAAAAAAACCGTAACTGAGTTTATTTTTGCTACAAACAAATTAACAAAACTAGTACACCAAGATCCCCTGCAATAGCTTGATGTTTGCACTGATTGATCTGGCGAGCATCACAAATTTAAAAAAAATATCAAAGCATATTATTTATATTTTAAGTTAACCAACAGAAAGTTTTTACTTTCTACGGGAGCATTATGTACGAGTAGTTAAGATGAACCTTGATGAAACAAGCTGAAGTTTGCAGCAGGCCTACAGTTGATGATAATGTACAAAGGCCTACAGCTGCAGCCGACATTCATTTTTACTGAGTGCAGTGACGTCACAGAAGTGTTTGTGACCGAACCGGACATGCTAGCGACCTCTAGTGGTACGAACTACAAAAAAGGAGTGAGGGGCCATTTTAAAATGGAGCCAATTTATAGCTGCAGAACCGACGAAGAGCAACCCCCTCGGCTGTCTGCCAGCGCGACGTCGATCATGAAACGACCTTCTTCGGCTTTGATGCGTCATAGTCCATTGTTAGAATATGAACAAAAAATTCCAGACAGTAACCGCCATCTTTACTATCAGCTGAACGAAAAAGACCGGAATAGATCCGGAGGCCACAAAAGCAGATCATCTTCAAGAACCCAGTTGAAGATTCTCCGGGATTTAGCTGAAGCTAAACTAAAAAGAGAGAGAAGAACGGAAGAGGAATTCCTACAGTTTGCAAAAGAGTTTGCCAGAAACTGCCGCCTAAGACCGACGGACAATTTGTTGAACCCGGTTCAGTACGACAGCTACCTTCGTAATTCCCCAGTTCAAATCACCCAGCCTCCAGGATTTTCCTACCTGAACAAATATGATTCAATCCATTCACGATTTCCTTTTGTATGCAGCTCATCGCTGATTGGTTCAAACAATGATGACGCATTAGAAGTAGCTGGTCACGTGGTCGGAGATCTTCTGTCGTTCACATCCAACACAGCCAAGTATTTTATGAATTTTGTCATAGCAACGCTGCAGCCACAGTTAAAGGCTGGTTTCCATTAGGCGTAGATTGCAGGCGTGGCGTGAAAAATTTTTTGTTTCTCTATATAGTTTTATGCGCGGAGCGAGAGCGCTGCGCTTAACCGTTGTTTTTAAATATCTTTATTTTTCGGTTACAAAAAAAAACTTTCCAAATGTAAAGCAACTTGTGTTTAGATTCGCTTGTTTGTTGTAACTGCTGGTGTAATGCGTTTTCACAACTGCGCTGTTATCGAGCGGGAGAAGTTATTGTCTTCTTTCCTGCAAAGATAAGCTACCTCCTATTTGTCGTACAAAGATCGGGAGTATTACGTTGCGTGCCTTACCCAAAGACACAACAAGTGAACTTGCAGGCTTTTTCTCTGCACTATCCCTTTTGTGCTCATTGTCAAGCAGGAGATCAATGAATACTGTTTATACAGTCTTTAGAATATCGCGTCAAGGAAAATAAACTCAAATTTTGGCCTCAAAGTGAAAGCTCTAATTACTACGTCACACCGCCCGTGAAGTGATTTGTTAAGGCACATTAACAAAATCTCAAATGTGACAACCGTGCATTGTCGTTAGGCTATTTTTTCTGAAAATATGAATACATTGGATCCCACGCATAATGTGTGTGGTTTATCTTATGAAAAATCCAAACGGTTTAAAAATGCTGATCCGAAAGGTTTTGTCTTCTTTATATTGTATTCGAGTACAATGGCAGCAGACATCAGTTAATGCAGGTCATTTCGGCTGGAACCGCTTGTGCGACGCCACATGAAGAAAAGTTGGGTTTAGCTCGTTGAATTCACTTCAATTTAACGCACTGAATTTCAATTCATTGTTATTTTCAGTTTTCACTTTTCATTTTTATGATTGTTTTCAGATATTTTGACAACCCAGATTTAAGTGACGTCATTATCGTGGTCGGGGAACAGCGTTACTTTTCGCACAAGTTCGCGCTTGCGGCACAGAGCGGAGTGTTTCGCGATATGTTGATTGCCAGCGACCGATGCATAAGCTGCCCGGATTTTCAACGAGTACGAGTTTGCTGGGGATGAGAGACTAGATTTTATTGTTAAATATTGCTGTTGTTGTAAGGAGAAGAAGATCAATGCAGCCAAACTTCGTTGAAACGCGATTGTCGGGGTGCACAAAACGTCATTGCAAAAAAGTGGGATCGCGTTACATCAAGATCACAAATATAATCGTTTTTATTTTAGCATCATTTAAAAACTACAGCAAATAAAAAACTTCATACATGCATGCTTTGACAACATCTACGTTACCATTTTTAGCTTTTCAAAAACTGCGAACTTTTATATTCAGTTTAATGAAATTAAGAGACATAAACTTTCGCAATCTTTTTTGGGGTATGTCGATTAATCACGTTATACTGTAGTAAAAATCACGTCAAATTGAGGCGAGTCATAAAAAGATTTCGCTGTATTAGCCAAAACAGGGAATTTTTGTATAACTCTTTTGTCGAAAAAATGTTTTTGAAAAGCGTAGCACAAATTTATGGTAAATAATTTGCAAGAACCTTTAGTTCGAATCAATATTGTGCTTAAAACCAAATGACTATTTTTACAATTGCAAACATTTCCTAACAACTTCTGAGTTGAATTTAAGTTTAACGAGTAGGCTTCATGTATGGAGATAAAAAATTCGTGTGGGATTACCTGTCAATGCAAAGTTTGAAGAAAAAAGTCCACAAATGCAGAGTAAGCAAGTTGTCTCAACGATAGATTTTAGTTTTGGAAGATAGAATTAACCAAAATCAACGGAAATATAGATAAAGAAGGTAGCCTATTTTCAAACAATGCATTTTTTTATCAGTTTGTCGAAATGTAATTTATTTTACAAAAAACATTCAATTTTATCATTAGGAGATGGAATTGAATGAATCAAAGGAATGCCAAGACGTGTTTTCGAGCTTTCTCCGTTTTTTCTACTGCGGAAAAATCACTTTTACTTCGGAAACGGCTTTGCCGCTCCTAGTGTTATCCGCTAAATATCGAGTAGAAGCGCTGCGAGTTGCTTGTGATGCATTCATAACCGGAATGATTGAAGACGGAGACTTGAAGAGCGCCGTTCGGTGGCTGCGATACGCTTCCGCTTATCAACTTCATGTACGGAGAAGTCATTTAATAATGCTGAATAGGAGAAAGAAATGGGACATGTCCCAGTGCGAAGCCAGACCGAAATTTTAGAATAGGGAGAGAGGAGGAAATTTGTTATGCAAGATTTAAATCTTACTTTTTTCTTTTTTGAAGTCCTTCCGGATTTTCGTGACAATCATCAGTGACGTAAACCGTTAAAATATGAGTGATGATTACTTTAAAAGTCATTTTGATATTTATTTTTCCAAATTACCTGAAATAATTGGATTATATCCTGATGTTTTGACAGAAACATAGCGGAATCTCAAAAAACACAAAAAATACGATTCATGTGATTCATCAACCTTGCAATTTTTTTAATTTGAGTTGGTAAACAAATTAGAAAAGAATTGACTAAAAGATTTTTTAGGATCTTACCGCAAAATGTGTCGATGGTGCTATTGCTGACAATCTTGAAGAACTTGTGGATTCACCTGATTGGCTGAATTTGTCAGCTGACTGTATGGAGGCTATTTTGCGAAGTTCGAGTTTGTTGGTTCCCCATGAATTTTATTTGTTTGAAGCTTTACAGAGATGGTTTGTAAATAAAAGGAAAACTGCAGAAGAAGTAGAGCTGATAGAATGTTTAGACAAAGTAAGATCTGTTTATGACTATCATGACAGTAATATGCTGAGCAGTACAACTTTGAAATTTTTGTCTTGCAATAAAAAAATCATTTGGAAAAAAAAGCCTCTAAAAAGTGAAGAGGAATGGTGTCATTTCCTCTGAACACGAGATGTAAAGCCGTTGGAGAGAGAAATGATCCCTTTATTAATAACGGTTTTACATTACCCTGTTACAATGGCCGGATTTTTATTAGAGTACACTTCAATGATTTTGAAATTTCCGATGTTCCATTTTTGAGTAAAGCCGTAAAAGCTAGTTAGCCTAGACGTAAATACTTTTGTATTTCCGCTCCGTTTAATATCTATAAACTCAAGATGCTTTTGACATTTACATATGGAGATTTGCCGGTTCATGTCGGTTGGATACTGTGCAACCAAAGTTTAAGTAAGATTAGGGCTACTATATTTTCAATATATTGAGAAGGCCGATATTTTAGGATCGTAATAAGGAAGTTTCATTGCTTGTTTTTCAGTTAGAAGACATTTTTTTGGAATTCAACTACTCAAAAACGATTCCTTTGTTCAATTTAGTCGCGCTGATTTCTTTTTTCGGTGCTTCTCTAACTTGAAAACCCTTTTTTTATTGGCGATTAATTATGCGAGAGCTTTTGCAAATTTTGGTCAACGAATTAAATTTTGAGCTTTTATCTTAAAACATGAGATTGTTTGTGAAATGAAGGATATTTGGACTTTTGTTGGTGTCCTGGGAGAACAATTTTTTCCTGCAGGACAAGGATATATCCCTGCAAAAGAAGGACGTGCAGTAACTCTGTGTCAGCGAGGCTAATTGAATATAGTAATTGTTATTGTTGTGACGTTGTTAAATGTCTCTAAAAAACATTGCTGAGGGGATCAACCACTTTTAGTCTCCTAGCTTGCCCTGGCACCAGGTACAATCGATATTAAAAGTTTGATTTTTCTTGGAAACTTCAAAAGAGTGTCTATAACTTTTTTTCATTGTCGCTGATACGTTTTTTATTTTTTTAGACAATGCCACAAATTCGTTTTTCCCAAATGCACGGCACGCAGCTTCTTTCAGTGGAGGAATCTCCAATCGGTCTTCAGTTTAAAACAATGGTCAGAAACTATCTTGGAGATGCATACAGGTATGTTATACGTAGGGATGACAACTGGAAAAAGTACAGGTGTGCAAAGGTGTAGGAGGAGGGAGTGAAATGTACCAACGTATGTACCATGCTTTGTCGCTTAAATTAATACTCCCTAAAATGTATTTTGAAACATTATTAATTAAAACTGCCTGTGAATCAACTTCTCTGAGTTTTGCCACAGTCTTTCCTTTTAAGTTCAAGCTACTTTACATTTAAATTTGGCTACGGAGCAAACAAGATGGACTGCTCCCAAAATGAGACTGTAAAGATGACAAAGGCAAACATGAAACGTGAAAACAATCGAATGGCATTGAGTTTGGCTACAAAGCTCAGAATTGCAAGTTCAACTAAAGGGAAATTACCAATACACAAAAAATTTGGACATGATCAAAAAATCCTCAATAAACTATGCATCATAACGACGACGACCATAATTTATTTGCTTCCAAAAAAATATGACATGCTGTGTTTTCACTTTGGCCTTACGATGTAAGCAATTTCTGTAACCGTAATTGTACTTGGAGAGTTTGTAGCAATGCACGGCAGTGTGCTGTCTTAATGCTTGCAACACAAAGTTGATTATTCTTTTAAGACCCAAAAATTTCAGTTTTTCAAACAATAAGAAAAGTAGATTTTTGTGTCAAGAAATTTTTGATAAGTTGGTTTTTGTTTCCAGATATCAGATTTTATCAAAAGAATGCCCTGAATTTCAAGAAGCACAATATTTACCACGAGACTATACGGACAAAGAGTGGTGTGTTCAGTTCTACTACAATCCATCACGAAACAAGAGAACAATCCCTTCAACATATTACGGCAACGGACGATGGGAAATTCAACCAAAAAGATACTACGACACTTTAAATGTGGTGATTATACTGAAGGTAAGGAATGATCTTAGAAGTTGCTTTCGCAGGAACAAATTCAACATCCTGTAAAAAGATCCAACTTGTTTTCTGGTGTAAAAAAATAGCCTAAATTCTTTTATTTTTGGTATTTTTAATCTAGAGAGGTGATTATAGTCTATAAATATTGGCCGCCTGTGTCTCATGGCTATAACTATTTAAAAAAATGCCTTAAAAATATTGAGTGAAGGTCGCTGTACACAGTACACGGTTTTGTCTGCTTTTGTACGTTTTCTGTACGTTTTCTCATGTATTTTTCTTTGGAATCTTCATCCCCTTAAACATCAAAACGAAGCTTTGCAGAACATAGGTTGATGCGAATAGTACACGATTTTGTGCAATTTTTATACGATTTTATGCGTTTTTTCCGCTTTTGTACGCTTTTTATCCTGTTTTGTACGTTTTTTGCTCTCATGCATTGTTGCACAAAAGTTTTTGTCCGCTTTGATATTTGTCTGGTGCTATAGAGTATATCTTGTTATGTGAATATCCGGTTTTGTCAACAAAAATCTTTTCGCACTTTTTTGCTACAAAAAAGTAGGAGCTTATTGTGCGTATTTTGTAGGCAAAATTGGATATTCGAACAACAATATACACTGCAAAGTAATATGTAAAAATCCAAGCTGATGATAATTTTTTTACAAAGACGTATAAGAGCAAAAAATTTGCAATATCAAACAAAAATCGTACAAACACGTACACAATGTACAGCGACCTTATGTTGTTCTTCTTGTTCAATATCGGATTTTGTTCGCTGAGAAAGTGCTGCAAGCTCCGAGGTTTTGGTTGACAAAAACGTACAAAAAGATTTACGTTGACAAAATCGGATGTTTACCCTGCAAGGTGTATTGTGTAACACCATATAATCACATACTTTTTGTGGAAAATGTCTAAGCGGATAAAAATGTTTATATCCAAATGCATGAAAACAAAAAACGCACGAAACTTACAAAAAAACGCACAAAAATGTAATGTAGACTTCTGTGCACCCCCAACTTAACCTTCAGCAGCTTCAAAGCTGTAGAATTCGGCTGTTTGTGTGAACCCAACCAAATCATGACAAAATCATAAGAGAATACCCTACACTTTCAAAAGCAAATTTAAGTTAAACTAAGCTTAAATTGAAATAAAAGGTGCAAAAAGATTGCAATAATTTTAATATATAAAAAAATTGACTACTCTCTCAACACAAAATGAATTGAATATTTAAATTAGTCAAAATTTACAGAAACCACTTGAAAACGACATTAAAGTTTTCATTTCCATCTTGATTTACAAAAGAAATGGAATAATACAAATGAGGCTGAGAAGAAAAGCTTGCATTCTGCGCGCTATTGATACTCCATCAAGGCCTGTAGCGCTTTCTGGTGGTCTGACGTCAACTTCAACATCGCCAGGAAATTCTCCAAGGTAGTGTTAACATTGCTACGTAGCTTGACTTTGGTCAGCTGGTTCTTTTTTTGGCTCGTGCTCGCCTGCTAGTGTTCAGTTAGATTGGGCCACCGTAACTGGTAAACTGCTCACCGCCACATGAAAGTGGAAGCGTTCCTTTTCTGTTCTTTATCCAAGGACATAGCAAGCAAACTAGCCGGCAATTTTTCCAGGGTGTTTTTTTCTTCCTGTGCTCCGAGCAGGAAAGCTGAAAATATCATTCTTTAAGTTTTCTGTATAACTCAAAAAGCGAGACGAAGGCAGGTCTACCGAGAGTGAAACATACTACCAAGCGCACTTCACCACTGCGCTGGTCTTTCTGATATCAATATTGTTGTTGCTGTGGGGTCAGCAGTAACTTTGTGCTCAGACCATTCAGGCCCAATGCATTTTAAAAATTATGACCGAGTAGAATCGGGTTCATATTATATTAGTACAAAATCTGATTTGTAAAGCAAAATTCTGTCTGTATGTACGTTCGCTAAAATTCCTCGGAAACTACTAGACGTACAAACATAAAACTTGGAACAATTGGTTACCGTCCCGAGATGAGTGTCATAAGGGATTGGCGACGTCTAATGACATCATAATTACAGATAATTTTTCTAATGTGTATTTTTTAATGGAGGAAAAAGTTTTTGCTCTAACCACCGCCAGCACCCAATTTACCAACTTGCAAAAATTTACCCTTTTCAAGAGTAAGATGACGTCACAATCAACGCTTGATTGCGAATTTGTTCTTTTTATTTTCTCAAAAAATGATGACTGTAGAAATGCAATTAATAGCTTTTTGTGGGAAATGTTTCCAACGTGCTTTCGATATAAAAACTCTACAATTAACGCTAAATTGACGATGCATCAACAGATTCTTTTGCTAAGCACTCTCAGCATGCTTTTTCCTTTTTTTTCCGCTTCAAACTAGCTTCATGACAAGAGCGACCGTTTCGCAGTCGGTAGAGCTGGGGATCATTTTCCTAGTCGAGTCATACCAAAAGACTAAAAAGTGGTATTCACCGCTTTACCGATTGGCGCTTTTTGCACAAAAGGGATAGTGCGAAGAACGAGCCGGCAAACTGGCTTGTTGTGTCCTTGGGCAAGCACCTAACGGGATGCCTACATCTTTACCTAGCAGACAGGTGGCGGGCCAACCAATCTACCCGTCGTGGTTGCCCTGTCTAACTTCAGACCAGCAAACATAGCTAATGAGATGCTCATACCCATGAACGAATGCCATAATGCTGGCTGGTATCATTGAAGGGAGAATAGCAAATAGCAGCATTTGCGCTTGAAGTTGTTACACTCTGTCATTTCAGCAGCAAACAACTAGTGTGTTGCCTGTTACAGAAGAATGATACATTACAGTATTACCGTACTAGTCGGCCAAAACATCTATCTTTTTGTAATGCAACGGCAAGTTAGAATATCTTTTTGTGTATAGTCTTGCCGCAAGCTTGACTTATCATAATTTCTGAGGACATATTATTCAAGTGTTGCAAAGTTAAACAAACTGGCAGTCTCAATGAACTCTAGCAGCAATCACAAAAGTTATCCACTCTGTTTGATGGATTATACGGTTAAATCATAATCTAATCTGCAACAACTAATCTGTAAGTGCTCGACTTTGTGTTAATTTGCACTTCCCCAAGCTGCAATTGCAACAGGACCTAGTAATACCCGCGCAACCACAGATGTTAGGTCATAAAAATAGGCTTATATAGACAATGTTACCAAAGGTCGTTAGTGGCATGCCAGATGTTTAAAAGAATATTTCAGAAATTACACAACCATCACTTTGTCGCTCCCCTTCCCCCACAACTTTACATTTATGCTTCCATGCAAGTGGTGAAATAAACAGATGAAAGTGTTAGAAATTATTGCCTTTTCAATTGTGAGCAAGTTCGGTTATTTAATACATATTTCAACCAGATCACTTCGTTCTTTCGACAATTTATTATTCAAATTTAACGTTTCGCTCCCTTTAGTTACCGGGGAGCTTCTTCAGAAAACGGTAGATGTCAATAATGTAACATACAAACTGTACAACATAAAAATATAAAGACTACCTGTATTACTAAACACTAAAAATTATTTATCAACAGGGCAGGCAACACGTAATAACAAAAACATTGTTACATCACAGATACAGGAGTGGCCAAGTGAAAAGTGTTGTGAGAAACATAAGACATTATTTATTGGAGACAAACACACTATACTAAACTAAACACACTATTTTCCAACTGTTTATAGTGTGTTTGTCTCCAATAAATAATGTCTTATGTTTCTCATAACACTTTTCACTTGGCCACTCCTGTATCTGTGATGTAACAATGTTTTTGTTATTACGTGTTGCCTGCCCTGTTGATAAATAATTTTTAGTGTTTAGTAATACAGGTAGTCTTTATATTTTTATGTTGTACAGTTTGTATGTTACATTATTAACATCTACCGTTTTCTGAAGAAGCTCCCCGGTAACTAAAGGGAGCGAAACGTTAAATTTGAATAATAAATTGTCGAAAGAACGAAGTGATCTGGTTGAAATATCGTTACACTCGACATACGAGGAATGCCTGCTATATTTATTTAATACATGCTGGAAACAGGATAAAAAAGTCTTTGATAGGGACTTGAAAAACTTTGGAAGAAATACAGTACAACGGCTATGAGCTACAATCCCTGATGTATTTCCACTCAGTCTCTTGGGTTGTGGTTAAGGTTAGGGTTAGGGTAAGGGTTAGGGTTTGGCTTAGGGATAGGAGTACAGTTAGGGTTAAGGTTGGAGTGCCTGGGAAGGAACATAATCGGATGTGTGTGACCTGGGTTAAGTGTCCGGGGGGGGGGGGGGGTAAGTGTAAACAAGCTTTTCGTCATCTGTTTTTCACCGAAGGAAGCCAAAAACCACTTGCAATGACTGAATTGCGTGAATGATAATAGCTTCTTTTAGGCTACAGTATATCTTTGAAATTCAAAAAATGTGCAAAGTACGCCTTATTTTACTGTAAGCCTGTGACAAGACGCAATGCCATGCAATACAACAAAACAGAGCTATGTTTATTGTGCAAGAAAAAAAAAATTATTTGAAAAAGAAATTGTTTATTGTGATGCCAGGGTGGCTTAAATCGTTGTAGTGCTTTTTTCATCAAAAGTAGCTTTCCAATATCTACCGAATAAGTTTGTAAACGCGGTTCTGTGCTCAAAACGTTTTAAGAAAATGAATAAGATTTCTGCAAATGAAGGTAGATTTTACGTCATCTTTACGCCTAAATGCGCAGTTGCGACCGCAGTTTTTGCAAGTTGTTGAGTTAGACTGTTAGCATTCGTTTGATTTTAAGTTGCTGATCTCAGACAAAAGAAAGTCTAAAGATTTTGAAAAGCGCTTTTGTAACCATGTTGTTATTATGATGTCACTGACTTCTCTCCAACACCCACCTCGGGGCAGTGATCAATCGAGCCAAGTTTTATGATTGTTTAGTCACTAGTGTATGGCTTTAGTAAGTATTTTTCCATGCTTTTGTTGTAGATCGAATTCCAGTTCATCGAATGAGCCAACTGGAAAGTTAAAAACGACCGCTCACACTCATGCCTTGAACCCACATCGCGCTCCTCACGGCCCAGCAAACAAGCTGCACGGGCCCAACAACGGCCAAGAATACTACGCGATCGACAACATCATCAGTGACGCAGACTTTCAGATTGCAATGAGCAACGCAGTCGCCAATGGACTTAAACTGGGCGTGATTATCAGAACATGGGGGGTGAATGTGTCCTAATCCAAAAGCAGTATCGCTTACAAGTACAATTTAGAATCAAGTTATGCCTAGCGCTGTCACTTCAGTAGCATTTGTGACGCTTGAACTGGTCTCTAGAAAGCGGTTATTAACCTGAAGGTAATCATCATTTTTGGTGATAAGTTTGAGGGTCGTTTTTTGTAGTTATTGTTGCAACCGTTTGCAAAAACAATTACAGCCTCAGCTGCATGCTTGGTCTATCTGTCGTAAAGGGGGTTAGAAAATATCGATCTCCATAAAGGTCATTTAACAATATTGAGGAGCACCTAGACTGAAAAATATACTTCTAGCTCCCTCTTCACAAACGTTGGTTTCTAGCTACCATGCTGTCGTATTACCCTAAAATTCTCACACTTTCAAGGAAGAAATTTTCAACAACCACAAATTAAAAGTAAAAGTTTTATTCGAAGATGAGCTCCTAGAGCGTCAGCCGGAGTGGATCACCCTTCTTGTAGTGACGTCACTGATCCAGTGTCCGTTTGGAGAAGGTTCAAATTAAGTGGCATCATTAACGCTACATCAATAATGATTTATAACATGGACCGGTTTTTGGGCAATGTTAGGTGATTTACTAGCTTTTTGATTTGGCTCTAGCTCTAATTGTCGGAAAAGATTTTTATTTGAAAGCACCAGTATGAGTTTGATTCCTTAGATGAAATCAAGTGTGTGCAAAATTGTTTTTTGTTTTATTTGTTTTATTTGCCATTTTTATCCTCCATTCACGAGAAAGCGAATTGTATCGCTATACTTTGGACGGTAAGTCCGCACTCGCTTGGGAGTTGCCTTTTTCGAGGTTTATGGGCCACCTGTCTTCCACATAAAGGCGGGGGCGTCCCGTTAAGTGCCTTGCCCAAGGACACAACAAGCGAACTTGCCGGCTTGTTCTCCACAACCTCCCATAAATGCCGAACGCCAAGCAGGGAAGCTATAGATACCATTTTTTAAAGTCTTTTGGTATGACTCGACAAGGGGAATGAACCCCAGGTCTACCGACTGCGAAGCGGACGCTCTAATCACTACACCATCGCGTCGGTTAAATGTGTGACTGAGAAAGCAAGTTTCGAACACACTAACGTACTCATTTTAGTTCTATTCAAAATAAAATATAAAGTGTAAGTACTTTACATCTGATTAGCAGTCGAGAGATGTGTATAGCATAAATAGTAGGATATAAGCCTAGCGTAACAAAAGCCATGAAATTGAAAAGCATAACACTTTTATGGCAATGGTTTCACATCGAATTCATTTTTCCAGGCAAAACAAAAATATGCTCGCGTTTGTTTAGTATGTATGTATGCGTATGAGCTCACGCTCGATTTGCATGTCTTTCGTCAGACTGGGCCACCACGACGAGTAGACTGCTTGGGCCCGCATTTGTCTGCCACATAAAGATATGGCATCACGTTAAGGGCCTTGCCCAAGGACGAAATAAGCAAACTTGTGGGCTTGTTCTCCACACTACCTCTGTGTGCTGAGCGCCAAGTAGGGAAGCTGTAAATACCATCTTTTACAGTCTTTTGGTCTGACTCGAGTTAGGAAATGAAACCCAGGTCTACCGACTACGAAGCGGACGCTCTAATCACTACTCTACCGCGCCGGTTTGGTTTAGTGAAGAACAATCAGTGCTGGGCACCGCAAATTTACACTCAATTTCGCAAAACTGCTGGAGGTGTTTCGCAACCCCAAATCTGCAAGTTTGCGATAAGTCGGCGGTAACTTTTTGCATTTCCGCAAACTTAGACCGCAATATTTGCTGTTATTTTGTCTTCTCGTAATGATCTTTTCCTTTTTGGAGGTCAAATTTTGCCATCGACCAGACGTTGACCGCCAAAAAATAAAAAAATTCATCAACACCCGGACGTTAACCTCCAAACTAGGAAATAAGGTCGTTCTCTTCCAAACGGTTTATACAACGGAATATGCAACACTGCCTATTGCTTTGCGGATTTTTGGTACGAAATTAGGTTCGCAAATCCGCAAATAGAAACGGGAGTCCGCAATTTGCGGAAGTGCCCACCTCTGAGAACAACCTATATCAAGATAGACCTAGCCTACTGACTGGCTGATGTGATGAAAAAATCTGTATACCTTTTTCTACTACAAGCATCTTCAACTCGAGTACAGGGGTTCTGTCTTAGAAGGTAAACAATGCGGTCTGATTTTCAAAAAGCAGTGATAAAGTCAGCTTAGAAACTTGAAAGGGTAAAACCGAAGAAAGAAAAATTGGTATTGCTCATTACAGTGTCTTCAAATTTTAGTAAACAATCCAAATTACACCAACATACATCAATTTACAAACATGTTGGTACCGTTTATCCTAGTATAGGTATGCTTTAGACAAGCCTAAACGGGTGCCGAGGGTACTTTTCTGGTCACATAATCTAGACTTCTAAACTAAATCAAACATAAAAAAACGCAATAAAGCCAAAGAGGACTTTGATTACATTGGCCTTTGACAGTGGATCAAGTCAAATGCAATTGATTTGACCAACGCGATGGCGGAGTGGTTAGAGCGTCCGCTTTGCAGTCAGTAGGCCTTGGGTTCAATCCCCTTGTCAAGTCACATTACAAGACCTCAAAAATGGTATCCACAGTTACCCTGCTCGGCGCTCGACTTTTTGGGGAGGTTGTGGAAGACAAGCCGGCAAGTTAGCTTGTAGTGTCCTTGGGCAAGGCGCTTAACGGGACGCCTCCACCTATACTTGGAAGACAGGTGGCCCAGACATATCGCAAATGGCAACTCCCGAGTACGGAAGTTCCGACCAAAATATAGCGATAAAATTCGCTTTTTCGTGAATGGGGAATAAATATAGCCAATAAAAAAATAAAATCAGCTGATCTGTAACTCTTTAAAATTTTTTATCAATAAAGCTTGCAGACCATATATATCAGATGTAATTTTGAAACCTTCACTATTCCTGAAACAATATTTGGGCGATTACCTCGGCGCTGTGCAAAGGGTAACTTAAAACTTACGGTACCGGTAATGATGGTCTGAAAACGGTCATCTACATGTTTAGCCCATAATGTACCTTCGAGTATCTAATTGGCGTGGAGTTATTTTTAACTGAAGAGCCTCTCTTAGAGCCGATTTTTTGACAAATTGGCTCACAGTACTAAGCTTAAGCTGGCAAACTAAAAGGCCAAATCTTAACTAAATTGCTTTTGATTAAATTTGTTTGTTTCCGAGTAGCAACCTGGCAATAATTTATTCCAATTGTTGACCATTTTTTAGTTAGTTTTCAAAATAACCCCAAAAGTTGGTGTTTGCCGTCTGCCTTTCCAGCATAAATTGCAATTTTTGGTCAGCCACTTTTTTCGCGCGAAAAGTGTGACGTCACATACAACTTTCCTATATTAACCCTTTGAAGGACAATATAACACATATATTACACATTTGTTAATTGTTACATCATTATGACGTGTCATCCACTTTTCTGAAAATCATTGTAATTTTGTTGCTACCAAACAATTAAGGAATTGTTTCAAATTTTATGGATCAGATTCTTATGATCCTCAAAGGGTATACATGAGTTGCTAGTTGCTAGCCAGCAATTTTCAAGGTGATCTCCTATCAAGAGGGATCTGCCTCCAGCATCAAAGTACAATAGAAAAATTTGCTCAAAAATGATCACCAGCATCATACGGTACCATACAGGAATCCATTACATCATGTCAATAACCCGCGACCGGTTTCGACCTTATTGGGTCTCATCAGGCGGGTGTAAAAAACACTCAATAATAAATATGCTAAAAAAAGATCCCTCTTGATAGGAGATCACCTTGAAAATTGCTGGCTAGCAACTAGCAACTCATGAATTATTGATAAGTCTTGACAATGATCCTGCACTCCTATTAGGGCTTACCGATGTGACTTGCTGTCCATGTCATGTGTGTGTGTGTCCTTGAATGTGAACCCCATGATATAGGTATTGCTGTATCATATTGTTTTGCATTGCATTTTTCTTTTTTTTTGCACCCAATGGCAAATTTGTTTTTTTTAGCATATTTATTATTGAGTGTTTTTTACACCCGCCTGATGAGACCCAATAAGGTCGAAACCGGTCGCGGGTTATTGACATGATGTAATGGATTCCTGTATGGTACCGTATGATGCTGGTGATCATTTTTGAGCAAATTTTTCTAATGTTCTATGATCCTCAAAGGGTTAAGGTTGCACGCACGTGATCAAACGTCATCAAAATACACTTGTGAAAAAAGTGGCTGACCACTTTCAATGTTTTTGCATTGAATTAGAATGATTCCGTTTTTTGCAAATTAAATGGATAAACGTGACAGTTGTTAATTGAATGTTAAATATTTTGTTTTAAGGATGTTATGGAATGAATCTAAGGTTAAAGTATGGTAGGCCTAATAGATGTTAAGGTTCATTTGTTATTACCACTAGTTAAGCTAATTTTGTGGGCTAAACATGTAGGCTTATTTGTAGCCAGTTTCTGGTTAGGTTTTGTCTTCAATTAATCAGCGTATTGGGAATACTTAGTTTAAATTAATAGTAATGTGCAACTTTGACAGCATATTTAGTAGCATAGGCATACCGAAAAGTTGTAAACCTAAATTATGTTGTAGGCTAAATGGCAGGGCAGATTTCTGTACCGTTTGTCATATGTTGAAATATTAATAGATATTGATAGATATAATCTGTAATTTCTTAAAATTTTTTGTCAATAAAGCTTTCAGACCAGTTATACGATACATCAGATGTAATTTGGTGAACTTCATTTCTCCTTAACAGTTTTTTGGCTATTGTCTAGACCAGGGATGTGGAAGCGGTTATTTTTCAAACGCTTCCGCTTCCGCTTCCGCTTCCACACCTATCGCTTCCGCTTCCGCTTCCGCTTCCACCGCTTCCGCTTCCACTAACAAAAAACGACCGTTGACAATTTTTTTAATTTTTGTTGGTCTGTGGCCTGCCTTCTCCTACACTTTATCATTTTGAGAAAACAAAAACCTTCATTTACTGCTATTACTTTACCTACTTCGCTTGAGCTTATTGTTTCGAACTACTCTGGGTTTCTTTTTCTTAGATATTAGAACTCGTGTTGAATGTAGAACAGTGCTTTTCAATCTTTTTGTCATCGCGGAGCCCCTAATGTAGTTTTGCGTTTGTCACGGAACTCCCACTAACAAAAATTTAAAAAGCACTAATTGCTTGCAAGAAAATCAAATATTTTGTTACTACAATTCAAAAAATAATTAAACACTTCAACAAATAAACAGTTATTACAAGTTCCTTCACTACTTACAACTACTTTTACAACAGTTAACTTAATGCTTCTCAGATCTAAACCGTATGATTACATATTACAGCTCTCGACAATAACATGTCGTCACAACAACAAATTACACCGTATAGGGCTGATTTTCCCTCTCTATTCTCAACTAACTCTGACTTTGATATAACTTTAACTCTAATCATCATTACGAACCTTCTGTCCGTCCTCAAAACACGTATTGACTCCGATCTTTTTGGATAGTGAAGTGCGAAATTTCTGTCGTATATGCAGTGTAGTATGTACATGTAAAGCGAGCAAAATTAAACTGCACCAATCAACAGCCGCCTCAACGTGGTGGTGCGGCCCCCAACCCCGTTTGGATTGGGTCAAAATGGCTGTTGGCCTTCCCGAGGGTCCCAGTTACTCCGGGCACTCCCCTTACACAAGCCATTTTTTTGCCGTGGAGCCCCCTAAATGACTGCAGAAGGGTAGCACGCAGCCTCTTTAAAATTGGCCTGTCTTCTGTCTACTCCTGTCTTTCTCTTGCCCGTCTTCTCATTCTTCTCCCTCTTCTGATGAGCGGCAACGTCTATCCTAACCCTTTCTCTGCCTTTCCCTGTTTAGTGTGCGCTGGAAATGTGACCAGGAGGAGTAGGACAGTGCAATGCTGCAAATGCTCTAATTAAGTTCATTTAAAGTGATCACTACTCTCCTATTCTAGATTCAGAACTCTTGGCAGCTTCACTTCTGGAGCTGCCCTCCCTGCTTTTTTTGAGATTCTACACCTACCAGCACAGTGACTTCCTCCTCGGACTCCTCCAGCTTGTATACCTCCACTGCTTAATCTGGCCCCCTTCCGCTAATGCAGCACTCACACTCCACCCTCACCTTCAAACCTCTTATCCTTTTTCCGCCCACTTTGTATCTTCTTTCTCTGCACCCTAACCACTGCCTCATGCTCCTGGCTGTTTCTTTCTACCTCCTGCTTTCTCTTCCCCTCCCTAACTCTCCCAGGGTTCTTCAATGGAATGCTGGGGCTCTCCAAGCCAGGAGCACTAAACTACTACACTTTATTTCGTCTCATTCCGTTGATCTTATTTATATCCAGGAATCTAACCTTAATTTATCTTCCTCTTTTCGGATCCCTGGATTCTCTGCTCTGCGATCTGACCGCACCCACTCCCGATCTGGTATTTTTTCTACTGATGTCGCAGACGCTAGCGGCGGCGTCATCATTTTCGTCAAGCAGGGCTTATTCTTCTCTGAGCTTTCTATCTACTCTCTTTCTTTGCTTGGCCCCTACTCTGATTATGTAGAGGTCAACATCTCTCCAAACGACTCCTCCTCGCTCTCATTTCTTAATGTTTATGCTCCCCCTATTCGTTCTTCTACGAAGGATAGCAGAACCAATTTCTTTTCTCTCTCCATTCTTCCCTCCTATGTGGAAGCGGAAGCGGTGGAATTTTTCGCGCTTCCGCTTCCGCTTCCGCTTCCACAGAAAAAGACCGCTTCCACCGCTTCCGCTTCCAGCTTCCGCTTCCGCTTCCACATCCCTGGTCTAGACTGCTGGACCAAAGGTAATTTAAAAATTTGCAGTACCGGTAGTGATGATCTGACAATGATTGTTTAAAACATAATGCTAAATTACCCCCGAGTATCTGATGGGCAGAAAGTTATTTTTAACCGAAGAGCAAATGTTATTTAGATTGCACTTCACTTATGGCCGATTTTTTGACAAATTGGCACACAGTACTAAGCTTAGACTAGGCAACTGAAAGACCTTATCTCAACCAAATTGCTTTTAATTTAATTTATTTGTTTCCGAGTAACAAACTGGCTATAATTCATTCCAATTTTTAATCGATTTCTCAATTGGTTTTCAAAATAACCCCAAAAGTTGGTGTTCGCTTGATACCTTTCCAGCACAAGTTACAGTTTTTGGTCAGCTCCTTTTAGTCGCGCGAAATGTGTGACCTCATATGCAACCTTTCTATTCCGACTTCAACTCTTAAATTTTCCTCCGATAAACGGACCAATGATTAGAGAAGACTGGACCGAAGCGATGGAAAGGCGCTTGGTCTGAAATGTGAAACGAAAGATTTTACCGGTGTTTCGAATAGAATGTATTGCTTATTCAATTTCTTTCCCTTTGTTTTAGTCTACCAAATCAAGTATCCGTTTTGCAATAATAGGTCCTGCTATTTTTTTAGAATGGATAGGCCTGGTAGTTCGTGTTTGATATGAAAACTGCAGATACTAAAAAAACATTTCTAACGCTGAATGAGGCTAGCCTCATTTTTGTGTTTGCAATTTCTGTTCTGTTAAGTGTTTTGTGAGTCAATCAGGCCTTACTTTTTAACTGGGCCATTGAGAGAATAGTTTGGGCTTGGTGCCAACATTAATTTCAGAGCCCTTTTAACTGTTTTGCCGGGATCTATTAGACCAGAGTTGCCGAGTTTTATCCCATTACGAATGGATGAGCGTGTGGTATAATTGCTCAGAAGCTGCGTTTCTTTCTGCACTTTTTTTTAGCTCCACTCCGATACGAATAAGACGTTGCTATCTGGCTACTTTACTATTTAAATAACCAAATTTTTATATGTGGAGTAATAAATCAACTACAGTTATAATACCATGTCAGTGAAATAATTTAAGGCTAAGAGTAAGTCAAAAAACAAAATTTGTACAGAATGCAATGCCATATTATCAATCACCTGTAATCGTTAAGTAACATACAATCTTTCTGCTTCATAAAGATAACAAAACATAGCAGGATTGATGTGAAATAATTTTGTAAAATCTGACCATAAACAAATTCATTGATCCATATGCAATATCTGGGCTTAAGATTTAGAGTTTATGGCTTAAAATAATGTTATGTTCAGAAAGTTATGTGCTTTAAGAGCTACCAGGAACCAGATTTTATGTTTCTGGCTGCAGGGCAAGGAAGTATTCTGGGGGACCCAAATTTTTTTAAAAGGCATTAGCTATTTTGTTGTCAACGACATTTTATCCTCAGAAACTATTTTGCCGTGAGTTATTTGTGATTGGTCAATCTTAATGATGTACTAAACATGTGACTTTTGGTCGTCTCTGATTGGTCAATTTTAAAAACAAATTAAAAAACTTCTGCACTCCCAATGGACACTTCCCCACCCTGTACACTCCCTTCCTGTGTACACTGCCCCGTACATTTACATACTGGGCCTGGCCCTATGGTATACACTGCCCTTTCCTTTGATGCTCTGCCAGCTGAGATTTGAACCCGCATCCATGGGATCTCAAGACCAGCATACTAACCACAGTGTCACCTGGTCACTGGCTAAAATGTAGCAAATATGGCAACATAAGCACACATGAATGATTATGGCAAAATAGTCTCCAAGGGTAAAATGCCATTGACGGCAAAATAGCCACTATCTTTTAAAAAAGAAATATTGAGACAAAATTTTTGTGGCCAAAATGAAGAAAACATTAGTCATCATGCCACAAAAATTATTATATAGGTTATGAATTCGTTGACAGAAAAAATACAAAGTTTAGGCCTAATTTATTGCTAACATGTGCTATGTTAAAACGATGTCAAAAATTTGGGTCCCCCTAAAAATATTCAGGCTCAGTACCAAAGGTACCCCCTTGACCCCTTGTCAATGCTCCTGCTTTCCAAAATAGTAATGGTTTCGAAAATCAAAAGTTTGTAGGTTACACAGAGACTCATCTCTTGTAAGAAATAAGTTAAAACTAAAGCATTTTAAAGATGTTGTTTAGTCTACCTTTTGCTGTTTATCTATCTGTACCTCATTAAGATTTGTGAGAGATATGTTGATATTGAAGTCAATTGAGCTGTCATTCTTTCCTATGCATGCAGCTAAGTAGTTGGGTTAATTGTGAACTTAAACAGTGAGTAATTTAACAGTTTAATTTTTGTAGACAGTAGAGTTTTAACCTTGTAAATTTTTAAAGTTAATGTAGATGAAGAGGTTGGTCTCGACAGCAAGAGTAAGGCAGTTTTCCAAACGAAATCTTGATGCAAAAAAGCTGAAGAAAGATATTGAGTGTTTGGTAAGTTGTTACAAATGTGAGGTTGTGGTTCAGTGTACAATGAGATATTTTTTAATGTTTACATGCTTTGTAAACCAGGCATGGGCAAGCTATAACTTGCTGACCAGCTTAGACTTGTTTTGTGATTTAAGCCAGCCCTCCAATCCATTTGGTTCTGCCTTTTTAATTTGAGATGTTGGATCAGCCATTTTGCCAGATTAGCCATTTATCTTAGAATACACAAACCCAGTTGCTAACCACCTCATCTTAAAGCTAAAATATCCTTTAAATCAGTGCAAGTTGATTAATATAATTAAAGACAAGTAAAATGTTTATAGAATACTGGTAAAACAATTGGTTCAGGTACGGTACAGCACAAAATTAATTGAGTTCACTTATGCTAGAAAGATCATAACATCCACTTCCAAATAAAGTGCAATGTAGGAAAAGCTTGCCAGTTTGTTAATGCAGAAAACAATGTCACCAAAATATCAGTGGCCACTGACTCAAGCTGGCACGGTGACTTGGGAAATTTGTAATTCCAGTACAGAGAACAGATACTGTTTTCTAGGTCAAATTAGTGCTGGATGACTGATTGCCAGATTAGTGATGGTCAACCTGTATAATGTTTTTTGTTAGGTGGTGGCTATTTTGCTGCCAATGGGATTTTACCATGGGAGGTTATTTTGCCATCAGACATTTGTGATTGCTTAATTTTAGTAACGTATTAAACATGTGACTTTTGGTCGTTTCTGATTGGTCAGTTTTAACGATCAATTAAATAAGTGTACACTGTGTACACTCTCCTAAACAGTACACTCCCTGCCAGTATACACTACCCTGTACAATTACATACTAGGCCCTCTCCAGTGTACGTTGCCTTTCTCTAACTGCCTTGCCAGCAAATATTCCAACTTATAACCATTGCATTTCAAGGCAGCTACGCTATCCATGTGCCCCAGCATTACTGCCAGAACTGCAGCAATTGTAGGTATATGAACACACATGAATAGTGATGGCAAAATAACCTCAAAAGCAGCAGTTTTTAAACTATGGGTCACGGCCCCCTGGTGGGCATTGGGCATAATTTCAGTGGGTTGCGGAAGTCATTCAAAATTTAAATTACTGCATGCTTTGTCTCAAATAATTTAAAAGTGAATTAACATCTTGAATAGAAGTCTGTTTTCACTGTACTTTTTTCCAAGTACTTTTAAGTACATGCAGAATTATGTGGGACCCGAAAATTTATGTTTTGAAAAGTGGGTCGTGAATGATAAATTTGGGAACCACTGCTCTAAAGGGTAAAATAATAAAACGACAATAGCCACTTCTTTTTTTGTTGTCTATTTTGCAACTTGCTTTCAAGAGAGGCCTAATTTTTTCTATCATATGAACATTTTTTTCTTGGGTATCATTGTCTACCCTCTGAGAATTAGGCAGTGATTATGAGACACAACATAATTTGCTTTGTAAATAGTTGCTAAATTACTCATATTCTGCCCATGAGAAGGTGTCAAGTTGTAATTATGATGGCCTTGATATACACGAAATATGTCAACATCAATTCATATCATGTAAACCTACTTTTCATACATCAGCTGCAGCTGGCTCATCAGCATTAATTTTTTGAACACTCTCACATACTACATAAATCATGTATACTCGATGATTATATCAAAAAAAATAAATTGCTTCTCGTGCTGGTGAGTTCTAGATGAGTACAGACTACATAAGAATTGTATTTGTATATACAGTATATTTAATAAATTTGCTGCTGTTTTACAGGTGTGGCTAGATTGCCTTTTGTTTCTAAAACGTCTGGCAAAGTCGAGTGAAAGAAAAGCAAAAGAAACTAAATTGAAAGTCGTTTCTCGTAATCACATTTTGGCCATAAAAAAAGTAAGCAAAATTTGTTTTACGACCGGTCAAAAAACATGGAGCTTGCCGTTTGTCAAATGTAGCCATTTGGTAAAAAATTGCAGAAAACATAAGCAATGGATTCATCATTTCAGTTTTTTATAACTAGAAAAATTAGCTTTAAAAATAGCTGTGCCATGCAGTTCAATATTTATATTGTTTTTCTTTGCTAATTATCATTACCTAAATAAAATAGATTTAATGTCTTGAGTAAGCAAAGGGATCTTAACATTCAAACTTAGGCTTATTGCAACACTAAGAATTGCCGATGTCAAAGTTTAATAAGCAGACAAGCAACATAAAACGAAAAATTCTGTCACTCTTGTATTTTCAAGCACAAGACAAGAAAACCGTGGATGCTAAACTTTAAATCTTTGGTCTGATGCAACTGAGTGAACCCAGACTACAGTCACCGCTGCCACCTACAAAGCGTTTTCTCCAGCCATTATCGGTTCACAACCATATTTGTAACTTTATGTACTACGATGTTGTTATATAGCTTTAGAATAGAGGTGATTTTTATGCACTTTATAAGCATGTGATTGCAGCAAGTACTACACCGTTTATTATGTATCAAAACTTTTACATAATTAATTACAATATTACCTATATTTAGTTAAATCGTTTTCAGCAAAATGTGTTAGTATGTTGATTTTAGCAGTTAATGCAAAAAAAACTGATGTGTAACTGGATCTACTCGCTAGTCATAGACCCACCCAATCTTTGTAGGATAACCGTTTGTGTTTAGCTCTTGTGCATAGGTGCTGGGATACTGGCCAATATCGATAACTTTTGGTATAGTGTGCATCCACCATAAACTGCAGCCACCCCGGAAAAGTTGCTGTGAACTGTCTTTCTCTCTGGCACAAAACGCTTAACTCCGACTGATGACTTCTTAGCTGCGCTAGTTTAGAGTTAAAACGATTATCGCTCAAGTGTAAATAGATTAAAACTGTGTTTTTTCAGTCCGTACTTCGTAGTTGCAAATCTTGATTATGGAACTGAATGTTTCTGCGTTTCCTGCAAATCCCTGGCATGAAGCATCCTCACATCCACTTGATAAAATGTTGACTATTTTAAACATAGAGACATGTCCTTTACTTCCTAAACATCAGGCAAGTTAGGTCACTAACGTAACTAATGGCGTTAAAGTTGTGAAATGTTCTTCCACGAATATTTCCATGTTGAAGTTCAGGGTAGTCGTTTGTGATGCAGAGTGAAAGTAATTTATGGCGTAGTTTTACACCAGACTTAAAATCAGGCTGCAAGTTATTGTTGTTTTAATAACACCAGAAATAGCACTGATACTAGAATTGTAAATGAAGTTTTCCAGTGAGAGGACGCCAATGTCTTGAAGTCGAGGCTTTAATGAAGCCTTGCGTGATTGCCGGGCCTGTTCCTCCCACTTCGGAAGCAGGCGCTTTAAATCACTTGTAGTATTCCTGGCAAATACCCTCATTGCCTATTTAGTGTAAATCTTACGGTTAAATCCAGACCATTTTTAATGTATTATTTCATTGCTGTACAACAGAAAATATGAAGCATGTCTAATTTCCATCTCGGTCAGTACGGACAAACATGTCGATGCCTCGCTAAAAGCGTTGTTTTGCGATATGTTGGCATTTTTTGCCGAGAAAAAAAACAAAAGTATTCGGCAGCGTATCTTTTCAGTAGTATTTCTAGTTTTTACATAAAGTTTTAAACTCGAAACAAGTTTGGTTTGCGTGTACGTTTAAAAACCAGGTCAACCAATACCTCTCCATCACCTTTAAAAGTGACATGTCGCACTAACCTTACATTAAGGTGATGAAACGCAGATGTTTCTGCGCGGCTGTCTTCAATGCAGAGCTGCGGTATGCATCAGTTTATTCCAACAAATTAGATCAAATCACTCATTTCAACATCAGATCAGAATATTATAGATTTGCAGATCATTGCAGACGCAAAGTTAGGAATATGCGGAATTAGGAACATGCTGAATCGGGAATATCTGTTTCAGGAATATTCCGATTCACAATCTTATTTAAATGGAAAAAAATGAATAATTGCCGAAGCTATGATTAGTCAAAGGATATTACTACCCAATCCTAACTTAAGGTTGAATCAGCTAAAAATTATTTTAACTAACTGAAGGAGTCGAAGCGGCGTCGCTGCATTCTGAAGCAGCTTTTAATTTTACTATGATTGTGTCTATTTTAATTCTAGGTGGAAGAAGATTACAAACAGAGTCAAATCGCTCAGAAGCTTGACACCTTAGCGACCATCACTGAATGTGGTTGTGAAATAAAAAAGACCAAGCGCCAAGTCAATGAATTCACGAATGAATGCCAGAGCCATGATTTAATTCGAGCTCGCGCCTTGCAGGCCAAGCTTGAATTAGTTGAGGCGTTGGTAAATGACTTGGATGCGTCTATATCAAATCAAAAAGTTTTAACTGAAAAACTACAAATTCCATACCAAGGAGAACAAATGCAAATCGAAGCAAAGTTTCATTCCAACACCGTTTCCTTGTTTGAAAATATAAGTAAGTGACTGGTTGGGCCTGTACACACTACACGTTGTTTCTGTTTTGGTTTTTATTCCTGTTTTTGGTCGTTCACTCTAAACCACTTTTAAATAGAAGATTATGAAAACGCATATACGCAGTGGTTGCTTATTTGCAAGTATTTTTATCGATATTCATCCGCTTGAAAATGGGAAAATATGGTGCCGTACGGATGTAGGACGCGCTCCGGTTGTTTCACTCCGCAAAACTGAATTGTGTCAGTGCCCATTATCCAAACATGTTGTGTCATGAAGTCACTTCAAATGTCAACGGAAAAAGTTGACTGATAAGAAGTCGATGCCAATAGAGAAAAAGTGAGAGGCCTTGCAGAATAACAGCACGAGATAACAAAACAAGAAAGAAAGTCGGTTTTACGTCATTTTTCCTGCATTTCGCAGCCTCACACGTGCTGCATCAATGTATGTCCACCACTACACACTCGCTTTCGAATCAGACTTTATACTGGAGCAACGTAGCACTTTTTATTCCGGCTACCCTTGCTGACGAATACCAGCGGTGTTTCTATTTAGTCTTGAACTCCAGACCTTTTGCTTTGAAGTCCGCAACAATACCATAACAATGCCATAGAAAGGATAATTCTTGACAAGAAATGGTGCTAACACTAACATAGGTATGTTTTTCGAGAAGACTTTCAGAAACTATTGGGAGACTACACCACTATTCTTTTCATGGTATTATTATGTGCTGCTAGATACACAACTCTCGCTTTTTCTCGGTTAATGAGGACACCTTACCTGTCAATTTTTTCATCAATTTTTGAACTGATGACTTCATGACACCAAGTTGTTATAGTGATTAGCACCGACACAATTCAATTTTGCTGAATAGAACAAACTGAGTGCGTTCTACATTCGTACGGTAGCGAGTTTTTCCTATTTTAAAGCGCATGAAAATCCACTAAAATACCAGCTTTTAAAAAGAAGCAGCCACTGGGATTACTCCAGTCTTAAAATAGGCTAGATCTACGTCTAAGACATTGCACTTATAATGGAAAAAATGATGCACTTCCATTGAAGATGTAGTACTAGTAACATTTACCGGATTGCTGATTTAACAGTGGTGGTCCGATACTTTGGTAAATGACTAGGATTTTGCGCAGTTTTGCTGTTACGTAATACAAAACATGATTTGTCAGCTGAATGTGTTTCAAAGACGTAGCATGGAAAACAAAGGACAACGCGCAAGCACAGTCTTACCAGGACTAAAAGATGGTGATAATTTGTGGCAGAAGTAATGGCTTACAGTGCCTTCATAAACCTATATAATACCTCTGGAAACGAACAGATGGTGACGCTATAAGCGAATACGTGTTTTTGGCAAACTTACATGCGAAAGCTAGAACTCTGCGCAACTGAACGAAATGTGACGTTATAAACGAAGCAGTTTTATTTTATTTTATTTGCCATATTTATTCCCCATTCACGAGGAAGCGACTTTTATCGCTGTATTTTGGACGGAACGTCCGCACTCGCTTGGGAGTTGTCATTTGCGATATGTCTGGGCCACCTACTACATAAAGGTCGGGCGTCCCATTAAATGGCTTGCCCAAGGAAACAACAAGTTAACTTGCCGGCTTGCTCTCCACAATCTTTCCTAAATGCCGAGTGCCAAGCAGGAAAGCTGTGGATACCATTTTTTAAAGTCTTTTGGTATGACTTGACAAGGGGATTAAACCCGAGGCCTACCGACTGCAAAACGGACGTTCTAATCACTGCGCCATCGCGTCGGTTTAGAGTTTTAGACGAATCTGTTATACCTGTATTGTCAAGTTGTGCGACTCGAACAGTGCATGTAGCTTATCAAACAAATTATTTTTCATTTCTAAACTACCCTTTATCTCCATTAAAATTTTTCCACATATCGAAAATATATTTTACCTATACACTTGACCCTCGTTTTTCCGTACCAAATGGTGCAGGAACTGGTCCGGATAACTAAAAAGTTAGGATAACATGAATATATGTATAACGCAAATAACAGTGAAATAATCGTTCTGAAAAGCAAAAGACAACAGAACTACAGCTTTGCTTACCTTCACAATATATAATGTACTTCTACTATTTACTGGACCAAGAAAATTTGTTACTCTTCGTCCATGTCTGGGGATGTAGGAGGGCAAACTGGATAGAAGAAGTCGGTGACCATTGATGTATACTGACTGGATGAACCCAAATCCGAATAAACGGGGGTCGGGTGTATTTTGGCTACTGCGATTAAATATCGAAAAATAATTATAGTTTCGCGACTATTTCAGGTCAATCTTTGAGTAACTTTCAGGAGCAAGTTGAAGTTATCCATTGGCACAAACAACACGAGATGAACGATGATGGTGTTGATAATGCTTTGAAAGATATTTCCTCTCGTGTTAATGGCATTCGATTGAAAGCCGATCGACTGAAAGCGGATGGAGTATAAAGCTGTAGTTACTCTAAAATCTGTTTGGCCAGACTGCAATACAGAACGCTCATGGTTCTACGGTTTAAGAAGAAATGTAAAACGATAATATGATAATATAGTGTATTTAGTATTTTGAGTGTTTGAACTTAAATCTTTTTTATTAAAGTCTTGTATCTTTCTCCTATTTGGAAATGGGTTGAAACAATTTATATTGTGTATTTATAAAAACACGGTCTAATGTTTTGTTTTAAGCTTTGATAGTTTTTAATGTCAGCAGTTGTGGTTTGTAAATACCTACATAAAAAGGTTCGTAGATTGTACATAAAAAGGCGAGCAGTATCGAGATGCAATTATACGTGTAAACTTCCAGATCGTGGGATGCTGTTGCTTCTATATCGCCGACACTCGGAAATCGCACGATTTCTTAATGATAAAATGAAGTTTCAAACAGGTGGCGACTTCGCTATTACGCTAAGGTCGTGGACGGGCGTTGCGACCATTTATTGGGAGTGCTATTAGGTTTGACTTCTATATTGTTTAACATACCTGTAACGAATAAAATTAGCTTGACGTGTTTACTAATGAGTGATCAAAAGGGTGTTGAGTACTTTTGCCACTTTTGGAATTGAAAGTACCGCTATCTGAGATCCGATATAGTGAGGTTTTAACCCTACGTTAGTACCCTGGGGTGTAGGAACGTCATTAGTACCATGGGGTGTTTCAGCACCCCATTAGTAAAACTGTTGTCAATAACAAGCAATATACACATTGGGCTTCAATGCTTGTTTATTAAATTGAGTTAAACAGTAATACAACATCAAAGCTGTTTATTGAATAAATCTCAACCAAAGCGATATTTAAGGTGCGGCAACTCTCAACCAAAACGAATACCCGGTAGTCTTGTTCCAACCTTATCGCCATCAGTGTTATTTGTTACTCTGCTTCTTCATCGTTAGATGCGGATTCATGGCATGTTATGCATTGCACAAATAACTTGCTGTGGTCTTTGCAAACATGCTTACCACAAGTGGTACAAAGTGTTTTGACTTTGCGGTCACGTGACCTCTCGCACAATGCACATCTCTGCACAATTTGATGTCGCTGCCTGCGAAGCTGTTGACGATTCTTCAGAGTCTGGCAGCATTCTTCTAATTTCACTTTTGAGGTCTCTTGACAGGCTCTTGAACAAGCTGCATGCTAACACTCTTGATGAATAGACGGCGATTTAGCTTGTTTTCAGGGTTATGACAGTGGAGTATGTAGGCCTATGCATTTATAGTGGAAACGTTCAACAGCGTGTAAAAAATAGTCAAAGGCCAACATCGATTATTTCTTAAAGTGTCGTACTACCCTGCCATTTGGTCAACCATATCAACTCCGCCCTTGGCCGCATTATAAAAAGTAATAATGTCAGGCTTCTTCATGTCACCAGACTCTAGGTCAATTTTATCATCATGACGCATGCTACTGAAGAGGACAACATTTTTCTTTTGCTTGGTCTGAGGCACATAGGATACTAGTGTCACATTATCTCCAAATCCAAACATACTGTCACACGCAGCCCTGTTCTTGACCGATAAAAATTCGTCGGGGATCTCACGTTTGTTCTTGTGAAGTGTTCCCACAGCAGATAATTTATGGTCATGAAGTAGCCTTACGACAAGTGGGTAACTGGTATACCAATTATCAAATGTAACGTTTCTGCCTGATCCTGAGATTTCAGAGATAAGTCTTGTAACTACAGCAAAAGATGAATTGTCAACCTTAAATGGGCCATCAGGCTGTTTTCCAGCATAAACTTCCATTTTGCATAAAAGCATAAAAGTTCTAGCATTAGCCATTACTTGTATTTTTATGCCATATTTTGCTGGTTTGTTCGGGATATATTGTTTGAATGGACACCTGCCTCTCAAAGCCACCAGCATCTCATCAATCGTGACCAACTCTGAGGGCGAATAGTTGCTCAAACAATTTTGAACAAACGTCTCAAAAAGGTCTCGAATCGGGGCAAGCTTATCCAAAAGTTTTCTTGAAGCCTGCGTTGCTTTGTCATCGAACCGTATGCAACACAGTAGAAAGCGGAAGCGATGCAGCGACATCGTCAACCGAAAAACATCAATACCGGTGCCATCACTCTTCCACAAATCATCAAGGTTCATTCTGTTGCTGTGATAGGTACCAGCCAATAGTAGTAGACCAAGAAAAGCCTTCATTTCTACATTATCAGTGTCTCTTGCTTTACTTTTTTGAGTATAGTTTTCTCTCTTGTCTCTGATAAGCAAGTTGGTCTTTTCAAACAATAATTCAAGCATTTCAGGAGTAACGAATAATTTCCAAAACTCATAAGGAGTCTTCGTTTGAAGGGCTGGTCCTTTAGGTCGTGGTCTTTCTCGAATAATATTTTCAGGACGGGTACCCACTTCCAAATTTGCTTCTGATTACGATACTGCAGGTCTAAGTGGTACATGATAGAAACTCGTTTAGTGTAAAGAATATCTTCGCGTTTTCATGATTATAAAAATCTCACCGCAAAATTGCTAGCTTACAACGGCTCAAAATTTAATTTTTTATTCTATATCGATATTCACGATAATTATCAGAATGGAATATTTGAGTTAACAATATTGTCCTGTAAAAAGTTTTTCAGCTGCCTAATTTTTTTCTCATGCGAAGTCAGATTTCCAAAAAGTCAGCAAAAATTCTTCAAAGAAAATTAAGTGATTTTTCTTGAAATTGTAGAGGAGACCGTATTCTACAGATCTAATATTCAAGATGGTTTGGGCGAGTCAACTACAAACAAATTTATCTCTACTGCCGGTTTGTAACAAGTTATGTTGCTGTTGTCAGTGACAAATCGACGTTGCCTGTAAGGTCCCCGTCAGTGACTCTGAATGTACATATTAGCTCGGCATGCTTCACCCAAGCAGCATTTATGAAAATTATAATGAAAGTAAATGAGTTTTCTACCCAGTCAATTTTCGCTCCAAAACCCGAAGGTAAGCAATAGGGTGGAGTGAAAAAAACTTTTTTTGAAAATTGGACGAAGTGCAGTAGTTAGTAAATCCTGTCAAATAGTCTAAAAATACAAAAAAAAATTATTTGAGCCAGTTGCCACCGTCCAGGGGCTGGAAACCCTCTAAACCTGTCATTGGGGGGATAAAATGGTCTTCAAATCATGTAACTCTGTATCCGCTGGTCGAAGAGCTCTGATTTATAGCGCAAAATTTGCAGAATCATCATGTTTCTATATGTGCTAAGAGAAAGTTTTTCTCTACTTCAGTCACAAAAAGGTTATAGTCATAGACGGCCAAAAGTTATTACTTTTTTAACCTTAAATTGCTGCACAGGAAAGCGTGAGTCGTGACTGGTTTATGCCGTTTAGTAGATAACAAATGGAAAGCCCGCATCCCAATATTTCGTAGAAGTAGCCTGTCACACAAACCCTATGTAATGTTATATTGAACTTTTTTGCTGCTAATGCTGTATGCTTAGTGTTGGTCATAACTCGCTAAGATATTAGATTCTATGTCGTACCAACACTCACAACAAAATTTCAATTAAAGTGTATTGAGTGCAAGCAATATCATCAATCAACAACCGACTTGTAATGTTATTATTGTAATTGTTATGATCTAAAATGCACACATATTGGTAGGCTACTTGTTTTTGGTCTTCAGTAGCCTACCAATATAAAAATTAGCAATAATATTCAGAAGCAAATATTTGGTTTCTTTATGCCATTTTTTACCTTCCTGTTACGAGAAACCAACAGAGAAGTTCCAAATCGTTTCATGCGTAAAATGGCGAACTATATTCACAGCTAAAAGAATTCTGGTGAATTATTCGCTAATTGACCATTATCAGTTCAATTTTAAGGAGCGATGCTGATGAATTACAAGCTCTACAAAGTGAGAGTTTAAGTACAAATTCTACAAACATCAGGATACTAAGTGACAGTTAGTTTTGATTTGTTTGGACAATCTGCTTTGTCAACAACATAGCTGGGTGATTTGTGCCACTGATTTGATTTTAAGAGGTAGTTAGTTCGTTGTCCAGTTGACCTTTACATTGTGCTGTGTTGGTACAAGTGTTTCTTTTGAATGCAAAAAAGTGCGAATTTGCAAAACCATTCGGTGGATTTGCAGGTAAAATTTATCAATGCATAAAAAAGTTCAACTGTTTTTGGTAACTTTTTTCTGTTCTATAAATGATTGAGATTTTGTTAGCAAAATCTGCAAGCAACTGCTTCATGCGCAGGAGACAGTGAAAAGCAATCCCAGTTTGGAACGACGCTATTTTACAGCATTGCAACATTTTGAGTAAACTACTAGTTGGCGCAGGCGCAGCCACTAGGCCACATGGGCCTTAACCCTCCAATTATTCTTGCCAATTTATTACACTGAATCTTTATTGTATAGTAATTTGTCTTTGTGTTTATTTGCTCCCCTCCGCAATCAAAACTTCTGGCTATCCATGTGATTTTTGGTGATGTGTTTGAGATAAAAATGCACTATGACTGCAGTAGAATTTATCTTGAAAGCCCCCTTCATCTGGTGTTTTATTTATCAGGCTATAACCGTAAAGATTTCTCCATCACCAAAAAATACAGCAGTTGTACCACAAGGTAATTAACATGATTTAATGGCAGTATTTATAATGCAGATACTCTTTAAGAGCTGGAAATAACATCTAGGTGAAGGAAAATTTTTCTCAAGAAAAACCAAGACGGTGTTCATAACGACACCTTGAGGTAAGAAAACATTTAATCTGTAATCTTACGCTTTCAAAGTTGCCAACGTTAAATTCATGTGTTTTTGTATTTGCGTGTTTTTTTGGTGAGTTAAGATTTCATATTTTCTGGCCTATGCTCGGGAGCAGGTAACTGGTATACTTAGTGACAAAAAGGTACCGAACTGGGTAAAAAGCAGACTCTACTCTACAGTGGTGCGTCCGGGAATGACAGATGGAATGAAAGTGGTACCACTGACCAAGAAACAAGAACAATCACTGAAAGTGGCACAGATGAAAATGCTCCGATTCTTTTTTGGAGTGACAAGGCGCAATGAAATCCAAATCGAATTGGTGAGTGTCATGAATAAGGAAATTTGCCTCGTAAGAATTGTTTCATATTTGTGTAAAGTGCTGTGTGATTTATTCGCTCGGCTACGGATTGAGAAAAAAAAGACCTTTTTTCCTCGAAATTGGATTTTGCTGTAAGTACGCCTTTATTACGTCACAATCTTTATTACCAAATAATACGATTCCAGATTGATCTAAAAATTCTAGCTTCTTCGAAGAACTTTGATAACCGATTACATATTTGAAATGATTTTTTTCTTTTTTCACGTGATTTCGTTCTAGCGTTTTCTGGATTGTTTTTTGTCCATATACAGGGAGTCCTCGGGTTACGACGGTCGCGACTTACGCTGTTTCGAGGTTACGAACGCTCCCCACAAAAATATAAAAAATAATGTAGAATAGAGCTGCTGGAATCTCATGGAGAGGAGTTATCTGCTGGGGACTTGATACAACTGGAGAAGCAGATTATAGAGGAGGAAGAAGAAACCCCCACCCCAGAGCCTAAGGCTTTCACAAGGCAGGGCTTGACAAAAGGTTTTGCTGAGATACAGCACGCGTTGGCAACTTTTGAGGCTCAGGATCTTAACATGGAAAGATTCACTAAAGTCTCCAGAGGCATTATAGATTTACTGCGGTGTTAAAAAGAAATGTTAGATGGAAAGAGGATCCTGTCGGTCCAGTCTAAGCTAGAGCAGTATTTTAGGAAAGTGGAGAGACCTGCACCCTTTACATCAGCTGCTTCTACTGCTAGAGAGCCTCTACCGTCTACCTCAGCTGCCTCTACTACTCCAGCTTCTTTATCATCTTGTTAATATTTCATTTCATTCATGTGGTATGGAATTGTTTTTTCTTTTTCAAATAAAATACGTTTTTTACATTAATTGTTACATATTATTATAGTACAATACTTAACAGTACAGTACGTATAGAGTAATTTATTTATGATGTTCCGACTTACATTGAAATTCGGGTTACACCGCGCCTGAAGAACGGATCAACGTCGTAAGTCGAGGACTCCCTGTATACAGGGTGGGCCAATAAAATGTTACCACTTTTTGAATCCTTGCTATTTCCAAAATAGCAGATTTTTTTTATTCTCAAAAATACTAACAACAAAACATTGAATTCTCACACCAATGTATCGAAAACAATATACTGTGAAAGAGAGAGTAAAGATCGTGGAAGCATATTTTGAATTAAAATTGGTAACCCAGACTCAGTGACGATTCGTCATTGACGTTCCGGAAAGAAATCCTTCGTCTATACTCGCAATCAGACATCTTCTTCGAAAATTCAGGAAAACAGGATATGCGACCAAAGCGAATAAAGGACATAGTGGTAGGCCAAGGTCTGCGAGAACAGCCATTAACACAGAGATCGTGAGACAGCGTCTGGAGGAATCACCAAGAAAATCGACCAGATGTTTGTCAGAGGGAGACTGCCCTCTCAAGGACCACTCTCAGACGCATACTGAACACAGATCTTTATTTCTTTCCCTACAGAGTTCAGATTTTACAAATTCATTGATATTAAATGTTGGTTTAATGTTTCTTATCACAAATCTTTGAATAAATTCACATTTTGAAAACTTGTGTATGATTGAAAAGTGGTAACATTTTATTGGCCCACCCTGTATATAAGGCGACGGGATTTTTAGTAGTAGTAGTTGTGGTTAGAGTAGAAAGTGCAGAAAAACGTTGTAGTGGAGAGAGAGAGAGAGATTGATTGACAGAGTAAAGAAGGATTATTGTTTTTTCTGTGATAATTTATTGTGGATTCTGTGGACGTGGCGAGTATTAAGCAGTTATTGCTGAAATTAGTTTTGGCGGTTTCCTGATTGTGTAGTAAAGTGAATAGTTCTGAGATGGTTGAGCGAAGAAGTTTGAAGTCGTGAAGTACTATTTCTGTGAATAGATTATTCTCTTATCAAAGTGGTTTAAGGTGTTTTTGGTGAAAACCAATCTTTTCCAAGTTTTATTAAATTGCAGTCAGACCTAATTATCCGAGCAATTATCATACGTCACCTCAATTTTAAAAGAAATTTAAGATTGAGATAGAACCGAAAGTTCTATTATTAATATTATTATATTAAAACGCGACAATGAGAAAAGAGATGAATGTTGAAGGTTTGCTTGGAAAATTCAGGAAAGCACGAATGAGTGGATTGTGGAAGGACAATGTGGCGAGAAAAGAAAAAAGCTGTATTGGCAAGGTGGTTCAACAACTACATGTGGGAAAGAAAAAGGCCAAAAAAAGATTGGTGGACTGCCTAAAGGGGGATATGCTAATTGTGGGTTGAAGGAAGATGACGCACAAAATCGAGAGCTCTGGAGAGGAAGATAACCACAAAGTCGAATTTCAAATTACGCACCGGTGACCCTACTTGAGAAGAAGTAAAGCCAAAAAAAGAAAATCAAACCCAATTAACCTCAAGCTCTAATCCTGAATCTTGTGCTATAAATAAGCTGTATTTTGTAAAGGTTCTAAATTAGACCCTGCAATCTCTATTTACCACTAGAATCACAGTAACTTACTTCACGCAAGCTTTACTAAATAATAGTCACGTTTTTAATTAATCTGTAATGGCTGCGGTGTCCATGAAATGCAGAAATCTACATGACTTTAAGTTGCATGCTGTTAAATTTTTCGTCACTGTCTCCTTTTTAAACAATATTCTGGTTTATTTATATTTTATGACTTCACAATTGTGTTTGTGATTACACAAAACATTGCTGTATTTAATTGTGGTCGAGATTAAACAATTTTGGACACAGATCCAACAAACATTTGCGGCATGCCTCAAATCATTGGTACCATTTTAACATATGTTCAGGGTGATATTCTCCAGAGAGAGAAACCATCGCACACTTCTTACTGTGTATAAATGTTTAACTATCTAAAGTGAACCACAGCTTGGAACTGCCTCGTGCGTTTGAATGATTTTGACCTTTTGTAAATCGCTAGATGTAAATACTTTCGTAGAAATAGAAACAAATGAAGGCTTATTGTGCGTTCGCAAATGCAATAAATAACAAGAATAAATTCGGCACCAGAAAGTAGTTTCAAAGAGGGGGCACTACTGTTCAAAGCAACAAGAAATTATAGTTTAATTTTGGCTAATTTTTTGCAAATGGTATTTATTTTGTCATGATAATCACTTCAGTATTTTTCTGCTACGCCAGATTTCGGCAGGTGAGACAGTGCCCCTATGCTTTTAAATATCAAAAGGCAGGTTTTTTTTCCTCGTTTCCGGCGCCCCTGGATATTGCTTATATAAAGTTCTTGCTCCAGTCTCCCTTTGGAAAGACTGCTACAGGCCATAGGCTATTGAAATTTAACAGAAATATTTCAGCCAAGCAGAAGAATAATGCACCATAGATTACTTACGAGGATAACTACTCCGATTTTGCCTGTGCGTCTAATAGCCGTTGACATCGTTCCTGCTGTATCTTACTCTAGTATTTTTTTAGATGTTAGATCTATCAACAAAGTAACTGTTTACATCACTGATGAACTTATTTTTATTCTACAGAGAGAATTGATATCGTTCGTGCAAGATAGTAGAAAAAATCTTAGTAAATCACTGATCAAGCAAAGATTGTTTCGACCATTTCAGAAAACTTGCGGCAGTTCATATCCGCACTCAACCACAGAAAATATGTACCTCCAATTTTAATGAAGAAAATTACAAATATCATGGTCTCTGAATTTACGTAACAATTAAATTCAATCTACTTACAAACAATCAATAAATGCAACCTTTTTTGCCATGCGTGTCTTTGTGCGTTGATTATTTTAAATTACTATCTTTTTGTTAGTGTGTGTAAGTGAAGGTCTACCATAATAGTGCTTTTGTTTATATTAACTTTATGATTTTTATACAATATAGGAAAATTCGACGATACTTCACTTTGCCATTCACAGATCTGCTTGGTGCTTAAAAATGGAAGTGATACGGAGAACAAACCGAGCAAAATTTATAGGAACATAATTAAATGTTCTGGCGCTTTAAAACCGTTGCCGTAAAAAAAACGTCAAAATCAGCATAATATTTGGAAAAAAAGTGATCGCGCGAGTTGGTCAAAGTTATTGAGAAAAATTTCTTTTCATTTGGCTCAAATCTCATCGTGGTAGGCCTAGGCTACATAAGCCGCAAACAATTTTTCTAAGCTTTTAGTTGGCGGACTAGCAATTCAAGACCTTTAAGAATTTAGGCTTAGCTAATCAAGATAAATTTCTCAAACCATGGTAACTGCTTCCAAAAATTTGCATTTATTTTTCATTCACCCGAAAAGTTACGTCGCCCTTGGTAACCAGCGGCAATTATGCGTGCGTGGCAGCGATGGCAAACCGCACGTCGCAATCGTTCAGGGGATTTCCCTCACCTGTCCGCAGCCGATTGCAGTGTAAATAACGCGTAAGTGGGCTTGATCTGTCTTCTAATTAAAATCCTTGGCAACTGGTTTCTAAAAAAGTGGTAAATTTGTGGGCTACTTGTTGGGTCCTTTTCAATGTCATTGGTATTGATATGTGAACAAAGCTGGCATTAGGGAGTATTTCAGAGAAAATTACCAGGCTAAGATTGAGAATTTTTGTTAGAGATGTGTATATGTTTGAAGTTCGACGGTTGTCAGTAAGCAATTAAGTGGTGAAAATGAAAAATTTGTTACGCGGGTAATTAAGGGTCACTTTTTCAAATAGTTTGTAGATTATGGCAATCCGAGTTGCAACTGTGATGAGTGGAGGATGAGTTACGACTAAGAATGTTTGTTTGTTTCCTGACCTGGGTTTGAAATGAAGTGAAGAATCTTTAGGAATTGACCGAACTCTGTTGATTTGTGTATATGCACGATTGAGGATCGTAACATAAGTTGGGAAAGTTGTTTTTAAGATGAGAATAGTGTAACTCACGGCCATTACTATCCGATCAAATTCGGTTGCATCGAAACGCTAGACTAAATATAATCGACTTGAAAATATATAGGGGATTGAAAGCTTTTGGAATGCACATGGCTCTGATTGTGGTTGGAATTTTACTTTTTGGTAACGAGTAGAGACTAGCTTGTCGTTTCTAATCTTGACCCTGGTGTGCCAAACCAGAGACGTAGCAGCCGCCCCCCAAACCCCCAATTGGGGGGGGCCCAGGCCAACTTTGGGGGCCCAAGTTAGTCTGAAATTGCTTTTTGGCTACGTGACTATTTTCAGTTCAGCAGACTTGTTTACAACCGATTTAAACTGTAGGAAGAAATTGGCTTGTGACATCATAAGTGAATGCAACGTCATTTTATCTCGCAGAATCTAGAATATTTCGATTGATTTTCTGGTAGAATCTTGAATATTCGATTGACGTAACAATGCCGTTGTTACGCAACAATCATAGAATGGTCTGGAATTCTGTTTGGCTATAAATACCGGGACAATATACTGTATATACACTGCAGAGTGCAGATAAAGTATTTTATTGACATTGTATAGAATGAAACGTTCAAAAAGTGGTGCTCAAAAGAGAAAAGAAGCAGCCACTGCTCGAGATGCTGTAGCGAAATTGCCCAAGATGACAGATTTTTTCAAGATTACTGAGCAGAGTAGACCTGGCACTAGTACCGAGAGGGATGAAGAAAACTATAGTGTACAAGAAAAAGAAGACTATGACGATCAGCATCAAAGTGATTGTGAATTTCCAGAAAATGTAAGTTGTGATTTACCTGCCAATACGCAACCTTCAATATCAAAAATAACTGAATCTCAATTTACCCCTATCCCTGATGACCCATGTAAATGGCCTGAAAGTATTTCTGATGCTCAACGATGTGATATAGTAAAGCGTGGACCACATCAACTAATAATGAATTTTCCATATAATAACACAACTCCAAGGCGACGTTTTTCCTCCAACCATTATAAACGTGTGTTACCTAATGGTGAAAGTGTTTCACGGTCGTGGCTAGTTTATTCTGGGGAATCAGATCAAGTTTTATGCTTTTGTTGTAAGCTATTTGGAAAACACTAAGCCCCTTTTGTAGTGGTATAAATACATGGGAGGGTTTTTCGAAAAAACTGAAAGACCATGAAAACGGCATTTCCCACCAACAATGCTGCAGTCAATGGATGTTGCTAGCTGAAGGGATAAGAAATTCATCCACTATCGACAAACGCGAGATGAATATTTTTTTCAATGAAAGACGTTTTTGGGGAAATGTTTTAGAGAGACTTATCGACATTGCCTTGTTTCTATCGGAAAGGAATCTTGCTTTTAGAGGATCTGAAGAAGTCTTAGGATCTCCTCACAATGGAAATTTTCTGGGTATATTTGAGCTTTTGGCAAGAAGAGATCCGATCCTAAAAGAGCTTCAAGACAGAATCAAGAATAAAAACACTAAAGATCACTATTTGAGTCCTACCATACAAAATGAACTAATTGAATTGCTAGCGACAGAAGTTGAAACAGAAAATTTACAGCAATTGAAATTGGCAAAATATTTTTCTATAATTTTGGACTGCACTCCAGATATGTGACATCATGAACAAATGTCTGTCATTCTCCGTTATGTACTATGTAATGAAGAAGCTGCTGTTGTTAAAGAAACATTTTTTGGCTACTTGAGAATAAGTGACAGTACTGGGAAAGGCTTGTTGGACGCTTTCTTAGAAAAAGCGACCGAACTGCAACTCGAATTGTCTGATTGTCGAGGTCAGTCATATGATAATGGTGCTAAAATGAAAGGAAAACATTCTGGGCTCCAAGCAAGAATGCTAGACATCAATCCCAAAGCTGTTTACGTGCCCTGTGCAAACCATACCCTTAACTTAGTTGTTGTTGACAGTGCTAATTCATCGACGGAAGCATTGACATTTTTTGGAGTACTTACAAGGTTGTATGTGCTGTTTTCTTCCTCTGCTCAGCGTTGGGAAATTTTGAAGAAACATGTGGAGCTGTCCATAAAGTCACAATCTGATACTCGTTGGGAAAGCAGAATTAAATGCATCAAACCTCTTCGATACAATTTAAAAGAGGTGTTGCTGGCACTGAAAGACTTGGAAGCCATTTCCATAGAAAGAAAAGATGGAAGAGCTGCGGCCTCAGAAACAAAATCGTTGATAGCTCATTTATCAAAATGGAGTTTTCTTTTGTCGGTGTTTATTTGGTATGATATCCTATTCCAAGTCAATAAAGCAAGCAAGATTCTTCAATCGTATGGAGTCTCCCTTCATACAATGGAAACGGAAATCCAGGCAACTGAAAAGTTTTTGCAAAACTATCGCACAACGGGTTATGACAGTGCCGCAACATCTGCTGTTGAAATAGCACAGGAATTGGATATTGATCCTTCTTTTCCTCCGTCAAGAAGTGGAAAGAAAAGAAGATTGTTTGATTACCAAGGTGAAGAGGAACAACGAGCTACTCCTGAACTGAAATTTAAAAGCAACTTTTTCTATCCATTAGTAGACCAGGCTATTATGTCAATAAAGGAGCGCTTTAATTTGTTACGTGAGGTTTCTTCCGCCTTTTCGTTTTTGTACACACGAGACAAACTTTTGCTTGTGCAACAAGAAAATGCTCTTCTTACTTGCTGTAAAGAGTTCCAAAAAAAGTTCGGTGACATTGATTCTGATGAAATGAGCGCTGAGCTACAGCGGTTTGTTTTAATTTTACAAAAAAAACGCAATCTCAATACGGCTCAAGACTTTCTGAACTCTCTTCTAAAGACTCATTTATTTGAATTGTATCCGAATGTGTACATCGCACTTCGAATCTTACTAACTTGCCCCGTGACTGTTGCCTGCGCTGAAAGAAGCTACAGCAAATTGAAACTGATCAAAACTTTTAATAGAACGTCTATGACAGACAGTAGACTATCTTCATTAGCCATGTTGTCAATCGAAAATGACTGCGCCCGATCTCTTGATTATGACAATGTCATAACAGCATTTGCGAACAAAAAGGTTCGCTCCAGACTATTTAAATGATACTGTGTTTTTATAACTTTTTCCTGTTTTTCAGTGTCATTGCTTTCGTTTCGCAGTGTCTGCATAAATGTCCTACTGAACTCTGGCATCGGTGCCGAATTTTTTATGACTTGCACCTTCGGTATCGGCATGCTTTATTCTGACATTAGCCTGTTTACTTATGTACAAATTGTGGTGTATTTTCTTAATGCAGCTTTTCAATTTTACACCTCTAAAGTGATATGACCTGTGCGCAGGGGCTCTTGCGCTTACTTTGGGGGGGGCCCGAAGTTGGAGTGCTACGGGGCTGTGCCAAACATTGTTTTTTCTAAAAAAAATGCTCATTGTAAGTCGGATGTTAGGGTCAGTTAGGTTAAATCGTGAGCGGAAAATATCAAGTGCTGTTTGACCATGAGTCCAAAGCATGAAAATATCATCACTAAAGAGCAAGTAAACGATTTTTTTGATTGGTTTCTTCAAAATATTTTCTTTTAGTTGAGCCTTAAAACATTTGTGTTGAAGTGCCATAGTAATGCCCGTTGCTGTATTTTTTCTGAAGGTAATGTTTGTCTCGAAACCTCGAGTAGATGTGTTCCAGAATTAATTTGGTGAGCTGAAGAAATAAAAACTGAGGAACTCTCGGTCATAATTAATAGCGTGAGATGCTTGCTCGTGTTTAACAATTTTTTAATTTTCTAACCAAACAGAAAAGTATCAAAAAAAGTTTTTGATGTTTTAATCATAAAGTTTAGGAAAAACGCTTTTGCTCTAAATCAAACTTTTGTATGGTCGCTATTCAAAGACCAATAAATAACAAACATCTACTTATCTAGATAAACGCTTGTGCTTTCATAAAACCAAAAACTGTTTTAAAACAATTTTTCTGTATATAGCAAGGTCAAGTTCTCAGGCTTAAGATTTGGTGTTCAGTTGATTTAACTTTTCCCCTTTACAGAAATGTAAAAATAAGTTCTTGGTAGATCTCCACAATGTTGATATCAACTACACGTAGTCACGTGATTGCGTCGGACATTGTTGATGCCAGAACTTTTGCTTTGCACAAAATCCAATAACAAATATAGCCAGGGTCGTTCTGCTTGTAGGAAATCATTATGTCACTGTATGTATTCGCCACTGCATTCAGAAGAATAGTAGTCAAAATGCATGTGTTTGTACATTGAAAAAAGTTTTCCAATAAGGTCATTGTAGAACTATGAGACAGGCACAGTATTTATGTCACATCCTAGTATGTAAGTGATTTGAACATTGCTTGCACGAACACAAGGAATAGCACTTTGCTTGCACGCAAACAACCAATTAAATTAATGGAGATCTTGTTTACTCAATTTGTAATCATCAGCAATGTTTAACATCAGACATTAGATTTGCAGACATGAAATCAGCAATCAGTGGACTACGTCACTGATTGCCAGCTCTGCATTTCTATCGTAGGCTTTACTATGTTTATTTCTGGCTGGGTTTCTCCTACATAAAATTACTTTGTTGTTCCGGCTCTTCATCGAAGCCAGATTTTTGTTTTTTAATCTTTTTACATTGACAGTACTTGGCTGTTTTGATCCTGCGTCAAAAATAGACTTAATTGCTGTCAGTTTGCAGTGTTTTAGATTGGGGTTGCATTAAGCAGGGCTAGGGAGCAACTGTAGAAGAGTGTCAGCTGCGCCTGCTATCAAGCATTTATCTTCAAACTCCGTAGCGATAAGTTTTCAAAAAACAGCTCCAACCTTGGCTCCATCAATAGTATTTTGTGGCACTTACCACAGAAGAACGCAATAGTTTGTTTTGCACTGTAGATCTAGAATTTAAAATTCAGATAATATATAGAATTCCAAACATATTTAATTTAAAAAAGGGCAGTTATGTAAAATCACTGAGTTTCAGGTTCAGGTTATCATCATACTTGATTTTGAGCTTGGGTAAGACATTGTCATCAAAATTTGCTGCACTCAACACTGGAAATAATAAAAGTTTTCATTTCCATCTCAACAACAATATCTGAAAAGACTCCAGCTACAGCTTGCAGTCTTGGCCTAAGAAATAAGCTTGATTTCCACATCATGCCGAAAGAAATGTGGTTTGTTTGTTTTTTGATGATGAGCGGCCGAGAGAGAACAGCTTCTGTAAATGGAAAAAAAACAAATGCCGCTACATTTATTACAGCGTCTGCTCAAAAAATTGCATAACTCTTCCACTTTGTTCTAATAGTTGTAAATATATCAACAAACAGTTTTAGGCTGATCGTTGAATGTGTTGAGAGCTGGAGTATTTTTTTGTTTCCGAATCCTAGATATTAACTTTATTCAACCGTTAGCTAAATTTGGAGCAAAACTGTTGATGAATTTTATCATCATTATAGGGCCCGCTAAAGTCAATAAAGTCAAAATTTTTTCAGGACCTTGTTACATGATCAAGCGAGTACTAACGTTCGTTTCAGGTGTTTAGGAGTCTGTTTTGGTAGATTTTATAAGTCAAAATTTTACATAAAGTCAAAACTTGTCAAAATTGTCTTCATCGAAAATTTCCTCACAAAAACGAACAAATTTATATTTTTTTCTATTCTTTTGAATATTTGAGCTGCTACTAAAATTTTATGCGCAGTTTTATTTGATTTTAAAGTAAACTTCTGAAATAGTTGCAATGGTAAAAGTGCGTGCGGTAATTGAGAAGAAAATAGCACTTATTATGCATGAAATCGTCCTTGTTGATGCACAAACACATAATCGTTAGACAATTAATCTATTCCTATAAAACCTTTGCGCTCTTTTTAAGTCGTAGCTTGCAAAGCAAAGAATGCCTAAACAAGCCAAATCTTCTACAGCGAAAGTTAGGCAAATTTGCCAGGATTATTTGGATGAGTTTTCGGCAACTCCTGCCAGCGACTTGCGATGTGCTAGTCAAACGCGACAAAAAGTTTTTGGTGGAAAGCCACCGAAAAAGTAAGCAACACCAAAGAAAATTGGAGACGAAGAGCAAATCCCAAAGTAAGCAAACCTTTTTACAACTCGATCAAGTAAACTTCAAGAAACAGATTATCTTTTCATCCTTAGCTGCAGATATCCCACCTCATAAACTGAACCATGCTTCTTTAAAGTCTCTGTTTGGAACAATGGGAAAAATATTGCCTTCGGAGACTGCAGTCCGGGCATGTGTTGCTAAATTAGCATCCCAAAGAGAAGAACAAATTCAAGAATTACTTCGTAACAAAAAAACTTTTTTAATTGTGGATCAAGCAGAGATTGCTAAACAAAAGTATATTAGTGTGCTTGTGGGCAGCTTAGATGCCCCAAATCAGACATTCCTCGTTGATTGCCATCCACTTGACAGCGGTAGCAATGTTAATAGCAGTATTATTCTGCACACTGTGGAAGAGATATTGCGACAATTTTAAATAAAACGCGAGAATTTTTTATTGTTCTTGACTGATGCTGCTCGATACATGTCTTTGGCTGGAAAGACATTAAAGGAATTATACCCTTCTTTGATGCATGTCACCTGCGTTGCGCACTTACTACATAACTGCGCTATGCGTGTGCGTGCTCATTTAAAAAATATTGATGAAATAATAGCAACAATCAAAAACAAAGATCGCAAGAAAGATTTTCATGATGCTGGTCTGCCATCTCCTCCTGACCCTGTAATTACAAGATGGGCAACTTGGCTTAGAGCTGCCTTATGTTACAGTGAGAACCTTCCAGCTGTTCGTACCATTGTCAACAATTGGACAAGTGCAGGCCTCTTAATCAGCAGAGCAAAAGACGCTATCAATGTGGAAGATTTGGTGCCGGACTTGGTTTAAATAAATCAATACCGGACTCTAGCAGCCAACGTAGAGTTCTTAGAAGGAAGTTCCTGCACGATAACCGAGGCATACGGACTGCTGAAGAATATGCAATTCGATGATGATCCGTGCGCAATTAAAAATTACATTAAAAAACGACTATCCAACTCTGATTTAGAAACAACAATAAACTGTACCAACTTGACAATTGACCCAATAAGCTACGCACTATTGCAAAAAGCCCAGCCAACCTCTGCTGCTGTTGAAAGGTCGTTTTCTATGCTCTGTAAATTACTGAGAAAAGACAGAAATTTTGATGTTAAGAACGTAAAAAAATATGTGATGCTGTATTACAGTGGACGCCGCTTAATGTAATCACGGATAATGTTATCAATCGGTTAATATTATCGGAATTCCTGATCACCGCCCAAACGTACAATATGCATTACAAATATGCTGCTGATTGTAATCAGTGCATCGGTTATTGTTATCAATTTTTTCCCAAACGTAGTGACTAATTTTGTTAACTTCCAGCGTAAATGCCCAGCTCTGATGATTAGCGGCCTGAGAAAGCTATAAATATCGAAACAGGAACTGTCGGAACGATGCCCCCATCCCTCGGAAGGGGTCGGGTAAACAACATGAAAAAGCAAATGAACTGGGTCATGATTTCGCGGCAATATCGTGTTACGTGTTACGGCTTGGAGTGCAAAATAAATCTTCTGAATTTGAACTGCATTATGAATATGAGTCCTTTATAAATGATTAGCTGCGAAAAGACATGAAGCAGACAAAGCTAGACGATTTCCTAAATAAATAATGTATTGTGCTGTGTCTATTGTAAGTTTTATTGTTCATTAAATATTTTATTTATTTCATTTTATTTTTGCGAAACCTAATGAACGATAAAATGGCAATTTTCATTTTTTCGGTTAATGTTATCAATCGGTTATTGTTGTCATTTTTGATGTTAACAAAAGTGATCACATTAAGCGGCGTCCACTGTATAATAAAAAGTCCTGGTAATTATACTGTGTGGCTTTCGTTAAAAACATCATAGATAGACTGTTAATGTACAGTAGAGTTGCGATAACAACGCATTTTTTGTATTACACACTAATTGATACCGGTACACACAATGGCTCGTTATCCTCGGTTTTGACGTCATGCGTCGCTTTGTTACATTAGCTTCGAGACTGAGTGATTGAGAAAATGTTCAAAGTAGGCTACCTTCTTCTTTAAAAACTTATGTAAATTGCGGATTATAAAACATTTTAAATCAAAAAAATGCAACAAGACATAAACAATAGGCGAAAGCGGCTAGGTCAGAATAAAGTAAAAATTTTGCTAAAATAAAGTCAAAAATAAATTTTTTTGGTCAAAAAAGATGGCCTTAATCATCTTTTATCAAGATTAGTTGAGTTTCGTTGCTTAACAAACAGTGAATTGACCAACTGCACTGACTGACGCTTTTTGAAATTAATTGAAGTGAAAAAAAATTCAATCGGCAAACAAAAACTATTTATTGTAGAGACGGAACAAAATCAAAGTAAATGGGCAAAAAGCCAACATCGATAAGAAATTACAAGAGCAGCATTGACCGAAAAGTAGTCGCCAAAGAAAAATAAATACCTTAAGGCAATGAGTCCATAACTGAAAATGATCATAAAGATATAACGAAATTGATCAAACTTTACAGAGAATTTCCTTCTTTGCAATCACAACCAATCAGGGCATTGCACTTGCAGCACAACTAAAACATTTGCAAAGTGCATTGAATTGGTTCAACCTTTTCATCCACTTAAAGCAATTTGCGATAACGGTCTTGGCGGACATATGTAATTGGGGTAATGTTTACGGGATACTTACGTGCATGATTAAATTAAACTTTCTTGTTTCCAGAAAAGCATTTTGTTAGCACGAAAGCGAGCAATTAATCTTATCAAGGTCTTATAGATGATTCGCATTAAACATCAGTGCTTTTTGGATGAAATCAATTTTCAGGCATAGAATCAGCGATCAGCCGACCACGCCTCTAATTGCAAGATCTGTATTTCTATATTAGGCTATAGAGAGAATCTTTTTGTCTCAACTGCATAATCAAACAATAGCAGAATCGCGATCTTGATTTCAAAGCAAAAGCATGATCATAGCTGCTATTTTTTCAAGCGGTTACATGGAGCGCCGCTACTTTTTCTGTTAAATTCAGGCGCCTTTGCTTTTCATGACAATGTTTGATCGTCTCCACGTATTTACCAGTAGGCTAACTGATTCCAATAGACCTGTTTTGACTGTTAAGTGTAAATTCAGTGAGTATGCTTTTAACCCAAAGCTTCTAAACCACTTCGTACTCTAATCAAGCGTTTAGATGCAACTGAAATTGATTGAATAATAATGACGAGAGTTGCATTATTCTCATCTTAAAAATAACTTTTACAACTTATGTTACGATATTCAATCAGGTCAATACACAAATCAACAAAGCTCACATCATAATGCGTCACTTTTTGTTTCTAAAATCCGTTTAAAAGCAAAAAATATCAAGTTGGCGTTTTAATCAATGAAAACAAAAAATGAAGCGAAAGTGGCGACAACCCTACAAAAGTAATAAAATGTGACAATAATTTTAGATTTATACTAGATCCACTTGGTGGATGGTCTGTCAGTACTCTGCGAAGCCGTATCACTCGTGAATGAGTGGCGGTTGTCGCAGGTGCACTAAGTCTAGCAACTGCTAGAACAATAGTGCTGTCACAGCCTAGTGGTCACAAGGTCTTACATGTAGAGTAATGCAAGAGGCTAGATTTCTATTACCGATTCTATGGCTTAGCTTTGGTATAAAATAACTGTGATGTCACACTTCTTTTACAAAGAAAGCACAAAGACAGTGTATGACATCACAATGATTTTCACCAACCAATAAAATTAACAATAGAAACGCAGTACAAGTAATCATCTGCGCATTCATGACATGAATTCATCTCTAGCGTGCCGACAAATTTTTGAAGAGATGGAAAGAGCATGATTTACAATAAAAATATTCAAAAAGAAATCAACGAATTGTGTCATAAGTGGTCGTTTAGGAAATACAATGTACGGGAAGACCAGGAGGTCACACAGATTTCCCCTAAGAAATGGGTATTTTAATATATGGTGAAGACATTTATCATTTATTTGATAGTCACAAACAAACGGCAAGTTAGAAACTTAGGTTGAGGACAAAACAAATCAAGGACATGGCATAATGTTTTCACACCTTAACACGCAAGCACATTATTAGTACAAAAGTTTTGCAGAAAAAAAGCTGTTCATTCAACCGTACCGAAAACAGAGTGAGCTTATATAATCGCACATCGAAAAATATCAGCCAGAATAAAGCGAGATGTTGAAGCTGGTTGTTTGCATCATAATTTTGACCGCAGTTTGCGATGCTCGAGAGCACCTGACATGTTTGAAAACCGATGACGTATTAAACCAACAAAGTCCACAAACGCCCCAAGAGCGTTACAGGGATCTCCGGGCAAGATGGGCCCGAGAGGTCAATCGGGGTCACGTGGGAGGCCCGGCCAGAAGGGGGAACCTGGATTTCTTGATAATCGACAAATCAATCTGCTCCGTGATCAACTCAACTTTCTCTCTCGGGAAATAGAAGCTCAAAAAAATCAAAGTAGAAAATATCTTCAACTAATTGCAGCAGTTGGAAAAGGATTGTATCTTCCTCCTCATGTTTACGTTTATCAACTCACCCCTGATAGACAGTGGTGGCAGGAAAGTCAAGAGTTTTGCCAAAATTGGGGAGGTAATCTTGCGATGCATGGCATGAGAACGTTGGCAAATAGAAAAAAATCTTGCAAGATATGTCAATCAGCATTGCTTTTTGGATCGGAGGAAATGATATTGCATCAGCAGGAAACTGGATCTGGATAAATGGTGAGCGCGCAAGCAGGTCCGAATTAATCTGGAACAATGAAGAACCGAACAATGTTGATGAAAACGAAGACTGCCTTGCTGTGGTTGGAATTGGCGGACCACTTAGTGTTGGACTTGCTTGGGACAATTTATGTACAAGTTCACTTCAAGGACTTTGTGAGAAACCACTTTAAACTTATCAAAAAACAATAAATAGCTCTTAAATGACCCGTATTTAGGGGGTAATGAGTTTCAACTCCCTGAAATGCGTAAAATCTTTGTTTCGTAAGAATTTCATTGCAGAAATCTGAAATCATTTTGTGTAAAACTTTCTCGTTCATTAACTAAATACATTTACAGAAATTCACTGACGTCGCACTTCAGGGCTACCAGTCAGTGATGTTGGGTTAGAAATATCGGTTCAAACGGTTGCGTCGGCTTCACTCAAATAACATTTCTGAGAACATTAACAAGAATTTGTAACTATAAAGGCTCGGCCCTATTCCTCTAATTACAATCAGCGTACTCCTGAATCAAAACTGGCGTTATTCACAAACACCCAATTGTTTCACAAACTGTTATCCGTTCTTCCGATAATTACACGGGCGCGAAGTCAAATTTGGGAGAGGCCGTCGTAATGGTGGTCTTTGGACAATTACAAAAATGAATTATTGCTTATTTGATTGGGCACCAAATAAATTTTTTACTCATTTGGTGCGACCCTTTTCGTATTTATATTTCGTACATCAAGTTCCTTGCCTGCATCTACGTACACTAGTTCCGGTATAGAACAAAAGTGGCCATTTCTCCCCTGAATATCTTGCATTCTATCCCAGTGGGCTATTCACTTTCATTTTCAAGCAAAAAATGTTACCTCCACAGGTGCGATTGCCCAATGGTGTAGAGTTTTGTTGTAGTCAAAACCGGTTTGAGACCAAGACGTGATAATATTTCCTAGAGGGAGATCGAGCAAAAGACAAATATTTTTCAAAACCAGTGTCCTAAGATCAAGACCTTAACCAAGACCGATGCAATTTTTGAATGAATCAAAATAAGAGGCATGCATGAATATTGTAGTTTCACTCACAAATTAGCAAATAGAAAATCCGCACGCTTGATTTTGTTGTTGCATATTTGGTTTGGATTTTAAACACGCAATTATCGCATTCACTTTCGAAAATAATATTTTGGCTCGATTTGGTCGTATGATTAACCCATGCTGACTAAAAAAGAGGATGGAGCAGGTAGCAAAAGCTTAATTGTTGCTAGTGACGATTGCATAATTAACTACACTGATCAACATATCCCTGATTTATATTGCTGAATATTGTTAGACAGCTCTTCCGTCTTTAATGAAATCAAGTTAGCGAATGTTTCAAAATTCTGTGGATATCAACATTTTGTGTTCATGATACCATTAGAATAAGTGTTGTTTATTAGTTTGATAAGCTTAAATCTCCATGACAACTAAGTTTTACTAACAAGAAAAACAACAATAACAGATTTTTTCCTAAAGGCTACTTATAGGATTTTTACAACAAACAGAAGAGCTGATTTGTTATGATTCAGTACATTGGTGTAACATTTTGATTGGTTTGGGGGAAATTATTGGCTAAGGAAAAGAAACCATTTTTTTGGAAAGCATATGTTTAAAAGTGACAATTTTTCTAGTTATGTCCCGAAACAAACACAAAATCTTCATTTTTTTTGGACATCATCGTTTCAAAAGAAATAATTTTCCAATTTTTCTCTACAAAGTAAAACTATTTTATCAACATTTTAAATTTTGGGAAGATCTGACATCACTCTGAGTGAGCCAAAAACACCGTAGGTGGTTTCAGCTTCCAAGTCCATTATCTGAGGCTTATTATCAAGAACCACTAAATTCGATTCTCTAATTTAATTTTATTTATCACAATAAGAATAGAAGTAATTTGCAATTTTAATATAACAACAATTAAAATTGGAAAACAGTAATCAAACTTTAGCAGGATAGTCTATGTAAGCGACTTTACTCCACATCAGTAAGTGTTGAAAAGAGTGTGCTATCTATAAACGGTAATTAAATGAGCTTGGACATTTATTTGTCGTAAGAAAAATCGATTTCGCTAACACATCCTCAGTTTCTGCAAAAAAATTTAAATCGCACAAAAAGTATTAAACATTTTTTCAAAAAAATATAGATAACTTACTAATGGTATAAATACATGTATGGAAACAGCATAGACCCTCAAATTTTTTCAATTTAAGGTAAAAAAAATGGAAATAGTAAGTACATAAAAAACTTGAAGGAGGACAAGAAAGCATGCCATGAGTATGAAACACCAAGAAATTAATGGATGACTTGCATAATAAACAAACTACAAACGAAAAACCCAAAAAAACTATATAATCCAGAAGAAAAAACGTGAAAACAATAAAATAGTTCTAATCCAAGACTACTTGTAAAAACAAACAATCACAGTAAAAAAAACAGGCAAAAACGTAACAAGATTGAAAAAGAAATAAAATATCCAAGAGCAAAGTTCGACGTCGAAGATCGTTGCCAAAAATAAACCCGGATCTACCCCAGTTTCTAGTAAATACACAAGTAAAAAGTACTTACGTGGAAAACTCAAACAAGTTTAATTATAAAACTTAGGACCCAACTAAAAAATGCCAACACAACTCAAAAACTCTAACTACAGGAAAAAGGCTGTATCAAGGTAATGAAATCCTCAAAACTTCATTAGAAGCAAAAATATTTATTAGCACGGGGTCTATAATAACAAACAGCTTTCAAAACTACAGGCCATAAAGCTAGCTCCAACTCCTCTCAAATTACATTCAAACTAGTATGATTATCAAAATTATATAGAAATGACTAAGAGATAAATAAAATGTGTAACTAGTAAAAAAACAAATGGCAGTTTTATATAACAAAAAAAATAAAGGCATAACCTATAGAAGCCGTAATGTAAGTGGTAAAAAATAACGCACTAGAATATGAAAGAAAATAACTAACACAATATTTCAAAACCAAATTAATTGCCACAATAAAAATTAATAAAATGCTCTTGGCCTCGATTAAGTGATTTGATAGGTATTTTGGTTTTAAAATACTGTGTTCGTTATTTTCTTTCATATTCCAGTGCGTTATTTTTTACCACTTAAGTTGTATTGGGAGATGCTCCATATTGGTAGATGCGGTACTTATTAATATAGTCACAACTTAGAGTATAACATTGGTATCTTACTGCAGTGATAAATAAAAATCATTCCAATGGCTTTTTGTAAGTTGCTAGATAACATAAAAAGTATACTATCGCAAGTTACTAGATTTATATATGGCTTTATTATGACTCTATTGCTAATATTTAAAAACGAGCATCAAAAAAAATTATGTGAGCTGGGAAAATTGTTTTCAAATTTGAACTCGGATCGTCTGATATTACAAAAACAAAAAACTCCATATACTTAACCTAAAAAAGTGTTATTTGGCTGACTAGTGTTATTTTACTCAGAAAAATACGCTCCAAAAATGATTTCCTGCTCAGAGGTCAGCAATCTGCGGGTCCGGATCCACATGCGCCTCTCTTGCGCTTGAAATGCGGAATGGAAAAAATATTCTGTAGTGCATAGGCGAAGAATGGCGTTACTGAAACAAAAAATGTCTTTTACTTAGTTCTTAGACACAAATCACTAGTTTAAAAAAGTTGATATCCCCCAAGAAGATAATCTTCAAAGCCAAAAAGAAGTTTATTTGGCCCTCAAAAAAATATTTTGCTGTTCTTAATGTTTTTTTTTCTGTGAAAATCGAGCCCTAATAGCTCTTCGGTTGTAAAATATTGACGACTCCTGATTTATCTGCATTAAGCTTAATTACAATATTGTAATTTTTACTCAGCCTATTTTGCTCTGTAGAGTCAATAAAAGGCTTGCTTTCCTTTTACTTAATTTCGTGTGCTTAACATTGATTTACAATTGACTCCCACCGATACTGTACTTGGTTGAAAACGGCGATCAAACTCCTGAAAAGCGATGCTATCTTGAACTGCAATTGTCAAAAGTGCTGACGATACTTTTTGACAATTCGGATGCCTTATTTCAGCAGCTCATAATAATTAAAAAAAAAGGGTGATATTTTGTTCTAGTTCTTTTACTGAATTTAGTGGCTATGAAATCAGCTTTTTTGTTATTGTAAACCTTTGGTTGTTAACTCTCTGCAACTGTAGAAGCGAACAACAAAGTCAAGAAGTATTAAAATTTTGTTTGAAAAGAATCCAAGATCTAGGCCTTCTATCTTCTTCATTGATTGGAACATGCGGAATGTATTCCTTTGTTCCTTGCTTTATCTTTATTCTCCAATCGCAGGAAAACAAAGGAGGCTTTATGCCGGGCACTTTTGATTCAGACCCGTTTGCGAGGTGTTCAGGCTAGACTTATTCATATGTTTGTAAGTTTGTTGTCTCGAGAAGCTATACGCCTGTTTCTTGCAGAGTAATGAGAGAATATCACAAAAAGTTTTGCCAATTCTTGTCCACAGAAAGTGGCCTATTTTTTGAAGAGGTGTTTTAGAGAATTTTTTAAGCTTTGAGAAATATCTTATTTTTTTTTGATTAAGTAAGATAGAAAAATAACAGCAACATTCCTACTGAACTTTGAAAATATGTGATCAATGCGTAGTTATGATGATTTTCGATTATAAGTATGAAACTTATGGTGCCTGGCCGTGTGAGCAGTGATGCCACAAGGGATTTTTGAACAAACCAAGATTATCTGTTTCAAAAAACCAAGATAGAGCCAAAAAAACCAAGCACTGTAAATAATAGATAAAAATGGGGTTTTTATGTGCTACTAGTATTGACTTACTTGCATTCTTTAGAGTAATGCGGCAACAAGTGCAGTAACTGCTATTTCTATCGGCTTCATTTCTTTTTACCCACCCTTTAAAATCATCGAATTCCAGCCAGTCATCTTTAAATGATTGTAAATATCAGCCTTTTCTCTTCTTTTCAGTATTTTCATTGGCCATTGATAAGGATTTGAGATAAAAAAAAACTATAATTAAACTTTAAAAAAAACTTTACCATTATCGGCTTTTGACACTTTCAGAGTTTAAATTTCAATAGCTAGCAAGCCAAGTCGAGTTACTCAGAACTAAAAGTCAGTGCATGGTAAATGGCACTTTGTCATACAATGTCACTAAAAGCACTTGTTTTTAAAAACTGTCAAAGTGACGTAACAGTCACCTAACTGTATTTATAACTTCTTGCGCGAGCCTAAAAGCAGTTAACAAACCCATTTTAAATCTCTTAAAACTCGTTAAATTCAAGCGTTGCAGACAATTTTTGAATTTCTTTAAACTCATTTTATCATTACATAATAATTTTCTTTTAGATATTTAAAAAAAAACCAAGATTTATTAATTTTAAAGAAAAAAACATGTTAAGCCAAGGAGTACGTGAAAAAAACCAAGATCTTGGTTTAAAAACCAAGGTGTGGCATCACTACGTGTGAGTGGTGATTACAGGGATGGTCTCGTCAAATTGGGTTGGGTGCATTGTTTGCAATACACACTAAATTGTTTTCAATATAATGTTTATGGTTTATGTCGGTGAGAACCTTCCAACCATCAACTAACCTTGCATAACGTTATCTGATTAATCATTCCACCTGCGTGGGGTCGTTGGAGTGGATTCTTCCGTCACAAAAAGTGAGGGCGCTCTTGGGAGCAAGGTATTGCTTTGAGGTGACTTAGTCTGTGGATCGCAGTGGCTTTTGCAAGTTTCATTTTGCAGCAAATACCCGAGTGTCTCCATTAGGTTCACCATCTGTCATGAACATGCTTGCGCCGCTTGTCCGACGCATGTTTGCTATTGCATATCGAGAAAACGAGTTTATGTTATTGCAAATGAAAGGTTTGGTTTGGGGGACGGGACAGGCCCTGCTGAGGAGTCCAAGAGGACGAAACGCGTCCAGGGATGGTCTCGTCAAATTGGATTGGGTGCATTGTTTGCAACATACACTAAATTGTTTTCAATATAATGTTTATGGTTTATGTCGGTGTGAACCTTCCAACCATCAACTAACCTTGCATAACGTTATCTGATTACATATGGACTACAGTGACAGCATCAAGTTACACTTTAATTGTACTACCTACCTATACAGACGTACTGCATTTCAATGGCAGCTCGCGGATCCAATAAGGTTTTGAATTGCTGAGATTTTAAATCTGGCTTATTTATCTAAAAGCCCTAATGCATTTGAATCTTAGTAATGACTGTTTTCATTTTTCTCAGGATAACCCAAAAATCATTGTATCACTGAGAATTTTTGAAAGGGGAAGAGAAACGATCTAAGGGCAAATTATACTGATTTAGAAAACATATTTAGATAAGCTGAGTTTTGGCTTTATTGTCGCGACAGCATTAGGTCTACGGGGTAAAGTGATCCCGAGACCTGGTTAGGAGGTTACCTTTCTGCTCCACTTTCTTAAACAATAATCTTTTGTTTAAATGAAATTGTGAAGAAGGCCTTTAACTGATGACTCACATCCGGCCATGCGTCAAAACCAAAAAAAAAATGCGGCTCAGTGCCTCTTCTAAATAGTCCAGTGTAGCCATTCTATAATTTCAGGTACATTTGCCCTGAAGGTAAATTTTATTGTTCTAGTGCATCAGACTGCAACAATTGTCATCGACTTTCAAAAATGGGACTAAAACGCTTTTAACCAATCAAAAGTTGATCTCTAAAAAACATAGTTCCCATGCAATTTGAAAAATAGAGTGTTTTGGTGTAAATCTACAGTGGTTAATTCCATCAATATAAAGATTGAAAAAGTGAAACAAAGGTTAAGCTATAGTGCCAAAAAATATATTGGCACTTAATTGACATTTCAGCTACAACTTGCCTTGCCTTAATAACTTAACAATACGCCTACATTGAAGCACTTAACTTTGGGGCTTCGCTATTTTTGGGGCAGCTTATCAAAAAATCCTGAAAGGGTATAGGCTTTTTTATTCGCCTGCAGTCTTCGCTATAAATATTGCATAACAGTAAACTTCAAATATGGATTCTTTGGAGCAAAGCAAACAGAGCATAAAGCGATTATCTGAAATGTTTATCTTTAAACAAATGTACTTGAACGAACTTTGGAGGAAAATTTTATTTGACTTCCAGTGACAATAGTTTCCCAGCAGACTAATTAGAAGAGATGGGAGATGCTAAAAATGGCTCACTCAACAAGATTATAACAACTGGAAAGGAAAATTTGAATTGGACGGTTACCTGGTGGGCAGCTACAATGCGGCTATTTGATTGTTCTCCAGATCAAGAGTGTGTAAACTGCGGGCGAAGGTTGAAATTTTTCGGCCAGCTAAAAACTGTGACTAGAATCTCACATATTGATTACCCAACATGAAAAAGTAGGCTTTTAGTTTACCTACTTTGCTCTTTTAAAATTAATCTTCTCCGAAAAACAAAGATTTTAAGAATAACCAGCGCTTTGCTTGCAATATCATTCGGCTGAGTAAATTTGCCCTGCTTGCAAAACATTTGCTCAATCCTACTCATGACCATTGGTTTTCTATCTTTAAACTTGCGGCACATTAAGATAGAATAAATTTTCTAACTTGATATTGATAGAAGCACAAGAAATATTCTAAAACTTGTAATTTTGCAAATATTCTTAATGCAAAAATATAGGCTGTTTTTGAAAAGAAATGAAAAACATTTCAACGATTTGACAAGCTGTTCAAGCTAAGCCACAAAGCATATCTTGAGCACGCTTTTCTCCTGCTTCAGGAAAAGTAGAAGGCAGTACCTCGTGAGCTACTATAGTTTATTTAGTGGATAGCAAATAGCGACAAGATAGTGGTGGATAGCATTAGCATTTACATATATTTTAACGTGAGAAGAACACAGGTGATAAGAGTAGATGATTAATAAAGAGCAGAATTGAAAAAACGGCCAGTGGGAGCAAGTTGAGCCATTTGCGGTGGTCCATGTTGTCTTTCTCCAACAGTTTGTGTTATCGATTTAAAGAGTAGGCTATATTGTTAAATGCACAAAAATCAGCCCTCGCACTACGAGATATTTGTTACAACCGGCTGCCTCTCGTCCCCTTCTATTTTTCATTTTCTTTCTGAAGCATCTCTGCAACCCCGACGTGACACCCTGTCCTACTCGTCTATGGCAAGGCTTATCGAGCTTTTTGTTGCTGCGTAGTCTTTTGTAGAACCTAGATGTGTGGCGAAGCCTTAAAAAGGTATTTTCTTTTCTTTCTCCAACTAAAGATCTTGTTTTGGAGATAAAGTATTTTAGAGCTCCAATTCTGATCAGTTTTGTGAAATAGCCCTTAAAACTATCGTAAAGTCCTTTTTTTGGTGACCAACTATTTCAGAGCACTCGTGACCTCTTTGTCGAATATGTTTAAAGCGTCACAAGGACAAACTTGCTCGCGAATCCTAAAACTTTCTTTCACGCACCACTTGGGGTACGCATAACCCAGTTTGAGAACCCCTGGTCTGTGGCCATATGTTCCGGTTTCAGGACTCACAAATGGCTAGATACTGAGTGAAACGAATGCTAACCAGAAGCTCATGAAAATACTTCATGTCTGCTCATCCAATCAAGCTCTTTTTGTTCTCTTCGTGGGAAATTGTGCATGCTTGCTCCTTCTCTTTTAATAATACATTTTTCTTCAATTTGGAACTCGTTCTTTTCCCTTCATGCTCTTTCTCTGACTCACCGTTAAAGTGAAGTTCTGTAACCTTGCATACCTATTGGCTCGTCATAAATTGCTTACTTAATGGCACCGAAAACACCTTATTCTTTTTATGATGCTAGTTGGCTCGAGTTCTTCTGTTGAATTTTGTGCCATTCTGCTAGCTGTTTGCCAATTTCAGCTGTATTAACAAGACTGTAATCTCTCTTCTTCATTTAGACTTTCGCTCTGTCCTTGCTGTATTTACTCCTTGATATGGACGACAGCAGTATTTACGTTTTGCTATGTCATCAAGTTGCAATATTTTCCTGATCATTCAATTCTTTCAGGCAGTGGCTTGGCAGATGACCTCGCCACATGGGGCTCGCTGCTTTAGCCCCAACTCCTTGGAACGTCTTACCTTTAATAGTTATTATTTTTTTCTTCAAAATGTAGGAACACTATCTTTTTTAAATGTTTGCACGAACAGATATCCTCAGTCTCCAATGAAACACTTACACTTTCACAGTACGTTTGCTGTGTCCTCTTTTTCCTTCTATGCTTCAGAGAGCTCACATTTGTTTGAATGCTTATCTGTGTAGATTTGAGAATACTTCGCGGGGCAACTGCTTCTACCCACCTCGGGACAATAATAAGTAATCATGATAATGGCACTGTAACAACTTATCTAAATCATCGAACGCATGAGAAACGGGGTACTTGGCAGAGACTGCTATGCAGGGGTGTAGTCATAAGGGAAGGCGGGGGAACGGCGTTCCCACACTGTTTTCACTCCATGCTTTTCCTCACTTCTATTTTTAGCTCTACATCTTTGTTGATAATACGCATTGACATAACTCACGAATTAGTAAAAGTTTATTAATGAATTTATTAAAATCGTTTCCAGCCCTAATAGGCCCTCTTCGGTTAAATCTAAAACACACAGATATGAAGTTTCAAAATAATACAAATAAAAGACAACTAAAAAAAGTACTAATATCTGTAAAATTTGGAATAAGGAATCAATATTACATCATATATGCTATAAGTTTCTGGGAACAAAATAAAGGTAGTTTAAAGCAAATTGAATATAGCAGTCATTTTTTGATTGTCGAGTATATTGATAACATAAACAGATATAAACATTCTTGCGACAATTTTATTTATTAGCTTGACGTTTTACTCTACTCAGTAAAGTGAGATCTTCTTCAGAATGCGTTAGATCTTATAAACAGAGCAACATATAAACTGTTAAACATAAAAATATTAAGACAACCGATATCATTAATCACTAAAAATTATTTCTGAAAAGGGAAGCAATTACGTAAGTACAAATACATTATTACATCATAGAACCAGGGGTTTATTGGTGGTAAACACACTATTAACAGCTGTAAATTTTCACCATGATTACGATTAACTACATTTAGTGAACGAGCCTTTTGTTTATCAAAAAATTTTCCGCAAAGCGACGCTTGTATCCAGTGAGAAAACGAAAAGAGGAGGCAGTTGAAGTAAGTAAAACACGAAAGAAAAAAAATACGTAGCAAAATAAAAACAATAACAAGAAAAAAGTATGAAGGTGAAAAGCGTAACAACTAATAGTGCAAAAGTGGAAACAGAGATAATTTTGCGTAAAATTAGCGAGTGGAAAGGCATTAGAGTTGAAAGATAATTGACCGTAAAATTGGTCAGAATAAAGGTAAGGAGTGAAAGGCACTGTCGCGCAAATTTAAGGAGAGGAGATCATGAAACTTAAAATAAGGAGAGTGAAGAGGCTAAAGCAAAAAAAGGAAAAAATATAACGGTTGAGAGGAGGAAAGATGGATTGCAAATAGAATGTTGTACAAAGTAGGTGCAGTCAGAGAGAAAGTAAACGAGTGTACATGAAGTTGGCGGAAAGAAGAAGAGCACTAAATCAGCTTTGTAAGCAAAAAGGTAAAATAATGTCATAGAAGTACGGAGAAAAAAAAAAAAAAAGGGAAATCAGTCTGTTGAGATTCACTTAATTTTTGATGAAATAGTTTCTTTGATGTTGATTCCTGCTAGTAAACTTGAGGTTTGTTTGCTTTTGAAAATTTTTTATTCACATGGAATGAGTTGCTGCAGAGTTAATACGCGGTAGAATCCATAATTTTTTATTTTAAATGGTTAGAACTTTGGTTGCAAAAGTACTCGTATGTTTGGAGCGCTGATTTTTTATTATATTGGAAACAAGGGTTCCAAGCGTGGCGAGGTCCATTCAGATGAAGAGAAAAACAATTTTTTTAATTGTCCAACGTAGTGATTGAAACAAATTTTACATTGTGCGGCATTAATTCCAAAATTGGTTCAGTTAAAATGTTGTTTGATAGCAAAAACGGTGCCATTTTAATCGTAATAGAGTTGGCAGTGACCCCTAAATTTGTTATCCCTTAAACGCCTGAATTTTCATTTTAGCAGCTAAAAATTTTTTTAGCATTCTTATTGGCTTAAATAGAGTGTTTTTATGAATTAGTTATGTTTATGTGTGCTTACCCAATTTGGTGGGGGAATTTGGGGTTTGTTAACTGAAAGCAACATCTGTCTTTAAAGACCCTCAAACTTCAAAAATCACTAGATTTGTTTTCAAGTTTTATTGTGTGTGAAACTTCAGAAAACAATTAGATTTTGGGGTGAAACACAAATTGAGTTTACACTTTGAGCAAAACACTTTAGTAATGCCTTTGCAGCCTGGCATCTTGCACCTGCCTTTGTTTTGCACAAACTCTGGAAAATAGGTAACTTGATCTTTTCGTACAGATTCTCCAAGTATTGGTTTGGCAGGCCCCCTCTTGCGTTTTGCTTCAAAATCCTGCTCAACAGTGCAGGATGGCACGCCGTTTCTTTTCCATGCTGTTTTTCCTTGCTTGCAGAATGCCTCCGCAATTTCGGTTTTGAAGTTTAGCAGACTTATGCCAGCAGCAGCAGCAGCAAAGCATCCCAGTTTTGCTGCATCTTCACGATATTCTCTCCAAGCAGTGGCACACATCATGTCGACAAAATGAAAGAAAATTTTGTGGTAAAACTTTCGTAAACGAATCCAACTTCGGTAAAGGGCAATAATATGGTCTAGTCTGTCTACACCTCCCATGTGAGAGTTGTAGATGTGGACAATTGCTGGGACTTGGATGGGAACCTTCTTTCTTTCTTTGCTGTCATATTTTTGTTTCTCTACTAAAGGCAAAACAGAAGCATAAGTTGTGAGAAACATCACACAACGTTTCTCAAAGTACTTGACAGCCCACACTCTCTGCCCACATACCAAAGTTGTGCATTCTTCAACACAACCTCTTCCTTTCTTTTTCATTTGTTTTTCAGAAGGCAAGCTGATGTTAGGAATTCGATTTGGCAGCACTGTTCCTAAGGATTGTACTGTCAACTTCGGATATAAGGGATGCGATTATAAGGGATGCGATTATAAGGGATTTTCGCTTATAAGGGATGGTTTTAAATGGTCCCAATCATTTTCAATTTGAAATAATACAAAAATTATTCGCTTATAAGGGATGCAAATATAAGGGATTTTCGCTAATAAGGGACAAATTTCAAAGTCCCAATCATAATTTTCTATAGTAATTTCAGTTGATTATAAGGGATAACCCATTCTGCCAAGGGATTTCTGTCTGCGAGATGTCAAATTCAGCTTTATAGGCTAATCGTACTTCTGTAGCTGCCTTTCGACTTTCAACTACGATAGCAGTCTAATGCCCATTGCAACGTTTGTATGAGGGAAATGTATGAAAAGCTTCAAAAAGGGTGTTTTGAGCATTCAAAACTCGTGATCTTACGATATCGGATCAAACTGTGTACATTCGGTTATAAGGGATATCCGGATACAAGAGACTGATTGAACTGGTCCTGACGTGTCTCTTATATCCGGAGTTGACAGTATTCCAACCTTTTGCAACTCACACACTAAACCAACATTTGTGAACCAGTTATCAAAAAATAGTTTGTAATTTATCATTGAAGGCACAATGCTGGCCAATTTCAGAACAATGTTGCCACTTGCACCAATATCTGGAAATCCTTCAACAGGATGGATTTTGCCACAATATATGTCAAAGTTGTAAACAATTCCTTTGTCGTCAGTGAGAACAAAGACTTTGTAGTCCCATTTTTTGGGCTTTTTTGGAATACATTGCTTGCAGTGGTGCTTATAATAATATAATTTGCAGTGGTGATAACAAGCAAATAAATTATCAAAAAAACAATGCAATAAGGCATCTCATAGCCTAATGTTGCCTTCAGTTAACATTTAAAAACGTGAGTCTCATTTCACACATGAACATGGTACTTTTCTCAAAAATCGACAGAAGACGTTTTAGGCCCCTACTAATTTACAAATAATTTACAAAAAGTGAAGACTAACAGCAAGTGTCTTTTTTCATGCCAAACCACCATGGATTTTCAAAAGTTGGCACATGTACTTGTTCATCAATTACTCTGGCCATAAACTGTAAGAGCAAACAAATTTTTTCGAATCAAATGCTGTAAATCGTATCGTAGGTATGTGGATTTTAGTTTACAACCGGCATTTAAGCGCTAAAATTAATTGCGTGTGATTTAGAGCGTAAAATGTTGTATGTTGCCTGAAGTTAACATCTGACGTTTAAGGGTTATGATTCTGAAATTAACAGAAAATGTACATTTTCCGGAGGTTTTAAAGATCCCTGGTTTTTGTTGATGTTGGACTTATAATTCGAGCTAATAAATTTGCAATCGCTTCTTTTGGGTGTAGGAGATAGAAAAAACATGTTCCTAATTGCTTAAACTGCTAACATAAATGAATAAATCCCTAATGACGACATAACTATACTTTAAACTCCAAACGTAAGCTTCAATGCAAAACCCAATTTTCTCCGGCCATGGACACTTCTCATTTTTGTTTGATCTAGTTCCAATAAGGTAGTTTTACGCGGCACGCACTTTGCCAACTCTTTCTTTTTGTTCAACATCTGGTCAGGCTGTGGAAAAATGCCCTGCTGCTTTGACACCGTGGTCTTTGGTCATAACTCCATTCTGAGGAAGCGGTCAGATAGGCCTAACAACAGCAGCAACATGTAGTGGTTGATCCAGAAATATTTGCTGGGAATGAATTATATAGTAATAAATACGCCAAATTGAACTGACAACAAGGTCATATTGCGTTATCCATTCAAAGTCTACAATTTTCGGTTTTACAGCGCAGAAAAATTCAAACTTGTAGCTTACGCCATTCTTGGTTCAGGTTTTGATGTGAAATGGTGTTTTCATATGATTTTCATAGTCACAAAATATTTTTATGCAATGAAGTACAATGAGAGTCATTAAAGGTCTGCAGCATACGCCCACGGATAGCCCCCTGATTAATCCCATGTACTAGAATTAGGTAAACACGTGATCTTTTGGTCACAAGAAAAGTATCTCTTTGCTTTACTCTTTTTCTAGTTAAACTCCTAGCGGATTTCTAGTAGCTCACAAAAGACTTTTTGCAATCCACACAAGATTTTAATCAGGTTCCCCGCATATGGGGTTTTCATTCCTGAAGAGTAGCAAGCTACAGACGAGGGTAAACATTGAAAATACGCGCTAGTCGGAACCGCTTTTCTAATATTTTGAACAATCTTGGCCAGAAATTGAGTTGGGGGTGCACAACATCATCCAAGTCTTCAAAAGGCGGCACAGTATCAAAACGGCTGGAAACTTCTGATTTAAGCTATTTCACTGTTGTACTCATACAGATGATCGAAAATTTGTTGAATTTGGAAGAAATCGAAAAGTATCGGAAGCTTTATGATGACTTGTTGAGTGGGAAGATTGATTTCTCCTCGCACAGACATGACTTTGGATCGCATGCTAAAAAAAAGTGTAAGCATTTTTTAGTTTTAAATTGTTTCTAAATGAGGTCTAGACTTTATTATTAAATGATTAAAAGTGTTTTATGTAGAAAATCTTCTGTGCAAATGAGCTTTTTTTCGAAATATAATCCGGTATTTTTGATATATTTTATTCATTTCTTTCTCCAAAAACCTCTTGATTTCTTCCTTGCAGGTTTGTTTTTGATAATAAACCAAATTGCCTCGTACTTCACCGAGTGTAAAGATTAGTAAAGCTGCCCATCTAGCGTATCGTGAAAGGCAACTGATAGGCTTACTTATTGTTCAAAACCGCCGACATTTTTGGTAATAGGGCTGCTAAATCATAGATTAGTTAAATTTCCATGGTAGGCTATCTTGGTTGATAAAACGATTTTGGATTCAGGAAAGGCGACGTTTTGGTATAACTAGAGGGAACATTCGCATAAACACAAGAGTCCATTTAGGAGCGTAACCTTTTCACAAATAAATTGGCTTTGGAAATGAAAGAAATGACGTACCACTTTGTGCTGAAACTGCTTTTTTATTTCACAACCTTGGCTCTTTAGATTATGCTTGATTACAAGCCTCCAACCTCTTGTTGGTCACCAACTGCACTAATGAGATCCGATAGGTCAAAACAGTGTCACTGTCTGCAGGCTAGTTAGGTGGAATCATATTCACCAATTTCATCATTGCGCCTTTGTTTCAAGAAAGAGGTGCAATACCAACCATGTAGTAGACTATTGAATGTTACTTTGCCACTGAACTGAATTCAACCACGCTAATTCTTACAATTCATGTCTGGTGCTTCCAGTTTTAAGTACGAATTTTGATTTTCTGTTCAAAATTTTGACGCATATGTATGAACGGTGTCATGTTGTTGGTGCTGTTCAGTATAACAAGTTGTAATTGAATACTGTGAAATTGAAATGAAATTTCCTCCGTAAAGTAACCGTCTTCTGTCATGTTTCAAAGAATAGCTTTAGTAAAACAACAAGTTATTTGGATTTATGATTCTGTTTGCAATTGCATTCTTGAATCTATTTATTCAGCGTTTTATCTTTTTTTGCATGCTGTTAAAGTATTAGTTGCTGAGTGGTAGTTTGTTAGTAAGACATCAAAAACGGCAGTAAAGATTATTACAAGTTATGCAAGAAAGCTTTTGATAGAGCTATTATGGGAATTGCTGGGTCTAAAGTAGGCATGTCAAACTTGCAGCACTGTTTAAGAGCTTGTGCGGTCCTCGCAACACTTATTTTACCGCGCAATGTATTCCAAACAGTTTTAAAATGTCTTTTTTGGTTAAGGAAAGAATTAGTTCAGAGCGCGGTTGCGAATAAGCCAGAGGTGTCAAACATACGGCCTGCGAGACGATTTCATCCGGCCCGGGGGCCAAATGAGTTCCATGAAGTAATATTTTGCGGCCCGTATAAGGATTTTGTGCCACAGTGCGAATGCCTAGCGTCGATTTCGGTTTGCGAAAAATTGAGATTTTTTAAGAGCAGTGAAAATTGGCATGAAGTGATGGACGACATCTGCTACAAGTCGTGGCTAGCATTACAAGGCATCACCCTTTTCTTCTTTTTTTTTCGAGATTACCATCATTTCGGGCTGCCTCGCATGACTTCTGGAGATCGTTGCTGTGTGCCGTGAAATATTATCAACTGGTTTCCTGTACCAGAAGACAAAAAGTTTGGGTATCGCTGATATACAATCTTGCCTGCTTAAATTTTTTTGACAGAGCCAGACCCGCTTGAAATCCACGCGTGTAAATGTGGCACAGAGCACTGAATGAGTTTGACACTCCTGGTCTAAAGTATCGTATTTTTGATTTTATTCAAATAATAGCCTGCGTGATTTTTACGTGAGCTAATGTATTATATCAGGCTAAATTCAGTTGCGAACGGTACTTAGTCCACAGCAGCATTTACATTTAGTTTTATCAAAAATATCCAACTCACCTCAATTTATTGGCGGATTAGCATTTATCAAAGCTATTAATCGATTGGTTTAGTAGCAGTGCTTTTCCTTCAAAGAATTATAACATCTTTGAGCATATCGGTAGTAGCCAAACCGCTGTTGGCGTCCATTTACGCCCCGAAACACGCAGTTTTTGTTTAGCTGAATTGCAAACGTAATCGCCAATTTTGCGAATTTATCCCAAGATAGCTTGTCGACCTCTAAAAAATAAGTGTCGCTGGCAGACAAAAGTGGGCCCAGGTGTTGACATGGCGACATCTGAGCCTTTGATCTCCCGAAAAAGACCTTTATGTTGTTTTGGCACAGGAAATGTCAGATCCTTGGGAAATAACGCGTAGCTGCTCTTTCAATAATGGGCTCTATCGTTTTTGTCTGTTTTGTGCAGTAAGTTTGGCCATCTCTAGTTTTTATGATTGCAAAAGTGTGGGTTGTTTTTAAGTCTTTTTTTATTTCATTAAATCGCTATGTCAAGTAATTTGCCAACGTTTGAGAGTAACCTGATTTACGATTTAGGGAAAAGTAGTTGTCACAAGCGTAATGACATTATAGTAACTTACAGCAGAGTTGGACTTTTTAAGGAGCTTAAGGAGCTTATCTGACTTTTTAGCTTGCTTGTCTGACTGCCAACCACCTAGGCGCACGTCTTTCGGCGCAGCCTATCCTTACGCGGAACTTAGACCAGGCTCAAAAACCAAGAAATGTGAAAGAATTATTAGTTTTAGGCCTTATTCAGTATTCATGTTACATTTACAAATCTCAAGAGAAAATTATTTAATTGATAAAAATTTAACATGTTTGGAAGCTTGGCACAACTGTAATCAAATAGAACACAATACTATAATTTCCGATAAATAATAATTCACATGAATATAATTGCAAAATTGTTTTGAGGGTGATTGTTCAATAGAACCCGGTAATGATAATACCTCTTTTAAATCTTTAGCTCTTTGAATGGGATAGATCTTCTATCAGATGTACTGCACCGAGAGACGCGTGTCGGAGTTGTCTGGGCTGTGCAGTGCAAGTAAAGATTTCACAACTTCCCATTAACAGCCATGAGCTACCGTGCTGAAGCACGAATTAAACTCAACGGTTTTTCTCATAGACTCAAGTAAAACCACTCTCCTCCACCTTTGTAGAAGAAAATAAGCTAGCATATTGACCTCAAGCTGAAAAACTTACAACTAAGCAAACGCCCAAATTTCATATTAACTGATAATTTTTAAATTAGGATGAAAACCACGAAAATATTTGCCAAATCACGTGATCATCTAACTTTGAACCACGACTGCCCAGTGGTAAACTTCATACTAGAAATTGAAAAGCTTATTCTTGGAGATGATATGGTGTTTGATTTTGATATGCTGATTAGTAGGGTAAAACTACATATTAAATTCTTCTGGTAACTTTATTGAAGTTTACTGTAAATCTAAGTATTTTTAGCGTAAAACTTCATTTGGAACCTTAAGATTATGTTGCCAAAATTTGTCTTATATTCTTATAACGTACTTATTTTCTGACACCACGATATGCAGGGTTGTGGCCATGCGCAAAAGTGAAATACTGCGCTCAGAGTGGGAATGCCACTCATAAAGGTGTTGAGTATTACAGGAGTAAAACGTTCTTGACTAGACGAGTAGTAGCCTACTGAATTGCTTGCATATTGCTAAAGGACTGCCTTAAAAGTTTGGAAATGCTGTTCTTATTTCACTAACGACCTGAACTGACGGGTTAAGAAATTGACTCAGGCTTGGGCACAAAATCATATTGAGGTCACAGCCATTACGATGTTTCAGAAATTACCCAGATTTTTGCCAAAAATGGGTATTTGGAAAAAAAACAGGCAAAGACTAAAAAAATCTGAAAGCTACATTTTAAAAAATCTGGACTCCCTAAATATCCCTTATCCGGGATTATAGGTGCCCTTGAATTTTCCGCCATACTCCTCTAGATATAAATTGATTTAAATTTTATTGATTCGACAAATAGATATTTCCAGAGCCCGACACCACTCATTGATATAATGGCAGATTGATTGGCCGATTTATGCAAACGAAATTTAGACTAAAAGTTGAACGTTTGAATAATTTTTTTTCAAGTTGACATCTTGTACAAACTTCCGTGTATCTAATTTATTATGATAGGAATGGTCACACTTGCCTTACTATACATGTAAAATCAAAAACGATAAAATCCATCATTGAAAGTGCCGCTACGCAATTCTTAGTTTGAGTTGATGCATTTTCCGTCTAAATAGAGGATAATGACCTTTTCTTCGGGATACTATCATTTTCAAAGCCCTGTAATATAACATTGCAAGAAGCTATTGTAGGCTGTTGCATTTTATGCAGCTATTGCAAGATTTTAAGCTCTGGCCTTTATGGCCAATTCTTGAATGGTCAGTGCGGCTCTCCTGCTAAAAAGTTTGCCCACCCCTGACCTAGCCTATGCCAAAACCCGGTCGGCAAGTAAAAGTTTTTATACGAACTGCAACCGAAGTTATAAGTTGCAACTTGTAGTACGCTAACCAAGCAACTTCTCAAAAAGTTGAACTTTGTTTTAAATGTGTGAACTGATCGTAAATCTCTGGCAATCCCATGTCTGAGCGTTTGTTTTCAAAGCTGTGTATAGCGAGACTAGGGGTTTGAACAATAATAAATTTGTGACAGTTTTCTGCTTAAAAGAATCACTCTTTAATTTCTTTTAATTGAAGACAGGGCGTATGCAAAAATTTGTTGAGGGAACGCGAAAATGCCGTTTTGCAAATTTCACGGGAGTGCGGCGAAGAATTTTTGAAGATCAATATTCTCATTGCCATGTCAGGAGACTTATTTGTTATTGCTACCAGTGTAATGACTGAAAATGACATTTCACGTTTTTTCGAAGATCATCTGACTGGGGCACGTGCATAAAAGCCCCCTATCACTATTTTGGTTGTTTCAAAACAGCATTAACAGGTAATTTCGTAAATGGTGAAAGAGATAAATATACCTTTGTTTGTTACACAAAGCTGTATCTGTAATGTTGCTTGGTAACATGTGAAGCCTATCGTAATTCAAGGCTTCTCATACGGATACTGCTACACCAATGCACCAAGATGAATCTTACTAGCTTGACATGCCGAATAAACGTGCTGTGACGATATGAGTTGCGCTTGATGATGCTACAGTAGAAAACGGTTGCATGTGTTTTGGTCCTGGTTCCCACAAAGTGGAGCTTCGTCCGCATAAGCCAGCTGCTCGAGGAAACCATGTGTTGTGAGGCGACGGTAATGAGGTAAGCGAGTCGCTTTGTAAGCTAAAAAATGAATTACAGGTAGGTGACCTCTGATCCGGAAACCAGGAAACTGGAGTCACCAAAAATCCGGGACGCATTTTTAACAAAAAACTTTCTGCAATTGTGCAATTATTAACCTTTGACTAATCAATGCTGTTTGGATCTTGTTTGTTATTTTCGGTGCTTCATCTAATCTTTAATCAAATGGAAGGACTACATCTGTTCCACTCCAAAGCGTGATAAAACAAGCAAGAAAACATTGCGAATCTGTAGGATTACCAAACGACTGCATCATAATTTCAACGCTTGACAATTGTTCCGCCCATCCTCCCGCTGCCCCACTTATTCGTGGAAACATACGTGTGATGTATTTGACTCCAAACGTTACGTCAAAACTTCAACTGATGGACCAGGGAATGATTCGTTGCTGGAAGTGCAAATATCGGCAGATATTTTTGCACAAAATAATAGACTCCTGCTTTTTTGGTTCCACAATTTCTAAAAACGTTTTAGTTTCACAATTTCTGAAAAGTTCCACACTTAGAGATGGTATATGGGCTTGCGCAGCAGCGTGGAACGAAGTTGCCAAAGATACGTTAATAAACGCATGGAGAAAATTGTGGCCACATGATTTGATTGAAAACGACGATGACAAAGACGCATTTTTTGCTTTCAATTAAGTGCTGAAACACAAATCATTACCAAATTAGTAGACTACTATAGGCAAGAAGCGAGAACTTTGCTTTAGAAGAAAGCGATGTCACTGAGATGTTAGAAGCCGACAAAGATCTCCCGGTAATAAATAGCTACACAGATAATGAAATCGCTCAGATGGTGTTGAATAATGCAGATGGATCTGATGAAAAAACTGATGAAAAAGTGGAAATCGTAAGCAATCAAATCAAAGGATTACCGATCGACGAGTGAATAGCTAAATGCAACGAGTTATTAGTAGCGCTGGAAAGCCGAGAGTATATATTCGAACAAGACATCATTAGTTTGTATAAAATTCAACGAAAGCTTGTTGAAATCAAACCATCTGCTAATTAGTAAACAATTAAAAATCACAGATTTATATCAAAAAAAATAATATATTCTCTTCTAAGGCAAAGTAGTGGATTAAATCGCTTCTGCATTCCATTTAGTTTGTCTTGTTTGGTTTCATTTTGCGCTACGTGTTTATTGACTACTTTTTTGCAATTCAACTTGGGGAGGTTTTCTTCGTCTGTTTTGCAACTCTTATAGAAGTTGAAATTTTCTAACAATAAATTTTCGTTGAGACAGTTATTGACTGCAGTTTCATTGACAAAATTAGGAAAAAAATTAGCACTCTTTCAAAATTGCCTTGCGGTTCCTCAAGCCAAACCTAAAAAAACACTGAGTACTCATTCATACGGCAATGTGCGCAACTATATTTTATCACACGTGAAAGTTGTAAATGCAAGCGGCGTCGTGACAGAACAGAAGTTTTGATTGGCAAAAACCTGCGCGATTTAGTGCAATTACAATGCTAAAAGACACTCGCGTGTACTGGCTACCATGCTTTTCTCCTTTCAATGCCCAAATAAGGCAAATAAAGAAATGAACTAAAAAACCGGAAAAATCAGAAATCCGGGATAGGTCTGGTCCCCATGATTTCGGATTAGAGGTTACCTACCTGTATTTGATAAAGGTATTTATTTCCAAAATGTGCTTTTCCTGATGATGGCTTAAAAAGGAATAACGCTTTAAAGGTGAGAAAGAGAAGAGTTGAAAAGGGATTTGGCTTCGCATCACACTTTTTAAACAGCCTTTTCACATGATCTACGACATTTTTTGGCAGTTACGATGCACTTTACTTCTGAAAAATAACCTGCTTTACTGTTTTAATAAAATAATTTTGAAAAACTATGTCTTCCTCTTCAAAGATCTATTTACAAACTTATTTTGTAGTTGAAAGTTTTCTTGCATACTTTGGCGCTGCATAAATTTTACTATTCATAAGCCTTGCTGTAAAATAAGCATCATAAAAATATATAGTCCTTTATATTAGTTACTTCAACACCTTCTCAGTTGCTGTAATCTTAATAACTTTATCATCAAAATAAGAAGATACGAAATTCCAATAAATTATTTCCTAATTAAGCACCTGAGGCTGGACGCTATTTTGAAGTAAATGATAATATAATAAAAATAGATGTATCGGTAGATTTGATTCAAATGTTTTAAGACTGAATTGATTCCAGCACCTATCAAAGCTGGGTCTTGCACATTGCATCACGGGCGAACTCTTCACTATACCAGAGGAAACACCACCAGCAAGCAACGCAGGGCGTTCATTGTTAATTACAGGCCACAAGCTATGGTTGTCTGGGAAAGAGAACGCGGATTCGATCATGGCAAATCAAAAGTAAGAAATCAAATTTTTTGCTCATTCTTTAAATAAAACAAAGATTTTTTATTTTATCGGTAGATCCCCATTCAACATCATTAATGAATAGATTTGGCCAACTTCTATAGCAATTTATATTTTTAAAGAATGATGTCAACACAGACTAAACACTAGCGTATATGACGGGATGGGATCATAGTGTCATTTGGCTTTGTTTTGGTCTTTGCACATCTCCAAGTTAAAGCCGTCATTTAAGGGCCCCCACCACAAGTCGCATCAAAACAAGTAGTGATCTTTACAAAACAAGGAAAATTTGATTCTTTCATTACAAACTGATTCTTAAAGTAAAGTCAACATTATACAGTAAACGAAGGATCCGATTCCTAACCTCACCAAATCCAAAACAACTACTTTTCGACTAACAAATAATTATCTTCATTTGTTTTTATATCCTCCCTCACTTGAAAAATTTTCGGTGCCAGTGCGCTAGTGAGAACAAACCGATCTTTTCTTTAAATTATATTTTTTTCATAGCATTACGTAAAGATGTCTCTAAGGACGTTGTCTGAAACAATGCTTTGAAAGTTTGGACAACTTGAAATTTTCTTTCACAGGAAAAACTCCCGAGATAATTTTTATGAAAAATCTTCACCTTTATTGCAGGCAAATTCTAATAAACAAGAGACTCTTTTATTAATCATCTGTGCATTTATGACATTAGTTCATCTTTTGCGTGCTGACAAATTTGCGAAGGGATGGAAAGGACATGATTTACAGTATAAATATTTAAACAGAAATCAATAAATTGTGTCATAATTGATCGTTTAGGAAATACAATCAACAAGAAGACGATGAGATCACACAGATTTCCCCGAGAAATGGGTATTTTAAAGACTGATAAAGTTATTTATTATTTGTTTGATAGTCGCAAACAAATGACAAGTAAGAAACTTTGGTCAAGAACAAAAGATATTAAGGACATGACACAATATCCCCACACCTTAAACACGCAAACAGATTGTTAGTTTAATCACTTTGCAGAAAAAAAGCTGTTCATTCAACCGTATTGAGAGCACGAAGGTGAGCTTATATAACCGCGCATTGAAACATATCAGGCAGAATAAAGCGAGATGTTAAAGCTGGTTATTTGCATCATAATTTTGACCGCAGTTTGCGATGCTCGAGAGCACCTGACATGTTTGAGTACCGATGACGTCTTAAATCAACAAAATCCGCAAGCGTTACAAGGATACCCAGGCAAGATGGGCCCAAGAGGTCAATCGGGGTCACGTGGGAGGCCCGGTCAGAAGGGGGAGCCTGGAATTCCTGATAATCGACAAATCAATCTGCTCCGTGATCAACTCGATTTTCTCTCTCAGGAAATAGAAGCTCAAAAAAATCGAAGTCAAAAAAATCGTCAACTAATTGCAGCAGTTGGAAAAGGATTGTATCTTCCTCCTCATGTTTACGTTTATCAACTCACCCCTGATAGTCAGTCGTGGCAAGCAAGTCAAGAGTTTTGCCAAAATTGGGGAGGTAATCTTGCGATGCATGGCGTAAAAACGTTAGAAAATAGAAAAAAAATCATTGAAATGATGTCAATCAACATTGCTTTTTGGATCGGAGGAAATGATATTGCGTCAGAAGGAAACTGGATCTGGATAAATGGTGGGCGCGCAAGTAGTTCTGAGTTAGTCTGGATGAGTGGAGAACCGAACAATGTTGATGGAAACGAAGACTGCGTTGCTGTGATTGGAAATACCCAACGACCTACTCTTGGACTCGCTTGGGACTCCCCATGCACGAGTTCATTTCGAGGACTTTGTGAGAAACCACTTTAAACTTATCAAAAAACAATAAATAGCTCTTAAATGACCCGTATTTAGGGGATAATGAGTTTCAATTTCCTGAAATGTGTAAAAACTTTGTTTCGTAAGAATTTCATTGCAGAAACCTTACATCATTTTGTGCAGAAATTCCTCGTTAATCAACTTAATACATTTACAGGAATACACTGTCGTTTCACTTCAGGGCCACAGTCAGTTATGTTGGGTTAGAAATATCGGTTCAAATGATTGCGTTGGCTTCGCTTAACTAACATTTCTTAGAGCAGTAACAGGAATTTGTGAATATAAAGATTTGTCTCTATGCCTTTAATTTCAATCAGCGTACTCTCCTGAATTAAAACTGGTGTTATTCACAAAAATCAAAGTAATTTATTTCACAAACCGCTATTCGCTCCTTCCACAATTGCACAGACGCGAAGTCAAATCTAAAGATGGCCGCCGTATTGATGGTCTTTCAACAATTACAGAAATAAATTATTTAGGAGGAAGCTTATTTGGTTGGGCACCAAATAGGTATTTTACTTATTTCGTATGATCCTTTTCGTAATCAAATTTCGTACATCAAGTTCCTTTCCTGCATCTAAGCACACTGGTTCCAGCATAGAGCAAAAGTGGCCATTCCTCCCCTGAATATCTTGCATCAGATCCCAGCAGGCTATTCATTTCCATTTTCAAGCAAAATGTTGCCTTCATAGGTACAATTACCCAATGGCATGGAGTTTTGTTGTAATCAAAACCAGTTGGTTTGAGACCAAGACCTAATTATATTTTCTAGGCGGAGATCGAGATCAAGACGAATATTTTTTAAAACCAGGGTGGACAAATATTTTTCAAAATCAAGGTTCCAAGATCAAGATCGATAAAATTTCTCAATGTATCAAAATAAAAAGGCACGCATGAATATTATAGTTTTACTCACAAATTAGCAAATAGAAAATCCGAACGCATGATTTTATTACAGCATATTGGCTTTGAATTTTAAATTTGCAATTATTACATTCGCTTTCGAAGATAATATTTTGGCTCGATTTGGTCGTATGATAAATCCATGCTTACTAAAAAAAAGAGGATGAAGCAGGTACAAAAAAGCTTGATTGTAGCAGGTGTCGATTGCATAACAAACTACACTGATCAACACATATCTGACTTATATTGCCGAGTATTGTTAAACAGCTCTTCGGGTCTTTAATGAAAACAATTAGCGAATATTTCAGAATTCTGAGAATATCAACTTTTTGTATTCATGCTACTATTAAAATAAATGTAGTTTCTTGGTTTTGATAAGCTTAGATCTCCATTGCAACTAAGTTCTACTAACAAGAAAAAACAGCAATAACTCGTTTTTTTCTTAAGTGTTACTTATTGGATTTTTACAACAGACAGAAAAGCTGATCTGGTATGATTTAGTACATTGATGTAACGTTTTGATTTGTTTGGAAAGAGGTTATTGACTAACGAAAAGAAATCGTTTATTTGGAAAGCATATGTTAAAAAGTGACTATTTTTTCAGTTTTGTCCCGAAATAAACTCAAAAACTTTATTTTTTGGACATTATCGTTTAAAAAAAACAATTTTGCAATTTTTTTCAATAAAGCAAAATTCTTTTATCAACATTTTAAATTATGGAAGTGTCTGAATCTCTTCTTGGTGAGCTAAAAACACCATAGGGAGCTTCAGCTTTCAAGCCCATTACTTAAGGTTTATTATCAAGGACCACTAAATTCGACTCCCTAATCTAATTTCATTTGTTACTATAAGATTACAAGTAATTTGCAATCTTAAAATAACAACAATTAAGACCGGAAAATAGTAATCAAACCCTAGCAGGATAGTTCATGTAAGCGACTTTACTCCATATTAGTAAGTGTCGAAAAGAGTCTGCTATCAATAAACAGTAATAAAGTCAGCTAAGACAAATGTTTGTTATAAGAAAAATTGATTTCGCTAACGCATCGTCAGTTTCTACAAAAAAATAATAATTGCACAAAAAGTATTAAATATTTTTTTAGACAAATATAGACAACTCACTAATAGTATAAACACATGTATAAAAACAGCATAAACACTCAAATTTTTTCGAAGTTAAAGCAAAAAACTGGAAAGAGTAAGTACAAAAAAAACCTTAAAGAAGGACCAGTATAAGATATACCAACTGGATTAGTAACTGGCCAGTTCAGCCTTCGATCCAGCTCTTACAAAATTGTGGCCCTTTAATAACGCGATTGCATCAATCAATCGATTCGGAAGTTCTTTTTGTGTTTCTACCACAGTCGACGCTGCTAAACAAGCAATCAGAAAGAACTTGCGATATTACAAAATCGCTGACGATGTAAAGAACAAACAAACCAAATTCAATGTCGACCAACAAGTACAAGTGGTTACTAAATATTTAGGGTATGTAGTTTCTCTGATCTATTACTACTTCATTTGCCACATTCGTCGACCTTAACTTAACAAATTCGGCAAATAAATGTAATAATTAAACTCTGCAAAAAAAAACACGTTTCAATTTTACTATTAACATACTTACTCAAACGGAATAGCAAATTACTGACGAGATACCGGTGCGAAAAACACTCCTAGCGCTAAGGTGACAATTCTTAATTGCTATGAGGTGTAGACTAGAGATCCAAGTTGCAATCATCAACAAGTGAAATGCGTTTTAAGTTATTTAGTGCGTTGTGCAGTACAATATAAGGGCGTAGAAATCAAGCGTTGAACCAACACTGACTAAATCAAGGCTTGTCTGCTCGGATTCAATTCCAAATTGAAGTAACAGAAAGCAGTATACAAAATATCAATATTGTACACTGCCCCCAAATATACTACAAACAAAAAGATATTTAACAAATTAATATTTTTATAATTGTACAAATATTGTACAGACGTATTGTACAAATATTGTACAAAGACGTAATCATACACTTAACACATTGACTGCCAAGCAAATTTTTGAAAAATTATCATTTGGGGCAAGAGAAGCAAATTGTTTGATTATGTTTATATTAACTCAAAATCATGTTTTAAACTAACCAACATAAATTTGGAAACGTATTTTTTGAAATATTTTAAATTTCTATTGTCAGTTAAATATGACTGACGTGGCTACACGGAAAATTTTCTTATTAATTTTGATGATTGTGTTCGTTTTTTCAATCTGTGCTGTGATCTGTAATGCAAACCTTCATTTATAAACAATAATTTTGCGATTGCTAGGTTTCTTATGGTTGGTTCAGTTGCCTGGTTGCTAGTTATGCAGTTTTATTTTTCCCGGAAGATAATTGATTTTAAGCCAGGCAAATAGCAGTGGGTGGCAGCTTGTGATCTTTATTTTAGTAATTTTCCGGTTTTCCAAATTTTTGTTGTCATTTCAGTCGATTCTTTAGGCCAAATTAAAACGTGATTGCCAAATAATACCAAAAAAGTATTGTAGTACTCAAATGGAAAGATGCGCCGGATGTTCGCATGTTGTCAACCACGCGTCCACCGATTATGTCACCAATATCAGCACAATCACAGTCATTTACACCCACACAACTGTTTCCGTTTACACCGTCATCAAAATCTGCACAACAATAGACATGTGCACAACCACCTTCGATATTAGTTGTCAATGATCAGCCTCCACAAACGTCAACAGTTGATAATTCTTTCAGAGTTAGGCAACGTTGGTCTCGAAGGGAAACAGAAAAACCTTTAGCGATTTTATCACACAACAAAGAGAAATCTGGCATTGACTTATCGGACCAAATGGCATCATATGCCACGTCTCTTCGAAAAGGAGTGAAATGGTATCGCAAATTAGCAAATTGAGCTAATTTTAGGAATTGTTATAGTAAACGCATGAATTTTACACAAGAAAGCATCTAAGAAGAAAACCGAAATTCGTAATTCAAAAAAATTGACTGATGCTTTGCTGAAGTTGCGTATTGCAGATCGTGAGCAACAAAACTCTCGTTCAATGAGAATGAGCACAAATCATGACATTGTAGAAAGGGTCAATTCCAACGGAAAATCATTTCGAAGATATTGTAGTTAGTTTTACAAAACAAAAAAAAATTTAGTTGTGAAAGAGCTCAAAAATAAGCCAAACAAACAAACACATATAGCGCAAATGTCTTGGTCAACCACAAATGTGCTTATCTTGCTTCAACGCACTGCATCAATAACAATTTGTATTGCTTGCTGGCAGGCTAGCTGTAGTCTATGTACTTTGAACTATTGATGACGATATTTTCTTATCATTTTGATTCGTATTTACAAAAATATTGAGAATATGATTGCCTCAGTCAAAAAGTGTGTATAAAGTTTCCATTTCTGCTCATTTTTCAGAACCAAGCGTACCAAAAATTTCGCAGCAGGCCACGCTTTGAAATGTCTATTGAAAATGAACGTAGTGTCAAGCATCAGTAACTGACGCGGTCTGCAACAAAATTTTCCGAGTCAGTTAAATATGACTGACGTGGCCGTAGTGGCAACACAACTGTCAGGCAAAAATAACTGACATGGCAGTCAATGTGTTAAACAAGCATAAAATAAGGCAGATAAAAATAATTTAAGTTGCAAGCTCTGAGCTACAAAGAACAACGACGCATAATTTGGAAATAGATCTAGTAAATGTGCCTTTTGAGGTCTTAACCTGGACGCTGCCAACTGTGTTTTCCGTATTGGGAAAGGTTTTTACGACACGTCCAAGTGGCCGTTGGGAACGTGGGGTACAATGTCATTAACACAAATATTTCGTCGTGATTTTAACTATTTCTAGCGATAGTTTAATGTGAGCAGGTATTCTTTAGACCAACGCCTCCAAAAAATATCAGCGAAATGCTGTACATGACCACTACGGCTTACAAAATAGGCATCAGTACTCAAGGAATTAACCGCAAGAAGACCTGAATTAGGACAAATCATCTGTAAGTCCTTGGGAGTTGGTGGCTTGTCTAAACCATCTACAAATGAAAGTGGAGTGAGAGGCCGGGAATCGATAATACCTTCAACCTCCACAAGTAAAATAGCAAGACCTTCTTCACTAAAGGTCGTTTCTGTGGATATCGAACCCAAAAGCTCATGAACGGAGCGGATTAGTCGCTCCCAGGAACCTCCAAAGTGGCTTGCAAATGGTGCATTAAAATGCCACTTTATGTCCTTTTGCAACAAAAACTCGATACATGGCGCTGATTCCACTGCCGAATGGCCTCATTTATGATTTTGTTTCCGCCTACGAAATTAGTACCATTATCGGATTGTAGATGGCCAATTGAGCCTCTTCTTGCTATAAATCGTCGCAAGGTAGAGACAAAGGAGTCACAGGAGAGAGAATGCAAGACCTCGAGATGAACCGCTCTGGTTGTCATGCAAGAAAAGATGCAACCATATCTTTTCGCACGGTTTCTGCCTTGCTTAACAAACAAAGAACCAGTACAACCCCAGTGTGAAAAATGGAGGCTTATTAATTTACATTCAAACTTCCGATATATCTGCCATGATTTGTTGACTGGTATGCGCTAACTGGCGTTTGCAAATGGCGCATTTTTCAAGTACTCGTCAAATAGCAGAACTCCCCCCTTGAAGCTAATAGCGCTGGTTCAAAAGGCAAAACGTGTGCAACAATCCTCCATATCCTGCTTGTTTGTGGAAGAATCTGGTTGCTAATTGGGCAAAGGCTAAATCGGCTGGAAGAAGAGCCGGGTGACGGGATTCATACTCTATTGGGGCGTGTTTGAGTCTCTCTCCAACACGTCATACGTCCTCTACCATGCAAGGATTCAGTCTTTTAATTGACTTTGGGCAGGTTGAAGATCTGAGGGTGCGTCCGAGCTGTATTTTATCAAGCAATTGCGGGAAATGTTTTTTGCTGAGTGTACCTCAACATGGTTAACTCGGCCCACTTTAATTCCTGAACGGTGATTGCTTTCTTAAGTTCTTTTCCGGCACGATCATCGCCTCTCTTGTGCTGACGGCTCTTTCAAAACTCGCTAAACTTACGTAACCACGCTTCGGCTAGCTTCAATCTATACAAAAATAAAAACCCGACACAAACTTATCGGTAGGAGTATATCTTAAACTACTAAGCAATGAAGGAGCGGAGAGAATCTAAGACAATCACTACGCTTCTTTCTTTTTGGTATTTGTTTATCATTTTCACATTTTACATGCGATTACCACGAAAGGGAATTTGTATGATTTAGTCACTTTTAGTACAATTAAGAGTTTTTAAATCAGTCATTATTTTTGCTTTCTCAGATCATAATCATTTTGTTTACTAATGGCTGCGAAAAATAGACATAAAATACATTTCTGGGACAATTCTTACGTTCAGTATGGTTTTACAAAAGTTATTGGTTGTGATAAACTTGACAATGCTCAGTGCGCATAGTGCAATATCATTTTGGGCAACGATTCCTTAAAGCCTTTGAAGTTGAAGAGGCACAAAGAACTGAAGCGTAAAGAGAATACGGACTCAGTTGAAATTCTCAAAGCGAAAAGAGCTTGTTATGACGTGAGGGGAACACCCCCTGCGTTAGGCTTTTGCCTAACTCCCCAACCACTCCTGCGCGCTTCATATGAAGTTTCTTTGACAACAGCAAAAGCAAAACACCTCACACAGCTGGTGAGAAATTAATAAACCTAAGTGTGGTAAAAATGGCACAATTATTACTTGGCCAAAACGAGGCCAAAAGAATAGACTCACTTTCCTTGTTCGATGACACTGTAAATAACAGGATTGCAGATATAGCAAATGACATTTTGAATCAGCTTATCGCTCAAAACCAAGATAGCCCAGGTAGAATAAGTCTTCAATTTGATGAAACAACAGATATCAAGTCAATAAGCCAATCAAATCACTGTGCTATTCATAAATACGACTTAGCTTGCAAGACACTCCCTCTTGAATTTAAAAGTGTTTTGATTCTGTAGTAAAGGCTGTGAATTTCATTCGTGGCAGGGCCGTGAATTCCCGACTATTCAAAGCATTTTGCGACGACCTTGGAAAGGAGCATCAGAACCTTCTTTTCCACACATAAATGCGATGGTTATCGCGAAGAGAAGTGCTCTCCCGTGTTGCAGAACTTGTAATTGAAGTTGCCGTTTTCCTTCGTGAGCATGGGTCAGTGGAACGTGATACATTATTTCATGACAATAGATTTCAATGGAAGGTCTTTTATTTATGAGACATCTTTAATCTTTTGAATGAGCTCAGTTATTCTCTGCGGGGAAAAAACAAATCTCAAATAGAGGCTGCAAAGAAGGTCTCCGCCCTCAAAAAGAAGTTATCTCTATGGAAAAAGAATGTAAAAACCAGAATTTTGCTGTTTTTACTGTTGGATAGTAAAATTGATGATCAGGAAACTAACAGATGGCTGACTGCTTTAGTTCATGATCCCATAAGCAACATCGAGAAAAAAATGGAAGATTACTTGCCAACATCTGAACATTCTACAGCATGGGTTTAGCAGTCTTTTATTGCTGAGATGAACGACAATGAGCAACTCAACCTTCATGAGCAACATCTGGAATTGTAAAGTACTCCAGCTGCAAAGACCAAGTTCCGCTCCTCCTCACTGATAGAATTTCGATGCAATATGTTGCAAAAATATCCTGAATTGGCAAAAAGAGCTATGGAAGCATTAATTCCATTTCCAACTACATACCTCTGTGAAGCTGCCATGTCTGCTGTAGTTAATATCAAAACTAGGTACTGTAATCGCCTTAGAGTTGCAAATGACATGAGAATTGCTCTCAGCAATATTAACACCCGTATTGATGAGCTTGTTTCAAAGAGACAAGAACAGAAGTGATACTGGCTATCATTTGTGCTGTATTTTGCCGAGTAAATTGTGATATTCCACTAACCACTTGTGTTATGCTTTCATAAAGAGAGTTTTTTTAATTAATTAGAGATCCAGTAGTAAACAACTTATCCGCTTTATCACAGTAATGTTTGTTTTTTCAACATACACCTCCTTTGCAAGTTGAGCAGACAAGGGGTTCCCAAGCCAATATCTTTAGGTATAGGGGTCCAAGGTGTTAGAAAGGTTAAGAACTACTGCCATAGAGCATATCTTGAGCACCCTTTCTCCTGCTTCAGGAAAAGTAGAAGGCAGTACCTCGTGAGCTACTATAGTTTATTTAGTGGATAGCAAATAGCGACAAGATAGTGGTGGATAGCATTAGCATTTACATATATTTTAACGTGAGAAGAACACAGGTGATAAGAGTAGATGATTAATAAAGAGCAGAATTGAAAAAACGGCCAGTGGGAGCAAGTTGAGCCATTTGCGGTGGTCCATGTTGTCTTTCTCCAACAGTTTGTGTTATCGATTTAAAGAGTAGGCTATATTGTTAAATGCACAAAAATCAGCCCTCGCACTACGAGATATTTGTTACAACCGGCTGCCTCTCGTCCCCTTCTATTTTTCATTTTCTTTCTGAAGCATCTCTGCAACCCCGACGTGACACCCTGTCCTACTCGTCTATGGCAAGGGTTATCGAGCTTTTTGTTGCTGCGTAGTCTTTTGTAGAACCTAGATGTGTGGCGAAGCCTTAAAAAAGTATTTTCTTTCCTTTCTCCAACTAAAGATCTTGTTTTAGAGATAAAGTATTTCAGAGCTCCAATTCTGATCAGTTTTGTGAAATAGCCCTTAAAACCATTGTGAAGACCCTTTTTTTGGTGACCAACTAATTTAGAGCGCTTGTGACCTTTTTTTGTGGAATATAATTAAAATGCCAGTGCGTCAAACTTGCTCGTGTATCTTTAACTTTCTCCTGCTCATCACTTGGGTACGCATACCCTAGTTAAAAAACCCCTGGTCTGTGGCTCTCTGTTCCGGTTTCAGAATTGACAAATGGCTAGATACAAAGAGAAACAAATGCTAACCAGAAGCTCATGGAAATGCTTTGAGTCTACTCGTCCAATCATGCTCTTTTTGTTCTCTTTGTGTAAAATTGTGCATGCTACCCCTTCTCTTTTAATAATACATTTTTCTTCAATTTGGAACTCGTTCTTTTCCCTTCATGCTCTTTCTCTGACCCACCGTTAAAGTGAAGTTCTGTAACATTGCATACCTATAGGCTTGCCACCAATTGCTTACTTAATGGCACCGAAAACACCTGATTTTTTTCATGATGCTAGTTGGCTCGAGTTCCTCTGCTGAAAGTTGGACAATTCTGCTAGCTGTTTGCCAATTTCAGCTGTATTAACAAGACTGTCATCTCTCTTCTTATTCATTCAGACTTTCGCTCTATCCTTGCTGTATTTAATCCTTGATATGGACGACAGCAGTATTTACTTTTTCCTATGTCATCAAGTTGCAATATTTTCCTGATCATTCAATTCTTTCAGGCAGTGGCTTGGCAGATGATCTCGCCACTTGGGGCTCGCTGCTTTGGCCCCAACTCCTTGGAACGTCTTACCTTTAATAGTTATTATTTTTTTTTTCGAAATGTAGGAACACTATCTTTTTTAAATGTTTGCACGAACAGATATCCTCAGTCTCCAATGAAAAATTTATACTTCCCGATTCGTTCGACGTGTCCTCTTTTTCCTTCTATGCTTCAGAGAGCTCACATTTGTTTGAATGCTTATCTGTGTAGATTTGAGAATGCTTCGCGGGGCAACTGCTTCTACCCACCGCGGGACAATAATAAGTAATCATGATAATGGCACTGTAACAACTTATCTAAATCATCGAACGCATGAGATACGGGGTACTTGGCAGAGACTGCTATGCAGGGGTGTAGTCATAAGGGAAGGCGGGGGAACGGCGTTCCCACACTGTTTTCACTCCATGCTTTTCTTCACTTCTATTTTTAGCTCTACATCTTTGTTGATAATACGCATTGACATAACTCACGAATCAGTCAAAATTTATTAATAAATTCATAAATTAAATCGTTTCCAGCCCTAATAGGCCCTCTTCGGTTAAATCTAAAACACACAGATATGAAGTTTTAAAATAATACAAATAAAAGACAACTAAAAAAAGTACTAATATCTGTAAAATTTGGAATAAACAATCAATAATACGTCATATATGCTATAAGTTTCTGGAAACAAAATAAAGGTAGTTAAAGCAAATTGAATATAGCAGTCATTTTTTGTTTGTCGAGTATATTGATAACATAAACAGATATAAACATTCTTGCGACAATTTTATTTATTAGCTTGACGTTTTACTCTACTCAGTAAAGTGAGATCTTCTTCAGAATGCGTTAGATCTTATAAACAGAGCAACATATAAACTGTTAAACATAAAAATATTAAGACAACCGATAAACATTAAACAATAAAAATTATTGCTGAAAAGGAAAGCAATTACGTAACAGCAATTACATCATAGAACCAGGGGTGGGCAAAAGTACAAAGTATTACAAGGTACACGAGACATCTTTTGTTGGCGGTAAACACACTATTTACAGCTAGAAAATTTTCACCATGATTACGATTAATTACCTTTAGTGAACGAGCCTTTTAGTTTATCAAAAAATTTTCCGCAAAGTGACGCCTGTATCTAGAGAGAAAACGAAAGGAGGGAGCAGTAAAAGTAATAAAACACGAAAGAAAAAAATATTAAGTAGCAAACTAAAAACAATGACAAGAAAAAATATGAAAGGGAAAAGCGGCACAAGTAATAGTGCAAAAGTGGAAACAAAGAGATAATCTTTGCGTAAAATTAGCGAGTGGAAAGGCAATTGACCACAAAATTGATGAAAACAAAGGTAGAGAGTGAAGGACACTGTATCGAAAATTTAAGGAGAGAAGATCATGGAACTTAAAATGAGGAGAGTGAAGATGGTAAAGCAAAAAAGGAAAAAATATAGCGGTCGAAGGAAGCAAAGATGGATTGCAAATATAATACAAAGTAGGCGCAGTCAGAGAGAAAGTAAACGAGTGTATAAAAAATTATTGGAAAAGAGCAGAGCATAAAAGTAGCTTTGTAAGCAAGAGGTAAAACAATGTAAAGAAAGTACAGAGAAAAGAGACAAAAAAAAGGCAATCTAGTCAGTCGAGATTCACCTAATTTTTAATGAAATACTTTTTTTATATTGATTTTTGCTGGTAATCTTTGGATTTGCTTGGTTTTAAAAAATTCGAATTCAAGTGCAATGAGTAGCTGCAGAATTATTACGCGGTAGCAATCTATAATTTTTATTTCAAATGGCTGGAACTTTGGTTGCAAAAGTACGTTTATAGCGCTGCTTTTTCATTATTTAGGAAACAGGGGTTCCAAGTGTGGCGAGGTCCATTCCAATGCTGAGAAAAACAATTTTTTTAATTGTCCAACGTAGTGATTGAAACAAATTTTACATTGTGCGGCATTAATTCCAAAATTGGTTCAGTTAAGTTGTTGTTTGATAGCAAAAACAGAGCCATTTTACTCGTAATAGAATTGGCAGTGACCCCCAAATTTGTCATGATTCCAAAATTAACACAAAATGCACATTTACCGCGAGGTTTTAAAGATCCCTGGTTTTTGTTGATGTTGGAATTATAATTCAAACCAATATATTTACAATTGTTTTTTTTTAGGTGTGAGAGTTAGAAAAAACATGTTGCTAATTACTTTAGCAGCTTACATACATGAATAGATCCTTGGTGACGACATAACTGTACTTTAAACCCCAAACGTAAGCTTCAATGCAAATCCCATTTTTCCCGGCCATGGACACTTCTCGTCTTTGTTTGATACTGTCCTAAATAAGGTTATTTTACGCGGCACGCACTTTGACAACTAGTTCTTTTTGTTTAACATCTAGTCCAGGCTATGAAAAAACGCCTTGGTGCTTTAATACCATGGTCTTTGGCCATGCCTCCATTCTGAGGAAGCGGTCGGGTATGCCTGACAACACAGCAACATGTAGTGGCAGATCCAGAAATAATTGTGGGGGATAAATTATATTGTATTAAATACACCAAATCAAACTGACAACAAGGTCATATTGCGTTATCCATTCAAAGTCTACAATTTTCGGTTTTACAGCGCAGAAAAATTCAAACTTCTATGTTACGCAATACTTGATTCAGTTTTTGATGTGAAACAATGTTTCCATATGATTTTTATGGCTATGAGATATTTTATGCAATAAAATACAATGAAAGTTATTACGGGTGTGCAGCACACACCAAAGAGTCGCCTCCCTGATTAATCCCACACATTAAGATCAAATTAACATGTGACCTTTTGGTCACAAGAAAAGTTCTCTTTGTTGAACTTTTTTTCTTGCATCATTCAAGTCTGTGGTTCTCAACGAGGGGTTCCTAGTGGATTCCTAGTGGTTCACAAAATCTTTTTGCAGTCTACACAAGATTTTAATCAGGTTCCCCGCATATAAGGTTTGCAGTTCTGAAGAGCAGCAAGCTACAGACGAGTCCAAACATTGAAAATACACGCAAGTGGGAACCTTTTTTCTGTTATTTTGAACAACCTTGGTCAGAAATTGAGTTGGGGGTGCGCTGCATCATGCAAGTCTTCAAAAGCGGGCACGGAATCAAACCGGATGGAACCTATGATCTAAGCTATTTTATTGTCATACTTATTCAGATAATCAAAAATTTATTGAATTTGGAGGATATTGGTGTCTATTCACTTGGGATCGTGTGCTAATACAAAAGTATAAGCATTGTTTTACTTTGAATTTACTTTTAAATCAGGTCTAGACTTTATTATTAAATCAACAAATGCGCTTTATGTAAGAAAATTCCTGTGTCTATAAGCTTTTTTTCAAAATATAACCCGGTATTTTTGTTATGTTCGGTTTGTTTCTTTCTCCAAAAAAATCGCTTGCTTGAAACTGACCTTGCTTTTTTTCTTGAAGGTTAGTTTGGTAGTAAAGCAAATTGCCTCGTACTTCACCGGTTGTAAAGATTAGTAAAGCCGCCCATCTAGCGTATCGTGAAAGGCAACTGATAGGCTTGCTTATTGGTCAAAAGCAGCCGACGTTTTTGGTAATAAGGGCTACTGATTCATAGATTAGTTAAATTTCCATGGTAGGCTATCTTGGTTGATCAAACGAAAAAGCGACGTTTTGGTAAAACTAGCTGGAACATTTGCATAAACACAAGAGTCCATTATGTAGGGGCATAACATTTTTGCAAATAAATTGGCTTCGCAAAGAATAAAAAAATGGCGCACCACTTTGTGCTGGAACTACTTTTTTATTTCACAATCTTAACTCTTTAGATTGTACTTCATTACAAGCCGCTATCCTCTTGTTGGTCACCAACTGCACTAATGAGACCTGATGGGTCGAAACAGTGCCACTGTGTGTAGGCTAGTTAGGCAAAATCAATTTCGCCAATGTCATCACTGCGTCTTTGCTTCAAGAAATTGGTGGAGTACCAACTATTTAGTAGACTATTGAATGCTACTTAGTAGCCAACTGAACTGAATTCAACCACGCTAATTCTTACAATTCATGTCTGATGCTTCTAGTTTTTGATACGAATTTTGATTTTCTGTTCAAAATTTTGACGCATATGTATAAAAGCTGTCATGTTGTTGGTACTGTTCAGTATAACAAGTTGTAATTGGATTATGTGAAATTGAAATAAAATTTCCTCCGAAAAGTAACCGTCTTCTGTCATGTTTCAAAGAATAACTTTGGTAAAACAACAAGTTATTTGAATTTATGGTTCTGTTTGCAATTGCATTCTTAAATCTATCAATGTAGCGTTTTATCTTTTTATGCGTGTATTTAAAGTATTAGTTGTTGAGTGGTAGTTTGTTGGTATGACATCTGAAAGGTATTACTTCCGAGTAATGCAGTGTACTACTGGAAGAGTTTGTAGTAACCGAAAACTATTTAAAACTCTTACCTCTATAAATATAGAACGTGATCATCATAACCGTATCATACATGGATTTATTAAATTATAAAGGTAATCTACGCGCTTTATATGCATGTTCACACAAATGACGTGGTTATTTCACAAAGTAATAGTATTACAAATAACAAAAGCCCCCTCCTATAATTTGACGGATGATTCCTAGACGCGTTTCGTCGTTTTAGACTCATCAGTAGGGCCTGTCCCGTCATCAAAATCCCGAATTCCATATTTACAATAATATGAAAAATGGTTGTCTGTTTTTCAAAATGCTATTTTTTATATTATTGCAAATGTGGGATTTTGGATTTTGATGGCGGGACAGGCCCTGCTGATGAGTCCAAAACGACGAAACGCTTTCAGGGATGGTCTCGTCAAATTATGGGAGGGAACTTTTTATTATTTGTAATACTATTACTTTTTTAAATAACCATGTCATTCGTGTGAAAATGCATCTAAAGCGAGTAGATTACCTTTTTAATTCAATAAATCACTTCCGAGTAATGTGGGTAAATGAACGAGATTTTGCACTTTAGCTGCAGCAAGTTACAAACGGCAGTAAAAATCATAGAAAGTTATGCATGAAAGCTTTTGATATAGGTAATTTGGAAATTGATGGTATTTAAGGTATCACATTTTTTGATTTGATTCAAATAATAGCATGCATAATTTTTAGATGAGCTCATGTACTATAAATCCAGTAGCGTGCCGTACTTAATCTACACCAGCAGTTTACCATCAGCTTTATCAAAAAAAATCTGACTCACATTAATTTATTGGCGGATTAGCATTTATCGAAGCCGTTACCTGTTTAGTCGACGATGGCGTAGACAACCGACGCGATGTCGAAGTGGTTGGAGCGTCTTTCAGACGTATCATTCAAAATTTATGGCGATCGCTATTTTCTTCTCTCAAATTTGCTGAAATTCTAAAATCTAAAGGAATTGGTTACATCGGGACCGTAAAATCAAACCGAACCGAGAAAGCTCCATTGATTGACTCAAAAAAGATGGCCAAGCGCCCAAAAGGCGGCTTTGATTTTGCCTTGAACATGGGGAAGGAATTGCACTGACCACTTGGAATGACAACATAGTCGTATCACTGGTGCCAATTGTTGATCCCTTCACGCCTATCGTGAAAGCCACTCGCTGGATTGCCAAAGATGCACAGAAAAAAAAGTGGATCAGTCTTTCATGGCGTCAGAGTACAACCATTTTATGGGTGGTGTTAGACCGCATGGAACAAAACATCGACAATTGCAGAATGCAAGTTTGATCAAAAAAGTGGTGGTGGCCTGTTTTTGCTTTTACAGTTGATGCAAGTCTTTACAAGGCATGGCAGTTTTACAGGAAGGGTGACAATAACGGTCCTCTAGACTATTTGGGATTTACCAGATGCATAGTGCAATTTTATCTGCAGAAATATGGCACCCCTTCTGCTACTCCTGGTTGTCCAGCAGCGACAAAGCTTTTAGAGAAAAGGAGCCTTTCAGGAATCCGGTTTGACAGGGCAAATCATTTTTTGCTACTAGCCGAAAAGCAGTCCAAGTGCGCTCTGTGCAAAAAAAACTCCAGGAAGATGGGCAAGAAGTGCAGAGTTAATTTACACGAACTATGCTTTAAAGAATTTCACAAGATGGAGCATCAGTAGGCTAACAAGTAACATCCCATGATACGTACAATGTTGTCGCGAACTGTTTTTCCATGTTTTCCTGTTTTTCTGTTTATTCTTTCATATGCTGCATGCTTTTCATATTTCATGACAACTGTTTGTTGTAGCCTAGACGGTGTTAATTTTGCGTCGACCATACGTCTATGATGAAAAACGAAGTAAAAAGTTTATTTGTAGCGTAAAAATATCATGCTCTATTTGTTTCTCGCAAATAAACAATTGGAAACTTTTACACTCTAGTGACCCCCATTCATGTTCCCGTTTGGGACACAACAAAATTAGAATATAATAGACAAACAAAGAAAAAATAAACTAAAATAACACCAAAATATGTTCTTTGGAATAAAAGCGCAACTTTTTATAGACAAAACTTCCAAAAATGAAATTCGGGCAAAACAGGTTAAACCGCTATGTTAAGTTATTTGCCAACGTTTGAGAGTAACCTGATTTACAATTTGGGAAAAACAGTCGTTATAATCATAATGGTATTATTGTAACTTACAGCAGAGTTAGACTTGTTTGGGGGCTTATCTAGCTTTTTAGCGTGCTTGTCTGACTACTAACCACACTGACGCACGTCTTTTGGCGCAAGCTCATTCTTAATCAGGACTTAGATCAGGCCCAAAAACCAAGAAATGTGAAACAATTATTAATTTTAGGCCTTATTCAGTATTGACGTTATATCAACAAATCGCAAGGGAAAAATTATTCAATTGATAAAAACTTAATATGCTTGGAGCACAACTGTAGTTAGATAAAACACAACACTATAATTTCCGACAGATAGTAATTATCTGTGGCACATGAATATGGTTACAATATTGTTTTGATGGTGATTGTTCAATAGAACCTGGTGGTAATCATATGGTAGTAACAACACCTCTTTTGAATCTTTAGCTTTTTGAATAGAATAGTTTTCCTGTCAGATGGACTGCACAGAGAAACGCGCATCGGAGTTGTCTGGGCTGTGCAGTGCAAGTAAAGATTTTACAACTTTCCATTAACAGCCATTGGCTACCTTGCTAAAAGCACAATTTAAACTCAACGGTTTTTCTCACAGGCTCAAGTAAAACCACTCTCCTCCACCTTCCTAGAAGAAAATAAGCCAGCATAATGACCTCAAGCTGAGAAACTTACTGGTAACCGAATGCCCACATCTCTTATTAAATAATATTGTTTTTTTAATTAGGATGAAAACCATGAAAATATTTGCCAAATCATGTGGCCATCAAACTTTGAACCACGACTGCCCAGTGGTAAACTTCATATAAGGGCACTTGAAATTGGAAAGCTTATTCTTGGAGATGATATGGTGTTTGACTTTGATATGCTGATTAGTAAGGTAAAACTGCATATTAAATTCTTCTGGTAACTTTATTGAAGTTTACTGTAATTCTAGATTTTTTCAGGGTAAACTGCATTTCGAATCTCAAGATTATGTTACCAAAATTTGTCTTATATTCTTAGAATGCTCTTATTTTCCGACACCACGATATGCAACAAATGTGGTTTGGTGCAAACGTGAAATACTGCACACAGAGTGGAAACGCTACTAATAGAGTTGTTGTTTATTACAGGAGTAAAACGTTCTTAACTAGACAAGTAGTAGCCTACTGAATAGCCTACGTTTTGGTAAAAAACAGCAGTAAAAGTATGGAAATGTTGTTTTTTCATTGCACACCTAATATATTACACTGTAGGCCTAGAATTTAAAACTTTGTTAAAGATATAGAATTCCAAACATATTTGATTTGAAAATGGACAGTTATTCAAAACCACTGAATCTCAGTTTTAAGCGGTCAGCTCATCGCCTTACTTGATATTAAGCTGGGGCAAAACATTGTAATTGGAATTGGCTGTACCCAACACTGGAGATAATACAAGTTTTCATTTCCATATCAACAACAATATCTAAAAAGACTCCAGCTACGGCTTCCAGCCTTGGCAGGAGTCTTAAGAAACGAGCATGATTTTCCACATCATGGCGAAATAAATGTGTTTTGCTTATTTCTAGATGATAAGCGGATGTGAGATAGCTGCATCTGTTAATGGAAAGGAACAAATGCCGTTACATTTATAACAGCGTCTGCTCACATTTTGCAAAACTCTTCCACTATGTTTTAATAGTAGTAAACATATCTACTAACCGATTTAGGCTGATCGTTGAAGTGCGACAAGAGCTGGAGTATGTCTTTGTTTTCTAATTCTAGATACTAGCTCTATTCGACTGTTGGCTAAATTTCGAACAAAACTATTGATGAATTTTACTATCATGTATCAAAATTTGTTGAGTCTTGTTGCTCAACAAATTGTGAATTGACAAAGTGCACTGACTGACGCTTTTCAAAATTAATCGAAGTGATAAAAAGTTTTTTTGGCAAACAAAAACTAGGACCATGATTCCATAATTGAAAATGATTATACAAATATAACGCAATTGAAAAAATTTTAGAGAGATTTTCCTTCTTTGCAATAACAACCAATCAGGACATTGCACTTGCAGCACAACTAAAACATTTGCAAAGTGCATTGAATTGGTACAACCTTTTCACCCACTCAAAGCAATCTTCGATAACGGTCTTCGCGGACCTATGTGATTGGTGCAATGTTGATGGGATACTGACATGCGTGATTAAATTGAAATTTCTTGTTTCCAGAAAAGCATTTGTTAGCACGAAAGCGAGCATTTAATTTTACCAAAGTCTTATAGATTGCATGTAAAAGCATGATCATAGCTGCTTTTGTTTCAAGCAGTTACATGGAACGCCGCTGCTTTTTTCTGTTAAATTTATGCCTGCGCTTTTTATGATAGCATTTGATCGTCTCCACTCATTTACTAATGACAGATGCCAACAGGCCTGTTTCAATCGATATTTTTTTGCATTACTTCTAAGTAAACATACAAAAATATAAAGCAAAGTTTTTACACATTTCAGGGAGTTGACGCCTATGACCCCTAAACACGGCCCTTTAAAGAACTATTCATTATTGGTTGATAAGTTTATAGTGATTTCTCACAAAGTCCTTAAAGTGAAGTCATGCACGGTGCGTCCCAAGCAAGTTCAACAGTACGTCGTTGGGTATATCCAACCACAGCAACGCAGTCTTGATTTCTACCGACATTATTCCCACATGTCCAAATTAATTCAGAACTACTTGCAAGCTCACCATTTATCCGGTCCAGTTTCCTTTTGACACAATATCATTTCCTCCGATCCAAAAACCATTGTTGTTGATTGATAGATTTTGAAGGATTTTTTTCTTCTTTTTAACTTTTTTATTGATGCCATGAATTGCAAAATCACTCCCCAATTTTGGCAAAATTCTTCACTTTCCTGCCACGACTGTCTATCAGAGGTGAGTTGATAAATGTAATCATGAGGAGGAAAATACAATTCCTTGCTAATTGCATCATTTAGTTGACGATATTTTCTACTTTGTTTTTTTGAGCTTCCACTTCCTGAGAGAGAGAATTGAGTTGATCACGGAGCAGATTGATTTGTCTAATTCCAGTTTCTTTAATTGCCTGTATAACACTTTTTATCTGTATAGCAAATTAATTACATGTATAACAAGTCACATAGGTAACCTATTTTGTGGAAAATGATTAGGTCGTTACACTGAACCTGCATCCCTATTAGAGCTTACCGATGTTACTTGTTGTCCATGTCATGTGTGTGTGCAGCCTTAAATGAGACCCCATTATATAGGTAATGCTGTATCATATTGTTTTGTATTGCATCTTTTCTTGCACCCAATGGCAAATTTGTTCCTTTTTAGTATTTTAGTATTGAGTGTTTTTTACAGCCGCCTGATGAGACACAATAAATTCGAAAGAGGTTGCGGGTTATTGACAAGATGTAATAGATTGCTCTATGGTACCGTATGATGTTGGTGAACATTTTTGAGCAAACTTTTCTATTTTACCTTATCTGCTGTAAATAACGAATGTTTTAGTGCAAGTTTTAAACATACAATCGGTACTTCATCTCCTGCATAATATGTAATGTTTTGCTGCAAATATGAAACATCACGAGCATCTTAATTTTTCGATGGTTAACAACTGATGTCGCTTATTATTACCATGGAGAAGTGCAAAAAACTAAAGACAATTCCGGTGGATTTGAACTCCTCATCGTTTTAATAAATTTCAACGTTCCAGTGTCTACACTTGATGAAACACCAAATCAGTAGTAACTTACTGTAGTGATAAATACAAATCATTCTTGTGACATCACATATGTTTGATTGATATCACAAAGAGTATACTATTGGAAGTTACCAGATGTATCAATAGAAAAATTAGCTTGACTCAATTGCCAATATTTAAAAACAAATACCAAAGATTTTATATGCTAGAGGAAAATTCGTTCCAGATTTGAACTGGACGCGTTTGACATTACATGAAACAAAGCATTCTATTTACTTAATTTAAAACAAGCGTTATTTTGACCAATGTAATCGTACTTAGAAAAGACGTTTCAAAAATAATTTCAACAAAGCAGTAGTTTTTAGATATTGGCAACGGTGTCCTAATTAAGTTATACATACATCAGGTAACTTGCAATAGTATGATTTTTTGTGATATCAATCAAATTCATGTGATGTCATGAGAATGATTTGTATTTATCGCTGATGTATGATATCAATGTTTGGAGTAAGGTTTGAGCATATGAATAAGTGCTGTATTTCTCAATACAGAAAGAAATGTTGATATCGCTGTACACATAAAGGTTGATGTTGATATGAAGTGTTTGGTGCAACTGCATCACCTTTGCATTTGCACTTGAATAAATAAAAAAATCTTATTAAGTTATCCTCAACTGTACTGATTGTGTATTTCAGCAAATGTAGATATGGAAACGTTGAAGTTTATCGTTGTTAATCCACCCTTGCACTGTTGCAACTTCAACAACTTCGGTGCAATCATGTGCACCTATCACAGTAACGTAATTTAGCTTCTAAGTGAGGTGGATCTAGCTTCTGATTAAAATGTTTAGCAACAGGTTTGTTTTTATTATGACAAATATCCCTTTTGTGTCCGTTAATCCGTTGTCTGAAACCATTTCCAGTTTTTGCAATTGTATATGTAGCTTTGAAACAAATAAAACAAACAAGCGAGCACATATATGACATTAGACAAAGTACACGTGAATCTTTCCTTGATGGTAATTTTATAGGCTACTTGTTGGGTCCTGTTTTAATGTGGTTGGTCTTGATATGTGTGCAAAGCTGGCATCTTGGAGTATTACAGGTAAAATTACCAGGCTAAGATTGAAAGTTTTTGTTAGAGGTGTGTATATGTTTGAAGTTAGACGGTTGTCAATAAGCAATTAAGTGGGGAAAATGAAAAGAATGTTATACAGGTAATAACGGGACACTTTTTTCAACAGGTTGTAGAATTTTGGCGATCCGAGTTACAAATCTGATGAGGAGAAGATAAGTTACGACTAAGGATGTTTGTTTGTTTCCTGACTTGGGTTTGAAATGAAGTAAAAAATGTTTGGGAATTGACCGAACTCTGTTGATTTGTGTATTGACCCGATCGAGCAACGTAACATAAGTTGGAAAAGTTATTTTCAAAATGAAAATAATGTAAGTTACCGTCATTATTATTCAACCAAATTCGGTTGCATCTAAACGCTTGATTAGAATATGAAGGGCGTTAAAAGCTTTTTTAATGTAAGTGGCTGTGGGTGGGTTTTACTTTTTGGTAACGCGTAGCGAGCAGCTTGTTGCCTTTAATCTTATGAGTGGTGTCCGAAACATTGATTTTTTTCTTAAATAAGCTCGCTGTAAGTCGGAGATTGGGGTCAGTAAAGTTGAATCGTGAACGGAAAATATCAAGTGCAGTTTCAGCACGAGTCCACAGGAGGAAAATATCATTACTGAAAAGGAAGGAAAAGATTGGTTTTTCCAAAATATTTTCCTTTACTTGAGCAATGAAACCATTTGTGTTGAGGTGCCATAGTGATGCCCGTTGCTGTATCTTTATTCTGAAGACAGTGTTTGCCTCAAAATTTCAAGTAGATGTATTCTAGAATAAATTTGGTGAGTTCAAGAAATAAAAATTGAGAAACTCTCGGTCATAATTAATTGCGTGAGATGCTCGCTCGTGTTTCACAATTGTTTTAAATATTCTAACCAAACAGAAAAGTATCAAAAACAGTTTTGGATGTTTTAATTATGAAGCTTAAGAAAAGCGCTACTTAAATACCAATAAATAACAAACATCTGCTTATCTAGATTGACGCTTGTGATTTCAAAACACCAAAAACTCTTTGAAAACGATTTTTTCTCTATACAGCAAGGTCAAGTGGCCAGGCCTAAGACTTGGTATTCAGTTTGATTAACTTTTTCTCTTAACAGAAATGTCAAAATAAGACCTTGGTAAATCTCCACAACACTGGCACAGTGTTGATATGAACTCCACGTACTCACGTGATTGCATTGGACATTGTTGATGCCAGAGTTTTTGTTCTTTGAAATCACAAGCGTTTATCTAGTTATAGTCAAGCTCGTTCGTCTTGTAGGGAATCATTATGTCAGAGTATGAATTCACCACTGCATTCAGAGAAATAATAGTTAAAATGCATGTGTTTATATATTGAAAAGCTTTTCACATATCGTAACGTTATGGTAGCTCTATGAGACAGGCACAGTAGTCATGTGACGTCCTAGTATGCAAATGATTTGGACATTGCTTGCACGAACACATGAAAAAACACTTTGCTTGCACGCAAACAAACAATTAAATTAATGGAGATCTTGTTTGCTCAATTTGCAATCATCAACGATGTTAAACGTTATAGATCAAATTTGCAGACATGAAATCAGCAATCAGCGGACCGCGCCACTGATTGCAAGCTCTGCATTTTTATTGTAGACGTTACTATGCTCAATTTTGGCTGGGTTTTTGCCTACATGAAATTGCTTAAAGATATAACGCAATTGATGAAACTTTACAGAGAGCTTTGTTTTTTTGCATTAAAAACCATTCAGGGCATTGCACTTGCAGTACAACTAAAACATTTGCAAAGTGCATTGCATTGGTTGAACCTCTTTATCCACTGAAAACAATTTTTGATAAGGGCCTTGGCGGACATATGCGATTGGCGCAATGCTGATGGTACACTTACGTGCGTGATTAAATCGAACTTTCTTGTTTCCAGAAAAGCATTTTGTTGGCACGAAAGCGAGCAAATAATCTTGTCAAAGTGTTATAGATGATTTGCATTAAACAATAGTGATATTTGGATGAAGTCAATTTGCAGGGATAGAATCAGCGATCAACCGACCACGCCTCTAATTGCAAGGTCTGTATTGCTATCATATGCTATAGAGAGCATCTTTTTGTCTTAACTGCATAATCAAACAGTAGCGGAATCGCAATTTTAGTTTCAAAAGTTTCAAAGTAATAGCGTTATCATAGCTGCATTTTTTCAAGCAGTTACACGGAACGCTATCACTTTTTTCTGTTAGAATTAACGCCTTTGCTTTTTACGACTATGTTTAATCGTCTTTACATGTTTGCTAATCAGAGATGCCAACAGGCCTGTTTCAATCGATACGCTTATTTATTAATTAAAGAAAACGGTAAAACGAACAAAAATGCAAAGCAAAGTTTTTACACATGTCAGGGAGTTGACGCCTATGACCCCTAAACACGGCCCTTTAAAGAACTATTCATTATTGGTTGATATATTTATAATGGTTTCTCGCAAAGTCCTCAAAGTGAACCCGTGCAAAGGTCGTCCCGAGCGAGTCCAACAGTAGGTGGTTGGTTTTGTCCAACCACAGCAACGCAGTCTTGGTTTCCACCAACATTATTCGGTTCCCCACTTCTCCAGATTAATTCAGAACTACTTGCGAGCTCACCATTTATCCAGATCTAGTTTCCTTTTGACACAATATCATTTCCTCCGATCCAAAAACCATTGTTGTTGATTGATAGATTTTGAAGGATTTTTTTCTTCTTTTTAACTTTTTTATTGCAAAATCACTCCCCAATTTTGGCAAAATTCTTCACTTTCCTGCCACGACTGTCTATCAGAGGTGAGTTGATAAATGTAATCATGAGGAGGAAAATACAATTCCTTGCTAATTGCATCATTTAGTTGACGATATTTTCTACTTTGTTTTTTTGAGCTTCCACTTCCTGAGAGAGAGAATTGAGTTGATCACGGAGCAGATTGATTTGTCTAATTCCAGTTTCTTTAATTGCTTGTATAACACTTTTTATCTGTATAGCAAATTAATTACATGTATAACAAGTCACATAGGTAACCTATTTTGTGGAAAATGATTAGGTCGTTACACTGACCCTGCATCCCTATTAGAGCTTACCGATGTTACTTGTTGTCCATGTCATGTGTGTGTGCAGCCTTAAATGAGACCCCATTATATAGGTAATGCTGTATCATATTGTTTTGTATTGCATCTTTTCTTGCACCCAATGGCAAATTTGTTCCTTTTTAGTATTTTAATATTGAGTGTTTTTTACAGCCGCCTGATGAGACACAATAAATTCGAAAGAGGTTGCGGGTTATTGACAAGATGTAATAGATTGCTCTATGGTACCGTATGATGTTGGTGAACATTTTTGAGCAAACTTTTCTATTTTACCTTATCTGCTGTAAATAACGAATGTTTTAGTGCAAGTTTTAAACATACAATCGGTACTTCATCTCCTGCATAATATGTAATGTTTTGCTGCAAATATGAAACATCACGAGCATCTTAATTTTTCGATGGTTAACAACTGATGTCGCTTATTATTACCATGGAGAAGTGCAAAAAACTAAAGACAATTCCGGTGGATTTGAACTCCTCATCGTTTTAATAAATTTCAACGTTCCAGTGTCTACACTTGATGAAACACCAAATCAGTAGAGTTGACCGAATCTTAATCAGGTTTTTTATTATTCAAGTGCACACGCATAGGTGCTGCAGTTGCACAAGCACTTCATGTCAACATTAAACTTCATATGTATAGCAATATCAACGTTTCGTTTCATATTGGGAAATGCAATACTTACTGATATAGTCAAAACTTACTCTAAAGTATTTGTAACTTACTGTAGTGATAAATACAAATCATTCTTGTGACATCACATATGTTTGATTGATATCACAAAGAGTATACTATTGGAAGTTACCAGATGTATCAATAGAAAAATTAGCTTGACTCAATTGCCAATATTTAAAAACAAATACCAAAGATTTTATATGCTAGAGGAAAATTCGTTCCAGATTTGAACTGGACGCGTTTGACATTACATGAAACAAAGCATTCTATTTACTTAATTTAAAACAAGCGTTATTTTGACCAATGTAATCGTACTTAGAAAAGACGTTTCAAAAATAATTTCAACAAAGCAGTAGTTTTTAGATATTGGCAACGGTGTCCTAATTAAGTTATACATACATCAGGTAACTTGCAATAGTATGATTTTTTGTGATATCAATCAAATTCATGTGATGTCATGAGAATGATTTGTATTTATCGCTGATGTATGATATCAATGTTTGGAGTAAGGTTTGAGCATATGAATAAGTGCTGTATTTCTCAATACAGAAAGAAATGTTGATATCGCTGTACACATAAAGGTTGATGTTGATATGAAGTGTTTGGTGCAACTGCATCACCTTTGCATTTGCACTTGAATAAATAAAAAAATCTTATTAAGTTATCCTCAACTGTACTGATTGTGTATTTCAGCAAATGTAGATATGGAAACGTTGAAGTTTATCGTTGTTAATCCACCCTTGCACTGTTGCAACTTCAACAACTTCGGTGCAATCATGTGCACCTATCACAGTGACGTAATTTAGCTTCTAAGTGAGGTGGATCTAGCTTCTGATTAAAATGTTTAGCAACAGGTTTGTTTTTATTATGGCAAATAACCCTTTTGTGTCCGTTAATCCGTTGTCTGAAATCATTTCCAGTTTTTTTAGTCATATATATTTTTTCTATTTCAGTTTTTACGAAGAGTCACAATCAGGACAACGTTGGTATTGCAAAATAGGCGAGAGCATCCCACAAATACGGGTAATAAAGACGCATTGTCATCACTAGGTCTCATGCCAAGTCCAAAACACTTTACGTGGCTCCTGGCCAGTCCAATATGTTAAGTAGTTTTGGGACAAATAAAACAAACAAGAGAGCACATAAATGACATTAGACAAAGTGCACGTGAATTTTTACTTGATGGTAATTTTATAGGCTACTTGTTGGGTTTTGTTTCGATGTTATTGATCTTGTTATGTGAGCAAAACTGGCATCTTGGAGTATTACAGAAAAATTACCAGGTTAAGATTGATAGTTTTTGTTAGAAATATGTCTATGTTTGAAGTTAGGTGGTTGTTAGTAAGAAGTTAATTGAGGGGAAAATGAAAAGAATGTTATACAGGTAATAACGGGACACTTTTTCAAATAGTTTGTAGAGTTTGGCCATTGGAGTTACAAATTTATGTAGAAGATAAATTACGACTAAGGATGTTTGTTTGTTTCCGGCCTGGGTTTGAAATGAAGTAAAAAATGTTTGGAAATTGACCGAACTCTGTTGATTTGTCTATTGACCCAATTGAATATTGTAACATAAGTTGGAAAAGTTATTTTTAGAATGAAAATATTGTAATTCACCGTCATTATTATTCGATCAAATTCGGTTGCATCAAAACACTTGACTAAATACAATCGATTTGAAAATATGAAGGGAGTTAAAAGCTTTTGGAATGTACGTGGGTGGGTTTTACTTTTTGGTAACGTGTAGTGACCAGCTTGTCTTTAATCTTATGAGTGGTGTTCGAAACATTGTTTTTTTTCTGAAAAAAATTCGTTGTAGGTCGGATGTTGGGGTGAGTTAAGAGCAAGGAAAAGATTGCTTTTATTGGTTTCTTCAGAATATTTCATTTTAGTTGATCCATAAAACCATTTGTGTTGAGGTGCCATAGTGATGCCAGCTGCTATATTTTTTTTTTCTAAAGATGATGTTCAACTCGAAATTTCAAGTAGATGTGTTCCAGAATAAATTTGGTGAGCTCAAGAAATAAAAACTGAGACATTCTCGGTCATAATTAATTGTATGAGATCCTCCCTCGTGTTTAACAATTTCTTTAAGTTTTTAACCTAGCAGAAATGTATCAAAAACAGTTTTGGATGGGAAGCTTAAGAAAAAAGTGTTGCTCTTTTTGCGCAGGATTAATCTTTTATACAATTGCTACTTAAATACCAATAAATAACAACGTCTGCTTATCTAGATTGACGCTTGTGATTTCAAAACACCAAAAACTCTTTGAAAACGATTTTTTCTCTATACAGCAAGGTCAAGTGGCCAGGCCTAAGACTTGGTATTCAGTTTGATTAACTTTTTCTCTTAACAGAAATGTCAAAATAAGACCTTGGTAAATCTCCACAACACTGGCACAGTGTTGATATGAACTCCACGTACTCACGTGATTGCATTGGACATTGTTAACGCCAGAATTTTTGTTTTGCACAAAATCCATTAATAAAAATAGTCAAGTTCGTTCTACTTGTACGAAATCGCATTGTCACCACAGTATGTATTTACCACTGCATTCAGAGGAATAATAGTTAAAATGCATGTGTTTATAAATTGAAAAACTTTTTCCATTAGGTCATGGCGGACCTATGAGACAGGCACAGTACTCATGTGACTTCCTAGTATGTAAATAATTTAAACATCAGTAGACCACGCCACTGATTGCAAGCTCTGCATTTCTATCGTAGACTTTACTATGCACTTTTCTGACTGGGTTTCCCTACATAAAATTGCTTTATTGTTCCAGCCCTTTACTGAAGCCAGATTTTTTGTTTTATAATGTTTTTACTTTGACAGTACTTCCCCGACTGTTTTGATCCTGTGACTAAAATAGACTTAATTCCCATCAGTTTGAAGTGTTTTGGAATGGGATATACTATACAGGCTAGGAAGCAACTGTAGAAGAGCTTTAGCTGCGCCTGCTATCAAGCATTTGTCCTCTGTGTCTGTAGCTATAAGTTTTCAAAACACAACTCCAGCCCAGGCTACACCAACCATATTTTGTGGCTCTTACCACAGAACGCAATGGTTTATTGTGCACTTTATGCCTAGAATTTAATATTCTGATAAAAATATAGAATTCCAAACATATTTAATTGAAAAAAAGGCAGCTATTTAAAATCACTGAAATTCAGTTTTGAGTCATTAGTTCATCGCCATGCTTGATATTAAGCTGGGGCAAGTCATTGTAATCGAAATTTGCTGCACCCAACACTGGAGATAATACAAGTTTTCATTTCCATCTCAACAACAATATCTGAAAGAACTCCAGCTACGGCTTCCAGTCTCGGCAAGAGTTTTAACAAATGAACTTGATTTCCCACATCATGGCAAAAGAAATGCGTTTTGTTTATTTCTTGCTGATAAGCTGGACGTGAGAGAACAGCTTCTGTTAATGAAAAAAAACAAATGCCGCTACATTTATAGCAACGTGTGCTCACATTTTTGCATAACTCTTCCAGTTTGTTTTAATAGCTGTAAACATATCTACTAACTGATTTAGGCTGATCGTTGAAGTGTGGTAAGAGCTGGAGTATGTATTTATTCCTCAAATCTAGATATTAGCTCTATTTGACTGTTGGCTGAATTTCGAGCAAAACTAGTGATGAATTTTTATTATAATTTATCAAAATTAGTTGAATTTCGTTGCTCTACAAACTGAGAATTGACTAACTGCACTGACTGATACTTTTTAAAATAATCGATGCGATAAAAAAGTTCCTTCGGCAAACAAGAACTATTCATTGCAGAGACGGCCAGACGGGACAAAATCAAAGTAAATGGGACAAAAAGCAAGCAACGATAAGAAATGGAAAGAACAACATCGACCGAGATGTAATCGCAAGAGTAAAAATAAATACCTTAGCATCATGAGTCCATAATTGAAATTGATCATAAAGATACAGTCCCAATGATAAGACTCTGCAAAGAATCTTGTTTTTTTGCACTAACAACCAATCAGGGCATTGCACTTGCAGCACAACTAAAACATTTACAAAGTGCATTGAATTGGTTGAACCTCTTTATCCACTGAAAACGATTTTTGATAAGGGCCTTGGCGGACATATGTGATTGGCACAATGTTGATGGTACACTTACGTGCGTGATTAAATCGAACTTTCTTGTTTCCAGAAAAGCATGTTGTTAACACGAAAGCAAGCAATTAATTTTATCAAAGTGTTATAAATGATTTGCATTAAACATCAGTGATATTTGGATGAAGTCAATTTGCAGGCATAGAATCAGCTACCAGCCCACCCCGCTCCTAATTGCAAGGTCTGTATTTCTATCACAGGCTACAGAGAGCATCTTTATGTCTCAACTGCATAATCAGACAACAGCAGAACTGGGACCGGCGCGATGGCGTAGTGGTTAGAGCGTCCGCTTCGCAGTCGGTAGATCTGGGCTTTATTTCCCAAGTCGAGTCATACCAAAAGACTTAAAAAAATGGCATTCACAGTTTCTCTGCTTGGCGCTCAGCACAATAGAGATAGTGTGGAGAACAAGCCGGCAAACTTGCTTATTGTGTCCTTGGGCAAGACACTTAACGGGATGCACAATGGAGAGGTTAAGCGTAAACTCAAAGTTGATAACAATGGTAAAATCTTACCATTTTTCCCAGTGCCGACCTATCGCGGTGCAAAACTGGACAGAGCGCTCACGTATCGCCATCATCTTAAGGTATTGCGCAAAAAACCATCCACGTGCATTTTGCAGCTGAGGCGACTTGTGGGTTTAGGTTGCGACGATGGTGCCACGACATTGCGCACAGCTGCCTTGTCCCTGATCTATTCGACTGCTGAGTGCTGTGCACCAGCTTGGTATTGCAGCGCGCATACTCGACTTATTGACAGCGTTCTTAATGAAGCTTTGCGCATTGTTACTGAATGCCTACGTTCCACTCCAACGAACAAACTTCCAGTTCTCTCAGGTATTCAGCCAGATGAGCTTCGCCGCCTAGAAGCGACACTCGCAGTTATTTAAACCTTGGCCACATTCTGCATGGCCAACTGACTGAATCGCAGGCTGCTAGCAAAGAGAGGCTGAAATCTAGACGCCCGTTTGTTTCTGCCGCACGGAAACTATTGCTCAACTTATCTGAGTTGGGCATCCGCGCTGCCCAATGGAAAAACTTGGCATGGGACACAGAGTACTCTAAGAGTATGTCAGCGCTCTGTGTCTACATTCCTAAGGTCAGCACAAGGCCTATTGGAATGAGTTTGACCAGAATAGCTTGGGTCAAACTCAATCGCCTGCGTACTGGCGTTGAGCGTTTCGGTTCGTCCATGCACAAACGGGGTCTCGCTTCAGCGAAATGCGAGTTTGGCGCTAGTTAACAAACTGCAGACCACATTATTTTAACATCTTCCACATATCGGGCACCTCAAGGAATAAGGGTACGTTTTAGCGCTTCTGTTTGGGCACGGCTGTTTAGGCACGGTCTTTATGACGCCAGCTGATTTGGCGCTGGTGATGGCGCCAAATCTTAATCTTAACTTAAGAAAACTATTTCTCTCCTCATTTAGCTTTGAGGAAAATGCTAAACAGAAAGCGCAATTCAGTAATGAATGCTCTCAGCAATCCAGCTGACTAACAACAATTATTTGTGCCAGAATGCTACAGAATGTATGTTCTTCAACTAGGAGTTCAAGTAAATTTTTGCTTTTGCAAGTAATGGCTATGGAGGTTTTAACGAAACGTGGTAAGCAAAAATTGGCTCACAACGGATTTCTATACATGTTTGACAAAACAAGCAAAACTGACAACGAGTTGAAATATTGGCGTTGTGAGCAAAAAAATTGTTGCAAAGCAACGCTCCATGCTAAAACTAGAGAGAGGGTGAGAGAACTGAACAGCCACTCGCACGAAGCCTGTGCTGCACAAGTAGAGGTTGCACTTGTGAAAACTAAAATAAAAAGGAGGGCAGAGGAAACCTTTGAATCACCGACTGTTGTTGTTAATGAGTGTTTGACAGACATATCTCAATCTAGTCTAGTTGCTATTCCTAATATGGCTGCTTTGAGGAAAATAATGCACAGAAAGAGCAGTTCAGTGATGAATGTTCCCAGCAATTCAGCTGACTTACAACAACTGTTTGTGCCAGAATGCTACAGAATATATGTCCCCCAACCAGGAGTGCAAGAAAATTTTTTACTGTGTGATAGTGGACCAGGTCGTGACCGGATATTAATCTTTGGTAGACAAAGTTGGTAATAGCACTCAGTGACATGTGATATGTGGTTTGCTGATGGCACCTTCAGTATTGCACCCAGCCTCTTTTGTCAGATTTATATAACCATGGTAAAAAAACACGGAGGAGTTCATCCAGCAGTTTATGCTCTTTTACCCAACAAACAATGCACCACATACTTGAAAATGTTCAAGTTATTGAAAGAAATAGAACCCAACTCGAAACCCAGTTCAATTGTCTGTGATTTTGAACAAGCTGCACACAGTGCTATGAATGAAACATTCCCTGATGTTCAAATCAAAAGATGTTTTTAATCTAGCTAGGATGGGGTTCACTAGTTTGTATAACACTGATCCAGATTTCGCATTAAAAGCTAAAATGATTATTGCCATTGCCTTTGTGTCTTTAAACAAGATTGATGAATATCTTGATGCTGTAGCGACCGAACTGCCGCAAGAACTTGGAGATTTTCTCAACTGGTTTGAAGATACTTATGTTGGTCGTCAAAACAGACAAGGAAATGGAAGAAGAACTCATCTATTTTTTCCTGAGATTTGGAACCTTTATCAGACAACATGAAATGGCGAAGATTGCACAAACAATAATGCTGAGGCAGCCCACCGTCGACTGAAATACGAACTTGGCACTCATCATCCCACCATTTGGAAATTAATAGATGGCTTGCACAAAGTGCAGAAAGGTAGAGATGTATATTATGAAAAATTACTGGCTGGTCATCAACCACCACAAAAACTAAAAAAGTATAGAGATGCAGATAGAAGAATTCATGAAACTGTTCTTAGATTTGAGAACATGGATCGTGTTGAGTACTTGAGGAGCCTTGCTCATAATTACCGAATGAACTAAATATTTTGATGTTTTTAAAGATTTCTTTTAACCATAAAAGTTTTAAAACTTGTTTTTGGTACGTTTTATAATGAACCTGTTTAAATTTTAAAATTTATTAAAATTTGTAAAACTTGGCGCCAAATGGCTGTGCCTAACTGTCAGCTGACGCCCAAACAGCCGTGCCCAAAAGGCAGCGCCTAAACGGCGGGGCCAAATAGTACCATTCCGAAGGAATAATGAGTCTAATAGTTTTGGATGACGAAACAAGGTGCTGGCTCAACTCCATCACTGCCAGCATGTGATTTGGGCAACACAGCAGACTGGGGTGGTAAAAGGATAAACCCTCGGCCCCCATCCTTTTGGTGTGTCTGACCTGGATCAAGTATACTCTGCCATACGATGAAGAAGAAGTGACTGATCGCCATAGCGACTGAAATCAGATGTTTGCCGCAGCGATACAAATCGAAAGCTAGCCAACAAATATTCACTTACCCAACCAGGCTCAGAATTTTGTGGTCAAAAATTTTATGGCACATTTTTCAAGTTCAATCAAAGCCATTTTTCAACTATCAGATGGGGTAGTTACGTCGTTATTCCACAAGAGAATTTTTTTTTTTATTTTTTCCATTTTCATGTTTATCCTCCATTCACGAGAAAGCAAATTGTGTCGATGTGTTTTGGATGGGATGTCCGCATTCTGGGAGTTGCCATATCTAATGTGTCTGGGCCACCTGTCTTCCACATAAAGGTGGGGGTCTCCTGTTAAGTGCCTTGCCCAAGAACAACAAGCAAAATTGCCTGCTTGTTCCCCACACCATCTCTTAAATGCCAAGCGCCAAGCAGGAAAGCTATGCATACCAATTTTTTGAAGTCTTTTGATTTGACTAGACAAGGAGAATGAACCAAAGATCTACCAATGAAGACTGGAAGAAGACTGGAAAGTGGTTGCTCTAACCACCATGCCATCGCGCCAGTCAACAAGAAACAAAAAAGCAAAGTCGGGACTTTCAACAGTCTTTCACAAACAAGTAAAAGCAATTTTTTGGAAATGAGTTTTTAGAACCAAAGTTACACTGCATGATCCAAATGTCCCAGCTGTCCAATAATACCACATCTCCTCTACATGCCGGAAACTGGGCAAGTATGACCTTGCTGAGCTCTTCAAAAACTTCGGGAGAGCTATAGCGGCCATGCACTACCATTCCAGATCTTATGCTGCTCAATTCCCATTAAAACTCGGTACTTTAAATTTTATAACAACAGTTGGCTACGTTTAAAACCGTTAACATTTCATAACTGTTCTCACAACTATCCATGTTTGTAACCTAGACATTACTAATGGGGGCACTGCAAATGAAATAACTTAACTGTAATTAAATAACTTCGGATTATTTGCTCTTTCCCTGGCTACCTTTATGCCAGGACCAAGTGACATGCGCGTAGTCAGAGGCTTTAGGTCATACCAATGGGCATACGATTAAGAAAAAGTCCCAAGTGGTTCTAATGTTTAATAGGTTATACCTAAAAATACATAACAATCGCTTTGGTGTCCTCCCACTCATATTTAAAATGATGCTTCGATGCGCCTCATCAAATGAACGGATAAACGTTTGTGAAATCGCTAATTGTTTCAGTTGTGAGCAAGTCGAGTTTCTAAGCATGGTGCGCCTATGTTGGAAACAAGATTAAGCAAGATGTAACAAGGCGTTCCATAAACTTTGGGACAAATATAGCGTCTAAGCGCAACTTCTATAATGTTTTTTTAATCGATTTTATTTTGCAACGAGAATTGGCTGTGTCAAAACAACATCAACATTTTATTACTGTATTCGCAAATATCAATTGAGTGAAGCCGGTGCAGCCGCATGATCTGATATTTTTAACCTCAACGTTGATGATGCGGCCCTACAATTGGAATAACTTACCTGTGAGTGCTTTAAAATAACTTACTTCGAGTTAATATTTTCTTTTCCCAGCTGTCCTCATGCTAAGACGAAGCAACATATCCACAGGCAGATGCTTTTAATCATAAAAATTCGCCTGCAGTTAAGATAAAGTCGCAAGCAGTAGGCCAAATATTTTATTGCTAAACTTTAAAACTACTCGGCAACAATCTTGGCGTCCTTTCCCAATTTTAATATGCTCTCAAGCACTTACTAAATTAAACGGATAGAAGTTATTGAAGCTTAAGGAGGCCAATGCAAAAAACAGGACAAATAAGACGTTGCCAGATACTCTATGTATGGGTGACACCTAATGTTTCAATGCGGTTACCGTCAGTTATATGTGGGTGACACCACATTTTTCCTTCTAGGCCACGTTTCTCGCTTATGTTTGACAGTACGTACAAATCCAATAAAGGTTTGCTAGCGTGGCCTCTGAGAAACCTTTTGATAGCCTTGGTTTTAGCAAACGGGCAAAAATTTGGTAATTACACATAAATGAGTGTTTTGATTGTATTTGAAAAAATACAACTAAAAATAAAAATCACTTGTTATTAATGTTTACTGATGGAGTTCATTGAAGCATTTCAAACACATCTGCGGTTGCCCAGGACACAAATCACAGTACGTGTATGATTTTTGTGTCATCTATCTTGAGTTGTCCCAGCCCTCTTGTTTCTTCATTTTGGCATAACAGGATGAACATGTTCTTCGTATTCTTTTTCCATGACTTCCAGTTCTCTCAACTAGATGGTGTGTCGAGGACAAACCCGCTGGTGTAACACGAACGACACCTCCTAGATTTAACAATTGCTCAGCCAGACGCTCTCTGAACTTGGAAATCTGGATCTTTTTTTGGTGGCTTCCTTATTAGCAACCCAAGCATTCACGACTGCCATTCCTAGCAATAGTTCTGTTGCCAACTTTTGATACCATTTGACGCCCTTTCTCAGAGTTGTGACATAGAATGCCATTTGATCCGAGAGATTAATGCCTCCTTTTCCCCTGTTATATGCCAGAACAGCAAGAGGCTTTTCCGCCGCTTTTCTAGATTTCTGGTTTCTTCGCTGGACTATTTCAGCTGAATCGAAATGATGTGCACGTCGTGCCACTGGTACCATAACGGGTGCGTGTTTTGTGGTCAAAATACGGACTTCACCACTGTCTTTCCATTTTAAAATAACAACTCCGTCTTGATCCTCTTTAGCAACCATTTCCTCCCTTTTCAATTTAGCGTTTTACACCTCTTTTGGTATGTGCTTTTTGTTAGCACGGAGAGTGCCGACAAGATGAGTTTTTTTTTCTTGGCAGTACTGGGCCAGATCATAACTGGTGTAAAAATTATCTACGTATAGTGTACGTCCTTGATCTACCAGGTCTTTCATCAGCTCTTTACAGACGGTTTTAGCCAATCCAATCTCACGCTCACCAGCGCTTGACTTTCCAGAGTACACTTTTACCGACCAAGTATATCCAGCCAATGAGCAAAGTTTAAAAAGCTTGACACCATAGCGAGGCGTTTTATTTGGGATGTACTGCCTGAAAGTCAAGCGTTCTTTATCACAATGAAAAAGGCATCTGAAAACCGCAAAGCTATATACTACGGATGAGAACATTATTGCTTTTGGTAAATCAAAACATATTGGCGGTTGGTGACTGCAAATGAAAAAAATGAATCAAAAGTTCTGTCTGCCGAATATGACTGACGCAGCCTGGAGTGAAAACGTTTCACGCGGGGGCCGCGTCAGCCATATACGATCGACATAAAAAAATCACCAGAAAAATAAAAAAAACACGGAAACACGGAAACTAAGCGCAGAATGACCATTTCTAGACAAAATAAACTCAGAACACCCACTTCCGCACTGTGGCCTGTGGGAGTTATTTTCTGAAAATCGGCGTGGCAGTCAAAGGGCTAGTCAAGAACGTTTCACTCCTGTAATAAACAACAACCCTATTAGTAGCGTTTCCACTCTGTGTGCAGTATTTCACGTTTGCACCAAACCACATTTGTTGCATATCGTGGTGTCGGAAAATAAGAGCATTCTAAGAATATAAGACAAATTTTGGTAACATAATCTTGAGATTCGAAATGCAGTTTACCCTGAAAAAATCTAGAATTACAGTAAACTTCAATAAAGTTACCAGAAGGATTTAATATGCAGTTTCACCTTACTAATCAGCATATCAAAGTCAAACACTATATCATCTCCAAGAATAAGCTTTCCAATTTCAAGTGCCCTTATATGAAGTTTACCACTGGGCAGTCGTGGTTCAAAGTTTGATGGCCACATGATTTGGCAAATATTTTCGTGGTTTTCATCCTAATTAAAAAAACAATATTATTTAATAAGAGATGTGGGCATTCGGTTACCAGTAAGTTTCTCAGCTTGAGGTCAATATCCTGGCTTATTTTCTTCAAGGAAGGTGGAGGAGAGTGGTTTTGCTTGAGCCTGTGAGAAAAACCGTTGAGTTTAAATTGTGCTTTTAGCAGGGTAGCCAACGGCTGTTAATGGAAAGTTGTAAAATCTTTACTTGCACTGCACAGCCCAGACAACTCCGATGCGCGTTTCTCTGTGCAGTCCATCTGACAGGAAAACTATCCTATTCAAAAAGCTAAAGATTCAGAAGAGGTGTTGTTACTACCATATAATTACCACCAGGTTCTATTGAACAATCACCATCAAAACAATATTGTAACCATATTCATGTGCCACAGATAATTACTATCTGTCGGAAATTATAGTGTTGTGTTTTATCTAACTACAGTTGTGCTCCAAGCATATTAAGTTTTTATCAATTGAATAATTTTTCCCTTGAGATTTGTTGATATAACGTCAATACTGAATAAGGCCTAAAATTAATAATTGTTTCACATTTCTTGGTTTTTGGGCCTGGTCTAAGTCCTCATTAAGAATGAGCTTGCGCCAAAAGACGTGCGTCAGTGTGGTTAGTAGTCAGACAAGCACGCTGAAAAGCTAGATAAGCCCCCAAACAAGTCTAACTCTGCTGTAAGTTACAATAATACCATTATGATTATAATGTGTGACTGGAAAAACTAAATCAGCTCAAACTTTATTTTGATCAGCTCGAAACTAAGTGCTCATTAAGAATGAGCTTGCTCCAAAAGACGTGCGTCAGAGCTGATTTCGAGCTGATTTAGTTTTTCTAGTCACATCTTTTGAGTTCTTAGCAACAGAAGCGGAATCGCTCGGATATGTCGGAGTTGGATAGGCGGAATATCTCTGATCAAAATCAACTAAATTTATTATGATTATAACGACTGTTTTACCTAAATTGTAAATCAGGTTACTCTCAAACGTTGGCAAATAACTCGACATATGGCAGGAACAGGCCACAACCCTGCATATCGTGGTGTCGGAAAATAAGTACGATGTAAGAATGTGAGACAAAATTTTGATGAAATATTCGTTAGGCTCCAAAAGAAGTTTTACGCTGAAAAAACTTAGAGTTACAGCAAACTTTAACAAAGTTAAAAGAAGGATTTAATATGTAGTTTTACCTTACTAATCAGCATGTCAAAGTCAAACACCATATCATCTCCAAGAATAAGCTTTCCAATTTCAAGTGCCCTTGTATGAAGTTTACCACAGGACAGTCGTGGTTCAAAGTTTGATGGCCACATGATTTGGCAAATATTTTCGTGGTTTTGATTCTAATCCGTAAAACAATATTTGTTGTGAGTCTCCGGCATTCGGTTAGTTGTAAGTTTCTCAGCTTGAGATCAATATACTGGCTTATTTTCTTCTACAGAGGTGGAGGAGAATTGCTTTACTTGAGCCTGTGGGGAAACCCATCGAGTTTAAATTGTGCTTTCAGCAGGGTAGCTGATGGCTGTAAATGGAAAGTTGTAAAATCTTTACTTGCTCTGCCCAGCCCAGACAACTCCGACGCGCGTTTCTCGGTATAGTCCATCTGACAGAAGAGCTACCCCGTTCAAAAAAGCTAAAGATTTAGGAGAGCTACCACTACCATATGATTACTATCAGGTTCTATTGAACAATCACCATCAAAACAATATTGTAACCATATTCATGTGCCACAGATAATTATTATTTGTCGGAAATTATAGTATTGTGTTTCATTTAACTATAGTTGTGCCTATCTTCCAAACATATTAAGGTTTTATCCATTGAATAATTTTTCCTTGAGATTTGTTAATATAACGTGAATACTGAATAAGATTTAAAACTAGTAATTCTTTCACCTTTCTTGGTTTTTGAGCCTGGTCTAGGTTCTGCGTTAGGATGGGCTTGTGCCGAAAAGCGTGCGCCAAAGTGGTTGGCGGTCAGACAAGCACGCTGAAAAGTCAGATAAGCCCCCAAACAAGTCTAACTCTGCTGTAAGTTATTATAATACCATTATGATTATTACGAGTGCTTTTCCTACATTGCAAATGAGTTTATTCTCAAACGTTGGCAAATAACTCGACATAGCGGTTTAACCTGTTTTGCCCGAATTTTTTTTATTGGAAGTTTTGTCCATAAAAAGTAGTGTTTTTATTCCAAAGAACATATTTTGGTGTTATTTTAGTTTATTTTTTCTTTGTTTGTCTATTATATTCTAATTTTGTTGTGTCCCAAACGGGAACATGAATAGGGGTCACTAGAGTGTAAAAGTTTCCAATTGTTTATTTGCGAGAAACAAATAGAGCATGATATTTTTACGCTACAAATAAACTTTCTACTTCGTTTTTCATCATAGACGTATGGTCGACGCAAAATTAACACCGTCTAGGCTACAACAAACAGTTGTCATGAAATATGAAAGGCATGCAGCATATGAAAGAATAAACAGAAAAACAGGAAAACATGGAAAAACAGTTCGCGACAACATTTTACGTATCATGGGATGTTACTTGTTAGCCTACTGATGCTCCATCTTGTGAAATTCTTTAAAGCATAGTTCGTGTAAATTAACTCTGCACTTCTTGCCCATCTTCCTGGAGTTTTTTTTGCACAGAGCGCACTTGGACTGCTTTTCGGCTAGTAGCAAAAAATGATTTGCCCTGTCAAACCGGATTCCTGAAAGGCTCCTTTTCTCTAAAAGCTTTGTCGCTGCTGGACAACCAGGAGTAGCAGAAGGGGTGCCATATTTCTGCAGATAAAATTGCACTATGCATCTGGTAAATCCCAAATAGTCTAGAGGACCGTTATTGTCACCCTTCCTGTAAAACTGCCATGCCTTGTAAAGACTTGCATCAACTGTAAAAGCAAAAACAGGCCACCACCACTTTTTTGATCAAACTTGCATTCTGCAATTGTCGATGTTTTGTTCCATGCGGTCTAACACCACCCATAAAATGGTTGTACTCTGACGCCATGAAAGACTGATCCACTTTTTTTTCTGTGCATCTTTGGCAATCCAGCGAGTGGCTTTTACGATAGGCGTGAAGGGATCAACAATTGGCACCAGTGATACGACTATGTTGTCATTTCAAGTGGTCAGTGCAATTCCTTCCCCATGTTCAAGGCAAAATCAAAGCCGCCTTTTGGGCGCTTGGCCATCTTTTTTGAGTCAATCAATGGAGCTTTCTCGGTTCGGTTTGATTTTACGGTCCCGATGTAACCAATTCCTTTAGATTTTAGAATTTCAGCAAATTTGAGAGAAGAAAATAGCGATCGCCATAAATTTTGAATGATACGTCTGAAGGAAGCTCCGAAACCAAATCTAGAATAACTAAGGCTCCGACGCCAAGCTCTTTATCGCATGTTCCACAAGCTCCTTGGTAGGGATCACACTGGATAAGATATCCTAAGCCAGGGGTGGGCAATTGTTTTGGCTTGAGAGCCGCATTGCGCTCACAGAAGCTAGCTGAGGGCCGCATTTTTTAACGAACGCATTGGTATATTATTTTAATTGATTTGCATTTTATATTTGGTATAACATTAAAAACCAACAATTATCAGACAAATGAGTCAAAGCAGTTTTATTCAATTAAAAATGCAAGCACATTTAATTTTCAAAGTCTATCAATGAGAAAAATTCACCCAATCACGTGCTTCTACATTAATAATTTTTTAAAAATTATTTGCTTAAGGCTTTCGCGGGCCGCACAAAAGCTCATCTCGGGCGCAGTTTGCCCATCCCTTCCCTAAGCGATAGCAAAGGCACCACATCTTGTAACCAAAACGGATAGGCTTGCCTTTCAAAAACTGTCTGCGCCGTGTCTTCCAAAATAGGATATCATGTTTTCATCCACGCAATGGCTTTCATCTAGTATGGCATACTGCAACAATCGTTCATTGAGCATTGTAAGCAGGGGGCGCATTTTCATGAATTTATCGTCTTTAGTAAGCTTTGTGTTGTTAGAAAAATGAGCATATGCTTTGAAGATTTCAATTTTATTTCTGCGCACAGTGGAAAAAGTGGCTTGTAATGAAATTGTGGAAGCAATGCAAAGGATGAAATCATGAAAGTCAACTAGAGCATCTGAAGTAAGTGTGGAGTTGTCAGTTGCAAGTAGCAAAATTGGGGTCAAGTGATGATGGAACTGTGTCAACATATATTAAATGGTTGAGGAATGTCTGATGAATGGAAAGCTGGTGTGATTGTGTGCCTATCTTTAAAGGAAAGGGTGATGTGATGAGCTGTGGATCATACAGAGTACTGAAACTGCTACTACATGCCATAATAATTGTTTAAAGAATTCTAGAGAGGCAAATACGAGTACTAGTCATTTTAAATGAACTGCCGTTTGGATTTATGCCAGGCAATGGAGCTGTGGATGTGATATTCATTGTGAAAAGAATACAGGAGAAATCTCAAAAGAAGGACAAGAGCTGTATATGTGTTTTGTTGACATGGAAAAAAATTTTGATAAAGTGCCAAGAAAAGTGATGGAGTGGGCCATGAGAAAGAAGGGTCTATCAGAAGCAATGGTTTTGGTAGCTATGAGCTTGTACGATGGTGCAAAGACAAGAGTGAGGATGGGATCTGCATATTCGGAGGAATTCGAAGTAAAAGTCAGTGTACATCAAGGATCTGTGTTATTGCCACTACTGCTTGCAATAGTTGTGGACGTACAGGGGGTTTCACAATTCTTTCAGGTTTTGAAAAGGCTCCAATTTTTCTGTTCTAATTTTTTTCTTCTCGCCTGTTTCAGATTTTGTTACAAATACTTTGTCATTTGATATTTTACCAATAACAATATCTTAAATTAACTATGGTGTATTCCAAAGAACAAAAAATTAATATCGTTTAATATTGGTTTGAGACAAAATGCTATACAACAGTTCGCCGTCGTTATGCTCGAGAATTTAATGTGCGTTATGTTAGAGCTCCACAGCAAAAGTTTATCCAATACACCGTCCAAAAGTTCGTGACTAAAGGAACAGTACTTGACTGCAGAAAGGAAAAAGCTGGTGCGCCCATCACAGCAAGATCTCTGGCAAATGTGGATAGAGTCAGTGGTTCTGTTCAGCAGAGTCCAAAAAAGTCCCTCAGGCACAGGAGCCAAGAACTTGGGATATCAGTTACAAGTCTTCACCGAATGCTTAGGAAGGACTTGAACAAGTTCCCATACAAATATCTATACACACCAAACCAAAACAGATTACTGTGGTTCCAGCAGGATGGTGCAACTCCCCATACAGCACACGCGACTGTGGCCCATTTGCGCACATTGTTTGGAAACAGAATTGGGAGTTTGCAGGCAGAGCTCGAATGGTCTTCGCATGGTGCTGATCTTGCACCTATTGACTTCTTCTTTTGGGGTGCTGCTAAAGCAAAAGTGTACAAAGAAAAGCCTTGCTCTCTTAGACAGCTAAAACAAGCTGTTGAATCATTCACCCAGAGCGTTACAACAAATACATGTCGTCGCGTGATTGAGAATTTTGGTATTCGCATCAATGCCTGTACATACCGAAATGAAGCCCATATTGAAAACGTAAATTACAAAAAATTTGCATAGGTTAGCGGCATGCTGATGCATATGCAAAAATAACATGATGTTTCCTACCGAGCTGCTTTGAAATTTTGATTTTGTCTCGTTTACTTTTTGTTTAATAAAATTTTTTAAATTTGAAAGAATTGTGAAACACTCTGTAATTACAAAAAATGCAAGAGGGGGTGTGGTTAGTGAATTACTATGTGCATGCAGATGACCTTGTTATCATGAGCAAAGACATAGAAGACTAAAAGGAAAGATTTTGAAATTGGAAGGATGAACTGGAAAGTAAAGATTTAAAGGTCAACATTAAAAAAACAAAAGTGATGGTAAGTGGGTCACAAAGAGAACTATTTGAAGGCAAGATAAATCCATGTGGAGTTTGTGGGAGGAGAGTCATGTCCAATTCAGTATTGTGCATAAAATGTCGAAACTGGGTTGATGGCAAATGTGCAAAAATAAAAAAAGCTACCGCTAGGTTCTCAAAGCATTCTATTTGCTCGAAATGTGGAGGAATAATGGAAGGAACAGCGAATCCGATCGAGAAGTTGTGCGATGAAGTAGAGACAGTGAATGGATTTTGTTATTTTTGAGACACACTAAATGCTAGTGATGGTTGTGAAGCGGCAGTTACAGCAAGAGTAAGAATCGGTTGGGTAAGATTCAGGAAATGTGGAGAGTTATTGCTTGGAAATAGGTTTCCTCTAAAGATGAAAGGTAAAGTTTATCATTGTTGCATAAGATCAGCAATACTGTATGGAAGTGAGACATGGTGTTTAAAAAGAAAATGAAAAAGCAATTTTAAGGAGAACAGAGAGAGCTATGGTGAGAGCCATGTGTAGTCAGAAAGTTGATGACAGAAAGACGACTGAAGAACAAATAAACATGTTGGGGTTGAAGGAAACTATAGACTGGTTAGCAACAGCGAACGGAGTGAGATGGTATGAATATGTGCTGAGGAGGGATGACGATAGCGTTTTGAGGGTTGCTCTGGATCTTGAAGTGGGTGGGAAGAGAAAGTGAGAATGACCGAAGAAGACCTGGAGAAAACAAGTGGAAAAGGAGACCAAAAAGAGTGATTTGAAGAAGGAGGATGCCCTGAGACGAGACAAGTGGAGAGACGGAGTGCGAGAAATTGCAGAATGAGTAGGGTAAATCCGGCCATCTCTACTAAGGGGACAACACCGGATAAAAAACACTGAATAACTGGATATCTGATCAGTCTTGTAAAATCGTGAAGACCTTTTTTTGGTGACCAACTATTACAGAGCGTTGGCGACCTCTTTTTGTTGAATCTGCTTAAAGTGCCGCTATGACAAACTTGCTAGTGTATCCTTGAACTTTCTTTCACTCACCACTTGGGGCAGGCATACCCCAGTTTGAGAACCCCTGGTATGTGGCCTCTGTTCTGGTTTCAGGATTGACGAATGGCTGGATACTAAGTGAAACGAATGCTAACCAGAAGCTCATGGAAATACATATACTTTGAGTGTACTTATTCATTCAAGCCCTCTTTGTCCTTTCGTGGGAAATTGTGCGTGCTTGCTCCTTCTCTTTCAGCAGCTGCAAGCTGCAATCCTAATTTTGATGTGCTTAAAGGTGTTTGCATCCGATCTCTTCTAGCTATTTGTTTATTTTAAAGTTGGCTACGTTTTTACAGCCGTGAGAAGTATTTTATGTTCATAATGTGTATTATTTGATATTATTGTCAATTACGAGTATTTTGATTTATTTCGTCACTTTTACAGTTTTAATTCTTGAAAAGGGCCCATGAAAGTCGAAAACGTTCGAAATTTACAATATTTTACAAATTGAAATGACTTTTAGTTTATTAAAGTTGCTTACTTTAACAACAGTGTGGATTTTAAGATGCTTTGCCTTTCTGCCAAAGTATGTTAACAAATTTATTAAAATCGATTTCGGCCCTTAATAGGCCAATTGCTATTGAGTCTAAAACACACAGAAGTAAAGTTTGAAAAAAATGCAAATAAAATATAACTGAAAAAGCACTAATATCGGTAAATTTCTAGGTAATAAGAATTAATATTATGTCACATATGCTATTATTTTCTGGGAACAAAATAAAGGTAGTTAAAGAAAATTGAATATAGCAGGCATTTTTTGTTTGTCAAGTATATTAATATCATAAACGTTGTTGCGACAATTTTGTTTATAAGCTTGACGTTTGGCTCCATTCAGTAACCTAAGATCTTCTTCAAAATGCGGTAGATTTTATAAACTGAGCTACATATAACCTGTTAAACATAAAAATGTTAAAACAATCGATATTATCGCGCCCCAAAAACTATTACAAAAAGGCAACTACGTAGGAACAAAAACATTATTACATCATAGAACCAGGGTTTAACAAAAGTACAATGTGTCACGTAGTGCGTAAGACTTAATTGGTTGGTTGTAAACACACTATGAACAGCTGGAAATTTTTACCATCATTACGATTAATTAAATTTAGTGAACGAGCCTTTTAGTCTATTAAAAAATTTTTCGCAAAGCGACGCCTGTGTTCAGTGAGAAAACGAAAAGAGGGAGCAGTAGAAGTAAGTCAAATAGAAACAATGAGAGAATACTATGACGGTGAAAAGTGGGACAAGTAATAGTGCGAAATTGGAGACAGCAAGATAATTTTTCGTAAAATCATCCTCTGGAAAGGCAGTTGACCACAAGATAGGTGAAAATAAAGGTAGAGAGTGAAAGACACCGTAGCGCAAGTTTAAGAAGAAGATCATGCAACTTAAAAATATGGAGAGTAATGACGGTGGAGCAAAACAAGTAAAATATAACGGTCGTAGAGGGGAAGGATGAATTGCGAATAGAATGTTGTGCAAAGTAGGCCTAGTGAGAGAGAAAGTGAATGAGTGTATAAGATGTGGGCGGAAAGGAGCAGAGCACAAAAGTAGCTTTGTAAGCAAAAAGGTGAAAAAATGTCAAGGAATGACAGAGAAAAAAACAAACAGAAAGAAGGAACACCAATTAGTCGAGAATCACTTAATTTTTAATGGAATATTTTCTATGATGTTGATTTCTACTGGTAATCTTGAGGTCTGTATGGTTTTAAAAAATTCCAATTCACGTGCAATGACTTGCTGGAGAAATGATTTTTTATTTCAAATATTTAGCACTTTGGTTGCAAAAATGTATATAAGACGCTGCTATTTTATTATCCAGGAAATGGGGTTCCAAGTGTGGCGAGGTCTATTCCAATGAAGAGAAAACAATTATTTGTCCAAAACACTTTTTTGATTGTCCAATCTAGTGATTGAAACTAGTTTTACATTGTACGGCATAAATTTCAAAATTTGTTCAGTTAAGTTGTGGTTTGATGTCAAAAACAGTGCCATTTTTCTTGAAATAGAATTCGCAGTGACCTCCAAATTTTCATATATTTCTAATAACCACTTAATGCACATTTACCGCGAGGTTTTTTAAGGTCAATGGATTTTTTTTGGTGTTGAAATTATAATTTAAACCATTAAATTATAATTGTTTTTCTTTGGGTGTAGGAATTAGAAAAGAAATGTTCCTAATTACTTTAACTCATTACATAAATGAATACATGCCTGATGTCAACATAATTGTATAGTTCATATTTAGTTCATATTTATCCTCCATTCACGAGAAAGCAAATTGTATCGTTATATTTTGGACGGGAAGTCCGCACTTGCTTGGGAGTTGCCATTTTCGAGATGTCTGGGCCACCTGGCTTCCACATAAAGGCGGTGGCGTTCCGTTAAGTGCCTTGCCCAAGGACACAACAAGAGAACTTGCCGGCTTGTTCTCCACAATCTCCCCTAAATGCCGAGCGCCAAGCAGGGAAGCTGTGGATACCATTTTTTAAAGTCTTTTGGTATGATTCGACAAGGGGAATGAATCCCAGGTCTACCGACTGCGAAGCAGACGCTCAAACCACTACACCATCGCGCCGGTGTAGTGGTTTGAGCGTCTGCTTCGCAGTCGGTGTCTGCTTCGCAGGGTAACCATACTTTAAACCCCAAACGTAAGCTTCAAAGCAAATCTCTCGTTTTCCCAGCCATGGACACTTCTCATCTTTGTTTGGTTTTTTGCCGATAAGGTTCTTTTACGCGGCACGCACTTTGACAATTCTTTCTTTTTGTTTAACATCGGGTCCAGGTTGTGCAAGGTTGCCTTGCTACCTTGACTCCAAGGTCTTCGGCCTTGCTTCCATTTTGAGGAAGCGGTCGGGTAGGCCCAACAACAGCAGCAACATGTAGTGGCCGATCCAAAAATATTTGTGGGGGATGAATTATATTGTAATAAATACGCCGAATTGAACTGACAAAGAGGTCATATTGCATTATTCATTCAAAGTCTATGATTTTGGATTTTACAGTTCAGAAAAACTCCAACTTGTACCTTACGCAATCCTTGATTCAGGTTTTCATGTGAAATGGTGTTTCCATATGATTTTTATGGCTATGAGATATTTTATGCAATGAAGTACAATGAGAATCATTATGGGTCTGCAGCATACGCCAAGGAGTAGCCTCCCTGATTAATCCCACAGATTAGGATCAAATTAACATGTGACCTTTTGGTCACGAGAAAAGTTCTCTTTGTTGAACTTTTTTTCTACTGAAACTCCTAGTGGATTTCTAATGGCTCACAAAAGACTTTGCAGTCCACACAAGATTTTAATCAGGTACTCTATATATGGGGTCTTCAGTTCTGAAGGAAAGCAAGCTACAGTGGAGGGTAAACATTAAAAATACATGCTAGAGGAACCATTTTTCTAATATTTTAAACAACCTCGGCCAGAAATTGATCTGGGGGTGCACAACATCACCCAAGCGGGCCTGGAACCAAAACGGCTAGAAACCTCTGATCTAAGCTATTTTATTGTTATACTCGTACAGATAATCGAAAATTTGTTGAATTTGGAAGAAATTGAAAAGTATCGGAAGCTTTATGATGACTTGTTGAGTGGGAAGATTGATGTCTCCTCGCACAGACATGACTTGGGATCGCATGCTAAAAGAAAAGTATAAGCATTGTTTTAATTTTAAATTGTTTCTAAATCAGGTCTAGACTTTGATAATAAGTGATTAAATATGTTTTGTGTAGAAAAACCCCTGCATCTATGAGCTTTTTTTCAAAATATAACCTGGTATTTTTGTTAGATTACATTCATTTCGTTCAGCAAAAAACTTTTGCTTGCAACTAACTTTGCTTTCTTTCTTGCAGGTTTGTTTTTGATAGTAAAGCAAATTGCCCCGTACTTCACCGGATGTAAAGATTAGTGAAGCTGCCCATCTAGCGTATCGTGAACGGCAACTGATAGGTTTGCTTATTATCCCAGCCAATGTTTTTGGTAATAGGAGCTGTTAATTCATGTATTAGTTAAATTTCCATGGTAGGCTATTTTGGTTGATAAAACGATTTTGGATTTAGAAAAGGCGACGTTTTGGTATAACTAGGTGGAACATTTGCATAAACACAAGAGTCCATTATTTAGGAGCGTAACTATTTCAAATGGCTTCGCAAATAAAAGGAATGACGCGTCATTTCGTGCTGAAACTGCTTTTTTATTTCACAACCTTGGCTCTAAGTTATGCTTAATTACAAGCCGCTAACTTCTTGTTGGTTACCAACTGCACTAATGAGATCAGATAGATCGAAGCAGTGTCACTGTCTGCAAGCTAGTTAGATGAAATCAATTTCGCCAATGTCATCACCAGGGATGTGGAAGCGGAAGCGCAAAAATTCCACCGCTTCCGCTTCCACATAGGAAGGAAGAATGGAGGGAGAAAAGAAATTGGTTCTGCTGTCTTTCGGAGAAGAGGAAATAGAGGGAGCATAAACATTAAGAAATGAGAGCGAGAAGGAGTCGTTGATAGAGATGTTGACCTCTGCATAATCAGAGTAGGGGTTAAGTGAAGAAAGAAAGGAGGTAATAAGCTCATAGAAGGATAAGCCCTGCCTGACGAAAATGATGACGCCGCCGCTAGCGTCTGTGACATCAGTAAAAAAATACCAGATCGGAAGTGAGTGCCATCAAATCGCAGAGCAAAGAATCCAGGGATCCGGAAAGAGGAAGGTGAATTAAGGTTGGATTCCTGGATACAAATAAGGTCAACGGGATGAGGCGAAATAAAGTGTTGCAGTTCAGTGTTCCTGACTCGGATACTCCCAGCATACCATTGAAGAATTTTGAGGAAGTTAGGTAGGGGTAGAGGAAGCAGGAAGTAAAGAGAAACAGCCAGGAGCATGAGGCGATGGTGAGGGTGCAGAGGGAGAAGATACAAAGTGGGTAGAAAAAGGATAAGAAGTTTAAAGGCAAGATTGGGGTGCTAGTGTTGCATTAGCAGAAGGGGGCCAAATCGGCCAGATTGAGCAGTGGAGGTATACCAGCTGGAGGAGTCGGAGGAGGAAGTCACAGTGCTGGTAGGTGTGGAATCTTCAAAAAAAGCTCGGAGGGAAGCTTCAGGAGTGAGAGCTGCCAAGAGTTCTGAATCTAGAAAAGGAGAGTACCGTTAGTGAGCACTTTAAATGAACTCAATTAGAGCATGTGCAGCATTGCACTGACCTATTCCGTCAGGTCATATTTCCAGCGTACACTGAACTGGGAAAGACGGGACAAAGGTTAGGATGAACGTTGTCGCTTATCAGGACAAGGAGAAGAATGAGAAGACGGGCAAGAAAAAGGCAGGAGAAGAGAGAAGATAGGCCGACTTTAAAGAGGCTGCGTGCTACCCTTCTTCGGTCGTTCAGGAGCCTGCACGTCAAAAAAATAATTTGTGTAAGGAGAGTGCTCGGGGTAACTGGGACTCTCGGGAAGGCCAACGGCCATTTTAACCCAACTCAAACGGGGTTAGGGACTGCACCACCACGTTGAGGCGGCTATTGATTGGTGCAGTTTAATTTTGCTTGCTTTACATATACGAGTATATACGGGGTATGCTATATATACGACAGAAGTTTCGCACTTTTCTATCCAAAAAGATCGGAGTCAATACGTGTTTTGGGGATCGACAGAAAGTCCGTAATAATGATTAGAGTTCAAGTTTACTCAAAGTCAGAGTTTGTTGAGGATAGAGAAGGAAAATCAGCGCTCTACAATGTAAGTTGTTGTGACGACAGGTTATTGTCAAGAGCTGTAATATGTGGTCATACGGTTTAGGTTCGAGAAGCATTAGATCAACTGTTGTAAAAGTGGTTATAAGTAGTGAAGGAACTTGTAATAACTGTCTATTTGTTGAAGTGCTTAAATATTTTTTGAATTGTAGTAACGAAATATTTGATTTTCTTGCAAGCAATTCGTGATTTCTAAATTTTCGTTTAGTGGGGGTTCCGTGACAAACGCGAAAGTACATTAGGGGGTCCACGATGTCAAAAAGATTGAAAAGCACTGTTCTACATTCAATACTATTTCTAATATCTAAGAAAAAGAAACACAGAGTAGTTCGGAACAATAAGCTCAAGCGAAGTACGTAAAGTAATAGCGATAAATAAAGGTTTTTGTCTTCTCAAAATAACGAAGTGTAGGAGAAGGCAGGCTGCAAACCCACAAAGTTAAAAAAAATTGTCAACGGTCGTTTTTTCGTTTTTTGTTAGTGGAAGCGAAAGCGATTGAAAAATAACCGCCTCCACATCCCTGGTCATCAGTGCGCCTTTGTTTCAAGAAAGAAGTGCAATACCAACTATTTAATAGATTATTGAATGCTACTTAGTCGCCAACTGAACTTAATTCAACCACACTCATCTTTACAATTTGTGTCTGGTGCTTCTAGTTTTTGGTACGAGTTTTGATTTTCTGTTTAAAATTTTGACGCATATGTATGAAAGCTGTCATGTTGTTGGTGCTGTTCAGTATAACAAATTTTAATTGAATGCTGTGAAATTGAAATGAAATTTCCTCCTTGCAGTAACCGCCTTCTGTCATGATTCAAAGAATAACTTTGGTAAAATAACAAGTTATTTGAATTTATGATTCTGTTTGCAATTAGGTTTTTGAATCTATTAATGCAGCGTTTTGTCTTTTTTTGCATGCTGTTAAGGTATTTGTTGCTGAGTGGTAGCTAGGTGGTATGACATCAAAAAGACTAAAACGGCAGTAAAGATTATTGCAAGTTACGCAAGAAAGTTATTGATATAGCTAATATGGGAATTGCTGGTGTCTAAAGCAGGCATGTCAAACTCGCGGCCCTGTTTTAGAGTTTGTGCGGCCCTTGCAACACTTTCTTTACCACACAATGTATTCCAAACAGTTATAAAATGTCTTTTCAAGTTAACAAAAGAATTAGTTCAGAGCACGGTTGCGAATAAGCCAGGGTTATCTAACATACGGCCCACGAGACGATTTTATCCGACCCGCGGGCCAAATGTGTCCCGTCACGTAATATTTTGCGGCCAGTGTAAGAATTTTGTGCCACAGTGCAAATGCTTGGCCTGGAATTTGGTTTGCCAGAAATTGAGATTTTTTAAATTGAAATTACGTGAAAATAGGCATGAAGTGATGGACGACTACTGCTAGAAGTCGCGGTTGGCATTACAGGAAATGACTATTTTTTTTGGAGATCACCATCATTTCGGGCTACTTTGCATGACTTCTGGAGATCGTTGCAGTATGCCGTGAAATATTATCCACTGATTTTCTGTGCCGGCAGATAAAAGTTTGGGGACTACTGATACACAGACTTGCCTGCTTAAATTTTTTTTAACTTAGCCCGGCCCGTATGAAATCCACGTATGTAAATGTGGCCCACAGTACTGATTGACACTCCTGGTCATAAGTATCGAATTTTTGATTTGATTCAAATAATAGCCTGCCTGATTTTTACATGAGTTAATGCATTGTATCAGGCTAAATCCAGTAGCGTACCGGTACTTGGTCCACAGCAGCAGTTTACATTCGGTTTTATCGAAAAAATCCGATTCATCTCAATTTATTGGCGGATTAGCATTTATCAAAGCTATTACGAGTTTGGTTGACTATCAGTACTCTTCGTTCAAAGAGTTACGGCATCTTTGTACATATCAGTAGCAGCCAAACCGCGTTGGCGTCGATTTACGCCCCGAAACACGCAGTTTTTGTCTAGCTGAACTGCGAACATATTCGCCAATTTTGCAAATTTATTCCAAAATTGCTTGTCGACCGAAAAAAATAAGTGTCGTTGGCAAACAAAAATGAGCCCAGGTGTTGGCATGCAGTCCCGTAGCACTCCAACTTCGGCCCCCCCCCAAAGTAAGCGCAAGAGCCCCTGCGCACAGGTCATATCACTTTAGAGGTGTAAAATTGAAATGCTGCATTAAGAAAATACACCACAATTTGTACATAAGTAAACAGGCTAATGTCAGAATAAAGCATGCCGATACCGAAGGTGCAAGTCATAAAAAATTCGGCACTGATGCCAGAGTTCAGTAGGACATTTATGCAGACACTGCGAAACGAAAGCAATGACACTGAAAAACATGAAAAAGTTATAAAAACACAGTATCATTTAAATAGTCTGGAGCGAACCTTTTTGTTCGCAAATGCTGTTATGACATTGTCATAATCAAGAGATCGGGCGCAGTCATTTTCGATTGACAACATGGCTAATGAAGATAGTCTACTGTCTGTCATAGACGTTCTATTAAAAGTTTTGATCAGTTTCAATTTGCTGAAGCTTCTTTCAGCGCTGGCAACAGTCACGGGGCAAGTTAGTAAGATTCGAAGTGCGATGTACACATTCGGATACAATTCAAATAAATGAGTCTTTAGAAGATAGTTCAGAAAGTCTTGAGCCGTTTTGAGATTGCGTTTTTTTTGTAAAATTAAAACAAACCGCTGTAGCTCAGCGCTCATTTCATCAGAATCAATGCCACCGAACTTTTTTTGGAACTCTTTACAGCAAGTAAGAAGAGCATTTTCTTGTTGCACAAGCAAAAGTTTGTCTCGTGTGTACAAAAACGAAAAGGCGGAAGAAACCTCACGTAACAAATTAAAGCGCTCCTTTATTGACATAATAGCCTGGTCTACTAATGGATAGAAAAAGTTGCTTTTAAATTTCAGTTCAGGAGTAGCTCGTTGTTCCTCTTCACCTTGGTAATCAAACAATCTTCTTTTCTTTCCACTTCTTGACGGAGGAAAAGAAGGATCAATATCCAATTCCTGTGCTATTTCAACAGCAGATGTTGCGGCACTGTCATAACCCGTTGTGCGATAGTTTTGCAAAAACTTTTCAGTTGCCTGGATTTCCGTTTCCATTGTATGAAGGGAGACTCCATACGATTGAAGAATCTTGCTTGCTTTATTGACTTGGAATAGGATATCATACCAAATAAACACCGACAAAAGAAAACTCCATTTTGATAAATGAGCTATCAACGATTTTGTTTCTGAGGCAGCTCTTCCATCTTTTCTTTCTATGGAAATGGCTTCCAAGTCTTTCACTGCCAGCAACACCTCTTTTAAATTGTATCGAAGAGGTTTGATGCATTTAATTCTGCTTTCCCAACGAGTATCAGATTGTGACTTTATGGACAGCTCCACATGTTTCTTCAAATTTCCCAACGCTGAGCAGAGGAAGAAAACAGCACATACAACCTTGTAAGTACTCCAAAAAATGTCAATGCTTCCGTCGATCAATTAGCACTGTCAACAACAACTAAGTTAAGGGTATGGTTTGCACAGGGCACGTAAACAGCTTTGGGATTGATGTCTAGCATTCTTGCTTGGACCCCAGAATGTTTTCCTTTCATGTTAGCACCATTATCATATGACTGACCTCGACAATCAGACAATTCGAGTTGCAGTTCGGTCGCTTTTTCTAAGAAAGCGACCAACAAGCCTTTCCCAGTACTGTCACTTATTCTCAAGTAGCCAAAAAATGTTTCTTTAACAACAGCAGCTTCTTCATTACATAGTACATAACGGAGAATGACAGACATTTGTTCATGATGTCACATATCTGGAGTGCAGTCCAAAATTATAGAAAAATATTTTGCCAATTTCAATTGCTGTAAATTTTCTTTTTCAACTTCTGTCGCTAGCAATTCAATTAGTTCATTTTGTATGGTAGGACTCAAATAGTGATCTTTAGTGTTTTTATTCTTGATTCTGTCTTGAAGCTCTTTTAGGATCGGATCTCTTCTTGCCAAAAGCTCAAATATACCCAGAAAATTTCCATTGTGAGGAGATCCTAAGACTTCTTCAGATCCTCTAAAAGCAAGATTCCTTTCCGATAGAAACAAGGCAATGTCGATAAGTCTCTCTAAAACATTTCTCCAAAAACGTCTTTCATTGAAAAAAATATTCATCTCGCGTTTGTCGATAGTGGATGAATTTCTTATCCCTTCAGCTAGCAACATCCATTGACTGCAGCATTGTTGGTGGGAAATGCCGTTTTCATGGTCTTTCAGTTTTTTCGAAAAACCCTCCCATGTATTTATACCACTACAAAAGGGGCTTAGTGTTTTTCCAAATAGCTTACAACAAAAGCAAAAAAACTTGATCTGATTTCCCAGAATAAACTAGCCACGACCGTGAAACACTTTCACCATTAGGTAACACACGTTTATAATGGTTGGAGGAAAAACGTCGCCTTGGAGTTGTGTTATTATATGGAAAATTCATTATTAGTTGATGTGGCCCACGCTTTACTATATCACATCGTTGAGCATCAGAAATACTTTCAGGCCATTTACATGGGTCATCAGGGATAGGGGTAAATTGAGATTCAGTTATTTTTGATATTGAAGGTTGCGTATTGGCAGGTAAATCACAACTTACATTTTCTGGAAATTCACAATCACTTTGATGCTGATCGTCATAGTCTTCTTTTTCTTGTACACTATAGTTTTCTTCATCCCTCTCGGTACTAGTGCCAGGTCTACTCTGCTCAGTAATCTTGAAAAAATCTGTCATCTTGGGCAATTTCGCTACAGCATCTCGAGCAGTGGCTGCTTCTTTTCTCTTTTGAGCACCACTTTTTGAACGTTTCATTCTATACAATGTCAATAAAATACTTTATCTGCACTCTGCAGTGTATATATATTGTCCCGGTATTTATAGCCAAACAGAATTCCAGACCATTGTATGATTGTTGCGAAACAACGGCATTGTTACGTCAATCGAATATTCAAGATTCTACCAGAAAATCAATCGAAATATTCTAGATTCTGCGAGATAAAATGACGTTGCATTCACTTATGATGTCACAAGCCAATTTCTTCCTACAGTTTAAATCGGTTGTAAACAAGTCTGCTGAACTGAAAATAGTCACGTAGCCAAAAAGCAATTTCAGACTAACTTGGGCCCCCGAAGTTGGCCTGGCCCCCCCCCAATTGGGGGGTTTGGGGGGCGGCTCCTACGTCTCTGTTGGCATGGCGACATCAGAGCGTTTGACCTCCAAAAAAAAGGTCTTCATGCTATTTTTGCTCATGAAATGTCAGATCCTTGGGAAATCACGCGTGGTAGCTTTTTTCAAGAATGACCTCTAAAGTGAGTGGTTTTGAAGTCTATTTTTATTTCATTAAACCGCTATTTCGAGTTATTTGCCAACGTTTGAGAATAAACTCATTTGCAATGTAGGAAAAGCACTCGTAATAATCATAATGGTATTATAGTAACTTACAGCAGAGTTAGACTTTTTTGGGGGCTTATCTGACTTTTCAGCGTGCTTGTCTGACCGCCAACCACTTTGGCGCACGCTTTTCGGCACAAGCCCATCCTAACGCAGAACCTAGACCAGGCTCAAAAACCAAGAAAGGTGAAAGAATTACTAGTTTTAAATCTTATTCAGTATTCACGTTATATTAACAAATCTCAAGGAAAAATTATTCAATGGATAAAACCTTAATATGTTTGGAAGATAGGCACAACTATAGTTAAATGAAACACAATACTATAATTTCCGACAAATAATAATTATCTGTGGCACATGAATATGGTTACAATATTGTTTTGGTGGTGATTGTTCAATAGAACCTGATAGTAATCATATGGTAGTGGTAGCTCTCCTAAATCTTTAGCTTTTTAAACGGGGTAGCTCTTCTGTCAAATGGACTGCACCGAGAAACGCGCATCGGAGTTGTCTGGGCTGTGCAGTGCAAGTAAAGATTTTACAGCTTTCCATTAACAGCCATTGGCTACCATGCTAAAAGCACAATTTAAACTCGATGGGTTTCCCCACAGGCTCAAGTAAAGCAATTCTCCTCCACCTCTGTAGAAGAAAATAAGCCAATATATTGATCTCAAGCTGAGAAACTTACAACTAACCGAATGCCGGAGACTCATAACAAATATTGTTTTTCGGATTAGAATGAAAACCACAAAAATATTTGCCAAATCATGTGGCCATCTAACTTTGAACCACGACTGTCCTGTGGTAAACTTCATACAAGGGCACTTGAAATTGGAAAGCTTATTCTTGGAGATGATATGGTGTTTGACTTTGACATGCTGATTAGTAAGGTAAAACTACATATTAAATCCTTCTTTTAACTTTGTTAAAGTTTGCTGTAACTCTAAGTTTTTTCAGCGTAAAACTTCTTTTGGAGCCTAACGAATATTTCATCAAAATTTTGTCTTACATTCTTACATCGTACTTATTTTCCGACACCACGATATACAGGGTTGTGGCCTGTTCCTGCCCTGAACTGACGGGTTAAGAAGTTGACTTAAGCTCGAGCACAAAATCATTTTGAGGTCACAACGACTACGATGTTTTAGAAATTACCCAGATTTTTGCCAAAAATGGTGTTTGAAAAAAACTGAGGCAAAGACTAAAAAAATCGTAAAGCTACCTTTTTAAAAATTTGGACTCTCTAAATATTTCTTATCCGGGATGATAGGTGCCCTTGAGTTTACCTCATACTTTTCTAGATGTGAATAGATTTGAATTTTATTGATTCGACAATTAGATATTTCCAGAGCCCGACACCGCTCATCGATATAATGGCAGATTGATTGGCCAGTTTACGCAAACGAAATTTAAACTAAAAGTTGAACGTTTGAATATTTTTTTCAAGTTAATATCTTGTAGAAACTTCCATATACAGTAGATTCCGCTTAAACGGGTCACATCGGGACTAGCATCACTTGGCCCGATTAAGCAGCTGACCCGATTTTACGAAGTTAATACGACGTCATTGTTTTGACGGAAATAAACAAACACATGCGCATATACAAGCATTGTGCACATTGTTTGAAGGTTGTTCTCTAATTTTTCTGGAAACAACAATTTTTTCAGCAATTGTTAACTTTTTTCGTGGCATTTCTGCTTAGGTCTTCACAAAATTTGCAACAAAATACAATTACTATGTCCAACGGCATGACATCACAAAATAAGTTGCGCCTGTATTGTTCAATTGTCACATAATAAAGTTGGCTTTGTGATATTGAGTTCTATTACATCACAAAGGCGGTTTTGCAATTACACAGGTGTATGTCTGGCTACAGTTGTGGCCCGATTAAGCGTATAGTGGCCCGATTATGCGGATATAGCGTAGTGTATTTTCTTTGGTTGGATTTTGTTCTTCACCATTTGGCCCAATTAAACGGCTGACCCGATTAACCGGTGGCCCAATTAAGGGGAATCTATTGTATATAATTTATTATGACAGGAATGACCCCACTTGCCTTACTATAAAGCTAAATACGATACAAGCGATCATTGAAAGTGCCGATACGCATTTCTTAGTTTGAGTTGATGCATTTTCCTTCCAAATAGAGGATGATGACTTTTTTTTCTGGAGATCATCATTTTCAAAGTCCTGTAATATGACATTGTTAGGAGCAATTGTAAGCTGTCTTGTTGTATGCAGCTATTGTAAGATTTTAAGCTCTGGCCCTCGGCCAACTCTTGAATGATTAATGTGGCCCTACGGCTAAAAATTTTGCCCACCCCTGACCTAGTCTATGCCAAAACCAGGTCGGCAAGTAAAAGTTTTTGTACGAACTGCAACCGAAGTTATAAGTTGCGACTTGTAGTACGCTAACCAAGCAACTTCTCAAAAAGTTGAACTTTGTTTTAAATGTGTGAACTGATCGTAAATCTCTGGCAATCCCATGTCTGAGCGTTTGTTTTTAAAGCTGTGTATAGCGAGACTAGGGGTTTGAACAATAATAAATTTGTGACAGTTTTCTGCTTAAAAGAATCACTCTTTAATTTCTTTTAATTGAAGACAGGGCATATGCAGAAATTTGTCGAGGGGGCGCAAAAATGCCATTTTTCAAATTTTACGGGAGTTGCGGCGAAGACTTTTCGAAGATCAATATTTTCTTAGCCATGTCAGGAGACTTATGTGTTACCGCTTCCAGTGTAATGGCTGAAAATGACATTATCTTTTATTTTGCTTGATAACATGTGAAGCTTATCATAATTCAAGGCTCCTTATACGGATACTGCTACACCAATGCACCAAGATGAATCTTACTGGCTGGACATGCCGGATAAACGTGCTGTGACGATATGGGTTGCACTTGATGATGCTACAGTAGAAAACGGTTGCATGTGGTTTGGTCCTGGTTTTCACAAAGTAAAGCTTCGTCCACATAAGCCTGCTGCTCAAGGACACCATGTGGTGTGTTGCGACGGTAATGAGGTAAGAGAGTCGCTTTGTAAGCTAAAAAAATGGATTATTTGATAAAGATATTTATTTCCAAAATGTGTTTTTCTTGATCATGGATTCAAATAAAATAATGCTTTAAAGGTGAGAAAGAGACGAGTTGAAAAGAGATCTGGCTTTGCGTCACACTTTTTAAACAGCGTTTTCACATGATTTACGACAGTTTTTGGCAGTTACGTTGCACTTTTCTTGTAAAAACTAGCATACTTTGCTGTTTTAATAAAATAATTTTGCAAAACCATTTCTTTTCCTTTTCAAAGGTCGATTTACATAGTTGTATTATAATTGAAAGTTTTCTTGCATACTTTGGCGCTGCATAAATTTTACTATTCATAACACTTATTGTAAAATAGACATCATAAAAATGTATCGTCCTTTATATTAGTTACTTCAAGCAGCTTCTTAGTTGTTAATATCTTCTTAATGACTCTATAACACTGGACAACAAATTTTTTGACAAATTGTGTTTATCATAATATCATGATGTTTTTTTATGTTTTTAGGGCGCTGATTTCAAAAATGGCATTAAAATTTTCGTAATGTTAATGAATTTGCCGTTATTTAAAATTGTATGAAATTATGATTTCAAGCTTGTGTAATACACATAATGGATTTGTAATTTGAAATATTACCCGCAATTAAATACAAAATCACATATGAGGAATTCAAAAAAGCACTGTTAAAAACATTGCAAATAAGCCATAAATATTTTAATCAAAAACAGACGTTTGAATAATTTTTTCGCTTGTTTGCGATGTTACATTTTCGCATCAAATTATATACATAGTCTCCCATCGTGGCTTCGTTCCACCTCCCTTGATAGCGCTTTTCCATCACTTGATGTCTTGGTCATTATGCTCTTGGCTTACATTCCCCAAGTTATCCCGAATGAAATCCAAGTGAGAATGCAAAAAATGCAACTTCAAGGACGTGCGGCAACCAAGTTTTTCATAACTTTTAATCAAATTTGACACCACCATTGCATAGTCGTCTCTTCGATGATTTCCAAGAAATCCTTCCACAATCATTCTAAAAGCTTGCCCAGTATTTTTCTCTAAATCAAACAGTTGCTCCTCCAGCTCTTCAGACGTCAACATTCTTGTTTGTGGCCCCAAAAATTTGCCACCTTTAACTTTTGCTTCAGATATGCTTGGAAACATCTGTCTAATATGGCGAAAGGCACGGCTTGTCGGTTTCAAAGCTTTAAAAAACTGCTTGACTAGTCCGAGTTTAATATGCAATGGAGAAAGTAAAATTTTGCTTATTTCAATAAGAGATGAGTTTAGAACATTGTGTGAGCCTGGTGTGAGATCTTTGCGAGCTGGCCAATTTTTGACCAAGTAATGCTGCTCATCCGCTCTACTATTCCACAAACAAAGAAAACAAGAATGCTTTGTATAATCTCCTTGCAATCCCCCAAAAAATGCGATCATTTTAAAATCTCCACATACGTCCAAATTATAATCATTGTATTGAATTAATTCCAGTAATATTTTTACGGATTCACGATCTTTCTTCATCTGAACAGAATGTGCTATTGGAATGGATGGATACACATTGCCATTATGCAGAAGGACTGCTTTGAAGCTTCCCTTAGAACTGTCAATGAATAAACGCCAATCCGAAGCTGAGTAGGCAATACTAATCTCTTGAAACAAGACCTGTATATCAGTACAATAACAAAGTGAAGAATGATCAGAATCAGAGGACATTGCTTAGAAATTTGCAAAGGTCTCATGTCGTTTTATTGGCTTGGAAATCTTGCACGAAGGAGCAAGCAAATTTCATTCCTTTAAACGAGAAGAAAGTATCTCTGCTTTTGCCTTTGTAAGACCCAGGTTTCCAGTTAGATCATCCAATTCATTTTGATTCGGAAAATTAAGATCTTTGATGGAATACTGAATGTCAACCGCAAAATCAGCATCGTCATCTTCCGATGAGGTTGATGATATAGCATGCGTTGTTGGAGGTTGAGGAATAGGCAGTTCTGGGCCATGGTTGACAGGCACAATGGATGCAGGAATACTTGGATAAACAATCTTTTTGCTGTCCTTTGTCTTTTTGTGTTCGGAAATGTCCACCATGCAGAAATAGCAGTCATCATGATGATTGGTAGGTTCTCTCCAGGCTCGGGGAATGGCAAATGGCATACATTTACGACTTCCGCGCAACAATCCTCCTAATGTAGATCTGCAACTTCCATAGCAAAAATGTGGGGCCGAAGATTTATCTCTGTCATCCATCTTCATGCCAAAATATGTCTCGTAGGCTATGAAGAATTCGGTTTCTGGTAGAACTTTGTGCTTCTTTTGCTGTGGACTTATGTACTAGCCACAAACATAGCAGAAACAGTGAGAAAAAATTTTGCAAGGTCTTTTAATACTCATATTTACTGAAGTATTGATAATATCAATAGCAATAAATTTAACCTGCAAAAACGAATAAAATTAGCGTATTTCTAAAATAACCAACTCCACTGCAGTAGGCTTAACTCGCAATTTGTCTAACTGCTAAACTAAGTACAGTATTGGTATTAAATTACAAACTTCAATCTGTTGCAAATACTTTCAAAACCGTTGACACTATGCAAAAACTAACATCAAAATCGGCATCAGCGACCCCGAAAACATAAAAAAACACTTAAAAAAGGAGATAAAAATTTGTTGCCTAGTGTAGTCAAAATAAGGAGTTACGACATCCCAATAAATTATTTCCTAAATAACCACTTGACCGCGGATTTTTCTAGGCAAACGTTTGAATCAATTTTTCTAGAGTAAATGTGTCGCCAATTAGAAAATCTCTTTCCTGATTGGTTGTTAGACCTCATTAAATTGCTAAACGGTGACAAAAACAACAGGAAACACCCAGGGCTCGCGTATATATACGTCATCCACTTATAGATCTACATTGAAATTTGCGTATATATACGTCATTCACTGTCAAGTGATTAAGCACCTAAGGCTGGACGCTTTTTTAAAGTAAAAGATGATATAATAAAAATAGATGCATCGGTAGATTTAATTCAAATGTTTTCAAATATTCAAAAGTCAAATGATTCCAGCACCTATCAAAGCTGGTTCTTGCACATTACATCACGGGCGAATTCTTCACTATACCAGGGGAAACACCACCAGCAAGCAACGCAGGGCGTTAGTTAATTACAGGCCACAAGCTATGGTTACCTGGGAAAGAGAACGCGGATTCGATCATGGCAAATCAAAAGTAAGAAATCAAATTTTCTGCTCATTCTTTAAATGAGACAAAGATTTTCTATTTAATTGGTAGATCTCCATCAAACATCATTAATGAATAGATTTTTTTGACTTCAAAAGCAATTTATATTTTTAAGGGCTGATGTCGACACAGACTAAACACTAGCGTATGTGTGTGGAGGGGATCATTGTGTCATTCGGCTCTCTAGGTTTTTGCTCATCTCCAAGTTAAATCCGTCATCTAAGGGGCCCCTCTCCCACTACAGTTGCATCAAAAGAAGTAGTCATTTTCACCAAACCAGGAAAATTTGAATCTTCCATCGCAAACTGATCTTTACAATAAAGGCAACATTATACAGTTAACGAAAAATCCTATTCCTAACCCCAGCAGACCTAAAACCACTACTTTTAGGCTGTATTAAAAAATTATCTTCATTTGCCTTTATATCCTCTCTCATTTGAAAAATTCCTGGTGCCAGTGCGCTGGTGGGAGCAAACCGCTTGTTTTTTTTAAAATATGATCTTTTATTGCATTAGGTAAAGATGTCTCTGAGGGCGTAGTATGAAGCAATGTTCTAAAAGTTTGGGCCACTTGAAATTTTCATATACAGGAAAAACTCCCGAGCCAGTTTTCATAAAAAATCTCCTTTATTCCAGCAAATTCTAAAAAGCATGAAACTCTTTTATTATGGAGCTTCTTGACCCCCTACAGTACGTAACTGTGTAAAAAGTTTAGAACATGGTTTATTTCATTCTCCTTACCCTGGTCACATCTATTGGGGTCGCATAAGTGTAGGCCTAATTAATTTTACAGGATGCAGTATGCATCCCTAATTTTATGAGCCCACCTAATTTTTGATAAAACTAAGACTGCAAATATTGCAGTAATCATTTCAAAAAGCTTTACAAAACAAAACTGGCAGGTTGTTACTAAGAAAAAGTAAATTGTGTAGCTTAAAATCAACTGAAAGTTTTATATCACATAACAGTTCCGAATTGCAATAGATTCATTTAGAACTATGTAAACAAAGTCGAAGCCCACACAACATTTTATTACAGACCAAGGTCTGCTTTTTGCCGTATTTGTTTTGTAGTTTTAAAGCTTGCCATTACGCCTACTTCAAATAACTAGAGGTGGTTGTGTTAGCTTAAAGTCTACTTAAATAAATGTACAGTCAAATCCTGTTAAATGCATAGGAAATTTGCCAAGTTTTTGTATGCGGTTAAACGAATTATGCGTTTGTGCTATAAGGACAGGCCAACAAAGCATTGAGGAAGATTATTGCTGGATTAAGTAAAATCGCAATCCACGCACGCAATGGTTTCAAGCGGCGGTCACGCAATCAGTGCTTCACATATTTATATTTCAAAATCTTATTAGACTGCAACAGATTTTGTCACTAATATCTAACAATCACTATTTTGATCAATTGAATAAATAGCTTTTATTTCCATTGAATTAACCTGATTATGCGGTTAACCGATACGCGACAAATCGATGGGTTTTCTTAAATATTGGCTATGGTTTGGGATTTACGATCCTAAATTGGTAAAGCGCATTATGTAATTACCCAGTACGCGATTAGCGGGATTCGACTGTATTATTCTTCAAAAAATTGCTCAAATAAAAGTGAGGTAGAAAAAGATGATATTAAGTAAAGAGTTCATCACTGAAAAACTGTCAAAAAGTACTTTACTTTAATCGAGTAAAGTATCTGGTCATTAACTATCTCTGGGAATAACATTGCCTACTGTACATTAGTCTAGTGTGCGTTACAGCCATCAGACATTAAGTATTTATAATTTCGTGCCATTTGTTTCTGGCTGGTTATATTCAGCATTGAAAACTGAACTGAAAAAGAGAGCTTGCGGTTTGTTTCGAAAGCTTCGTTCTTTGCTACTTCCAATCCAGATCTTTGCTACCTCCGATCCTGTTCTGTAGCCACACATTTTTTTTGTCTTAGGTTATGTCATTCGTCAAGACTGTAATTAAAAGTTGGGTTTGGGAAGTACTTTGTGTAGGCATCTGGCTCAATTAAATTAACCTGATTATGCGGTTTTCAGTGATCATGCTTTCGAAAAACTTATCCAGTTGATTCAGATCTTTACGAGAAGGAATTTGAGCTCAATTCTTGGAAGTTAATCCTACATTAACACGTTTTGCTTTAAGATTAAACCTTGTTTTTAGCTAATGAAATAAACAGGATTATATCACTGTTTAAAATAAATCAGTGTTTCACTAGTAAAATTTGAATTTACCAACATTTATGCGAGGGGCCGAACATTTTTTGATCCAAAGGGTAATTGCTGCCTTACTCGGTGGGTATTTAAACAAAAATAATGCAAATAGGTTTTAAAAAAATTTTAGCAACACTTTTAAAACGCGATGACAAAGCTTTTTGACCACTGAAACCAAAGTCAACAAAATGTTTGCTAACTCTCGCATATCGCTCAAAAACTGCTTGAAAGACACATCTTGGAGTTAGAAAAATGTAAATCTTTTAGTGGGACCCGATGATAGGAATGTGATTTACGTTAGTTCAGTTGGCTGATTTACAGATGATGTACCAGCACCCCCCGGTCGATCATTTTGGCAAAGGTTTTGGATGAACTCCACAAAAACACGTTCAGCGTTTTAAGAAGCACGCTCAAAATGAAGTGAAATATATTATTTTCCACTCCCACAACGTTAAAAATTTCTACATTCTCTAGAGCAGGAGTTCCCAAACTTTTTTTGTTAACGGCGCACTTTGAAAACTTATCAATATTCGCGGGGCCGTAATGAAGCCAAAATTTGCAAATTTCAAGTTTTACCAAAAAATTGTGTTCAAATCATGTTCATGGTTGAAAATGCAAAATACTGAAAAATATTTAATGTGAGCAGCGAGGTGGTTGCTCTAGGCACATTTTATCAAAGCATGGTGCAATGTTTGATTTTGCAACTCGCATCTCGCACTAAATGACAATCTTATTGCGGTACTTCGACTTGCTTACTGCTACCACAGAAAAACCGGCTTCACACAAGTGTGACGTTGCAAACGGCACAAGAATACGGAGAGCTTTACACCCTACCAGTGGAAATTCAGCTCTAGTCTGAACCGAAATGAGTGAAGATCAGAAGTAAGATTGATAAATTGTTCAGCTTCCAGAGATGTAAGTGGCTGAGGAGCATTTACATTATCAACAAAAGGATTTCTTATCCAATTTTACTTCTCCATGTCTTCATAAAAATATTTCTCAAAATTCAAGATTAAAGTATCCAAATGCAAACACATCACAGTCTTCATATCACGCTCATCGGTATTCTGCGAGAGATTGCCAGATTGCGAGTTTAAATGGGATTTTAAAAGTGGAAAACTGTCACATTGCTCGTTATTTATTAACAGATTAGTTTTTCACAACTGTAATTTTTTTTAAAGGCTGTAATTTTGTCATGGAGTTGCAGAAAGTGAGTATTTTTTCCTTGAAGTGAGATGTTTAATTGATTTAATTTTGCAAAAATATCACAGAGGTACGCCAACTGAATTAGGAAAACTTCAACTGCAACTACTCCAACTAAATCATCCTCAAAGGTAGTAGCAAGTGCATGATTTTTTTTTTTTAAATATGAAGATTTCGTTTCTCAATTCATACACACGTAAAAGAGCTTTGCCTTTGGAAAGTCACTTTGTATTACTATAAAACAATAAATAATGGTCTGTTCCTAATTCATCGCAAACACGTTGGAAAAGCCGAGCTTTGATGAAGTCCACAGTTTTGACAACAACTTCAAGCACTCCATTAAGGTCACCACGGAGCTGTTGCGAAGCCAGCGCCTCACGGTGTATTAAGCAGTGGGTGGATTTTCTTTTGACGGCAACACTCTGCACTAACGTTCGCAGCTCGCCAAAACAACCAGACATTAGCTCCACCAGTGCATGAACCAACTCAGCATTACCACTCGAGGTTATTTTCCAGAAAAAAAATTGTTCAGTATCGCAAACAATTTATGAGCTCTGCAAATTGTTAAAATGGGCTTTCAAAAGAACACATCTTCAACAATGTAGTCGTCGTTATCAATAAAGCGTACGTAGCAAATCAAATAAGAAGCATCTTCATCACTGGTACTGATTGTTACCTCATCCAGCTGTAAGCTGAACTCATTTCCACGCATTTTCTCTACCAGCTGATCACTAATACAGTATCATCCGAAATTTTATCGATTCTCCTGCAAATGGTATTGGTTGAGAGTTGAACAGCTTTTAGTTTTTGAGCAACTGATTCTTCAATCATTGTCGAGGCTAAGCCAAGAGCAGCACGAGCTCTTTCGCAAAAGTATGGGCTTTTTTACATTTCGCGATTCTGTACGCAACTTTAAAAGACGCAAGCTGTGCCTTGGCAGGTGTGTGCAAATAATTTGAAAATAAGAGCGACTGCTTATTCATTTGTGATAACTTATCGAGCGAAAAATTCGTATGGTTTTCCAGATAAGTTGTTGTGGTTTGTTGTTAAGTGGTGTTTTAGTTTACCAGGTAGCATACATTCCGCAGCTAAAGCTCTGCAACAAATAACACATTGCGAATGCTCAACGCCTTCCCTTTTTGCAACTGTAAAGCCAAAGTTGAGATAACTTTTTTCGTATTTTCTAGTCTTCTTTCTTCCACATATCTCTTTGTATACATCAGCTTCTATCTGTCTCTTCTGAGGTAAAGTACCAGTAACAAATGCGTCTATTACGAAACCAAAAGATTTTCAATACTTACACCAGATATTGTTTTACACTACAAAAGTGTTATTTTCTACAATCGTGTAGTAGCCACAAAAAATATTAACAAGTTGTTAGCAGCTTTCGCGCTGTAGTTGTTAAGCCGCTAACAAGCTGCTGCTAACCACGCACTGTAACTCATCCAGGTAGTTCCAAGGTGAATTTAGAAACCCACAAACGTTATAAACAAAATTCAGCCAACCTTCATTATTTTCGGAATCTTAGCAGCCTGAGAGCTGATTCGACAAATCCTTGGTTGAAAAGAAAACGTAAGAAAATTAAAAAAGATATGCTCGTTTAATTTATATCGAAAAGGCACGTGTTACATTTAATCAAGTCATGAAATGCTCGTATGATTGTAAACAGCCAATGAGGGATTTTTCATAATTCATACCAACATCCGGGCAAGAATGGTGAATAGCATATAATTACAATTTTACCATAATCAAATAGAATACGCAGAAAAGCGCTATCTTTCTTCATTATCTTTTCAAAGGTGGACAAAAATTTTCGCCGATTTTACACTTCACACTGCTTAATAAAGTGAAACGGACAATTGTTACACAATCTATTACATTGCGACGTGCGACTACTTAACCTGCTTACGAGCAAATCTTCCAGACATTAATTTGATTAATTGATATTAAGGCACATAGGTTAACTGCACCACTGCACCATTTCCACGACTGGTTTCGTTCCTATTAGGACTCTTTAGGTGGACTCTGTTATTGAACCGACAATCACATGAATTGCTTCATGCAGTGTATACCACTCCGTCATCGGTCCTGTCAACTGATGCTGTTAATTTTAAGTTTAAATATTGTGCACTCTCACTACAGTGAGCTTGATGCGATATATGCTTTTAATTCCCAGCCAAGCCAGTGCCTTTATTACGTTGTAATACGAATTATAGGAGCTGGTATTAGCCTGTTAACCTCTAACAGGCTAACACCAGCTCCCATAATTCATATTTCTTCCAGACATGTATTTTACATTATAAACTTTCGATGTACAAAGCGAACTTGACAGCAACAAATGCAATAACTTTCGCATGTTTTCGCGGCGCCTCTGGCTAAGTCTCGCGGCGCCCAGTTTGGGAACCGCCGCTCTAGAGCTTATTTCATTTGTTTTTTTTTTCAGGGAGTTGAAGATATTTTAGAAAAGAACGAGAAATGATAATTAGCTGTCAATTGAAGAATATTTTATGATTCAAGCTGGCAGTCTCCAAATGTTTGTCGTCAGTTGAACATCATTAAATATTTTATTTAATGAATTAAATGTTTTAGCCAATTAAATTCGATAAAATGTTTGGTCTGTTTGCCTGAAGTTGCAAAATAATTGATTATTTGACAAAATTAAATGCCGTTTACGACCAAAAAGATTCGAATCTGTAGCTGTGTTTTGATTGAATTAATCTTCAAAAGCAAGATCAAGTTGCAACGTTTTTGAAAGAAGGGGAGCGCGGTCTACCACAGCAAGTGTGCTGCGTTCAATTCTCTTAAGTCGGTCGGTACATCATCGGATTGCTACAATAACGACAAAAGTTGTTATTTTAACAAACCTTTTACAACACCATGTTAAAGCAAGAAAAAACAAAAACATAGTCCAAAAAGAAAAGGAATTGAAAAACAACTGACTGCATATTGTATCAACGAGACCGTTGATTAATTTTTTAAAATCAATCTCTGAACGGCTGCCGTTTCTGCCTTTGTGGCGTCATTAGCGGAGCACAGAGCGTTCTGGCATGTACTGCCAACCGAGAGGTTAATATGTGCCAGAAAAATCGTTTCGTTTGTGGTACGTAACGATTTCTCCACACCGCATCGCAAAGAGCTCAAACTGCGCGAGCAGTGAGCAACGCATAGTTGCAGCGCGATACGATGCTGCCAGATAGAGAGCTCAATCTGCACTGCACCGAGGCCCAATACAGAGAGCATAAAACTCAATCTCCGAACGGCTGCCTATTTTTAAAAATCTATATGCGGTAATCACTACTTAAAATCTAAATCTTTATTCCAGCCGGTGTCGCCTGGTGGGGCTACCATCTAGTTATATCTAATTAGAAATATCGATTAATTGAGCTGCGCCGACTTCACCCAAATCTCATTTCTAAGGGCAGTAACGAATAATTGGGGGCATCATCTCTACGCGCCTGATCATGATCATCTTACTTTTGAATTAAAACTGATATAACAAACAACCTATTGTTTCTCCAACTATAATTCGTTTATTCCATAAATGCGTACGCACGAAGTTAAATTTGGTGGTGGGCGCCATAGTAGAGCCCATTCTATGATCACAGAAAAAAATTGTTCAGACGTCGCTCTATTTCACATCTTTGTGCGACCCTTTTCGTAATGATATTGGTGACCTCAAGTTACTTGGCTGCATATGTGTGTCTTGATTCCGGCATAGAACAAGCAGTTAGTTATTCCTGCTTTTACCTGACTTCAAGTCGATACGTTCAGCCTATTCATGCATTGTCACCCAAAACATTTTCCTTCATTGGTGCGATTTCACACAGTGGTACAAACTCATTAACCCCCTTGTGTTTCTTCTGATTTCCCGTCAAACTTTGGACTTTATGAACTACATTATGCACCTCATCTTGACCTCTCTGCTCTTAAGGTAGGACACCCATGCAAAAATCAGATATTGCATTTACCAACTTAAAAGTGTATTCTTGTTCCTAAAATGATGTATGGAGAGCAAATAATTGATAAAATAAAAAAAAATTTAGAATACACCAATTACCCAAAAATCGCCACTTAGTGGTGAAACATATACATATTTTAAACACAAATATCTCACCGATCTCTCACTCAATTTCAATGAAACTTTCACCCAATGTTTCTAAACATCTGAAGCAAAGTTCTGAGTAAGAATATTTTAATACTGTATTATCAATTTTACGAAAATATTCATGTTTTTGAAATTTTTGACACCGCGGTCATCAGTTGGAATGCTGGAAAGAGCCGAGTAAACAAAATTTCAAAAAATCGTGACTAGGAACTCAGTATGAATGCATACGCTGTTTAACGCGCCACTAAAAATTTGACAGGGATTGGTTGACAAATGGCTGAGATATCTGCGTTTGACAATTCATGAAAGCAAAAATTTCTCATTTTTCAAAAAACACTAAAAACGTTTGAAACAACACTTTTAAACAAAACTGTGGAGTGTTTTTTCAAAAAAATATTGAAATTGTTTGTTTAAAATGTTCCCTTGTCATATGTAGTTCCTTCTTCAGCTTGTTTTTGATCTTGGAAACTCTTGTTGATGGCTCTGAGTCTTTTCCTTCTTTGTTTAGCAGCAAAAGAGCTTCTTGGCTATGCGGCCCATGTCCAGTTTTTGGCAAATGGCTGAGCAAAAATGTCCACGATTGATTTTAAGTTGTTGCATTTTTTAATGTAGGCTAGATTTCCATTATTATAATGGGCTACAGCTGCATATGCAGCTTGTTGGACTGTTTTATAATTAGCCCAAATCTCTTTTGGGCAACGTAACCATATCACTTTATTGTGGCACTCATTGGGATTCTACGTTTTGCCATGAAGACATCTTGCTAAAAGATCGGGTTTACTTAGCTCTTCAAAAATTGGATCCAACAGCTCAACTATGGCTTCCGGCAAGCCATGTTTGTGCTTGTAAGTTGTTGAATGCCTTTGCCACCCACACCATCAATCTTTACCGACTGGACACTGTGTACTATATACTTGGGTTTTCATCAGTGCTGGCAGTGTGATAGAATGCCACCAGAACTGCAATCACCATGTCAACCAAAGAATGTGTGTTTTCTCTTACAGCCATTCCATAGTAATTTTGAAGGGTTTCAATTGTCTTCACAGTTAACCTATTTTTTCCTGCTGGCGGTTTTTCATCGGACAGCTTTTCCCTTGTACTGATTGCACATTTTTCGTAGTCTAGTGCCTACTCTTTTTTGAATATGCCCAATGCATTCATTTTTTGTTACCATATCTTTCTTATATGGTTTGCTTTCTTTTATTTGAAAAAAGAAAGAACTATCACCATGTCCAAGATACTCGGTATAACGTAAGTCACCCTCAGTTTCGGACCTGGCAAAAAGGTTGAACAGCGCAAAAAACTAGCAGGTTGAATAGCGCAAGCTACTGCAGCACTACCGTTGCTATGGGCGTTGCTAAGGGGGTACCATCTTTTAAATCGCTTTTACTCTCACAAAGGAGCCGCACTTCCACCTAAAACCTAGCCAGAACTGTTTTACAAGAAACAAACCCTCAAAAAATCGCTACAGCGAAAAATCGATAATTTTAAGAAATTTCATGTTTTTGCAGGGGTGTCCTACCTTTAAGTTAAGACTAAACTTACACTCACACACCCAATAATTACTCAAACTTTTAATTGTTCGTTTTATTAAGTACAAAGGTGCATAAATTCAAAGTTTTCAGTGGACATTAAAGCTATTTATGCAAATTAGATCTATCAATAAAGTAACTGTTTATGTCACTGATGAACCTATTTTATTCTACAGAGAGAATTGATATCGCTTGCGCAAGATAGTAGAAAAAAGCTTAGTGAATCACTGCACAAGCTAAGATTGTTTCGACCATTTTGGAAAACTTGTGGCAGTTCATATCCGCACTTAACCACAGGAAATATGTATCTCCAATTACAAATATGAAAGAAAATTACAAATATGATGTCTCTGAATTTGCGTTACAATTAAATTCAATCTACCTACAAACACTCAATAGATGCAAACTTTTTTGCCATGTGTGTCTGTGTGTGTAAGTGTAGGTCTACGGTAATAGTGCTTTTGTTCATATTGTTTTTCGTGATGTTTTTACAGTATAGACAAATTCTACGGTAGCCTACTACACTTTATTAAATTTGTTTGTTGTTGCAAATACCAAAGGTACCGCTAGTTCAGGCCTGGGATAATCGGCATATAATGGTCCCGCAAGAAGCTGCAAGTTTTCCTTATGAAGAGCATGTCTACTATTACATATTCGCTTTTAAAGCAGACTTTATTGAAGTAATGCAGCACTTTGAACTGAGGACCCTTGCTCAGGAATAGACTTACAGTGGTACATGCACGTTGACAGAGCTTCGAATTCCAGACCCTTCGTTTGTAAGTCTGGAACGATTACCACTACACTACGCAGCCCAATTCCACAGCGAAATTGTTGGTGGTGTAGTAGGCTAATTGGAACCGCAGGTAAAATTGAACTTATCCTTGTCAAGTCGTACCAAAGATATAAAACGATGGTAGGCCATTCACAGATCTGCTTGGTGCTTGAAAATAGAAATGATGTTCAGAATAATCGGTGCAAAAGTTGATGGGCCATTATTAGATGTTCTGGCGCTTTAAAAACCGTTGCCGTAAAAAACGTTAAAATCAGCATATCGTTTGGGGAAAAGAGATCACGCAAGTTCATTAAAGTTATTAGGAAACATTTCTTTTCATTTGGACCAAATCTTATTGTAGTAGGCCTACGCTACATAAACTGCAAAAAATTTTTCTAAGCTTTTTGTAGACCGACTAGCAATTTAAGACCTTTAAGAATCTAAGCTTAGGTAATTAAGATAAATTTCTCAAACCATGCTAATTACTTACAAATAATCAAAATCAATTATAATTGCTTGAGAAAAATGTCAAATTTGCATTTATTTTTCATTCACACAAAAAGTTATGTCGCCCTAGGTAACCAGCGGCAATTAGTATGTGTGCATATCAGCCGAGGCAAACCACACTTCGCAAGCGTTCAGGGGATTTCCCTCGCAATCTCTTAGCCGCTTGCAGGGTATATCCCGCTTAACTGAGGCTGAATCTAGCTTCTAATTAAAATGTTTAGCAACAGGTTTGTTTTTATTATGGTGAATATCACATTTGTGTTCGTTGATCTGTTTTCTAATACCATTTCCACTTTCTTTACTATATTCGTAGCTTTGGGACAAAGAGTACAAGCGAGCACATGAATGACATTAGACGAAGTACACGTGAATGTTTTCTTGGTGGTAAATTTATAGGCTACTTGTTGGGTCCTGTTTCAATGTCATTGGTCTTGATATGTGAGCAAAGCTAGCAACTGGGAGTATTGAAGAGAAAATTATCAGCATAAGCTTAAGAGTTTTCGTAGAGGTAAGTATATGTTTGAAGTTGGACGGTTGTTAGTAAGCAATTAAGAGGGGAAAATGAAAAACTTGTTCTACAGGTAATTAAAAGTTACTTTTTAAAAATAACTTGTAGGATTTTGGCAATCCGAGCTACAAATCTGATCAGTAGAAGATAAGTTACGACTAAGGATGTTTGTTTGTTTCCTGACCTGGGTTTGAAATAAAGTGAAGACTCTTTGGGAATTGACCGAGCCCTGTTGATTAGTGACCAGATTGAGTATCGCAACATAAGGTGTGCGAGTAATTTTCATGATGAAAATAATGTAACTCAAGGTCATTACTATCCGATCAAATTCGATTGCACCAAAACGCTTGACAAAATATAATTGACTCGAAAATATGAAGGGGGTTAAAAGCTTTTGGAACAAACGTTACCATGAGTGTGGGTGGAGATTGGTTGATTTGATCGTTTTTTTTTAGAGGACGTAAAATTAGCATAGCCTCTCTGCTTCTACTGATATCTCCTCAGCACACATTTGTTGTTACGTAAGAATATAAATTCAGCAAAATATGCGGTATTGCGGTACGAAAAAGTTCGGTACCGTACCATTACGTACGGTAGTTTAGTAAAATACGAAAATCCGGTAGAATAAATTTTTGGAAGTACGGAGTACGGAAAACCATTCTGTACCGAACCTTCTATCCTGGATAGAAGTGACTAGCCGCCATAATGAGTGGGCACAAAGGAACTTTAACAACAAACCACAAACAGAAAGTCACCAACAATGTCGTCAAGTTATATGTGAAACAACATCTTCCTCTGGAATTAATCAGTATAGAAGTGACTTATCGCCACAGCAAGTGAAATCGTTCAACACCGGACTGCAGTCAGATGTCTACCGGAGAGGCTCAAAACCAAAGCTAGCCAACAAATATACACTTTCCCACCCAGGCTTTGAATTTTTTAATCAAAAATTTTATGGCACATCTTTCAATTTAATCACTACCATTTTCGACTATCAGGTAAGGTGGCTGCGTCGTTAATCCGTAAGAAAAGTATTTTTTTTCGTTGACCGCGTTTATCCTTCATCCACGAGTAAGCGAATTGCATCGCTGTCTTTTGGACGGGATTTGTGCACTCGCTTGGAAGTTGTCATTTCTGAGGTGTCTGGGCCACCTGTCTTCCTCATAAAAGTCGGGGCGTCCCGTTAAGTGCCTTGCCTAAGAACACAACAAGTAGCAATGCCGGCTTGTCCTCCAAAACATAGAGAACAGGTAAGCTGTAGATACCAATTTTATAGTCTTTTTTGTTTTTTGCCTTTTGACTTGGCAAGCGGAATAAACCGAAGGTTTATCGACTGCAAAGCAGCTGCTCCAACTACTACGCCATCGCCTCGGTCAACAAGAAAAGAAAAAAAGCGAAGTCAAGGCTTCTAACAATCTTCTGTATCTGTATCTGTATCTTTTTTATTCATGACCACCACCATTACACACGACACTGAACAACAATAATAATGAGAGAAATGGAGTCAAGAAAAGGAAGAAGCGACACAAAGTCAGACGTTAAAACATGCAAATGAAAACAGTGGATCCATAAAACTAGAGCAATAGTTGCATGGCCGCTAAACCCTAAATTCAAGCAATTAAAGAACAGTTTAATTGAATTGAAAAAAACAAAAAAAACAAATAGAACAAAACAAAAACGCAGGAGTTTTTACAGCTGTAGATCATATTATTTTGTAAATAAGAAGTAAGAACATTCGAAATAGTAAGGATCAGAAAGATGACCAGTGCGAGACACGGTTACGTAGGTGGTCAATGGGTGGCGCAACCGGCCTATAAGGCTGTTTTTTAGCTCATCTGAGCATGGTGAGGAAAGAAAAACCACCCTGGAAATGAAACCTCACCGGGTCCGGAAACCCTTTCATTAAGTAACTGGTCGAAAGAAAGAAAAAAAATCTACGAAACACATGTACATTATTAACTTACAAGACACGTAGCTTAGCTCACCTCAACACAAAGGTTTTAATGTGTTACCTGAGAGTAACAGTTCATCAATAAGTAGTTCGTCCTACAGCCCTAGTTCTTACGTTTGCGTGAATGTTAGTAGTTTGTTACTTGCAGAATTAAAAGAGTAAAATTTTACCTTCACTTCGCGTACCTGTATTTTTGATGAGAAAGCAGTGTTGAGAGGAGCCAAGCGTTAACATACGACACAACAACATAATCATTTAAACAGATGATAATCCTATTTTACATTAAGAGATGATATCTGCAATGCACATACTATACTTGATTATAATAATGTGGTTGTCATGTTTCAAGCACTAATTGCTCTGCCAAGTGGTGTTACATATAAAAATAGCACTGTTCTATAAATTGTGAATTTAACAACTGCCAACCGTTGTGTTAGAAATTGGCCTATTATGTTGTAACATATTAAAATGTGGGTAGTATTACTATTCTTTTACAGTCGATAGAATTAAGAAGGTGATGATGCTCACAATATAATGCCTTAGGTTGCATGCCATCCTTATGAATTTGTTGCATGTTTTTTGTAGTTTATTTATCAATGTTTTATTTCCAATGCACCAATTAGTAATACAATATTGTAAGTGACTGTTGATTAGAGAGTGGTACAAAGTTAACATGGAGCCTTGCCTTAGAAAAGGTTTGATTCTGCTTACCACGCCAAGAGTGGACCTTAATTTATTTTGAAGATGTCTAATATGTCCTGTCCAAGTTAAGTGCTCATCAATATGTACACCTAGAAATTTCATTGTAGTAACCTGTTCAATTTTTATATTTCTAAGTGTAACAGTTAAGTTAGTAGGAGGTGGTTTAGATTTAGAGGATCTGAATAGAATGCATTTAGTTTTAGATACATTTATTGAAAGATTATTGGCTACCACCCATTTGTCAATATAGTGCAACTCTTCTTGAGCACGTTCATAAAGTGTTGCTATGTTTTTATTTTCTAAAAATATGCTTGTGTCATCTGCAAACATAACGGGATCGGAGAATTTTAAACAGTTTTGGAAATCATTAACATAAACTAGAAATAACAATGGGCCTAAATTTGAACCTTGAGGAACCCCTCTTGTCACTGGGTTGATTATGGTTGATAGAGTGCCATTACATTCCACTTGCTGCGTTCTACCAGTCAGGTAACTCTTAAACCAGTCATAAGCTATGCCTCTGACTCCATAATGTTGCAATTTGTGAAGCAGTATATCATGATCTATTGTGTCAAAAGCCTTAGACAGGTCAAGAAAAATACCGAGTGTGGGTACTTTATGGGAAAGGGATTCGGTTATTTTGTGTACCATAAACGTTATTGCATGTGAGGTGTTATGATGTTTTCTAAAGCCAAATTGATGGACAGAGAAAAAATTACTTTGGTCCAAAAATGTGCACAGACGCCTATACATAATTTTTTCCAAAATCTTTGAAACATTTGATAACAAACTTATAGGCCTGTAGTTATTAATGTTGCTGCTGTCACCTTTTTTGTAGATTGGACATACTTTAGCAAGTTTGAAATCATTAATGAATTCTCCTTTGCTGAGCGATAAGTTAAAGATGTGGCTTAGTGCAACTAATATGTTATCTGGTGACGACTTCAATAGCTTTGATGGTATTTGATCTATGCCAGCACTTAATTTGGATTTCATGCTATGCAATATATTTGAAATTTCCATGGGACAAGTAGGCCATACAAACATTGTCGAGCGTGAGGATGGTTTTAAATATTCACTGTATTTGGCTTCACTAGGTGGAAGTTCATCCATCAGTTTGGAGGCTATGGTGGAAAAGTGGTTGTTGAAATGATTTGCAAGAGCCTGTGGTTCATATATTTCTTTACCATCAATTTTGCGTTTTTTGCAATCAGATTTTCTTTGTTTTCCAAGCAAGTTGTTAATAAGACGCCATGTATTTTTTATATCACCCTTAAATATGTTAAATTTTGACTTATAATAAGTCTGTTTTTTCTCTTTTATGATTCTGTAATAGTAATTTCTAGCTTGGGTAAACAATGTTTTTGAGTGGTTTGTTTTGGTTTTCATGTAGTGTTTAAAAAGGTTTTCTTTATTGTCCAGCAATTCCTGAGCTTCTCTATCAAACCAACTCTTGTTTGGTTTGTTTTTAAAACTGACCTTCTTTAATGGAAACGATTTTTCAAAGTCAGTCATATACTGCTTTTTCAGCTGATTGTATGCATCATCGGGATCAGACTTTTCCAAGATAGGAGTAATGTCAAGTTCAGATACACATTGGGTAAACGAGGCTATTTTTGTGTCACTGAAGGAGCGGTAATACTCAATATTTTTAGTCTGTGATTTCTTGATGGACATGCATATCATTGTTACTAGATGATCAGATATTGAGTAAGTAATTATACAACTCTTTAGTTTTTGTGCATTGCAACAGTTAGTCCAAATGTGGTCTAGGAGTGTGCCATTGGTTTGTGTGATTCTAGTTGGCCTATTGATTAATGACCTATATCCATTTTCCAACATTACTTCAATGAAGTTGCCAACATTAGGTTCATCGCAGTCAAGGAGGTTTATGTTGAAGTCTCCAAACAATAAGCATTCCCTTTTGCTTATTTTGTGCAGTGTATTTTCTAGAATTGATTGAAACAAGGATTGGGCATTAGCATCTTTACTAGGAGAGTGGTAAATATTTCCACAAGTTATTGTTTTATTTTTGAACATAATATCAACAAAGATTGCTTCAAATACTTTTTCATTCATTATTTCTAGGTCAGTACGACGAGAGTAAACCACATCATTTTTGATATAGAAACCTACTCCTCCACCTCGAAATTTTGATCGAGGGTTAGATATGAATGTATAATCCTGTAAGTTTGTGTGTGGTCCTGATTGGTTTGGCTTTAGCCAAGTTTCTGTTACAGCAATTAGGCTCGGCTTAAATGCTAGTGATGATAACAATCCTTCAAGTTTTGCCAAATTTTTGTAGTTGTTTAATGATCTTATATTCAGACTAATAGCAGTGAAGTTGTTATCTGAGGAATTATTAATGTCATTCAGTAAATTGGTATGAGCTTTACTACTGGTTACGTATCGATCATTTGTATCAAACAGACAAATTTCATCAACGTCTGTTAAGTCATCACTTTCAGTGCATGTGATTTCATTGAAACCACCAAAACTGCCATCAAATATTTTGTTTAGTTCATAAGCAGATAGCAAGGTAGCGTTAGAATTTGTTTGGTTAGATTTGTACAATTCATCAAATTCAACATCAGAACAAGAAGAAAAGGGAAAAGAAAAATCATTGCACAGGTTACACTTCCAGGTGCCTATCCCATTATTATTTGTTTGACTGTCCTTACCAGTGCATTTAACATGAATTATCTGTAAACATTGTGAGCAGATTAATGATTTTTGGTTTTTTCGAACTGTTTTCAAACAATTGCAACATGTTTTATCAGGTTGTTTTGGCATAAGATAGTTCAAAACTCAGAGCAAAATAAGTTCTGTAAAGAAAAGAGCTTGCTGAAGAAACTGTACAGTTGGCTAGTAGACCAGGCTATGATTATGTAACAACTACTTAGTTTAGTTTGGCTAATTTGCATTTATCAGTTGCAAAAATTACGTAAATATTTCCGGCATATTCGCTAGTTACACAGAAGCAGCATGATGATGAGCAATGCATAACAATACAACACTAATGATATGAAATGAATACAGGATTTAGTACTAATATCTAGAAACTATTTATATCTTATCATTAACAATAACATCAATATCACCAAAGTCTTCAATTACTAACCTTTTGTTGTCCTGGATGCAGTATACATTACCATTGGTCGTCCACACATTGAAAAATCCAAATGCTTTCCTGGCCTCCACCACAAGTTGTAGTCGACGTTTCGTGAGGGACTCTGTGATCGACAGCTTTTCCACACTTCCATCAGATTTCAACCTCCGTTTGTTGTTGTACACCAGGTCCCGTACTGATCTCCTCACGAATTTGATGATGATAGGTATCACTCCCTTTTTCCTGGAAGGAAGTACATGACATGTACCAATATCATGAGATTTGATCTTATAATCAAGTGTTAGCCTAGCATTTAATTTTCCAGTTACATATTTTTCAAAATCGACGTAACTCCCCTGCATTGGAATGTTCTTGCATCCATGGAGGATCAGGCAGTTGCGTCGGTCGTACTGTTCCAGGTCATCAATTCTCATCTCATTCTCTCTTGTCGCTCGTGCCACCTCCTTCACGATCTTCTCCAACCTGTTGATAGCCTCTTCCATATTCTTGAGCTGCTGACCTTGGGTGTCGTTTGCAGTATTACCATCACCTGCAACAAAAGACAAACTGGCAGAACCAGCAGTTTGGGGTTGCAGGTACTGTTCAGCATACCTTTGTTGAGTGGACTTGATAGTCTGGATTTCCTCCATCACACTCTCCAGGGTATACTTACTTCCGACCACAGCCATGACAGATATCCAATACTTTACAAAATCAAGATATTCTCAAATTTAGCCTATAGGAATATTAGCCTAGTACTACTACCAACTTAGCATAAAACTCAGCAGATCATCTGAAACTTATTCAAATAGAATGATAAAATTTTTTTTCTTTATTCTTTTACAAATAAATAAAATGCAATTTTTTGGAATTGATATTTAGCCAGAGACTTTAGGTCAAACCAATAACCATACAATCAAGAAAAATACCAAAGTGGTTCCATTATTTAATACGTTATTCCTAAAAATACATATCAATCACTTTGGTATCCTCCCACCCACAATTTGAAATGATGCTTTCATGCACTTCATCAAATGAACGGATAAACTTTTGTGAAGCCGTTGACTTCGATTTATTGAGTTATAAAGGAAATCTACGCGCGCGCTTTATATGCATGTTGACACGAATGACGTGGTTATTTCACAAAGCAATAGTATTGCAAATAATAAAAGCCCCCTCCTATAACTTGACGAGACTATCCTTGGACGCGTTTTGCCCTTTTGGACTCATCAGCAGGGTTTGTCCCGTCATCACCAAAAAACAAAATCCCATATTAGCAGTAATATGAAAAATGTGGTATCTTTCTATTACAAATTCCTTCGCACACATCAGGCGCTCGGCGCATGCTATCACTTTGGTACGAGGATCCCATTGCTTTGTCTTGGCATGAGCACAGCTATGGAAAAGGAGATATTAACTCAAAGTGAAGCACTCACAGTTAAGTTATTCCATTTGCAGGGCCGTGTCACTAACGTTAAGGTTAAAATTATCGGATCACATGGCTACATCGGCTTCACCCAATTGATATTTGCGAACACGGTTTAAAACGTTAATGTTGTTTTGACACAGCCAACTCTCGTTGCAAAATCAAATCGATTGAAAAAACATTATAGAAGTTGCGCATAGACCCAATTTTTTTGTCCCAAAGTTTATGGAGCGCCTTGTTGCGACCTGCTTGATCCTGTTTCCAACATATGCGCACCATACTTGGAAACTCGACTTGCTCACAATTGAAACAGTCAACAATTTCACAAACGTTTATCTGTTCATTTGATGAAGTGCATGGAAGCATGATTTGAAATTGTGAGTGGGAGGACACCAAAGTGATTGATGGCTACAAATATGGGTAGTTGTGAGAACAGTAATGAAATGTTAATATTTTAAACGTAGCCAACTTTTTTTCTAAAATTTAAAGTACCGTGTTTTAATGGGAATTGAGCAAAATAAAATCAGGGATGGTAGCGCATGGCCGCTATAAAAGCTTTGGCTTCGCTTTTTGTTGTTTCTTGCTGACTGACGCGATGGACGTAAAATGTAAAAAAAAGTAGTGATTAGAGCATTCGCTTTGCAGTAGGTAGACCTTCGATTCATTCCCCTTGTCCAGTGAAACGAAAAAACTTTAAAAAATTGGTATCCACAGCTTCCTTGTTTAGAGCTCGGCATTTAAAGAGATGTTGTGGAGAACAAGCAGGCAATTTTGCTTGTTGTGTTCTTGTACTAGACACTGTATGGAAAGCTGCCACCATTATGTGGAAGACAGGCGATCCTGACACCTCAGAAATAGCAAATAGCAAATAGCACCGACACCTCTTCCAAGCAAATGCGGACTACCGGACAAATGCAGATATCACATCGATAAAATTTGCTTTCGCGTGAAAGAAGGATAAACATGGACAAAGAAAAAAAAACTTCTCTTGTGAATTAATGACGAAGCGACCCTACCTGAGAGTCGAAAAATAGGATTGATAAAACTTGAAAAATGTGCCGTAAAATTTTAGACCAAAAGCTTCTGAGTCTGGGTAAGTAAGTGAACATTTGTTGGCTAGCTTTGGGTTTGTAGCGCTCCGGCACACATCTGACTGCCGTCCGTTGTTAAAGGATATCACTCGCTGTCGCGATCAGTCATTTCTAAAATGATTTCTGCCAGAGGTAGATGTTGTTCCATATATAACTTGACGATATTGTTGGTGACTTTCTGTTTGTGGTTTGTTGTTGAAGTTCGTTCGTGCGCACTCGCTATGACGACTAGTCACTTCTACCCCGGAGATTATGCACGGTACAGAATGGTTTTCCGTACTCCGTACCTCCAAAAATACTCGTATATCGTGCCGGAATGTCGTACTTGACTAAAATACCGTACACAAAAATACGGTATCGAATTTTTTCCGTAAACCGTATATTTTGCTGAATTTTTATTCTTACGTAACGGCAAATGTGTGCCGAGGTAGATATCAGCAGAAGTATAGAGAGGCTATGCTAATTTTACTTCCTCTGGAAAAAAACGATAACTCAACCAAGTTCCAATCAACTACTTTATTGAATAGTAAAGGACATCACACAGTCAACACAAGCCTTTTGGCTGTGTAAAAAACATAATTGAAGTTATAGTAAGGACATAGTAAAGGACATTACCTTGATATTTTACTAATTGAATTTGCACTTAACAGTCAAAACAGGCCTGTTGGCACCTATCATTAGTATATGCGTGCAGACGATCAAACATTGTTATAAAAAGCAAAAGCGTTAAATTTAATAGAAAATGCAGCGGCGCTCCATGTAACTGCTTGAAAAAGTGGCAGCTATGATTATGCTTTTGCTTTGAAACCAACACTGCGGTTCCACTATTGTCTGATTATGCAGTTGAGACATAAAGATTCTCTCAATAGCCTGTGATAGCAATACAGACCTTGCAATTAGGAGCGTGTTCGGTTGATTGCTGATTCTATGCCTGCAAATTGACTTCATCCAAATATCACTGATGTTTAATTCAAATCATCTATAAGATTAATCGCTTGCTTTCGTGTCAACAAAATGCTTTTCTGGAAACAAGAAAGCTCAATTCAACCATGCGCGTAAGTATCCCATCAACATTGCACCAATTACACAGGTCCGCCAAGGCCGTTATCAAAAATTGTTTTCAGTGAATGAAATGGTTGAACCAATTCAATGCACTTTGCAGATGTTTTAGTTGTCCTAAAACATCTGCAAAGTGCATTGCCCTGGTTGGTTGTTATTGCAAAAAACAAAATTATCTGTTTAATCAAATTGCGTTATATCTTTATGATGATTACCAATTATGGACTCTTGGCCCTAAGGTATTTACTTTTGCCATTACATCTCGATTGGTTGGCTGGTTTACCCCTCCTTTTCTTTAGGATATGTAGAATCGAAGTTGGCAATACCGTCTTATGACAACGCTGCTTCTAGTGTGAAAAATAATTCAAAAGTTGTAAATTTAGAAATAAATGCTTTACAATAAAATACAGAAAATTTGGAAACAATGTTGCTGCATAATAGTTTATTCAAGTCTTCCATATAGGAAGATATTTCCTCATTTGGTGAAATTTGATCCTAAAGTTTACAAAACAGGAAATTTGGGAAGAAATGATCAAAATGATGAAAAAAAAAACTACAAAACAATAATGTTGAAAAAGTAAAAAGTCCTGCTTGTTATGCAGAAATACTTTTACTTTAGAAAAAACCCTTTCATTCATTTATCTTTCAATTATTTTGCAGAATAACGTTATACATTTCTACTAGTAATTCAATTAAAACAGTATTTTTGTGCCTGTTATTGAGGCAACTTAGGCCTAGCTAGTTATTTTTGATAGCTTGGAATTGCTGGTTTGTTTAAGTAGAGCAAAGTGGTGGCAAACCTACAAGTGCAGAGGCTACGAAAGTTGGGCAACTCACCTTAATTATAGAACTATTTGTCTAATAAATGCAGAGTTCGTTAACTACGCACATGCATTCTGTAAACATGCATACCATCCAGCGTGGATAAGACATTTTTTGGTGGTGCTTATTTCACTTTTGATTTCTATAGTCGCACCATACACCGATACTACTCTTCTTCTTTGTCGTTTGAGCTATTTGTTGCGAGCATTATGCAGGAAGATATATATACACTGCGTTAGCGCTTATGCCCGGTTTGCAAGTCTTCACTTAGACTAGGGCTACCACGACGGGTAGACTGCTTGGCCCCACCACCTGTCTGCCACATAAAGATGGAGGAATCCCATTAAGTGTCTTGCCTAAGGACACAACAAGCAAGCTTGCCGGCTTGTTCTCCACACTATCCCTATTTTGCTGAGCGCCAAGAAGGGAAGTTGTGAATACCAGTTTTTAAAGTCTTTTGGTATGACTCGATTTGGGAAATGAACCCCAGGTCTACCGACTGCAAAGCGGACGCTCTAACCTCTACTCCATCACGCTGGTCGATACTGCTCTGATAAGAAATTTTACTCCTCAAAATGACAGCAGTGTTTTCATAAGTTTTCACCGTTCAGTATGTTGTCTAAATTTGTTAATCTTTATATTTTAGGTGGCATGCAAATTTTTCGAGAAAATTCAAAAAATTATGTTATTTGTTTAGAAAAGTGTAGAAGAAAAATGGATGAGAAATTTGGTTTTAAAATGAAAAGATAAGAAACAAAAATTTCCTGAAGGGAAGAAAATGGAGAAGTTATTTGTGGAAGCAGTGAGTTCAGTTTAGTTTGTTAATCTTACAAAGAGATAAAGTTCAACATCGTTCTGCATTACATATGAAACGTATCAGTTTCGAAAGAAGTCACTTGGTGAGGAGACAGCAAAAGTGAAACAAATAAATACTTCACTGATTTTGTAAGCGACCTTTAAAAACTTTATGCTCTATTTGCTACAGTTATTTGGAATGGCTAGCTGGGAAACTCCAATTCAACCTGCAATGATTGGATGGGAATGTGATGCTCCAAAGATACGGGGAAGAAGACAGAGGCACTTCTATTTAACTGCCATACATTGTGGTATAGTGTACTACTTGCTTTAATTGTACCCACTACTACTAAAACCATCGTAGTTTTACCTTACTATGTTTATATCAGTCTTTTGCATATTGTGAAAATTTATCAATTTGCAGTAAAATGGAGTCGGATGAAAACATCTAAAATATAGGAGTTGGACTGGACGCGAACTCAAAAAATGTGACTCCGCTCATCTCCGGTTGCTTAAGTGTAGAAAGAAATTGCTGCAACAAGCCATGCTGGTAATCGAGTACGAGATTTTTGAAAAACGTATATTAAATGGGCCAAATCAATGGAAATCCAAAGCGTTATGTCCAGGAATCAAATAGCTTAATGTTTCGTCAATTAATTTTCCCAGAACGTGACATTTTGTCCAAGACAAATCTTTTTTTACAAGAATAATAGAGTAGCATGCTTATAAGCTACAATTACATTGGTCTTTTGCAGCCAATAAACAAAACAATTAGTTGGTAACTAGGATGTAGCTGGGCATTTTACTTTTCAAGAAGAAATAGAGTTGATATTCTGTCCAGGATTTGCAATAAAATATTGGTTGGTATTTCATAACGATTTTCTTTGTAAAGTCATTCTGGTGAGGCGCTAGAAGCTCGAGGGTGCTAAAAGTGCGGTGCTCTGAGGAACTTCCTAATTTGTCCGCACCTAAGCACCTTTATTCGTACCGCTTTCTTGTATCAAATTGTCTACAAATTGGTCCAGTTTCTAAATTCAAACAATATCGTATAAATTTAAACACAATGAAGTGTAATTTTCATGAATATTTTTGTTACATATACTGATAAAAAAAAGTAAGATGCAAATATTTATTAAAACATAAAAAACTTTTAGTTATACCGGTTGTAAAAATACAACACACCATCCAATAGCGAAAATATTGAAAGCACATGCAAGTAGAAAGTATCTTCAGATCTCACTTCTTTATCGATCAATGTTGTTGCAATCTGATCCGTTTAAAACTATAGGCTTAAACTATAGGTGTTTGCAAAAATAATTAACAACGTTTTAGTGTGAAGTGCCAAAGCAGCTCATTCGTTACCAGCAATCAAACATCTCGTTACCAGTGTTTGAAAATACAACAAATGAAATTAATAGCATGAAGATAAGGTGGCAGTGCATCTCACATACAACACGATTATTTACATAAAGTAATAATTTGCTTATTCTATTGAATAGATTCTTTGAGAAATGTGAAAATATATGCTAAAGCGAAAAGTAAAACCATTTTGTAAACGTTACACAAGAAAAAATAAAAATAAAAGCAATTGGCTATTCAAAAAATTCTTGGAAGGTTAGTAAAACGTTGGATAACACAGCAAGCAAAAGCTGTTGTTTTTGACATTTTAATTTGAGTGGTTGATTGAGACTTGACCAAATCTTTTGTCCTTAAATAGGCTATACAAGTGGTCGATGTATTTCTGCTTCACACTATTCGGTTAAAGCGTCACCCTGAAGCACATCGGCGTTGCCAGTCGTACGTCCTCTACTAATGTTACTAGTGATGTCGTTGCATTAAGAGACAAATATGTGTCAGTGTTTCTGTGGCGTATAAAATATTTCTGAGAAGCAGCTTGGCGACGGACAATAAACACACGGTTGTCACTCAGTAATACGTTGTTTGGATCATCGTCTCTAATTAAACGCAAATCGTTCCTCACTGGTTGCATGAAAAACCACTGACCGTCGGTTGCTTTGATGCCAAACATTTGATTTTCTCTTCCTTCCGACATAAATCTCGTCCAGACTGAACCTCTGTCATCAACATTATGATTGAACGTCACTCTACTGGAGTTGCGCAACCTTCTTCTGTACCACAGATGTAGCATTTGTCTACACTCAGATATGGCTACATTTTCTTCATGCCATGAGCAAACACCAGTTGAAGTCCCTCCAGCTTGCCTACCGGGGCAAATTGTGCCAATCACTAAAATCAATAACTTTAAAAGATAAGAGCAGCTGTTGATGTCATTTTAAGCTTGTAGTTATTTATTGACTGATAACAAGTTTTATTTAGAGCTTCAAATTTTGAGAATTTGTTGTTCTTTTTCTGACTTTATGCTTGAATCTCAAGCTTATTTGTTTTACTAATTAGAATTTTAATTGTGAGTGGGATAGACAGAACGCCGTTATTTATACGAGAGAAGAACCAGTAAATTTCTATTGTTATTTTGGTTATTTTTTCATGACCTACAGTTGAAACGAATATAGTAAGTTAAAATTAATGAACAAAACTAAAATGCCCGGATTTTCAAAACTTTATTCAGTTATGGTTTCGTTTATTTAAAAAATAGAAACACTGTATTAATGTTTCTACAAGTATGATGTCATCATGAGAGATATGTCCGCAATTTTAATAACTGCAAAATAATCGATGATGTAATGCAACATGTTGTCTATTGGAGCTTATAAAACAGTTATTGATTTTCATTGGGCGATGATGTTGGTCTACTGTTATCAACTCATTGGAATCACTTGAAGTGGACTGGTGGTTGGTACCGGGTAACGCTACCGTAGCGAGTGACATTTCAGCAGACTCGCCTCTTACAAAATGGTCCCAATTTAATAACACCACATTTGTTTTAACATTAAAATGACTCTTTGTGAGTTTGTCACCGACTCTGATCATATCAGTGGTTGATTAACTACGTCTTAACTGACAAGCATAAAACTAAGAATACACAATAATTTAACCATCAAAACTTTGAATAGAAAAATTGGTTCATACAAACTATTAACCCGGTTGTTAATGTTAAAAAAAGCATCTGAAGCCGGAATTATTAGTACAATAAATGAAGTAAAGCAAAAAGAAATTGTAATGCTGGGCGTTGAAAACTATTCATCATTTTGTAATCAAAATTTCATGTTGCAATGCATTAGGGAAAATACCAATACCTTTTTAAACCGCTCTTGAATTTCAAACGTTATTAAAAGTGAATTAACTATGTTTCGATTAAATTAGTAGATCTTTGTAGGTGAGTTCGATGTGTAATGGTCAAAACATTAATTGGGTGGTGGTTAATATTGCTCACTAGCGAACGACTCAAAATTGAATCTCGGCTCTGATGGCATTTTAAAAACATCACCTTGACCCAGCCTGTAATAACACGGGTAGGTGCTCGTGTTAAAAAAAAGTGGTCACGAGAAAGGAATTGGCCTTACCCTCATCAACGCCCGGTATCCAGAAAAATGGGACCTTTAACTATCCCATTTAGGAGTTTTGAAATTGAGTGTAGCACTTTCTTCATCTTTGTAGAATAGGCAATGAAGCCGCAAAGCCAGTATGATCCTTCAAAAAGTAAATGGTTGAGTAGGAAATATTAGTTTGTTTTATTATGACATTGTAGGCGAGCAAAACAAAGTTTTATTTGATCTTTTTTAATTTTGTGATAAGCAACTTACACTACGTATGTCGGAAAAACTTGGCAAGCGCTACAATATTTTTTTTATCAGTTAAATCACTCCAATCCTCAAGACTACTCGGTCTAAAATTGAGTAGTGTTGCAAATATGTTGCAAATAATCACGCAAAAGAACCTGGGTAATCTCGCTATACAAATTTTTTCCTTGAATAGTTACTAGATATGTCATAAATATGAAAATCTTTGAAAAGTTAAGCGCTTGCAGATTTTTTCCTTGCAGTAAGTCTAAAGAGACAATACATGCTAAATTAAGTCCAATAAATTAACGGTTAGGAGCTGTACAAACCAATTGTTTAATTTGATTTAAATAAATTATATTTTTGACGACGCTAGGAAACGCAACTTGATGTAAATAAAAGGCAAAAAAGGTGCTCGTTTTAGAAATCTTCTTCTTTTAAGACGCGTGGCAAGATTGGTATATTTTTATACCAAATAAGACAATTTGTTATGTTTTCTAAGGTTAGTTGAGTGGTTTTATCCGTTTAATATATTTGTTAGATTGTTGGTATATTTTTAGTGCTCGCAATATCATTTATTATTTTGGTATGTATAACTCGAAAAACGTAAGAATGAGTTCATTTTAGTTAAAAACATTTCTCAACTCTTTAAAAACTCAATATTTTTGCACATTTGACTTTCCATTTTTATACCAGATTGCTGAATTCCTCGGTAAGGATTTCGGAGCGACTCGGTGTTTCTTTTGTTTATCCTATTGTTTCATATTGTTGCCAATTACGATTATTCAACATTGCGTTTTAATTCAGCTATTTGCAACACTTGTGTATTAGGTTGAACCGTAAGACTTATGCAAATCTTTCAATGCTTTTTCATTTATGTAGTGTTGGTATTCGATGATTTTATGTGGCTACTAGTTTCAACCAATGTCAATGATTTGCTTGTCCCTGTCTTGCCATCAATCCTCGTCAAGTACAAGGGGGTACAAATCGCTTATTACTTTAATTATCTTTGCTCTAGTGTGACCAGCAATCTATCTTTCAATTTAGACATCAGCAAAGTGAATTGCCAAAGCTTGTGCCATCACATTCAAGTTAAACAATAGGGCAGAAAGAGTAGGATAACGATTAGCTTACATTGCTAATCAACAAAGCTAATGAGTGGACTTAGCTTTTTGCTGAAAGGCAGTACTTCCTGGACAACATGTGTCACACTACAGAACCACTTGAAAAGATTTTTGTCCGTGCGGCTTGCTTTGCTTCATTTGTGGCAAGATCAAAATATCAACGCCATTTTTCTTGAAATTTCAGTAAACTCACTTAGCCTGCTTTGCCAACGTCGACCGCATTGTCATAGCCATGTAACTGTGTAAGCACCCAAAAGGACAGCAAGATACCCGTAGATCTCCTTTATGGTCGGTCGACCAAAAGACACTGCAATTTAGGCTGCCATTCCAATATTACTTTTCAATGACATACGAGTGACATACTCATACGAAAATGCAAATTGAAATATAAAGACTTCCACGAAGATAACTGAGAGATGATTTCAGCACATTGCAATGAAAAATGGCATGTTGCAGAAATGGCTTCAAGTGAGCTATAAGAATAGAATTGTGCATTTCGAACAAACAAAGAACATGAAAGAAACTAAGACTACAGTACAAAATGGCCAAGCAGCAGTTGTACAGCGTTTACACATGTTGTGGCACGGACTACCACACCAGAACCGAGTTTCTGACTTATAATACAATTATATAGGCTGTTCCCAGCAAAAACAAACATTTTGTTAAGCACACTCTATTATCTTTCAATCGAGACAGTAGAATGCCAACGGAGTGGCTTAGCTTCATATTTAGTCACCTTTAATATTTCGCAGATACATTGCCTACTATTTAATGGGATTGTCTCTATCCACTCTCGCAAAATTACTTAAATTAAGGTTTTTATGTAAAATGTATTTACTAAAAAACAGTGCTTTTTTGGGCGATGATCATAGGTCAAACGTGTGCGATTTTATGCACATCAATAGCATTGTTACTTTTGAACAGGTTTTGTAGTAATGTAATATTTTGCTTGTGCCTGTGAAAAGAAAAGTTAAAAAATCGCCAACATATTGCTTGAACTATTATTTTAGCAATTCTATGACAGCAAAAGTAAATATACTACCAGGAATCTACCCGTGAAGTAACTTGCTCGAAGCGATCCAGGTGGATAATCATATAATAGATAAAATCAAGGTACACTAGATCAGCTGAGCTACTTTATTATAAGAAATATCGATTTCGCCTTATACAGGCATTTTCAATTTCTTAGAATAAGAAATTGAAAATGCCTGTATAAGGCGAAATCGATATTTCTTATAATAAAGTAGCTCAGCTGATCTAGTGTATTCTTATTCAAGGAATAAGAAATTGAAAATGCCTGTATAAGGCGAAATCGATATTTCTTATAATAAAGTAGCTCAGCTGATCTAGTGTACCTTGATTTTATCTATTTAGCAATTCTACATATTTTTACAAATGCTAAATGATCTAATTGAGTTTTAGTTCAATGAAGCAATTCTGCTCACGGTACTGATTGTTATTTTAGTTTTTAAGAAAATTTTGCTGTCCAATTGGTATAATGGTTTGAAAAAAATTCGTTTTTTTCCATTGAGGCCAATGAATTATCGCTACATGTTCAAAAATTAAACAAAATTCTTTTTTGAGATATTTTTATTTCGTTTGTTTTGTAGTAAAAGGAAATACTTAAGTTTTTTCTCTCTTGAGAAGTACTTTTTGAAATGATCGGGTTTGAACTTATGATGTATTTAAAGAATAAGCAGAATCCTTTGAATTTAGCCGCGAAAGTGTTATTTGTGCAAATGAGCACTCCGCAGGAAAAAGCCCTGTACGTTTCCTGGTGCATTGAGAGAAATTGGACGTCCGAGCCAAACGAGACTTTAGACGCAAATAAGGAAGGAAAACACCTGCAATCTGTGCCATTTATATGTGGCATAAAAGCTAGAGGGGTGCTACAAAGAAAAGAAGCTGGCCGATCTCAAATATCAAAAGAAGAAATTCAATCCATACGTGTGGCATGTGCCAGAAGCGCCAAAACGTCCATTTTGCGAGCTTTTACGCCGTTACAGATACCACACTCCACTATTCACGATGTTTTGCAAAAAAGTTTGCAACTTTAGGCAAAACTACAGCGGGACACCCCTAAAAAAGTGTGTGGTGTGGAATCATGCATGATAAAATTATAGGACCATTTTGGTTTGTTGAAAAATCAATCACGGCTCAAATTTATTTTGACATTTTAACAGAATATATGGCACCACAGCTGAACAGAGGCGGTAAAAAAAACCAAGACATCTACTTGAGTAAAAGTTTTATACTTTTTGAGTTCAAGTATAAAGTGAAGAAATTCAATCCATACGTGCGGCAGATCCCAGCAGCTCTAAAACGTACATATGCCGAGCTTCTACGCAGTTACAGATACCACGCTCCACTATTAACTAATTTTACATAAAAGTTTGCAACTTTGAGCATATGAAATGAAGTTGCTAGAGGCCCTTTAGCCAAAAATGAGCCCCCGTCTAAAAGAATGTAGGTTGAGCATGCAAAACAAACTAGATTTTTATCTGGTGTTTTTAAAACTTGATTGCTTCAGCAATAAGTCAACGTTTTACGTCCTTGAAATGCTAAACATAAACAACTGAAGAAAATGATGCTAGGGACCCTCACAAAACTCGGAAACTACTGCGAAACATCTCTATAATAAGTGTGTGGTGTGGAATTATGCATGATAATATTATAGGACCATTTTGCTCCGCCAAAGATCAATCACGGCTCAAATTTATTTCCATATTTTAACAAAATATATGGCACCACAGCTGACAGAGGTGATCAAAAAAGCCTCCAAAATGTCTACTTGAATAAAAGTTCTGTTACTTTCTAGAAAAAATACCGTGCAAAAGTAGAAATTAGTTTTCTTTTTTAAAGAAGTTTTGTTCTGTATCTTTCTAAACCTGTGGTTCTCAATATGGGGTGTTCGTACCACTGACGATGTGGAGAAAAAATTATTTTAAAGACGCAAACTTCTCTGCAAATTTGTTGCTTAACTTGCATCACCAACGAAGTTAAAAGCTTACGATGGCGCAGGCAATGGAGTCTCTATAAAAAAAGAGCTGGCTCCCAGAGACACTATTTTAGAAGAATTTTGAAAGAAATTATCTTATTTAAGCTGATGACTTTTTTCATTAGAAAAAACTGTGTTAAGTTATGTTACTTATTCTAAGTTAGTGGTTACTATTTTTTACTGATGTATTTGACCATATTTGTTGTCTGTGGTTACATACTTTGGATACAACTTTCGCTATGCAATTAAAAGTCGTTAAAACGTGAGCGATTTGATGACATTAGTGTTGTTTTTCTTCCCAACAACAACACTTAGATCTTTATATATGTATGGCTTAGCGTAATAAACTAGAGCCAAATGATGTAGTGAGCTAAAAGCTTCTGAGTGCATTGGAGCAAATTTTTGTATATTAAATTGCATTTTTTGTCATGAAGTATTTTGATTATTTTTGAGAACTAGCAGAATTTTGATAAGAATTAGTAATATCAAGCATTATAAGCAAGTCCTAAAGATATTAGCTGAAGTTGAGCTTATGCAATAACATTTTTCACAGGGCACAAGGGAGTTCAGCCCAAACAAAACTTTTATAAATTTGATGAGAGAGTAATTCCCCGTTTGATCTTCTAACTATATACTTCCATGACAAAAGCAGCAGATTACACACCTCAGATTCAGAGCAATTTCTCGTGATTATATGGTGAATAACAATATCAATTGATGGAATAGAAAGGAAACCGACCAATCTGCCTTAAAGGTGCTGTACAATCTATTATTACTGCCAAATTTGGAATGAAGGACTCGACCCAATCAAATATTACCTATTTCAATTAGGTTTTGTATAACTTTGCTTGGTTTATTCATGTTACACTGCGTTGATAAGACCAATCATTATACTGTGCAAGCATGTAGTGAAATACCTGCTTGCCTAATTTAGAAGCGTGCAAACTCTTGCACATGTTGACAATACTCGTTTATTTTACTCGATACAATAAAACTGCGAGCTAAAGGGGACAACAAAATGCCTCTTTAAGATAAAATTTTTTAAGAGATCAATTAGAACTTTGGTTTGGAGATTAGTTTTTCAAAAGAGACCATTTTGCACTGTTATTGTGAATATTTTGAAAAGCCCTTATTGAAATTGTTGCTGTTTGCCTCTACCTAATTGAAGGCTATTTTGTGATCTGTTCTTGAAGAGATTATTTTTATAAAATGAAACAATGTGGCTTTTATTTTCAAGAGGTACACATTACTAAATTCATATTCAAAAATTTTGCTAATGACAATCTAAGGTATAAAAATAATGGTCTATTTACACTCGTTTGGTGCCTTAAGAGGACCACATATTTGAATGCCGCATTCTGGCTCGCTTAATTATCGAAGTTAGCCCACCATTGCTAAGCGTGGTATTTGACCAAAAAATCTCTTTAATTGACTTTAAACATAGACTCATGAAAACTGATAAGCTTACATGAAGCCAACACACACCATAAATAAAATGTAATAAAAATTGATTGTAAACTCAATTGCAGTTTCTGATCTAGAGCGCAACGGCCTAGAACAAACTAAATTCAAGACTCAGCTGCATTAGCAAATGCAAAAAGTAATTAAACTATCAAAACACAAAAATAGGCACCATTCAGTTTTTAACGATCGCAGTAATCAAGCGGCGTCGAGATATCAAGGTGGACAAGTTCCGCCCATTCCTAAAAACCAGCTTGGATTCCAGATTAGGACACTCTTTACCCATCAAAAGAAACGGCAAAAATTTAAATAGGCTACAGAGCACATTACAGCAAACGTATTGCAAAACACGATTATGTATCGTACTCATTTTGTCTGAATCGTATAGAGGATTAATGTAACCGATATGAATGCTAAAGAAAAAGAGAAGTGGAGATGAACTACGATTCAGCTGTGCCAAAATTTTTTTCCTTAGGATATTTTAGTATAGGTTGAAGAAGTTGAATCTATTTCTGGATTATCGTCGGTATCCTCTACATGTTATTGTTCAGTGGATCATTTTTGTTCCTTGCAAGACGCCGCATTAGCACAGGAGTTAATTGAATAAGCCAAGATTTGAAGGATTTGCCAGTCATAACTCTTTATTGTAAAACCAAAAATTCGTTTATAATGCGTAGATTTTGTAGGAGGGCATAGAAAGAATCAAATTGAATGCAACGCTTCAGAAAATACTGCTTCTCAAGATGCAACAGACTGCTTATGGGCACACAGAAAGAGTTGGAGTGTTCTTCAGACCGTTTCATTTATCCGTTCACACTGAGCGTTACCATTTGACTGGTAAGGGGCGCTTGTAGTGTAGCTATATCTCTGTTGTTTAGATATCGTTTTAAGTATTTTAGAGATTAAAGATGAGCCTTTGTCTCTATGAATGCAATTGGAAAACCAAATAAGCAAAGTAGCTTAACAAAGCAGTTGATCACAGTTGGAGAAGACATCTAATTGCATGAAAACCAAACAGATATCGGCCAAACTCATCAAAAGCGATTAAAATGTAACGGCTTTTCATTTTAACTGAGCACTTGGAATCTAAATTGTCCGTTTACATGGGATACGTTGATTTCATCAATGCCTCTGACGGTGTATTGTAAAAACAAAGCCTAACTTCATCACATTGGCCACAATTTGAGCAAACCATTTTAACATCTTTGATTAATTATAAGAAAGATTTTGACACCAGATGACAGTATAATCGCAAAACGCCGACATAAAATAGCTGTTTGTGAATCTTCACGATATCAGACTCCGAAATCCCCAAAAAGCATACAAATGAAAGCGCATCAGTGATGACGTTGAGTTTGAGTGGTCGGTGTTTTATTTATAGTCAAAATTGCCAAGATCAGCCAGCCATGATTGAATTTTTATTTTTTCATGTAGAAAGAAATCAAACATGAATGAAATTGTGACCATTGCTCATGTAAAATTGTGCCCAAAATCACTGGGTGCCTAATTTCAAGAAATCATTTCAACATTCACTACCATGAAAAAACATTTTATGAAATTCATTTTTTTGTGGTATTGTGCACACACTTCAAACATATACTTACGCAATGATTTGTTGTTTATTCCGTTTAAATCACAAGGTATACTTATCAATCCATTATCGGCTTTGGGAAATATTTCTCTAGAGTCCTGCCCCATGCAGAACGGGTTGTTTCTGTTTTTCGTTTTTGGTCAATAGGAAATTACACTCTGTCATAAGCGCCACTACTAGTTCTGCAAAATTGCTTGTTACCTTTAGCGCAAAAATGTTTTCTTAAGCTTTTTGCTACACCACACCTTAAGCCCAGCACCATTCAAGAAGTCACAGAGCTCTCTTATTTTGGAAAAAAAGGAACGGGCCATTTCTTCAATCTTCATCGAGTGCAATGCATTACTGTGCGATATGTCGAAGAGATGATTCAACCACTTCCGAAAGTCCACCCGTTACCTTGTGGTAACTTTTTCACCAGGTTAATCACATGGTTTTGATAGCGTGTGAAAACTCGTGCTTGACTTCAAACAGGCAAGTACAAAGATATTGTTTCCTTATCACTACTTTTTAAATCGAGTTCTTTTGTACAGAGAAATCAAACGAAATCTGAAGCACTTTTGCTCTAGATCAGGGCACTCCAAACTACGGCTCGCGGAGCCCTTTTCATAATTGCAAAACAAATGTACAGTGCAGTGTTTCTCAGAGTGAGCCACTTGACTTTATTCAAATTGATCAATCGACATTATAGGTGATAGCAAGTAAGATTATGACTTTTGTTTTTGGACATCACCACTTTTTCTGAAAACATAACTCAAGCTCCGACGTTACCGATTGTTACTTTATACATGTAGTAACATTAACTTAATCTTGGCCCACAAAGTTTTAAAAATTCAGCTGTGTGGCCCTCCGTTGAAAAAGTTTAAAACCCCTGCTCCAGATGATAAATTTGTAATGCTGAAATGATTTCAAGTGCACCTAACAGCCAAACTTTTCTCTGGACTGCCTCTCAGATATTGTACAAGTGCAACGCTCACTGAACTACGGTAATATCTCATAAGTTACTGTAAGTTTGTTACACAGGCAAACAAATACGCAGCCAGAAATACAAGTAGTTGTAACCAACGCCCAAAAATAATGTCGGTTAAACAAATAGGTTAAAGAACGTTAAGTCAAGTTTCTGTCCAAGATCATATTTTTCACCGCCCCTTGATCTAGAAAAGTTTTTCCACAAAATTATTTGATTTTTTCGGAAAACGAGAGGTTTACTCTAGCAAGTCTTCGATCTAGCCGCTAGAGTTTTTGCTAAATTTTGACTTTCGTGCACAAGTACTAATTGTCGATAGATATATATAAGAATTTGGCAAAAGGGTTTTTATCAACAGAAAAAGAAACCACCCCGTACATAGATATCAAAAAATGGTTAGAATTTTGCCTATCAATGATGGCTTTGGCAAAATAAATTGACTCTGTCTCAGCTTTTCCCGTTCTTATTTTTTTTTTTCTTTTTGGATGCACCAGAAGCACATTTGCTGTTCATACGAAGCATTACCGGTAACCAATGAAAAAAGTTATTACTAATATACTCGTAAGCTAAGGCATATTACTGTATAAATGTTTTCGCAAAAGCCTAGGAAGTAACTGCGGCGAAGTTTGTTAAGTTATGTTTGCCAAAAAGTATGTATTTTATATTTTTATGTATAACACTTGTATGAATCGTTAAATGAAAAAACTTAAGTGGGCAGGGTCTTTAGCATGATAAATCAATAAGGCGAGCGCTGGGCATTTGTTCAGTTTGCCCATACCTAAAGTCACTACTATAAGGTAATACACAAAAAACACCATACCATCTATACTCCCGCGATACATCATTTTATAGTAATATACCACACTGAATCATTCGGAGCTCACTTGGCTGTACCGTATACCTGAATGAATAGCACTGCTTTAGAGCGTGTACGTATTCTGCTATGTTTTCTCTGGGTTTGTGTCATCGATGCGAGAGCATGTGCTTAGAGAAAACTACATTTTTCATGTCATGATATGTTTTGCGTAACGAGGTTCTGGCTTTAGAAATAAATTAAGCTCTAACTCTATTTTGTTTAGAAGGGCATCACTGCTCTCTTTATCCTCTACCTCTGGCCAAAAAGCAGTTGCCAGTTGCTCCTCCGTTTCGGCCTTTTTGGAAAAATTGTTCAATTATTTTCGAATTCTGCACATTATACGTGTGGGAGCAAAGCTGTTCATCTTTGTTGTTAAAGAAAGAAAATAAAATGTTAAATAAAGTTGATGTAGTATCTCAAGTGGTTCCTTTGAATATTGAGCCGAAGGTACACCGATTTTGCCCATCAAAATTAACGTGACGCCTCTTTAGAATATTAAAATCATGGAGTGAATGTGTATTACTCATATTTTTGTGTGCCCTTATAGTTGAGGTGTGCCGCCGAAATCACTGAGGTCTATAAGCGCTGCCGTGAAAGAAAGAGAATCGTTGTATTGATATCATGGCACAATCTAATAAACCTTGATTTTTTATTTATTTCCGCAGCATAACTCTGAAAACATTGCATACACCAACGCACGCTTTTCTGTGAATAGAAATTGCTCTTCCTAGCCGATTAGTAGTAGGAGACTGTCTATTTCCTTGTGCTCAGGCTAATTGTTTCATTGTTTAAGTCACTATGCTTAAGATAGTAAAGACCAACTTGATTTGCCTTTAGTCAACAAAATATTAGATTTAAGTAGCTGTATTAATGCATCAGGAAAATTAGTAATTGGATCTAACTCTAGATCATATAACTTCTAGTAGGCAAAAACATTGCGTCGTCATTTGGATAAATGAAAGTAGGATTCGAACACACATTTGCACCAATTTTCGAGCAATAGTCATGTCTTATAAGTGTAGAGCATGATTTTATCAGAGCAAGTGGACCATGGCTGATGTGACTAAATTCAACTATTTAAATTAACGGGGTGTTATCATTCACCTTGATTAGCATGTAGACTTTATAACATCTTTGCTATTATGATAGTGATTCTAGTGTTTCATATCTATTTTAGCATTTTAAAGTGCTCTTGAACAAATTAATACATCTGATTCAATAGCTCTTAACAAAATCCCAAATCGCCGTTTAGATCCAGAGTTGAATGAATGCCCAAATGCTGATAAAGCGCGAAATACAATTAAATCTTTAAAAAACGAAAACACTTCTGGAGAAGACACAATTTCCCGTGAAATACACAAATACTCTTGCCGGAATTTAATTCTTGAGCCTTCCGAGGTCTTCTCCAAATGCAGGAGGCAGAATACTACACTTAAGCAATGGAAATATTTCACTATAGTAAACATCAAAGAAAAAAAAGTGATTATTCCAAGTGTGGCAACAGCCGCGCTATTTTTCTTTTGAATGTGACCAGCAAATACTTGCTGGTATTGTGGTTTGTCGATTCATTCAACATGTGGCTAAATAAGTTTCTTTTAAGTTAAAAAGTGGCTTATGTTCTGAACGTAGTAAAATAGACATGACACTTATTGCGCGCTATCTGATCGAAAAAGCCAAGAAACATCAGAAAAACATCATTTTGCTTTCTGTTGCCTATGCAAGGCTTTTGACGCAGAAAGTTGTGAGACGCTCCAAACCTTTCTTCACAAATTTAGATGCCCCATAATTTCTCGTCATACTTCTGCAACTGCATTAAGGCATGACGACCAAAGTACTCATCAGCGGGGAAACTTCCTAACCATTTGAAATCACGGTTGATATAAAACAAAGCTAAGCGTAAGCACCAATTCTTTACATTTACTTGGTTGGAATTGGTCTGTTTTTTACAAGTACGCTAAAATTTGATGCAGAACCACCCATTTTTTGCCGCCACGATGGAAATGTTGTTATTCTCCGTTAAACTTCTGCTCTTTCCAAGACTTCACAACAAACATTTTTGTCCTCCAAATAAGCAAATGACACTGCAGCTGAGTCACTCACTACAGCTGGACTTCAATCAATAGTTGTATCGCTAAACTCGACCCATGAAAGGATGAGGCTGAATATCAACGCACTCAAAGCAGTAATTTTACAAACTGCGTTTTAACACAGCAATGCTGCAATGCTCATATCAATAGCAAATGACACTGCACTGGAAAACGTCAGTTTTTTTAAATATCATTGACGTATTATATCCAATAATGCATCGCTCAATGTAAAGATTACCCACCGCATTAGAAAAGTATCCTTGGAGTTAGATCGTCTTTGCATGAGTATGTTTTCAAACCGCAACCTTTGTATCACGACCAAGATAGCTGTTTACCATGTAGTGTGCTTCCACTAACTCTCATATGGCTGTGAAGCAAGAACGCCTGATAGAAAACACCTCAAAAGGTTAGAAGCAATCCACATCAGATGGCCTTTGCGTTTTCCTGGATTTACTTGAATAGACAAGATTCCTCACGAAGAGATCCTGAGTCGTACAGGATCAGCAAGTACCTAACCTCTTCTCTTTCAGCGAATTCTTTGTTGGACCGGGCATGTTGTTCAAACGAGTACATATCGACAGCCCTAAATGGTGTTTTATCGTGAATTGGCAGAGAGTGCCCACCCTTGTGGTAAACTTGGAAAGCGCTTGAAGTATTTCAAAAAAAAATTATCACAGAGAGCAACACCTCTTTAACAGATTTTAGAATCCTCGTTGTCGATCTTGCGACGTGAAGGTGGGTCATAAATGAGGAAATTCAACACTTTGAATAGGAGCGCACGAGAGCTGGCCAAGCGCAGCGTGCTAAAAGTGATAAGAAATCCTGGAATCTTCTACTACTGCATTAGCATCCCCGTTTCAACATTGCCCTTGGACGCAATAATTACGCATTCGCCTTACTCTTAAATCAGAACTCAAAACACAAGAACAGATCCCTAGTAAAGCTACGTCATCATCGACTTAATGAACAACCCGCAAGCTAAGTAAAGAAGTTTCTAACATACTGAGGATTAAAAAACCTAGAGGTAAATCCAATCTTTATTTTTTTTTATAAAATAACATATAACACGCATTAATTATAGTCACTTATTAAGATGAAGGCATATCGCTAGACAGGACGATTCAATAACCGCTATTAGGTTAGACTATAGCAAACTGTACCGTTATTGACATAGAATATTAGGATGACTGCATAATTTGGAATATTTTCTTGTACACAAGGCATTGCAGAAATTGAAAGGAGAAGTGGCGTTTTTTTGGTGTAAATTAGAAAATAGAGCAAGCAACATGAAAAACCTCTTACATTGCCATTTTGCTTGGCAAATACGCGGAGCTTTATCAGAAAAACAGCGCTATGGCAGAAATCTAACCATGAAGCGTGAAGACCGAAAATAAAGTAATTAGCATTGTCATGTTTTCAACTGACTAAACCCAGTTAAATTTAAATTTAATTTCCACAAAACAGTTGAAAATAGCATGCTGTTATTTGCTAGATTTTGCCATTAGTCAAAAATGAAAGATCAGAAATCGATGTGGGTGATGTTGATCTTTGAAACAAACCAATGCGTTCAAGCATAAATCATTCATTTTTCATATATTTAACTTTTAGAAAAAATTGTTTAGTGTTGCATTTTTTGTCAGTCAATTTAACTGCTTGATTGATTATTGTCTACTTAAAAGTTTCAACGATGTTCGAAAGCAGTTGTTCTCAATCTGGAATTCGCGAACCTTTGGCGTCCGTGAGACATTTTCAAGTGATTGGCAATAATTTTTAGATTTAAGTTGTGCAGTGATTCTTAGAGTCTCTTCTACAAGTACATCTAAAAAAGAGACAAAGGACCCTTAACGCAAATTAATTTCCAAACAAAAAAGGAAAAAAAGCTGTTGGGGATCCTTCATTGTTTCAAACAAGCAAAAGAGATTCACCATTAAATATGGTTTGAGAACCACTGTTCCAAAGAAAGGTAAGAAAAATAGATTTACATTTTTACAACAATGGCAAAACACTGTATCTTGGACGAAATCTTTACTCAGAAGTAGAATAATTTATTTTTCAACAGTGGATTACCGAAAAAAAGATCTTGGCTTCTACATTAACAAAAATTACTCAGTTGAATAGAAGATCTTCGCTTCTGCAACACCTAATTTAAAAGAAAACAGCATATTATTTCTGGCGGCTTTAAAAAATTAAAGCCTGCAATGCGACCTCACTGCACCAATCAACAGCCGCCTCAACGTGGTAGTGCGGTCCCAGGCCTTGTTTGGGTTGGGTCGAAATGACTGTTGGCCTTTCCGAGTTACCCCAGACACTCCCCCTTATTTTTTCACTATGCTGCCCCCTGAACGATCGCAGAAGGGCAGCTCACAGTTTCCTTAAAATCGGTCGCTTGTTTTCTCATTTTCTTTTCTCCTGCCTTTCTCTTGCTCTTCTTCGTCTCCTCATTCTCCTCCTTCTCTTGATGAGCGGTAACGTTTATCCCAACCCTGGCCCCATCTTTCCTTGCTCTGTATGCGCTGGGAATGTGACCTGGCGGGGCAAGTCAATGCAATGCTGCGCTTGCTCCAAATGGATCCATCGAAAGTGCTCACAACTTTCTTTATCCAAATTCAGAGCTCTTGGCAGCTCTCACTCTTGAAGCTTCCCTCCTGCCGTAACACTGTAACTTCTTCCTCGGACTCCTCCGACATGTATACCTCCATTGTGCAATCTGGCCCCGCCTCTTCTAATGCTGCACTCTCGCCCCACCCTCGTCTCCAAACCTCTTATCCCCCATCTGCCCAATATATATCTTCTTCCTCTGCCCCCCACCACCGTCCCTTGCTCCTGGCTTTCCTTCTGCGCCTCCTGCCTCCTCCCCCCTGACTCTCTCAGGGTTTTCCAATGGATTGTTGGAGGTCTTCGAGCCAGGAGCACTGAACTATTCCACTTTTTCTCGTCCCATCCTGTCGATCTTATCTGCATTAAGGAATCCAATCTTAACTCATCTTCCTCTTTCCGGATTCCTGGATTTTCTGCTCTGCGTTGTGATCGTACCTACTCCCGGTCTGGCATTCTCTCTCATGATACCACGCACGCCAACGGTGGCTTCCTCATTTTCGTATCATCAAACGCTGTTGACAAACAATTTTTGCCTAAATACTCAACAGATGATCCAACTTCTGCATTGTGCAGTTTTAACTTTGCTGCAACATCTTTTAAACCTAGAGCTGTTTTGGACCCCAACGCTCCTTACAATTTTACTTTTGCAGATAGATCCTTTCTGAATCTTACTCCTGCTTTATCTATGTGTCACGAATAAGGAAATTTGCCTTGTAAGGGCAGTTTTCATATATGTGTAAAGTGCTGTATTATTTGTTCACTCGGTAACTGATTGAAAAAAAAGACCTTTTTTCCTTGCAATTGGATTTGCTGTAAGTACGTCTTTATTACGTCACAATCGTTTAAGACATAATAAAATTCCAGATTGATCTAGTGATTCTAGCTTCTTCGAAAAATTTCGATAACCGATTGCTTAACTAATAGGGCTTTTTTTCTTTTTTCACGTGATTCGTTCTAGCGTTTTCTGGATTGTTTTTTTTTCGATTTATATATAAGGCGACGGAATTTTTTTTGAGTAGTATAGAGAAGCTTTGTAATGGGGAGAGAGAGAGAGAGAGATTGATTGACGGAGTAAAATAGGGCCATTGTTTTTTTTTTGATAATTTATTGTGGATTCTGTGGACGTGGCGAGTATTAAGCAGTTATAGGTGAAATTAGTTTTGGCAGTTGCCTGATTGTGTGGTATAGTGATTAGTTCTGAGATTGTTGAGCGAAGAAGCTTGAAGTCGTGAAGTATTATTTCTGTGAATACAATATTCTATTATTAAAGTGGTTTAAGGTGTTTTTTTAGTGGAAGCCAGTCTTTTTCCAAGTTTTATTATGTTGCAGTCAAACCTAATTATCCGAGCGATTATCATACGTCGCCTTAATTTTAAAAGAAATTTAAGATTGAGATAGAACCGAAAGTTCTATATTATTATATTAAAAAGCGACACTATGTCTACCACATTTCAATCGTGAAAATCTCCTATGTCAACAACCTGCGCAGCTCCTATCATTTGGATCGCTTGTCCTCAGCCTAAATGTGCAACTGCTCCTATTTCTCTGCTCCCTCATCTATACCGGCTACCTTCGTTTCAACTTTGGATCCTTCACCCGACTTCTTTTACAACAACCAATTTACCGAGTAGGATTTTCAAGTGCTAACTATCTAGCTCCTACAACTTTGATACACTCTCAGTTGTCTCATAACAATATTTACAATATTCAAGGTAATGCATTTTATGACGGCACGTTCCTTCCAAAGCCAGAATTTCCCAGATTCGGAGATCCACTGCAATTTAAAATGTTCATCGCATGATGAGACTAGATTAAAAAACCAACAAGCTTTGTTTTGCTTGCTTATTCAGCATTGTGAACCTCACATTCGAGAGGACATTGAACCACTGGCGGATAAACGAGAAAACTATTGTTCACAGGCACAAGAAAGGCATGCCAAAAAACACAATTGATCATTAATTTCTACTCTCAACTCCTCGAAAAAACATCAGCAACTGTTGAAAATACACAACATCATGGCAAACTAACTCAATTGACATCTAAAGTACACTAGTCTACAAGCTACTTTTCGATCCAAGACTTAGATGGGTGCAATTAAAAGTAAAGGAAGTAAAATTAGCATAGCCTCTCTGCTTCTACTGATATCTCCTCAGCACACATTTGTTGTTACGTAAGAATATAAATTCATCAAAATATGCGGTATTGCGGTACGAAAAAGTTCGGTACTGAACTATTACGTACGGTAGTTTAGTAAAATACGAAAATCCGGTAGAATAAATTTTTGGAAGAACGGAGTACGGAAAACCATTCTGTACCGAACCTACTATCCTGGATAGAAGTGTCTAGCCGCCATAATGAGTGGGCACAAAGGAACTTTAACAACAAACCACAAACAGAAAGTCACCAACAATATCGTCAAGTTATATATGGCCCCCTCCCATAACTTGACGAGACTATCCTTGGACGCGTTTTGCCCTTTTGGACTCATCAGCAGGGTTTGTCCCGTCATCACCAAAAAACAAAATCCCATATTAGCAGTAATATGAAAAATGTGGTATCTTTCTATTACAAATTCCTTCGCACACATCAGGCGCTCGGCGCATGCTATCACTTTGGTACGAGGATCCCATTGCTTTGTCTTGGCATGAGCACAGCTATGGAAAAGGAGATATTAACTCAAAGTGAAGCACTCACAGTTAAGTTATTCCATTTGCAGGGCCGTATCATTAACGTTAAGGTTAAAATTATTGGATCACATGGCTACATCGGCTTTACCCAATTGATATTTGCGAACACGGTTTAAAATGTTAATGCTGTTTTGACACAGCCTACTCTCGTTGCAAAATCAAATCGATTAAAAAAACATTATAGAAGTTGCGCATAGACCCAATTTTTTTGTCCCAAAGTTTATGGAGCGCCTTGTTGCGACCTGCTTGATCCTGTTTCCAACATATGCGCACCATACTTGGAAACTCGACTTGCTCACAATTGAAACAGTCAACAATTTCACAAACGTTTATCTGTTCATTTGATGAAGTGCATGGAAGCATGATTTGAAATTGTGAGTGGGAGGACACCAAAGTGATTGATGGCTACAAATATGGGTAGTTGTGAGAACAGTAATGAAATGTTAATATTTTAAACGTAGCCAACTTTTTTTCTAAAAATTAAAGTACCGTGTTTTAATGGAAATTGAGCAAAATAAGATCAGGGATGGTAGCGCATGGTTTCATAAGTTTTCACCGTTCAGTATGTTGTCTAAATTTGTTAATCTTTATATTTTAAGTGGCATGCAAATTTTTCGAGAAAATTCAAAAAATTATGTTATTTGTTTAGAAAAGTGTAGAAGAAAAATGGATGAGAAATTTGGTTTTAAAATGAAAAGATAAGAAACAAAAATTTCCTGAAGGGAAGAAAATGGAGAAGTTATTTGTGGAAGCAGTGAGTTCAGTTTAGTTTGTTAATCTTACAAAGAGATAAAGTTCAACATCGTTCTGCATTACATATGAAACGTATCAGTTTCGAAAGAAGTCACTAGGTGAGGAGACAGCAAAAGTGAAACAAATAAATACTTCACTGATTTTGTAAGCGACCTTTAAAAACTTTATGCTCTATTTGCTACAGTTATTTGGAATGGCTAGCTGGGAAACTCCAATTCAACCTGCAATGATTGGATGGGAATGTGATGCTCCAAAGATACGGGGAAGAAGACAGAGGCACTTCTATTTAACTGCCATACATTGTGGTATAGTGTACTACTTGCTTTAATTGTACCCACTACTACTAAAACCATCGTAGTTTTACCTTACTATGTTTATATCAGTCTTTTGCATATTGTGAAAATTTATCAATTTGCAGTAAAATGGAGTCGGATGAAAACATCTAAAATATAGGAGTTGGACTGGACGCAAACTCAAAAAATGTGACTCCGCTCATCTCCGGTTGCTTAAGTGTAGAAAGAAATTGCTGCAACAAGCCATGCTGGTAATCGAGTACGAGATTTTTGAAAAACGTATATTAAATGGGCCAAATCAATGGAAATCCAAAGCGTTATGTCCAGGAATCAAATAGCTTAATGTTTCGTCAATTAATTTTCCCAGAACGTGACATTTTGTCCAAGACAAATCTTTTTTTACAAGAATAATAGAGTAGCAAGCTTATAAGCTACAATTACATTGGTCTTTTGCAGCCAATAAACAAAACAATTAGTTGGTAACTAGGATGTAGCTGGGCATTTTACTTTTCAAGAAGAAATAGAGTTGATATTCTGTCCAGGATTTGCAATAAAATATTGGTTGGTATTTCATAACGATTTTCTTTGTAAAGTCATTTTGGTGAGGCGCTAGAAGCTCGAGAGTGCTAAAAGTGCGGTGCTCTGAGGAACTTCCTAATTTGTCCGCACCTAAGCACCTTTATTCGTACCGCTTTCTTGTATCAAATTGTCTACAAATTGGTCCAGTTTCTAAATTCAAACAATATCGTATAAATTTAAACACAATGAAGTGTAATTTTCATGAATATTTTTGTTACATATACTGATAAAAAAAAGTAAGATGCAAATATTTATTAAAACATAAAAAACTTTTAGTTATACCGGTTGTAAAAATACAACACACCATCCAATAGCGAAAATATTGAAAGCACATGCAAGTAGAAAGTATCTTCAGATCTCACTTCTTTATCGATCAATGTTGTTGCAATCTGATCCGTTTAAAACTATAGGCTTAAACTATAGGTGTTTGCAAAAATAATTAACAACGTTTTAGTGTGAAGTGCCAAAGCAGTTCATTCGTTACTAGCAATCAAACATTTCGTTACCAGTGTTTGAAAATACAACAAATGAAATAAGTAGCATGAAGATAAGGTGGCAGTGCATCTCACATACAACACGATTATTTACATAAAGTAATAATTTGCTTATTCTATTGAATAGATTCTTTGAGAAATGTGAAAATATATACTAAAGCGAAAAGTAAAACCATTTTGTAAACGTTACACAAGAAAAAATAAAAATAAAAGCAATTGGCTATTCAAAAAATTCTTTGAAGGTTAGTAAAACGTTGGATAACACAGCAAGCAAAAGCTGTTGTTTTTGACATTTTAATTTGAGTGGTTGATTGAGACTTGACCAAATCTTTTGTCCTTAAATAGGCTATACAAGTGGTCGATGTATTTCTGCTTCACACTATCCAGAAGCACATCGGCGTTGCCAGTCGTACGTTCTCTACTAATTTTGCTCGTGATGTTGCTGGTGATGTTGCAGGAAGAGACAAATATGTCTCAGTGTCTCTGTGGCGTATAAGATAATTTTGAGAAGCAGGTTCGCGTCGGACAATAAACACACGGTTGTCACTCGTTGGTACGTTGTTTGGATAATCGTCTCTAATTAAACGCAATTTGTTCCCCACTGGTTGCATGAAAAACCACTGACCGTCGGTTGCTTTGATGCCAAACATTTGATATGCTGTTGCTCCCAACACAAATCTCGTCCAGACTGAAGCTCTGTCATCAACATTACGATCGAACGTCACTATACTGGAGTTGAGCATTCCTCTGTACCACAGATGTAGCATTTGTCTACACTCATATATGGTTACATTTTCTTCACGCCATGAGCAAACACCAGTTGAAGTCCCTCCAGCTTGCCTACCGGGGCAAATTGTGCCAATCACTAAAATCAATAACTTTAAGATAAGAGCAGCTGTTGATGTCATTTTAAGCTTGTAGTTATTTATTGACTGATAACAAGTTTTATTTAGAGCTTCAAATTTTGAGAATTTGTTGTTCTTTTTCTGACTTTATGCTTGAATCTCAAGCTTATTTGTTTTACTAATTAGAATTTTAATTGTGAGTGGGATAGACAGAACGCCGTTATTTATACGAGAGAAGAACCAGTAAATTTCTATTGTTATTTTGGTTATTTTTTCATGACCTACAGTTGAAACGAATATAGTAAGTTAAAATTAATGAACAAAACTAAAATGCCCGGATTTTCAAAACTTTATTCAGTTATGGTTTCGTTTATTTAAAAAATAGAAACACTGTATTAATGTTTCTACAAGTATGATGTCATCATGAGAGATATGTCCGCAATTTTAATAACTGCAAAATAATCGATGATGTAATGCAACATGTTGTCTATTGGAGCTTATAAAACAGTTATTGATTTTCATTGGGCGATGATGTTGGTCTACTGTTATCAACTCATTGGAATCACTTGAAGTGGACTGGTGGTTGGTACCGGGTAACGCTACCGTAGCGAGTGACATTTCAGCAGACTCGCCTCTTACAAAATGGTCCCAATTTAATAACACCACATTTGTTTTAACATTAAAATGACTCTTTGTGAGTTTGTCACCGACTCTGATCATATCAGTGGTTGATTAACTACGTCTTAACTGACAAGCATAAAACTAAGAATACACAATAATTTAACCATCAAAACTTTGAATAGAAAAATTGGTTCATACAAACTATTAACCCGGTTGTTAATGTTAAAAAAAGCATCTGAAGCCGGAATTATTAGTACAATAAATGAAGTAAAGCAAAAAGAAATTGTAATGCTGGGCGTTGAAAACTATTCATCATTTTGTAATCAAAATTTCATGTTGCAATGCATTAGGGAAAATACCAATACCTTTTTAAACCGCTCTTGAATTTCAAACGTTATTAAAAGTGAATTAACTATGTTTCGATTAAATTAGTAGATCTTTGTAGGTGAGTTCGATGTGTAATGGTCAAAACATTAATTGGGTGGTGGTTAATATTGCTCACTAGCGAACGACTCAAAATTGAATCTCGGCTCTGATGGCATTTTAAAAACATCACCTTGACCCAGCCTGTAATAACACGGGTAGGTGCTCGTGTTAAAAAAAAGTGGTCACGAGAAAGGAATTGGCCTTACCCTCATCAACGCCCGGTATCCAGAAAAATGGGACCTTTAACTATCCCATTTAGGAGTTTTGAAATTGAGTGTAGCACTTTCTTCATCTTTGTAGAATAGGCAATGAAGCCGCAAAGCCAGTATGATCCTTCAAAAAGTAAATGGTTGAGTAGGAAATATTAGTTTGTTTTATTATGACATTGTAGGCGAGCAAAACAAAGTTTTATTTGATCTTTTTTAATTTTGTGATAAGCAACTTACACTACGTATGTCGGAAAAACTTGGCAAGCGCTACAATATTTTTTTTATCAGTTAAATCACTCCAATCCTCAAGACTACTCGGTCTAAAATTGAGTAGTGTTGCAAATATGTTGCAAATAATCACGCAAAAGAACCTGGGTAATCTCGCTATACAAATTTTTTCCTTGAATAGTTACTAGATATGTCATAAATATGAAAATCTTTGAAAAGTTAAGCGCTTGCAGATTTTTTCCTTGCAGTAAGTCTAAAGAGACAATACATGCTAAATTAAGTCCGATAAATTAACGGTTAGGAGCTGTACAAACCAATTGTTTAATTTGATTTAAATAAATCATATTTTTGACGACGCTAGGAAACGCAACTTGATGTAAATAAAAGGCAAAAAAGGTGCTCGTTTTAGAAATCTTCTTTTAAGACGCGTGGCAAGATTGGTATATTTTTATACCAAATAAGACAATTTGTTATGTTTTCTAAGGTTAGTTGAGTGGTTTTATCCGTTTAATATATTTGTTAGATTGTTGGTATATTTTTAGTGCTCGCAATATCATTTATTATTTTGGTATGTATAACTCGAAAAACGTAAGAATGAGTTCATTTTAGTTAAAAACATTTCTCAACTCTTTAAAAACTCAATATTTTTGCACATTTGACTTTCCATTTTTATACCAGATTGCTGAATTCCTCGGTAAGGATTTCGGAGCGACTCGGTGTTTCTTTTGTTTATCCTATTGTTTCATATTGTTGCCAATTACGATTATTCAACATTGCGTTTTAATTCAGCTATTTGCAACACTTGTGTATTAGGTTGAACCGTAAGACTTATGCAAATCTTTCAATGCTTTTTCATTTATGTAGTGTTGGTATTCGATGATTTTATGTGGCTACTAGTTTCAACCAATGTCAATGATTTGCTTGTCCCTGTCTTGCCATCAATCCTCGTCAAGTACAAGGGGGTACAAATCGCTTATTACTTTAATTATCTTTGCTCTAGTGTGACCAGCAATCTATCTTTCAATTTAGACATCAGCAAAGTGAATTGCCAAAGCTTGTGCCATCACATTCAAGTTAAACAATAGGGCAGAAAGAGTAGGATAACGATTAGCTTACATTGCTAATCAACAAAGCTAATGAGTGGACTTAGCTTTTTGCTGAAAGGCAGTACTTCCTGGACAACATGTGTCACACTACAGAACCACTTGAAAAGATTTTTGTCCGTGCGGCTTGCTTTGCTTCATTTGTGGCAAGATCAAAATATCAACGCCATTTTTCTTGAAATTTCAGTAAACTCACTTAGCCTGCTTTGCCAACGTCGACCGCATTGTCATAGTCATGTAACTGTGTAAGCACCCAAAAGGACAGCAAGATACCCGTAGATCTCCTTTATGGTCGGTCGGCCAAAAGACACTGCAATTTAGGCTGCCATTCCAATATTACTTTTCAATGACATACGAGTGACATACTCATACGAAAATGCAAATTGAAATATAAAGACTTCCACGAAGATAACTGAGAGATGATTTCAGCACATTGCAATGAAAAATGGCATGTTGCAGAAATGGCTTCAAGTGAGCTATAAGAATAGAATTGTGCATTTCGAACAAACAAAGAACATGAAAGAAACTAAGACTACAGTACAAAATGGCCAAGCAGCAGTTGTACAGCGTTTACACATGTTGTGGCACGGACTACCACACCAGAACCGAGTTTCTGACTTATAATACAATTATATAGGCTGTTCCCAGCAAAAACAAACATTTTGTTAAGCACACTCTATTATCTTTCAATCGAGACAGTAGAATGCCAACGGAGTGGCTTAGCTTCATATTTAGTCACCTTTAATATTTCGCAGATACATTGCCTACTATTTAATGGGATTGTCTCTATCCACTCTCGCAAAATTACTTAAATTAAGGTTTTTATGTAAAATGTATTTACTAAAAAACAGTGCTTTTTGGGGCAATGATCATAGGTCAAACGTGTGCGATTTTATGCACATCAATAACATTGTTACTTTTGAACAGGTTTTGTAGTAATGTAATATTTTGCTTGTGCCTGTGAAAAGAAAAGTTAAAAAATCGCCAACATATTGCTTGAACTATTATTTTAGCAATTCTACATATTTTTACAAATGCTAAATGATCTAATTGAGTTTTAGTTCAATGAAGCAATTCTGCTCACGGTACTGATTGTTATTTTAGTTTTTAAGAAAATTTTGCTGTCCAATTGGTATAATGGTTTGAAAAAAATTCGTTTTTTTCCATTGAGGCCAATGAATTATCGCTACATGTTCAAAAATTAAACAAAATTCTTTTTTGAGATATTTTTATTTCGTTTGTTTTGTAGTAAAAGGAAATACTTAAGTTTTTTCTCTCTTGAGAAGTACTTTTTGAAATGATCGGGTTTGAACTTATGATGTATTTAAAGAATAAGCAGAATCCTTTGAATTTAGCCGCGAAAGTGTTATTTGTGCAAATGAGCACTCCGCAGGAAAAAGCCCTGTACGTTTCCTGGTGCATTGAGAGAAATTGGACGTCCGAGCCAAACGAGACTTTAGACGCAAATAAGGAAGGGAAACACCTGCAATCTGTGCCATTTATATGTGGCATAAAAGCTAGAGGGGTGCTACAAAGAAAAGAAGCTGGCCGATCTCAAATATCAAAAGAAGAAATTCAATCCATACGTGTGGCATGTGCCAGAAGCGCCAAAACGTCCATTTTGCGAGCTTTTACGCCGTTACAGATACCACGCTCCACTATTCACGATGTTTTGCAAAAAAGTTTGCAACTTTAGGCAAAACTACAGCGGGACACCCCTAAAATAAGTGTGTGGTGTGGAATCATGCATGATAAAATTATAGGACCATTTTGGTTTGTTGAAAAATCAATCACGGCTCAAATTTATTTTGACATTTTAACAGAATATATGGCACCACAGCTGAACAGAGGCGGTAAAAAAAACCAAGACATCTACTTGAGTAAAAGTTTTATTACTTTTTGAGTTCAAGTATAAAGTGAAGAAATTCAATCCATACGTGCGGCAGATCCCAGCAGCTCTAAAACGTACATATGCCGAGCTTCTACCCAGTTACAGATACCACGCTCCACTATTAACTAATTTTACATAAAAGTTTGCAACTTTGAGCATATGAAATGAAGTTGCTAGAGGCCCTTTAGCCAAAAATGAGCCCCCGTCTAAAACAATGTAGGTTGAGCATGCAAAACAAACTAGATTTCTATCTGGTGTTTTTAAAACTTGATTGCTTCAGCAATAAGTCAACGTTTTACGTCCTTGAAATGCTAAACATAAACAACTGAAGAAAATGATGCTAGGGACCCTCACAAAACTCGGAAACTACTGCGAAACATCTCTATAATAAGTGTGTGGTGTGGAATTATGCATGATAATATTATAGGACCATTTTGCTCCGCCAAAGATCAATCACGGCTCAAATTTATTTCCATATTTTAACAAAATATATGGCACCACAGCTGACAGAGGTGATCAAAAAAGCCTCCAAAATGTCTACTTGAATAAAAGTTCTGTTACTTTCTAGAAAAAATACCGTGCAAAAGTAGAAATTAGTTTTCTTTTTTAAAGAAGTTTTGTTCTGTATCTTTCTAAACCTGTGGTTCTCAATATGGGGTGTTCGTACCACTGACGATGTGGAGAAAAAATTATTTTAAAGACGCAAACTTCTCTGCAAATTTGTTGCTTAACTTGCATCACCAACGAAGTTAAAAGCTTACGATGGCGCAGGCAATGGAGTCTCTATAAAAAAAGAGCTGGCTCCCAGAGACACTATTTTAGAAGAATTTTGAAAGAAATTATCTTATTTAAGCTGATGACTTTTTTCATTAGAAAAAACTGTGTTAAGTTATGTTACTTATTCTAAGTTAGTGGTTACTATTTTTTACTGATGTATTTGACCATATTTGTTGTCTGTGGTTACATACTTTGGATACAACTTTCGCTATGCAATTAAAAGTCGTTAAAACGTGAGCGATTTGATGACATTAGTGTTGTTTTTCTTCCCAACAACAACACTTAGATCTTTATATATGTATGGCTTAGCGTAATAAACTAGAGCCAAATGATGTAGTGAGCTAAAAGCTTCTGAGTGCATTGGAGCAAATTTTTGTATATTAAATTGCATTTTTTGTCATGAAGTATTTTGATTATTTTTGAGAACTAGCAGAATTTTGATAAGAATTAGTAATATCAAGCATTATAAGCAAGTCCTAAAGATATTAGCTGAAGTTGAGCTTATGCAATAACATTTTTCACAGGGCACAAGGGAGTTCAGCCCAAACAAAACTTTTATAAATTTGATGAGAGAGTAATTCCCCGTTTGATCTTCTAACTATATACTTCCATGACAAAAGCAGCAGATTACACACCTCAGATTCAGAGCAATTTCTCGTGATTATATGGTGAATAACAATATCAATTGATGGAATAGAAAGGAAACCGACCAATCTGCCTTAAAGGTGCTGTACAATCTATTATTACTGCCAAATTTGGAATGAAGGACTCGACCCAATCAAATATTACCTATTTCAATTAGGTTTTGTATAACTTTGCTTGGTTTATTCATGTTACACTGCGTTGATAAGACCAATCATTATACTGTGCAAGCATGTAGTGAAATACCTGCTTGCCTAATTTAGAAGCGTGCAAACTCTTGCACATGTTGACAATACTCGTTTATTTTACTCGATACAATAAAACTGCGAGCTAAAGGGGACAACAAAATGCCTCTTTAAGATAAAATTTTTTAAGAGATCAATTAGAACTTTGGTTTGGAGATTAGTTTTTCAAAAGAGACCATTTTGCACTGTTATTGTGAATATTTTGAAAAGCCCTTATTGAAATTGTTGCTGTTTGCCTCTACCTAATTGAAGGCTATTTTGTGATCTGTTCTTGAAGAGATTATTTTTATAAAATGAAACAATGTGGCTTTTATTTTCAAGAGGTACACATTACTAAATTCATATTCAAAAATTTTGCTAATGACAATCTAAGGTATAAAAATAATGGTCTATTTACACTCGTTTGGTGCCTTAAGAGGACCACATATTTGAATGCCGCATTCTGGCTCGCTTAATTATCGAAGTTAGCCCACCATTGCTAAGCGTGGTATTTGACCAAAAAATCTCTTTAATTGACTTTAAACATAGACTCATGAAAACTGATAAGCTTACATGAAGCCAACACACACCATAAATAAAATGTAATAAAAATTGATTGTAAACTCAATTGCAGTTTCTGATCTAGAGCGCAACGGCCTAGAACAAACTAAATTCAAGACTCAGCTGCATTAGCAAATGCAAAAAGTAATTAAACTATCAAAACACAAAAATAGGCACCATTCAGTTTTTAACGATCGCAGTAATCAAGCGGCGTCGAGATATCAAGGTGGACAAGTTCCGCCCATTCCTAAAAACCAGCTTGGATTCCAGATTAGGACACTCTTTACCCATCAAAAGAAACGGCAAAAATTTAAATAGGCTACAGAGCACATTACAGCAAACGTATTGCAAAACACGATTATGTATCGTACTCATTTTGTCTGAATCGTATAGAGGATTAATGTAACCGATATGAATGCTAAAGAAAAAGAGAAGTGGAGATGAACTACGATTCAGCTGTGCCAAAATTTTTTTCCTTAGGATATTTTAGTATAGGTTGAAGAAGTTGAATCTATTTCTGGATTATCGTCGGTATCCTCTACATGTTATTGTTCAGTGGATCATTTTTGTTCCTTGCAAGACGCCGCATTAGCACAGGAGTTAATTGAATAAGCCAAGATTTGAAGGATTTGCCAGTCATAACTCTTTATTGTAAAACCAAAAATTCGTTTATAATGCGTAGATTTTGTAGGAGGGCATAGAAAGAATCAAATTGAATGCAACGCTTCAGAAAATACTGCTTCTCAAGATGCAACAGACTGCTTATGGGCACACAGAAAGAGTTGGAGTGTTCTTCAGACCGTTTCATTTATCCGTTCACACTGAGCGTTACCATTTGACTGGTAAGGGGCGCTTGTAGTGTAGCTATATCTCTGTTGTTTAGATATCGTTTTAAGTATTTTAGAGATTAAAGATGAGCCTTTGTCTCTATGAATGCAATTGGAAAACCAAATAAGCAAAGTAGCTTAACAAAGCAGTTGATCACAGTTGGAGAAGACATCTAATTGCATGAAAACCAAACAGATATCGGCCAAACTCATCAAAAGCGATTAAAATGTAACGGCTTTTCATTTTAACTGAGCACTTGGAATCTAAATTGTCCGTTTACATGGGATACGTTGATTTCATCAATGCCTCTGACGGTGTATTGTAAAAACAAAGCCTAACTTCATCACATTGGCCACAATTTGAGCAAACCATTTTAACATCTTTGATTAATTATAAGAAAGATTTTGACACCAGATGACAGTATAATCGCAAAACGCCGACATAAAATAGCTGTTTGTGAATCTTCACGATATCAGACTCCGAAATCCCCAAAAAGCATACAAATGAAAGCGCATCAGTGATGACGTTGAGTTTGAGTGGTCGGTGTTTTATTTATAGTCAAAATTGCCAAGATCAGCCAGCCATGATTGAATTTTTATTTTTTCATGTAGAAAGAAATCAAACATGAATGAAATTGTGACCATTGCTCATGTAAAATTGTGCCCAAAATCACTGGGTGCCTAATTTCAAGAAATCATTTCAACATTCACTACCATGAAAAAACATTTTATGAAATTCATTTTTTTGTGGTATTGTGCACACACTTCAAACATATACTTACGCAATGATTTGTTGTTTATTCCGTTTAAATCACAAGGTATACTTATCAATCCATTATCGGCTTTGGGAAATATTTCTCTAGAGTCCTGCCCCATGCAGAACGGGTTGTTTCTGTTTTTCGTTTTTGGTCAATAGGAAATTACACTCTGTCATAAGCGCCACTACTAGTTCTGCAAAATTGCTTGTTACCTTTAGCGCAAAAATGTTTTCTTAAGCTTTTTGCTACACCACACCTTAAGCCCAGCACCATTCAAGAAGTCACAGAGCTCTCTTATTTTGGAAAAAAAGGAACGGGCCATTTCTTCAATCTTCATCGAGTGCAATGCATTACTGTGCGATATGTCGAAGAGATGATTCAACCACTTCCGAAAGTCCACCCGTTACCTTGTGGTAACTTTTTCACCAGGTTAATCACATGGTTTTGATAGCGTGTGAAAACTCGTGCTTGACTTCAAACAGGCAAGTACAAAGATATTGTTTCCTTATCACTACTTTTTAAATCGAGTTCTTTTGTACAGAGAAATCAAACGAAATCTGAAGCACTTTTGCTCTAGATCAGGGCACTCCAAACTACGGCTCGCGGAGCCCTTTTCATAATTGCAAAACAAATGTACAGTGCAGTGTTTCTCAGAGTGAGCCACTTGACTTTATTCAAATTGATCAATCGACATTATAGGTGATAGCAAGTAAGATTATGACTTTTGTTTTTGGACATCACCACTTTTTCTGAAAACATAACTCAAGCTCCGACGTTACCGATTGTTACTTTATACATGTAGTAACATTAACTTAATCTTGGCCCACAAAGTTTTAAAAATTCAGCTGTGTGGCCCTCCGTTGAAAAAGTTTAAAACCCCTGCTCCAGATGATAAATTTGTAATGCTGAAATGATTTCAAGTGCACCTAACAGCCAAACTTTTCTCTGGACTGCCTCTCAGATATTGTACAAGTGCAACGCTCACTGAACTACGGTAATATTTCATAAGTTACTGTAAGTTTGTTACACAGGCAAACAAATACGCAGCCAGAAATACAAGTAGTTGTAACCAACGCCCAAAAATAATGTCGGTTAAACAAATAGGTTAAAGAACGTTAAGTCAAGTTTCTGTCCAAGATCATATTTTTCACCGCCCCTTGATCTAGAAAAGTTTTTCCACAAAATTATTTGATTTTTTCGGAAAACGAGAGGTTTACTCTAGCAAGTCTTCGATCTAGCCGCTAGAGTTTTTGCTAAATTTTGACTTTCGTGCACAAGTACTAATTGTCGATAGATATATATAAGAATTTGGCAAAAGGGTTTTTATCAACAGAAAAAGAAACCACCCCGTACATAGATATCAAAAAATGGTTAGAATTTTGCCTATCAATGATGGCTTTGGCAAAATAAATTGACTCTGTCTCAGCTTTTCCCGTTCTTATTTTTTTTTTTTCTTTTTGGATGCACCAGAAGCACATTTGCTGTTCATACGAAGCATTACCGGTAACCAATGAAAAAAGTTATTACTAATATACTCGTAAGCTAAGGCATATTACTGTATAAATGTTTTCGCAAAAGCCTAGGAAGTAACTGCGGCGAAGTTTGTTAAGTTATGTTTGCCAAAAAGTATGTATTTTATATTTTTATGTATAACACTTGTATGAATCGTTAAATGAAAGAACTTAAGTGGGCAGGGTCTTTAGCATGATAAATCAATAAGGCGAGCGCTGGGCATTTGTTCAGTTTGCCCATACCTAAAGTCACTACTATAAGGTAATACACAAAAAACACCATACCATCTATACTCCCGCGATACATCATTTTATAGTAATATAACACACTGAATCATTCGGAGCTCACTTGGCTGTACCGTATACCTGAATGAATAGCACTGCTTTAGAGCGTGTACGTATTCTGCTATGTTTTCTCTGGGTTTGTGTCATCGATGCGAGAGCATGTGCTTAGAGAAAACTACATTTTTCATGTCATGATATGTTTTGCGTAACGAGGTTCTGGCTTTAGAAATAAATTAAGCTCTAACTCTATTTTGTTTAGAAGGGCATCACTGCTCTCTTTATCCTCTACCTCTGGCCAAAAAGCAGTTGCCAGTTGCTCCTCCGTTTCGGCCTTTTTGGAAAAATTGTTCAATTATTTTCAAATTATGCACATTATACGTGTGGGAGCAAAGCTGTTTATCTTTGTTGTTAAAGAAAGAAAATAAAATGTTAAATAAAGTTGATGTAGTATCTCAAGTGGTTCCTTTGAATATTGAGCCGAAGGTACACCGATTTTGCCCATCAAAATTAACGTGACGCCTCTTTAGAATATTAAAATCATGGAGTGAATGTGTATTACTCATATTTTTGGTTGTCCTTATAGTTGAGGTGTGCCGCCGAAATCACTGAGGTCTATAAGCGCTGCCGTGAAAGAAAAAGAATCGTTGTATTGATATCATGGCATAATCTAATAAACCTTGATTTTTTATTTATTTCCGCAGCATAACTCTGAAAACATTGCATACACCAACGCACGCTTTTCTGTGAATAGAAATTGCTCTTCCTAGCCGATTAGTAGTAGGAGACTGTCTATTTCCTTGTGCTCAGGCTAATTGTTTCATTGTTTAAGTCACTATGCTTAAGATAGTAAAGACCAACTTGATTTGCCTTTAGTCAACAAAATATTAGATTTAAGTAGCTGTATTAATGCATCAGGAAAATTAGTAATTGGATCTAACTCTAGATCATATAACTTCTAGTAGGCAAAAACATTGCGTCGTCATTTGGATAAATGAAAGTAGGATTCGAACACACATTTGCACCAATTTTCGAGCAATAGTCATGTCTTATAAGTGTAGAGCATGATTTTATCAGAGCAAGTGGACCATGGCTGATGTGACTAAATTCAACTATTTAAATTAACGGGGTGTTATCATTCACCTTGATTAGCATGTAGACTTTATAACATCTTTGCTATTATGATAGTGATTCTAGTGTTTCATATCTATTTTAGCATTTTAAAGTGCTCTTGAAGAAATTAATACATCTGATTCAATAGCTCTTAACAAAATCCCAAATCGCCGTTTAGATCCAGAGTTGAATGAATGCCCAAATGCTGATAAAGCGCGAAATACAATTAAATCTTTAAAAAACGAAAACACTTCTGGAGAAGACACAATTTCCCGTGAAATACACAAATACTCTTGCCGGAATTTAATTCTTGAGCCTTCCGAGGTCTTCTCCAAATGCAGGAGGCAGAACACTACACTTAAGCAATGGAAATATTTCACTATAGTAAACATCAAAGAAAAAAAGGTGATTATTCCAAGTGCGGCAACAGCCGCGCTATTTTTCTTTTGAATGTGACCAGCAAAAACTTGCTCGTATTGTGGTTTGTCGATTCATTCAACATGTGGCTAAATAAGTTTCTTTTAAGTTAAAAAGTGGCTTATGTTCTGAACGTAGTAAAATAGACATGACACTTATTGCGCGCTATCTGATCGAAAAAGCCAAGAAACATCAGAAAAACATCATTTTGCTTTCTGTTGCCTATGAAAGGCTTTTGACGCAGAAAGTTGTGAGACGCTCCAAACCTTTCTTCACAAATTTAGATGCCCCATAATTTCTCGTCATACTTCTGCAACTGCATTAAGGCATGACGACCAAAGTACTCATCAGCGGGGAAACTTCCTAACCATTTGAAATCACGGTTGATGTAAAACAAAGCTAAGCGTAAGCACCAATTCTTTACATTTACTTGGTTGGAATTGGTCTGTTTTTTACAAGTACGCTAAAATTTGATGCAGAACCACCCATTTTTTGCCGCCACGATGGAAATGTTGTTATTCTCCGTTAAACTTCTGCTCTTTCCAAGACTTCACAACAAACATTTTTGTCCTCCAAATAAGCAAATGACACTGCAGCTGAGTCACTCACTACAGCTGGACTTCAATCAATAGTTGTATCGCTAAACTCGACCCATGAAAGGATGAGGCTGAATATCAACGCACTCAAAGCAGTAATTTTACAAACTGCGTTTTAACACAGCAATGCTGCAATGCTCATATCAATAGCAAATGACACTGCACTGGAAAACGTCAGTTTTTTTAAATATCATTGACGTATTATATCCAATAATGCATCGCTCAATGTAAAGATCGCCCACCGCATTAAAAAAGTATCCTTGGAGTTAGATCGTCTTTGCATGAGTATGTTTTCAAACCGCAACCTTTGTATCACGACCAAAATAGCTGTTTACCATGTAGTGTGCTTCCACTAACTCTCATATGGCTGTGAAGCAAGAACGCCTGATAGAAAACACCTCAAAAGGTTAGAAGCAATCCACATCAGATGGCCTTTGCGTTTTCCTGGATTTACTTGAATAGACAAGATTCCTCACGAAGAGATCCTGAGTCGTACAGGATCAGCAAGTACCTAACCTCTTCTCTTTCAGCGAATTCTTTGTTGGACCGGGCATGTTGTTCAAACGAGTACATATCGACAGCCCTAAATGGTGTTTTATCGTGAATTGGCAGAGAGTGCCCACCCTTGTGGTAAACTTGGAAAGCGCTTGAAGTATTTCAAAAAAAAATTATCACAGAGAGCAACACCTCTTTAACAGATTTTAGAATCCTCGTTGTCGATCTTGCGACGTGAAGGTGGGTCATAAATGAGGAAATTCAACACTTTGAATAGGAGCGCACGAGAGCTGGCCAAGCGCAGCGTGCTAAAAGTGATAAGAAATCCTGGAATCTTCTACTACTGCATTAGCATCCCCGTTTCAACATTGCCCTTGGACGCAATAATTACGCATTCGCCTTACTCTTAAATCAGAACTCAAAACACAAGAACAGATCCCTAGTAAAGCTACGTCATCATCGACTTAATGAACAACCCGCAAGCTAAGTAAAGAAGTTTCTAACATACTGAGGATTAAAAAACCTAGAGGTAAATCCAATCTTTATTTTTTTTTATAAAGTAACATATAACACGCATTAATTATAGTCACTTATTAAGATGAAGGCATATCGCTAGACAGGACGATTCAATAACCGCTATTAGGTTAGACTATAGCAAACTGTACCGTTATTGACATAGAATATTAGGATGACTGCATAATTTGGAATATTTTCTTGTACACAAGGCATTGCAGAAATTGAAAGGAGAAGTGGCATTTTTTTGGTGTAAATTAGAAAATAGAGCAAGCAACATGAAAAACCTCTTACATTGCCATTTTGCTTGGCAAATACGCGGAGCTTTATCAGAAAAACAGCGCTATGGCAGAAATCTAACCATGAAGCGTGAAGACCGAAAATAAAGTAATTAGCATTGTCATGTTTTCAACTGACTAAACCCAGTTGAATTTAAATTTAATTTCCATAAAACAGTTGAAAATAGCATGCTGTTATTTGCTAGATTTTGCCATTAGTCAAAAATGAAAGATCAGAAATCGATGTGGGTGATGTTGATCTTTGAAACAAACCAATGCGTTCAAGCATAAATCATTCATTTTTCATATATTTAACTTTTAGAAAAAATTGTTTAGTGTTGCACTTTTTGTCAGTCAATTTAACTGTAACGATGAACACAATTCAACAAAAACAGAAGTGATTATTCATTAATAAAGACAACTTGTGCGGTTGTGCACAGTTAGCCTTCGTGCTTACCTTCGATGCATGAAGCATTCAAACCAATCCATTCCGACTTTTTGTAACACAGATATCCCTGATGATCCTTCGGTGAAAGTACATAACCTTCATTGCACTCAAACTTGCACAGCGACCCAAGTTTATTCCCTCTCGTGCAAGACATTTCTCCGTTTGCAATTTCATCCAATGCAGGACAAAAAAATGCTAAAATTGGAAAAAATAATAAAGAGTTTGTTGGCATGTAGATATTTATTGTTGCCCTAAGCTTTAAGCAGCTCATGTCTGGAGGATACAACAAAGATTGCCTACGCCTTACCTACCGCGTAACTTATTGTTATAACCTATTGTCGAAAAACAATCCTTAAGAGTTTTGTCTAATGACTCCTTTGCTAATGAAATAATTCATTTTTACCAGGAGCAGGCAGGTACTAGACTATACTATTTAAATCATATGTACGGTATAGACTATACCTCTGCATATTGTTTTTATATGTGTATGACTAAAACTAAGACAAAAGTACAAGCGCATGTCTACGAATAATTTATTGTTAGTTACTTTTGTACATTTTTATTCTACTGCTCACGGGAAAGTCTTCACGAGTAAGCATAAACAACCTATGTTGAAACCTGCCCCAAAAATGACAATACACCGACTACTACAATAGTACATTATACTTTAGGCAATCTACCAGTATTTAATAGACAAACTTGCTCTAAATTACTTGTCCAAAAGACGTAATAACCCATAAATAACATAACAAGCAAGCGAGGCCTCACAACCACTTGATTGCGAGATCAACGAATCAATTAGTGATGCACAATCTGCGACCGTGGGTCATAAGTTGTGTGGCAGTGCGCGTATACATCAAAATACAAGTCATTGCGGGGCTGGATTGATTATTGTCTACTTAAAAGTTTCAACGATGTTCGAAAGCAGTTGTTCTCAATCTGGAATTCGCGAACCTTTGGCGTCCGTGAGACATTTTCAAGTGATTGGCAATAATTTTTAGATTTAAGTTGTGCAGTGATTCTTAGAGTCTCTTCTACAAGTACATCTAAAAAAGAGACAAAGGACCCTTAACGCAAATTAATTTCCAAACAAAAAAGGAAAAAAAGCTGTTGGGGATCCTTCATTGTTTCAAACAAGCAAAAGAGATTCACCATTAAATATGGTTTGAGAACCACTGTTCCAAAGAAAGGTAAGAAAAATAGATTTACATTTTTACAACAATGGCAAAACACTGTATCTTGGACGAAATCTTTACTCAGAAGTAGAATAATTTATTTTTCAACAGTGGATTACCGAAAAAAAGATCTTGGCTTCTACATTAACAAAAATTACTCAGTTGAATAGAAGATCTTCGCTTCTGCAACACCTAATTTAAAAGAAAACAGCATATTATTACTGGCGGCTTTAAAAAATTAAAGCCTGCAATGCGACCTCACTGCACCAATCAACAGCCGCCTCAACGTGGTAGTGCGGTCCCAGGCCTTGTTTGGGTTGGGTCGAAATGACTGTTGGCCTTTCCGAGTTACCCCAGACACTCCCCCTTATTTTTTCACTATGCTGCCCCCTGAACGATCGCAGAAGGGCAGCTCACAGTTTCCTTAAAATCGGTCGCTTGTTTTCTCATTTTCTTTTCTCCTGCCCTTCTCTTGCTCTTCTTCGTCTCCTCATTCTCCTCCTTCTCTTGATGAGCGGTAACGTCTATCCCAACCCTGGCCCCATCTTTCCTTGCTCTGTATGCGCTGGAAATGTGACCTGGCGGGGCAAATCAATGCAATGCTGCGCTTGCTCCAAATGGACCCATCGAAAGTGCTCACAACTTTCTTTATCCAAATTCAGAGCTCTTGGCAGCTCTCACTCTTGAAGCTTCCCTCCTGCCGTAACACTGTAACTTCTTCCTCGGACTCCTCCGACATGTATACCTCCATTGTGCAATCTGGCCCCGCCTCTTCTAATGCTGCACTCTCGCCCCACCCTCGTCTCCAAACCTCTTATCCCCCATCTGCCCAATATATATCTTCTTCCTCTGCCCCCCACCACCGTCCCTTGCTCCTGGCTTTCCTTCTGCGCCTCCTGCCTCCTCCCCCCTGACTCTCTCAGGGTTTTCCAATGGATTGTTGGAGGTCTTCGAGCCAGGAGCACTGAACTATTCCACTTTTTCTCGTCCCATCCTGTCGATCTTATCTGCATTCAGGAATCCAATCTTAACTCATCTTCCTCTTTCCGGATTCCTGGATTTTCTGCTCTGCGTTGTGATCGTACCTACTCCCGGTCTGGCATTCTCTCTCATGATACCACGCACGCCAACGGTGGCTTCCTCATTTTCGTATCATCAAACGCTGTTGACAAACAATTTTTGCCTAAATACTCAACAGATGATCCAACTTCTGCATTGTGCAGTTTTAACTTTGCTGCAACATCTTTTAAACCTAGAGCTGTTTTGGACCCCAACGCTCCTTACAATTTTACTTTTGCAGATAGATCCTTTCTGAATCTTACTCCTGCTTTATCTATGTGTCACGAATAAGGAAATTTGCCTTGTAAGGGCAGTTTTCATATATGTGTAAAGTGCTGTATTATTTGTTCACTCGGTAACTGATTGAAAAAAAAGACCTTTTTTCCTTGCAATTGGATTTGCTGTAAGTACGTCTTTATTACGTCACAATCGTTTAAGACATAATAAAATTCCAGATTGATCTAGTGATTCTAGCTTCTTCGAAAAATTTCGATAACCGATTGCTTAACTAATAGGGCTTTTTTTCTTTTTTCACGTGATTCGTTCTAGCGTTTTCTGGATTGTTTTTTTTTTCGATTTATATATAAGGCGACGGAATTTTTTTTGAGTAGTATAGAGAAGCTTTGTAATGGGGAGAGAGAGAGAGAGAGATTGATTGACGGAGTAAAATAGGGCCATTGTTTTTTTTTTGATAATTTATTGTGGATTCTGTGGACGTGGCGAGTATTAAGCAGTTATAGGTGAAATTAGTTTTGGCGGTTGCCTGATTGTGTGGTATAGTGATTAGTTCTGAGATTGTTGAGCGAAGAAGCTTGAAGTCGTGAAGTATTATTTCTGTGAATACAATATTCTATTATTAAAGTGGTTTAAGGTGTTTTTTTAGTGGAAGCCAGTCTTTTTCCAAGTTTTATTATGTTGCAGTCAAACCTAATTATCCGAGCGATTATCATACGTCGCCTTAATTTTAAAAGAAATTTAAGATTGAGATAGAACCGAAAGTTCTATATTATTATATTAAAAAGCGACACTATGTCTACCACATTTCAATCGTGAAAATCTCCTATGTCAACAACCTGCGCAGCTCCTATCATTTGGATCGCTTGTCCTCAGCCTAAATGTGCAACTGCTCCTATTTCTCTGCTCCCTCATCTATACCGGCTACCTTCGTTTCAACTTTGGATCCTTCACCCGACTTCTTTTACAACAACCAATTTACCGAGTAGGATTTTCAAGTGCTAACTATCTAGCTCCTACAACTTTGATACACCCTCAGTTGTCTCATAACAATATTTACAATATTCAAGGTAATGCATTTTATGACGGCACGTTCCTTCCAAAGCCAGAATTTCCCAGATTCGGAGATCCACTGCAATTTAAAATGTTCATCGCATGATGAGACTAGATTAAAAAACCAACAAGCTTTGTTTTGCTTGCTTATTCAGCATTGTGAACCTCACATTCGAGAGGACATTGAACCACTGGCGGATAAACGAGAAAACTATTGTTCACAGGCACAAGAAAGGCATGCCAAAAAACACAATTGATCATTAATTTCTACTCTCAACTCCTCGAAAAAACATCAGCAACTGTTGAAAATACACAACATCACGGCAAACTAACTCAATTGACATCTAAAGTACACTAGTCTACAAGCTACTTTTCGATCCAAGACTTAGATGGGTGCAAAAACTCCGTTGAAATTGGATCTCGCAAAGATTCGATTGCTAATTTTCAAGATTTGTTAACATTTGTATAAAAAGAATTCATAAAATTGAACTCCCTGTTTGGTTTGCGTTCGCTGCCACCTACGTCTAAAAATACAAAATAGATAAAGGCATCTTATTACACTGCTGAGGCCGCTCTTCATTTTCGAGAACAAAGTCTTTAACCAAAACAAGCCATGTGGGTATTGCAATAGCTTAAAGTAGGGCTTCTCAGGTTTTTTGCTTTGTGGACTCTTTTTTGCAAACCCCAATTATATGTGACATTACTTTTGTCACCCGACTCACTAACAATAATAATAATTATAATTAAAGTACGAATACAATTTATTCGTCAATGTAATTGCCATGAATAAGTAAATTGCTTAAAAAAATAGTTTTTGTATATGTATAGTCATTGTAATCTGTTGTTTTATTTTGCAGTGATCTTTTTTTTGTAAATCTGAATTGTTTGTAGCCCAAACTTGCTAAACTCTTTTAAAAAAAATACCTTTTATAAATAGATTTGTAACTCACATGCCTTTCTGACGTCACAATGGGTGTCTATGTGACTTAGTTTTCCAGCGTACTGTAGTTATTCTTGTTTCTTCTCGAAGAATTTTTCTTTTTTTTTAATACTACCGATTATGCAATTTATTAGAGGTGTTTTTCCTGTGTCACGTGATGTTCTAGCAATTTCTAGATTATTTTCTGTCGTATATATATAAGGCAGCGAGATTTTGTTCATTCAGAGATTCAGAGTGTAATTCAGAGATTGAGTAGTAGATCAGAGTGTAGACAGCAGGGATAGTAGAGTGTAGTAAAAAAGCGTTGTTCTGTAGTGATTTATGTGGCAGAAATCAAACGATTATTTTGGTGGTTTTAATTTTAGTTAGTCTCTGATATTTAATTATTGAAGTGCTTTAGTTCTGTGTTTTGGCAAGCGAAGGAATTCAAAGCTATAAAGTGGTTTGTAAATATATTGTTCTGTTCTTGATCGAGAAGTGCGTGGGTTAAAGTATCTCAGTGGAAAACGATCTTTTCCTAGCTATTAAGTTGCAACCAAACTCGTAATTATTCGATCGATGCTGCAAGTCGCTTTAATGTAAAAGTAAATTGAAATTGAAATAGAATCAAAACTTTATATTAAAACGCGACAGTGATGGATGGGCTTGCTTCACTTTACACAATTGATCAATTCTTGGGGCCATTTGTGTCAAACAAACCCATAGGTCTGACTCAACATTCAGCGTGGACCTATAGTTTGTCTTCATATTAGTAAGTGCTAAAAATGCTCTCTACCATATATAGTTAGTGGCAAACTATAATCAAATTTTGTTGCCATTTGGGAAAGCAGTGAGAATTCGTTTGCAACATTTACCCAGAAAGATGTCATAGCTTTTTAACCCTAATCAGCTCAACGTTGGTCTGCAGCGACCCAACAAATTTTCAAACGTTAAATTATACACGATATTGTTTTCAAAATAATTTGAAATTTCCTGACTTTTCCTACTTTTTATTATACTTTAATATGAACCCAAAATCATTATTGTACCTTCAGCATATTTTGAATAAGGAAGCATTTTTTGTCATGCACTCATAAATTTTTGCCAAGAAGCCGCAATGATGCAAGTTAATCCGATTACGTGTGACGTCGCGTTGTTTGTTTTGCTGCCAGTTCTCTGTTTTGAAGGTGTGCGTCTGTTCCTTACGTAGTGGGGAGACCGAAATCAGATCGTAGAAGGTAAACAAACTCGAATTACTAACTTCTTGATTCTTTCGTTGAGTTCATTAAAGTGTGCAAACAAAATAATGTTTACATCAAAGACGATGTTTTGAACAAATGCAATCTTCCAACAACGATTTTTCACTTTTCATAAACTTTTTCAAAACTTCCATTTTTTTAGCAGAGTTCGCTTAATGAAAGTGGTTCTGTAACATTGATTTCAGAATAAAAATCTTTTAATAAAAAGGAGCAAAAATGCTTTGAGATACAAACTGGAAGTGTTATGAAGTTATGTGCAATAAGCCTTACTACCAACTATTACGATAAAGCAGACAGGAACAATTCGGCCAAATAAAATAACTGAACAGATAATAAACAAACTGAAATATTTTCCAATTACACTATATTCTGTACTTAATGATAAATTGTGCTGTACGATATATTAATAAACGAATTGAAATATCATGCCAAGCAATTCAAAAAGTGTAAGCTTCTCTTTTGTCATTCACAAGAAATACTGACATCAAAATTCGTGCATTTATAAGGCCGATGTACATGCGTGGCTTTGCTGGCGTGAACAATCATAATGTTGCTCTTTTATATGATCCGATCGTGGGACCTACACCTTTTGGATCTACAGGAGCAAAAACAGGTTGCAGTTTTTTTACACATGTATCTCATTTGATGGTTATGATACAAGGGAACAGCGGTAGAAACATGATTTGAGAATTGTTCAAATGCTTCAATAAAAATTCCTCAGCTTGATTTGGTCCTGAAAAGTAGATGTGCATTGATGAAATCTTGTAACTCACAAGAAATGAAATTAGTTTCTGGCAGTAAAATCCAATTAAGCCTGCTAAATATGGTTTACTTTTTAAGTCTACAAATGCAGTCGCTTACGCTTTCATGTACTTTATATTTTCATATTGTGGAAAACCTAACCAAGGAGCAACAGCATACTACGTCAAAGGAGTGAAAGAACAGCAAGATATCTTCAAAATCTTCTGAATTACGGTGATTTGTAAGAGCACAATATTTCCTTTGACCGCTTGTACGCTAGTGTATTTCTGGTAGAATGGCTTTTATCTCTCACAACATAACATTTGTTGGTGCTCTTCAATCAAATAGAAGGGATATACCTATTGAAGTCAAAAACGTTACAGAGGGAAAACAGTTTTCTTGTCAATGCTTTTGGGAGTCGTCGGAAAACAGGCTATTGCTTCATTCTTATGTGTTTCCCACGAAGAGCTCAGGCCAGCGCAACGTTTTGCTTCTCTCAACTGTACAGCTTATCCTCGGAGTACCGGCAACAATAGGTGATGGTAAAAAGAAACCCACTATATGCAAACTATATGATTTAACTAAAGCTGGCATGGATGTGATGGAACATCGAATTGGTACCTAGGTATACTTGCAAAGCCAAATCAAATCCGTGGACTTTAACTGCATTTTGTTACATATGGAATGTGCACCGTATCAATACCGGCACTGCTTTTGCTTTCAACAAAACGATTGATCTATGCAAGCAAGATTTATATGATTTGGTATGAACTTTGCTTCTTGATTTATTCGTCCGCCAATCCAACAACGACCTTAACTGGTCTTTAATAAACGTAAAAAAATGTAGTCTTTGCTTTCTGAAGAAGAAATCGAAGCAAATCCATTCCAACAAACCAAGGCTTCAAAAAGAGAGAGGTTACGAGAAGAAATACACCCAAATATGTGCTAAATTATCCAGATGCAAGCATGTGCAAACGAAATTTCTAAGCCGGAAAAGAGTAAAGAAGTGCAAAATATGTCCAAAAGTAGACATCAATGTCAAATCTGTTCAGTAGCTTCGTGTTCAGATGGGTACGCAATGCTGTAAATTGTCACCGCTAAGGAATTCACAACAGTAATTTTATCTTTTATTTCGTTGCTCATTCTATCCTTGTTTATTGCATAAAGTTTAATGGCTACGGTTTTGCAAACCAAATCCTTTTGTAGCCACTCATCAACAAGCACCAGAGATTGCTAACTGCACTAAAATTATAGGTGACAGCAAATATGGGGAATTGTAACAATGTCGAATCCACTTCGAAGCCAACTCTAAAGTCTTTTTTTAATTCGACTCCGATGCCACAAAGTCAACGTTACATTTTAGCCTTTGACTTTTTTAACTGCAAAGTTATTAAAAATATTTTTGATCAACTGGGTACTTGTCTGGTTCAGATAAAAGATACAACAATATTTTTGCGTTTTAGTGTTACTTGTTTCTGTTTTTTTGTGAGTTAAAACTGTAATCTTTTCAAAGGCCAATTTCCAGCCAACATAAAATAAGTGAACCAAAATATCTTTGAAATTTTAAGTACATTAAGTACCCTCAAACTCAGTGGTGGATATTGGGTGAGGCAAACAAGGCAGCTGCCTCAGACCCCCCCTTTTCAGAGTTGTCGAGGAGGCCACCTTTTAAAAATCGTGTGTCTAGTTTTACGCAATTTGGTGGCATTTTGAAATGGGCCCTTGGTCTCAACAACTGTGGAAGTGATAACAAAAAGTGGCTATTTTGCCTTTGACGGCATTTTACCCTTGCAATCTATTTTGCCGTTCAACGTTTGTGTGTCTTCAAAATTGGCTTATTTGCTGCAGTGCTGATGGAATTGTTTTAGTATAGTGGATAGTGATGCCAACTACGAATAAAATAGTTAGAAGTTTGAATCTTTGCAGGAAATGTACTTAAACAGAGGCAGTATACGTAAAGGAGGGGATGATAGTTTGTGGATATAAGTGGGAGTGTAAGCTAAAAGCTCCATTTTTGTCAAATCACTTTTTTGTCACTTTTTGTCAATTTTAATACATTATAGAGATTGGCTTAATCACAAGTTACTAAAAGTTGCGTTTTTGATATGTCACTGCAATTGACCAATAACAAACATTCAACAGAAAATAGAGTGCAAGGGTAAAATGTAATTGGCGGCAAAATAGCCACTGCCTAAATTAAAACCAAAAAGTAAAATTTATTTTTTCCATCACTGTTTTAGGCTGAAGGCTTTCCAATTCTTTTGACAGAAACTGTTGTGACAATGTGGGTGTAACATAATTTTTGGGGTGGAACATTGTTCCCTTTAAACGCAAAAAAAGTGTGAATTTGCGAAATTATGTCCGGCGAATTTGCAGTTAAAATTCAACAGTGTGTAAAAACGTCTGGCGGTTTTTGGTAACTTTTTCCGTTTTTTCAAATTTTTGCAATGTTCAACCAACTGTTAATGCGTGGGAGACAGTGAATGAGAATGAAAGGTTGGACAGCCGCTTTTTTAGGGCAATGCAACGTCTCGGGTAAACATCGGCTATGACGCAAAAGCGAGTGACAGCAACTTAAAATATCGGGCATACCGTAACCAAACTTCTTTTGTATCACAAATCAACCCCGAAGCAAGAAACATAAAGTAAACCGGCCAATTTCCATCGCAGCTAAAGAGCAGTAATAGCAAGTAGCTCTCAAACTTCACTTTAACACAAGACATTAGTTTTCGAGGGAAGTTTGAAACTGGAATTGCTTAAGTTATATTTTTTTCACGTTTCAACGCTAATTTCAATCGTGCTTGTTAAGATAAAAAAGCGCATAGCTCTCGGTTGCATTTTAGCGTACAAAACGCCATTTTGTAAATCAGAAATAAATAACCTCTCACTTGCTATTTATAAAAACTATACGTAAAAAAGAGTACGATTTCTAACCAATTTTAGCATTAAATCCCCTCAAAATTTTTTTAAAATAAAATCCAGCTGACAGCTATGTGCTATGATAGCTTACCAGTCATGATTGAAATAAGCTTTGAAACGAGAAGAAAAAATATAAAGCGCAGTTTCAATATCTCTAAACACGTTTTTTGTTGAAGTCTAGCCTTTTTTCAATTGCTGGAAAAGAGAACTTTTTCTTGTCTTGTTTTTTTTTATTTTAGTTGGACAATATTTCTGAAATTTACTTTGATAACTTTTTTGAGGTTGTGCATGAAAATGAAAAAAAATATCACCGGAGCACATGCCTCCTGTACATTTCAAAAATTGGCAAAATGCCAAAACGATTTGAAGCCAACAAATGCAAAAAAATGCTAATGAAAACGAGGAAAAATATAATCGGGCCACATGCCTCTGTGTATTTCGAAAATGGACCAAATGCCAAAAACTCTCATGAAAACGAGAAAATGTATGACCGGACCACATGCTTCCGTGTGTTTCCAAAATAGGCAAAATGCCAAAAACTCTCATGAAAGCGAGAAAATAAATAACCGGGCCACATGCCTCTGTGCATTTCGAAAATGGACCAAATGCTAAAAATGCTCATGAAAACGAGAAATTGTATAACCGGGCCACATGCCTCTGTGCATTTCAAAACTGGGCCGAATGCCAAAAACGGTTGTAAAGCACTGAAATAAAAAAGTTTCATAATTGAAGTACGTCTGAGCGGAAAATGAAGGATGTTGTTGTATGCCAACCAACATAATCGGCAAACTAAGCTATACAAAGTTAGCTTAGCATATACACCGACTAAATAGCAGTAGGCTAACTGCAAGTATCTTTCTTTACTCCTTCAAAATATTTTACTAAGGCTGGTGTAGCCGTTTGTTCAGCAATGTCTACCAAAACTTGTCCGGCGGTTTTCGTACATTTGCAAGCGATTTCGCACTCGCGCTGGCGGTTACGCACTTGCTAAAATCTTAGAGGGAACAATGGGGTGGAACCTCATTTCGCTGATGTGATCAGAACAACTTATATCTTAAACTGTTTGAGCAGACCAGACTTTGCCTGTAAACTGTGATAATTTATTTATGAAGTCGGTCCAGCTTTCAGTTGTATCAAAACGTGAATTAATTAATTCATCTTTTCTCGAGCAGTTTATTGATGCTAGTGAGATACTAGTGAAAGCGGAAATAAATTTGCTTTGAAAGAATAATCGGTCAGTTGCGTTTGTGGTGCAAAATAGTCGTAATATTAGAGATATGCAAGCACAAAAAATTTTTGCAAGATTTATAAACATTAAGTGTTAGTTGTGTGACATCTTTGTACTTGCTGTGTTCTGATCAAGCCAATGATTCAACGGCTAACTTGCTACACTTGTGTATTTATCTTTTTAGAGAAATTTGTGAAGGAGAATTAGTTAAGTCATTATTCATGATTGGTATTTGCCACTATCTTTGGTTATGATAGTAAAACAATAAAAGATTTTAGTGGCTTTAACGCTTTATTTGTCTGGTGACTCATCCAAACCTGAAGTCTACTACAATCATATTTATCAAAACGGTTTGTTTATTCAGATCTATTTGTAAATTATCAGTTCAATTAAGATAGTAGTCCTTGATTTGCTGTATACCTTACCTCATACCAGACAGTTTAAGTGCATAAGTTGAATAGAGTATGAAAGTATTCGCATCAAAACAAAGGCAAAAGAAAGAAAGTAGGAACATTGATGATGCAAAAGTCTAATGGATAGATTTATTGTAATAAACAACCCTACTACTACTACATAACTGAGAGATAAAAAGTGCAATTTTCAAGCATCCAAGTTGTGTGTATTAATAAAACAGAAAATGATACCAGTAGCCCTATGTGATCAAGTGTCAGTGAATTCAAAGATAATAATGTAGTAGATATTGTTATTGGTGAATTGATTGCTGACCTGTGCTCAGCAAAAAACAAGGCAACAACCACTGTAACTAAACTTCCTGTTTTTTTTCAATAGACCTATTGCAATTAACCAGCGCCAGCATTCAAAATTTCAGATAACTCCTATCTCAACGCATTACAGTTAAATTCAATAGTTTTTTTACTGACATAACGTTTATACGCATGTGAAGACTCATATTTGTAGGAAGTTTAAGCTTTGTCTAGCAGTACGCTAGCTAAGCATATTGTCAGCCCTTATCTGACAGTAGGCAGTGGCATTGTAAAAATTGTTAGTTTTTGATGCGTTTATTGGCGTATTTGTTTGCCAATTTTTACCATCGCGGTAAGTTATACTCCATATAATCACTGCACAACAGACCTATGTGGTTTCAGATGTTTTGACAAAAAAAATAGCCTATGCTGCTGCATAACATCTGAATATTCTGCACAATTCTGTTTTGCGGTGTGTTTCATGGCAATTAAGTCACAGCGAGTTTTTAAGGCACTTGTGTTGCTGCAAATCATTTGAATATTTCCTAGAGCTGTGCTGTTATTGTAATGCTTTCGAGATCAAATTACTTCAATTTTTTGTAAGGGTGATTAACCGTGAAATGCGGTTACTAATTACAGCAAAAGAGCGTTTCAACGTTTCTAACGTATGGTTTTGATTATGAATGTATCCTAAAGTATCTGCATCAATTTTTTTACAACAATCTATAGCCTACCCTGTAGCGTTGTACAAGGTGGCGTTGTTTGATTGCAATTATTTATAGCTACATCAATTTTTCGGGGCTCCTTATTAGAATTTTGCCTCAGGCCCCCAATTTTGAATATCCACTACTGCTCAAACTTATAGGTTTATCTAGTAAAGAGTGTCGTCTGATAAAATTAATTGCTCACAAATATTTGGAGCTAATGTACGTGCAAATAATTTAAAGTTGCATTTGTTTGAAAATTTTCTGAGTCAAGAAAATGCATCACTGCATTTGCAACTGAATTTGTTGCTATGTTTTAGCAAGGTTTGTTGCGAAAAATTCTTCCAGACTAACCATATCTTTCTAATCTTGAAACAAAATGCCATCTTTTATCGTATGATGCAGTTGTGCCAATGCTTCACCATTTATATCTAACACTCCAACCTGGCGTTCGCTGTGGTGGATCTGGTGGCAGTTTCTTCGCAATGCCACTGGGCCGAATATAAATTGCTCACCCCAAAGCTAGCAAGAAACTAACAAACCAGGAAAATGGACACTATTCATTTTTCATTCCTAACTCGATTATCGTGATGGGAGCCAGAAAACTCTCAGTCAATCAAGCAACACTCTAACCAACTGTGCTGGAACTACAGCTGCAATAAAACAGAATTGAGGGGAAGTGTTACTTTTTGTTCAAATTATTGTTTGATTTCACCGAATTTACATCGCATTTATCGTAAAAGCCACTGTTTACATAATTATTTTTTGAGAACAATGAAGCGGTAAAAACCCTATATTCAGATTTCGGGTGCGATTCTCTCAGTCCTGCAAAATTCTTTGTGATTCCAAGTTACGAACTGAATATTCCTTTATCCTCACTCAGTTCCTCTAAAAAAGAATTGCTACACTTTCGAAAATCATGACTGTCCCCAGCCTTAAGTTTTATAGGTTGTTCTGAATGCAAAAATGTGGTTAAAAATAAGATAAATAAACCATACAATGCACTTTATTTTGACAAATTTTAAATTATTTCACGAAGAAAAGATGCCCTTCTTTCTAAAAAAAAAAATTAAAAAGTAATCTAGTAATAGGAAAAAATATTGAAATTTTGTTAGTAAGCAAACAATATATAACCATTTTGTGCAATTTTCCTAACCTATAGGCTGTATATTGATTCTCGATAAACCACTTTGGATGGGAATTATCGGTATTTCCTTCTGAATGGATGGTCTGATTGATTATAGAGCCGGCAAAATTAAAGGTAGAATTACCAAGAGTTTGACATCGCTGCAAAGTTTTCTGCACAAACTGCTTTGCTGATTGGGTCACAGTTGCGGGAATGAGGTTGTATGAAGCTATTCCTTAAATACCTTGGTGAAGCGCAAGCGAATTAAACAGTGACGGCGCCAAGATGAGCTGCAGAAAGGGGCAATCCCACTATTTTTGTGACTTTGCCTCAACAATTTTGTGATGATTCTGCCACAATTCATTTGAATTTAAATAGATTTTTAGTCACAATCGAAACACGGATAGTTCATTTCAGCCAGATAGTATTGATGAGATGCATTGGTTGCATCGTCTTACGCCAAAACACAATTATAAGCAGTTGGGTAAGCGTAGACGTGTAAACGTACTAATAGATGATTATTTTGATCTCTAAAATCACAATACTTGCCAAGAGCGGCAGCTCTTACTGTAAACTCATCTACAAAAGTTTCTTCATGCTAAATTTTCTCAAAAAAAATCTCTAAATATGCGCTGGTTTTACATATATGTTTTGTCCCTGATGACAAATGTTGTCGACCCTTCCCGCTAAAGCATTTTTCTGGCAGCGGCTCTGGAATGATGCAATCGCTTCATTATTTATAATCAAAATTGTGCATTATCCTACGTTACGTATGGGTTTTAGTTTTTTTGGTTTCGTAAATTGGCACGGTCGATTGCAATGACATGATATATCATGGAAAGCTTTATTGAAAATTAAGTAATTTCTAAACTCGGACTTCCGGTATTCAGAAAATATCTGTAGACAGTAGGCTATGACAGAATCACAACGTCCCATAATAAGAAAAATTCAATATTCATAGCTTTTTTCACTCGGTTTTTATTCTTAAATCTACTGTCAAGCATATAAGCAGGAACCTAAATTGGTTTATGCTTACTAACAAATGCACAAGATTTTTTAAATACATCATATAAAGCTCTATTATTGACTATTAGAAACTATTTGCTTAAGAGTATTAGTTGTAGCTCCTGATAGTTTGGAATACATCCTGTTTATAAGGTTGATGAATGATAAAAAAGCTGTTTTTTTATAAGTTATACCATGCGCCCTCACAACAAAAAAGAGTTTTCTTGTAAACATATAAAAATCATTTAACAATATTGGTAAGCAAGTCGCAAACAAATCATTTTATGCAAACAATAGTTTAGCAAACCATTATTCAAATGAAGTTATAATACAAAACATGACAATTTCTAAAACAGATGCCGACATGATATTATAAACTAGATTTATAAAACTAATTGAAAATTAATTATTTGTACACAAATTTTTGCTCTGATGCAAGCGTTTTGCAATTTTCGAATAAGATAAGTTATAAATCATAAAAACAAGCTTTTTTTATAAAACACAAAGCATTCAAATGTTATTTGACTTTGGAGCTGCGATAAATCAACATTGAGTGTTTGCTGTTAGCCAAAGTCCTTACGTTACAGTTTGAGTCATTTTTTCAGCAGTTGCGACGTGACCTATAATCTGATTATTACGGATTAGCGTCGAAAGACAAATAGAAAACATAAAATTTTGTGTACCTTCATAAAAAATCCAATTTTTCAAGTTTAAATAAATTCACATGACACATCAAAAACGTTTATTATGTTTAGATATAAATTTGCTTTACAGTTGTGAAAAAAATTTATGAAATCTTTAATGGTATGCGAGAGACAAGTGTTTAAAATTTGTTGTACCGCTGCAGTACAACGTTGAGTAGACTAACCAAAAAATACTTTGAGCTTTTTAGGGTTAATTAAAACTAATCAGTAATCGTTGATCCGAAGATAAATCTGCTAATTCTTGTTCTCATCCTGAGAGCTTAGCTTTTTCTACAGCAAAAGGATTTAAAACCTATGTAAAATCTTTATACGTCTCTTTCACAAAACACCTTTTAAAATGTTTGCATAGCACTTTCAAGTGTCTTTAAATGTCAGATAAAGTTAAGGTTTTGTTAATTAATAGGTTGTTGCCAATGCAATCACTAAGAACCGAAAACATATCCAGTACATTTTCATTAATTTTATTTTTCCAAAATTGCAGTTTCTTTGTGAATGCTACGATTTTGTTTTGGCTGATTAAAATGTTCGTATCTCTTCTTTGAAGCGATAAGTTCAGTCCGTTAAGTAAAAGAAAAATATCAGCCAGATATGCGAGTTCTTCAAGCCAAATTTCATCAGAAACTATTAAATTCAAGTCTGTATTGTGTGTTTGTAAGGAAAGTAATACAACCTTCCGCAGTTCAAACAGGCATTCTACAACTTTTCCGCGGGAGAGCCATCGAGCTTCTGTAAGCAGTAAAAGGTTCGAGTGCTCTGGTCCTAGTTTATTGCAAAGTTGTGAAAACAATCGAGAATGAAGTGGGCGAGTTTTGATTGAATCGAATTTCCTCATTCAGCTCCGTGTCTACATGTTACCCGTAAAACACAACCGTCATATACGAAAATCATCGTCTCGTAGACTCCTTGACATGGAGAATGGTTGACTGCAATTTTACTCTCCTTGGTTAAACAAAAGGATGATGGGTAAGGCATGTTTCAACCTTCTATGCAATCACGTGCAGCTATCACTATCAAGCAACCTAGCTTCTAAAGTGATTTATGAGAACAAAACACAACTTATTACACACCGCAAATAAAGTAGTAGTAGTTATTCAGTTTTTATCCGGTGTTTTCCCTTTAGCAGAGATGGCCGGATTTACCCCATTCCTTCTGCAATTTTACGCACTCCGTCCCTCCACTTGTCTCGTCTCAGGGCATCTTCCTTCTTCAAACCAATCTTCTCTGTCTCCTCTTCCACTTGCTTCTTCCAGGTCTTCTTCGGTCGTCCTCGCTTTCTCTTGCCAGTCACTTCAAGATTCAGAGCAACCCTCAAAACACTATCGTCATCCCTCCTCAGTACATGTCCATACCATCTAACTCCATTCGCTGTTGCTAACCGGTCTATTGTTTCCTTCAACCCTAACATATCCATCTGTTCTTCAGTCGTCTTTCTGTCTACCACTTTCTGACCGCACATGGCTCTCACCATAGCTCTCTCTGTTCTTCTCAAAATCGCTTTTTCATTTTCTTTGAGACACCATGTCTCACTTCCATACAGTATTGCTGATCTTACGCAACAACAATAAACTTTACCTTTCATCTTCAGAGGGAACCTATTTCCAAGCAACAACTCTCCACATTTCCTGAATCTTACCCAACCGATTCTTACTCTTGCTGTGACTGCCGCTTCACAACCACTGAAAGTCAAATTGTCTGAAAGTCAAACTGAAAGTCAAATTGAAAAATTAGGTAGGCCAGCCTGTATTATCAGCAACATCTTGGTTTTTATAAAAAGAACGTAAACTTTTCAACGTACGTCTGCAAATCGGAAGCTTCTCTGCAGACCAAGACGCTTCACCACACTGCAGATTCTTACTGTGATTTCTTTTTTGTTCGCAAGTGAATGTTGCATTGCTAACTCTACCGTAATTTTGTTTACAAGTAGCCCTGCGAAAAAAACAAATTCATTGGTCACATGTTGTCAGCTTGACGGTTATTTTACGGTCATGGCAATGGTAATAACATATTGGTGTGATGGCGTGGTATAGGTGTTCCATTAATTGCTCCAAATTTGATTTAAGCGAACATTTTGTATGTTATAGTTTAAGGGCATACTTCCATTATTTTGCATGGTGTCTTCATTCCGATTGATTGTTTTTGTTTTATTTTGCAGAATAATGTAAAACTGAATTATTTGCAGAATACTGGCAATTGTTTGGTAATTGTTGGTTAGGATATTGTGTCATGGAGCGGTTTTAAACTGCATAATGAGTTCTTATGTTTATGATATTTTACGAAAATGGAGAATAAGCGACACAAACAATACGAAACCTCCAAACCATTTTTAGCACAAATGAAGCTCCGTGCAAGTCTACCGTACGCAGACCAATAACAAAGTTTGAAACAAATGGTAAAACCGCCCGCGCGGAAACGTTCTTGTTGAATTTAGGAGCAGCTTGTTTTTGTGTAAGACAGTGGCGATGTGAGTTTAGAAAAATCAAGTCGCAACGTTCGCAGCAGTTGGATATTCCGACCGAATTTTGCATAATTTTGCATAATGCATCGAATTTTGCATAATGATCTCTATGTGCACGCCTCGCCACGACACAATATCCAAAGCAACAATTACTAAACAAATACCTGTGTTCTGCAAGACGTTAAAAAATGGTATTCACAGCTTCCCTGCTTGGCGCTCAGCATAAAAAAGGGATAGTGTGGAGAACAAGCCGGCAAGCTTGCTTGTTGTGTCTTTGGGAAAGGCACTTAACGGGACGCCTCCACCTTTATGTGGCAGACAAGTGGCCCTCCCGTACTTCGCCGGATTACAATTGTAAAGTTGCTAACCCAGCATGTCAGACGACTCTTGGGTACCCACCAGTGGCAGACCGCCTTGTTGGTGGTGGGGCTACCAGTCACTGAAGACTGGTCCGAAATGGGCTGCCATCTTTCCCCTAGCCTAATATCAATTAGGTTGACGGCATGAATCCGCATTGCCGTACCTCCATCCCGAGGAAGAGGAGGAGTAAACAAACAAACAGAAAAAGGATAATGAGATAAAAAGCCGACAGATTTGCTTGTTGTGTTTTTGGGTAAGTCACTAAATGGTAGACAGACAGGCAGACAGACATCCTAATGATGGCAAGAGGCAGACAGATGCGGTGGCCAAGTACTCTATCAGTTCCGGTGGCCCAGTTTGACCAACGAAAAGCAAACACAGCACAATCTCATACGTATAAATGAATGAATAAATGAATAAACAAAGCTATTAAAAATCTTTATATAAACAGACGTGATTTGGTCTGCTATTACTGAGAGATTCATCTTCTTTACGTTGTCGTAAAATATGAATAAAAGGGACTGGATCGCTGGCAAAATGTACCACAGTCATTTCACTACAACTAACCGCAATAACATAAAAAAGTTTTTTGAAAAAACAACACAGCTTAAAAAAGAGGCAGGGCATAAGACCAACCCTTTATTTAAAACAGACAGAACAGTTTAACATCATCAGAGGATCAATAGGTTGACCCAGGCCCGGTAAGAAAAGTTTTTAGAATTAGAATTAGTGGCGCAAGTAAATAAATTTATTTGGAAAGAGTTTTGTCCTCTTTTTGAATTAAAAAATTTTTTTAAGAATCTACTTGTTGAAGGAAATGTAAATACTGTTTTGGAATTAAAAATCTTTTTTTGGTGATCCATTTTAAGAAAGTAATTTTAGTGTAGAAACCTTTTCTCGATGGTAGCAGGAACAACATTTTTTATTTCGACATCGCATTTGAGAAAACACTGGACCCCTAAATTGATGCCGGTAGTTATTAAAATTTATGAGCCCGGGTTTGTATGTACTTTCTGGATTTCCCTCTCAATGCTACTGCCAATATATACTAAGTAGGCTTGTCTGATGCATTAAAAAATGAAAATACGAGGTGCGTTTGAAAAGTAACGAGACTCCGTGCAATCCACGAGTTAACTTTATGTTGGGAATTAGCGCTTTGCTTTACCATGTATTTTGTAGGTCAACCTCTCATTAAAGTACAACTGCGTTTCAGAGTTTTGTGTATACCGAACAATTTTTTGCATGCTCTTGGTCAAAGGCACTCTAGTGCTTGCTGATCGTTTTGAGAAATCTAGGCCCCCGATTGTTGCTGTAACATCATAAACATCGAACATCAATCCAACTTGAAATTTTTTTCGGTTTGAATAATATCCAACAGTACTCATATTAAGTGCAGAATGTATATGTGGATCACACAATGTCGTGAGGTCGGGCTTTAGAGTGACACAGAAGAAAAAGAGAGAAGAGGGAAGATATCCCCAAAAGTGCAACTAACTTCCACAAATAGAACGGAAGAAAATGTCGAGCGTGTCAGCCAGAAGGTTCAGAGAGATCGCCGCCTAACTCTTAGAATGATTGCAAATGAGTCAGCTGTCAGTTGCGAGAAGGTGTGAACAATCATTACAAAAGATCTGGGGATGAGAAAGATGTGTGCAAAAATGGTTTCGAGGTTGCTGAATGAGAGGCAGAAAAAAGGAGCAACTGCATGTGAGTCACGACAACTCGAAACCGAGCTGAAGTTACTGCGAAAGAAATTACAGATGATGAGTCATAGATTATTTGAGTTTGATCTACTCACCGAGCACCACCTCAAAGCAATTTGTCAATTTAAGGCTAGAATGGAAGAGTTCGCCATCAGCGAGATTAAAGAAAGCTATAATATCCAAAGTCAAGGTGATATTAATTTTTTTTTACTTTGATAAGAGTAGCACCGTGCACGCAGAATTCGTGCCACAGGGGCAGACCATCAACCCTCACATTTAAAGAGTCAACGACTGCGCAAAAATATCATGGCTGCTTCACCGCTACAATGCTACTGCGCTCAGTGTCTTGAGCATCCAAAAATTCCTTGCATAAATAACATTTCTTCGCTGGAATAACTTTCGTACTCCCAAAAGCTGGGTTTCTGTAATTTTTTTCTTGTTACCTATGCTCAAAAGATGATAGTGTCGTAGAAGCCATTAAAATTGCGGTGACAAAGGAGCTCGGAGCGATTTTGAAAAATATTTGCCAGAAAAGTAAGGAGGCATGCAGAGAAAAAAGGCAAATGAGCTAGATCTTATGGGGATTACTTTAAAGACGAGATGCTGTAGTTTGCATTTGTTGCTTTTTAACACAGCTGGTTAGTGTTAAATGCAAAATCGATTGTAACCCACTAAGCTTACATGGTATTTTAACAATAATTGCTACCCTATGTGTTTTTAGTTCAATATTTTCAGCATACACTAAATTGACCCACAGTAGCCTACAATATGTGTAAAATGTTTGTTTTCAAAAATTGCTTTTTATAGAGGGACAACTCTTTCAAATTATTCTTTTCAGTATTTCCTAATTTTAAAACAACTCTTATTCAAATTGAATCTTGGATTTATCCAAATAAGTTTGGGGAAAGTTAGATATTTGGTATCAAAGTCTAAAACACTTGATTTTAAAGTGTAGACAAAGTGTGGAGTGGGCGGGAGCACCGTATATTATGAGAACAATGCTTTGTCGTAGCTTTTCGATGCTACGTTGTTGTGCACTTGAGAAAGGTAATCTACGGCACTTCTCTCTGCTTGGTTGCACCATTTGATGTAGAAATGCTCTGGGCCAGCAAGATCGGAAACTTTGAAGTAAGTTTAAACTCACAGATATTTTAAAATAACTGACAAAAGGCTTTCCCGAGACCGTAAGGTAAAAGCATATCTCGAAAACGCTTTCTCAGAAATTTATCTTACTTGCAAACACTACCAAGATTGTTTGAGTTTGTGCACTCATACTTTTCGCTTTTTGAATCCAATGGTTGTGGTTGACATTTCAGTGCTTCACACGTGAGCGGAGTGCTACGCGCAGTTACATGTGTACTGCTAATTGTTTCACCTAAAACAATCATTTTTATAAGGGATTTATAATTTTGATGATCTTAGCTCTATTTGCCTTGAAGGGCATACCGCTCAAAAAAAATATTTAGGGAACAAAATTTTTTCAGAAGTCGATGATCTGAAAGAATGAATTTGACCAAAATCATGATATTCAATACGCATGTTTGTTTTTTGTTTTTCAGAAAATTGGTTTTCTTGGTTATATAATATGCACTTGACAGCCACTTTAAATAGATTGCGTGTAGATATTTTGAATAATTCCGTTATTGATGACACCAAATTATGGAGAAGTTATAGAAATCCGAAGTTAAAGAAAAATCTAAGGAAAATCACTAAATTCTTTGAAAGCATTTGGTATTCACATGAAAATACCTTAAGATTGGGATAAAATCAAAAAATGTGGAGGAAAGCTCATCGCCTTTTTTGGTCCTTGTTCGTAATTACGTTTACATTTACCTTTAGTGAGGCTTGAAACCACGATCAACACAAGTAGCAATTGAACAATTTGTCTCGACATATCAATTTCTTATTTAAAATAAAACAAATGTCTTACTCAATTAACGACTAACATTACTGTACTTGCAATCAGATCTGCAAAATAAAAAATTTATTCCAACTCAAATTGTTAGATTTTAATTGATTACTAAGTGGCGTCGACCGAAGGTTCCCCGTTAGTGGCATTGGGGAAGAGTATGTTAGTTTATTGAGGTTTACTGGTTTACGTAACGAACACTTTAGAAATCACAGTATCAAAAAATTGTTATAAATTGGGACAGATAATGTCTATTTACTACACCTTTTTCTAGTTCCCCTATTCCCAACCCTTTACTTTTTGATCAAAAATATTTTTACTGCAGCAGCCTTTCATTTTACAAACTTTTATCGGTTTCTTGGAATAAATAGCATACAAAGACCTCAAAGGCAAAGTTGGGGTGGGGCGCCACACTAATAATTGCTTTTGCAATTACAGAAACAAAGTGATAAGTGGCAGGTTTATTTTACCACTTCGTACAATCTCTTTTGTAAATATATTTTATTATATATGACCTCATGTCCCTGGGTGCGTCTATGTCTTCTGGTAAAGGGATTAGGTACTGTACGGTACGGAGTGGTTTTCCGTACTCTGTACATCCAAAAATATATCGTACCGGAATTCCGTACTTTACAAAAATACTTTACATAAAAGTACGGTACGGAATATTTTCCGCACCGTAATATCGTACTTTTCCGTATCAATTATTTTGCCAAATTTTTGTTCTTACATAACAGTAAATGTGCGCTCAGATAAATATTAGAAGAAGTAGAAAGACTACGCTAATTTTACTTTCTTCGGAGAAAACCGGGTAACTCATCCAACCTGCAACCAACGATTTCATTTAATAGTATAGGATATAAGATCAATAATATACTAATTGAATTTACCAGGGAGTCAAACCGTTTGATTTTTCCGGTTAAAGGTTCGGTTCGGGTTCAACAGCTGTTTCAAATATCGCTTCAGTTTCGGTTAGGTTGCAGATCAATTGAAATACTCCGGTTCAGGTTTGCTCCAGTAAAAATTACCTCAAAACCGGTTTATAAAGTTTCGGTTCGGGTTCACTGTATCATTAGGAAAAATATTAAAAAGTGGCATAATTATAGCAACACAATTTTAATAATAAAACGCTAAAAAAATTGCTCTTCACACATTGGCAGGCCAATGCTGCAAAAAATTCTTCTGTCAAAGCCAATTCAAGATAATTGGATTGTTTCTTTGTTTAGAAGCCGTGGTCTGTATTTTGTTACCATTTTACGCTGAATGCCGTTTAGTTTCATTTTTTTCAAATGAACTGCTTTATTTCTACTAGTATAAATCTTTGCATAATTTCCATTAAATGTGACTTTGAACAGGCCTATCAAACAGGGATTCCATTAAATTTTCATTAAATGTTTAAACATTCTGCTTACACCATGCATAACAATGTAATTGTGCTCACGAAGCCAGGCTTTCGGTCCTTCGCAGAAACTCGCTCTGGTGACTTCGATTTTTGAAAGCTACAACATGCAATAGCCTAAATATGTTGGTGGCTTCCACGTATGTCAGCCATGGCTCAGAAAAAAGCTCGGCTTTCAAGTAAGTCAGTCAGGGCAATCAGTGTGTTAACAGAATTACAAAGAACATGAAGAGTTAATAGCCTACAGTAAAAATTCCAGAAATGTATGATCTTATTGCTGAATAAATGATTGCTACGTATCAGGAGTTCATCCTTTAAAAGTTGTTCCGACATGTTTGTTCGTACTGGCGATAAAATGTATTCAAAGTCTTAAAATGTTCTTTCTACGCTTATTACTTGAGAAGTAGCTTGAACCACCAATACTACTTGAAAAAGTTCATGTAAGCCTCGCTTACTTTCTTTAACCCTATTCGGCCCAAGCGGGGAAATAATTGCCCGAGCAATTTCCTCTTAAGTACAGCTTTGTCCATGATGACCCTACAATATCAAGATTTTATGACTTTTCCTAAAAATAATTCAATTTGTTTTTGACAAAATCTGAGTTGACTGTTGGTTGTAGATTGAAAGTTATTAGCAAATTTATACACATGACTGCTAAAATATGCACACATATAGCTGAAAGATAAAAGAGATAGTAACCTCACTCTGCGCTCGTCGGAGCAGCCTGAGAGCGAAGCGGGCAAGTCGTAAACAAGAGGTAACCAAAGTTCACGAAAAACTACTTAGAATCAATTGCCATATATAGTTTGTACATTCCCCAGAGAAAGCAACTTATTGCCTGGCTGTGACTTGAGAAAACAGAGGAAACGTGTTTTTTGCGAACAGACAACGCATTTGTGCTTGAATTGTATCATCACAACAAAGTGACTGTTGATGAGTGATGAGCGATATCACTTTTCCATCGCATTGCTAACTTTAGAGTAAATCTTTGTCATACATAATTGTAATTTCATAACACGTGTTGTTGCGGGTACTGTTTCTACCGCGCAGCTAGACATATATAAAAGTATGGTTGTTTTTTTGTAGTTTTCAGGAAAAATGTCACGCAGTAACGAATTGTCAAATATTCGGAAACTCGTTCTGTGCGATGCTTCAATAAATAAATGCCCACGTGTAAATATATACAGCAGCGGTTCCCAAACTGGGCGCCGCCCCCCTGGTGCAACGTGAGACATTGCCAGGGGCGCCGCGAAAGCTGTTGCATTTGTCGCTGTCAAGTCCGCTCTGCACCTTGAAATTTTGTAATGGAAAAATACAATCTGGAAGAGTTGCTCGTAAACAGATTACGTAGTCGCACGTCACAATACAATATAGTGTGAAACAATTGCCCGTTCAATTTCATTAACATGAGTGAAGTAAAAATTCGGCGAACATTTTTGTCCACCTTTGAGAAGATAATTAAGAAACATAGCGCTTTTCTGCGTATTCTATTTGATTATGGAAAATTGTAATTATATTCTATTCTCAATTCTTGCCCGGATGTTGGTGTTAAAAGCTTTCCTTTTTAATTAAAATTCCATTTTAATATTATTATGTACTAGCAGATTTACCCGTCGTTGATCGGGTAAAATGTAAAGACTGATTAAATTTTATACATTGAATATCCATATTTTTGATATAGGTTGAATAAATATAGGCTCGTAGCCCCCCATAGACGATTCTGATCGAAATCAAAATGCCGTACTTGGCTTTCCTGGAAAAAGTTATATAAGATTCATATGTTTGTTTGTATCTAAATGTCTCCAGTTTTATTTCTATAGCGGACAGACAGACAGACAGACAAACTTTGAGTTTTATATATATAGATTAAAAGCTTTCCATTTTAATTAAAATTAATTAAGCTTTCCATTTTAATTAAAATTTCACTTTAATATTATTATTATGTATTAAAAGCTTTCACTGCATTTAAAGCTTTCCATTTCAATACAGTTTTCTTTTCCACAAAGGATTTGTCGAATCAGCTCTCATGCTGCTAAGATTCCGAAATAAAGAAAGTTGGTTGAATTTTGTTTATAATGTTTGTGGATTTCTAAATTCACCTTGGAACTACCTGGATGAGAAAAGAACTGCCTGGCTCAAGCTTGCGTAGAATTATCTGTTTGCTTTCTCTGTCCGTGTCGCCTGCCTAGACAGGGCTATTTTCTTTGACAAAAAGACAGTGTAGGACACTAGCAGCCTAACTGCTGTTTGGTGACCTCCGCTGTGATGTACTGTTAGTGGGTCATATACCGTATTATACGAGAAGGGGATATATTCGCTGCTTTCTTTACAAAAAATTACAGTGCGTGGTTAGCAGTAGCTTATTAGCGGCTTAATAATTACAGTGCAAAAGTTGTAAACAACTTATTACAATTTTACAGCTTGTTAATATTTTTTATAGCAACCACACGATTGTAGAAAATAACACTTTCCGTAGTGACAAGCATATGCAACGTGTTATTTGTTGCAAAGTTTTAGCTGCGAAATGTATGCTACCTAGTAAACTACGCTACTTAACAACAAACCACAACAATTTATCTGGAAAACCATACGAATTTTTCGCTCGATAAGTTATCAGAAATGAATAAGCAGTCGGTCTTATTTTCAAAATTTTTGCACACATCTGCCAAGGCACAGCTTGCGTCTTTTACAGTTCTGTACAGAATCGCGAAATGTAAAAAAACTGCATACTATTGCGAAAGAACTCGTACTTCCTACTGCTCTTGACTTAGTTTCGACAATGATTGGAGAATCAGTAGCTCAAAAACTAAAAGCTGTTCTACTCTCAAGCAATATCATTTGTAGGAAGATCGATAAAATTTCGGATATTATTGATCAGCTGGTATCAAAAATGCGTGGAAATGAGTTCAACTTACCATTAGATGAGGCAACAATCAGTACCAGTGATAAAGATGCTTATTTGACTTGTTACGTACGCTTTATTGATAACGACTACAACATCGTTGAAGATTTGTTCTTTTGTAAGCCCATTTTAACATATTGCGAAGCACATGAATCGTTTGCAACACTGAACAATTTTTTTCTGGAAAATAACTTCCAGTGGAAATACTGCGTTGGTTTATGCACTGATGGAGCCCGAGCTATGTCTGGTCGTTTTGGCGGGCTGCAAAGTTAGTGTAGGGCGTTGCCGTCGACGCAAAATAGACCCACTGCTTCATACACCGTGAGGCACTGTCTTCGCAGCAGCTCCGTGGTGACCTTAATGGAGTGCTTGAAGTTGTTGCCAAAACTGTGAACTTCATTAAAGCAAGGCCACTTAAAGCTCGGCTTTTCCAACGTCTTTGCGATGAATTGGGAGCAGACCACAACAATTTATTGCAGTGCAAGGTGGCTTTCCAAAGGCAAAGTTCTCTTACGTGTGTACGAATTGAGAAACGAAATCTTCATATTTTTAAAAGAAGAATACCATGCACTTGCTACTACCTTTGAGGATGAAGTTGTCTTGACTCAGTTGGGGTATCTCTGTGATATTTTTGCAAAATTAAATTAATTGAAAGTCTCATTTCAAGAAAAATACACTCACCTTCTGCAACTCCATGACAAAATTACAGCCTTTAAAAGATAACTACAGTTGCAGAAAACTGATCTGTTGATAAATAACAAGCAATGTGATAGTTTTCCACTTTTAAAATCCCATTTAAACTCGCAATTTTTTCCTGCAGAATACCGATGAATGTCATATGAAGACTGTGATGTGTTCGCATTTGGATGCTCTAATCTCGCATTTTGAGAAATATTTTTCTGAAGACATGGAGAAGTAAAATTGGATAAGAAATCATTTTCTTGATAATGCAAATGCCCCTCAGGGGTTTACATCACTGGAAGCTGAGGAATTTATCAATCTTACTTCTGTTTTCACTTTGAAAAGCACATACAGCCCTAATTCACTCATTTCATTTTGGATTAAGGCTCGAGCTGAATTTCCACTTGTAGGCTGTAAAGCTCTCCGTGTTCTTGTGATACTTGTGTAAAGCCGGTTTTTCTGCGGTAGCAGTAATCAAGTTGAAGTACCACAATAAGATTGCCATTGAACGCGAGATGCGTGTTGCAATACCAAACATTGCACCACGCTTTGATAAAATGTCCATAAAGCAACAAACTCACTGCTCACATTAAATATTTTTAAGTATTTTGATATTTGAACAATAAACATGATTTAAATACAATTTTTTGGTAAAACTTGCAATTCGCAAATTTTGGCTTCATTTCGGCGCTGAGAATATTGATAAGTTTTAAAAGGGAGCCGTCAACAAAAAAGTTTGGGAACCTCTGATATACAGTAACAAACACAATAAATGAGAAAAAAGCGTGTTCGGTCATTTGAAAGAATAAAAAAACTTTTCAAATTGTGACGTACATTTGTGGCTCCATATAATTTTCCCGGACTTAATTAAGCAATAATATTTAAAGTGTTAAAACAGCGGAGGATATTTTTCACAAAGCTTTCTCTAGGTCTAGATCACAGAAATGTTAGTTTTCAATTTTGGCTTAATTATCATAAAAGCTTCTCCACAATCATCCTAATTCTGGTTTCACGAAACCATAAACTACCAAAAAAAACTAAAACAAAGTCAGTCGTATGTTAAATGTAAACTGTGTAATAAACAATGATCAAGCAATGCAGCCACTACATTATATTTCAAAGCAAGTAAAATTTATTGCTAAAATTGTTCATGGGAAAAGAATAAAATAATTTGGAAAGAAACTTGAAACTTGAATCGAAAGTTCACGAGTGATTTTCAATGTTTCATAGATATTTAGAATTGACGCTTTGTCAAATGAAATAAAATTTCGCGATGCATAGCCGACGCAGCTCAAGGTCGTCAAACCCGTAATATCTTTCGCCCAAATTGAATTTCAACATGTAACCAGTCGCTCAAATTAAATTTCAACCTGTGACCAGAACTAAAAATAATAGATGATTTATCGGTACAACGAAAAACAAATATTATTGCATTTGTATTTTGAAACTAGATTACAAATTATGCTGATTGTTAAGAAATTTATGTTTCCAATATTCATACGAAAATAGATTTCAGGCTATTTTAATGTGATCGGGGCAGACAGCTGCAAACATTGTTTGCTTGTTCATGAAAAAGTATTGATTTGGATAATTTTATGCAGATGTCAAGTCATTTGTTCAAACATGTTGCTGGATAGACAAGGTTCACTGTTTTAGTAACAAAACTTTCGATCGTCGTTCTCGCAAATTTATTAGTTCAAAATATGTTTACAGACGTATTTCTATTGTTTCTAAAGTGACGAAACGGTAAGTCCGGCAGCGATGTGCAACTGAAATCTTATTCATTTATTTGTGCGCTATTCTCCGGATGTCATGTCAGCATTTGCCCTTGAACAACAACACTGCATTCCTTTGATTTGTAACTGTCATGTTTTTATGCTTATTTGTCAAGTAGACATTTCACCACGCAACAGGGTTATTCATCGCGTAAATTTCCAACAAATTTTTTTAGCTAATCACTCTTGTTTTTGCATCATCCTTTATTCTGTAATTAGTATGTTTTTATGCATCTACGCATATATCACGTAGAAAACTGTCCCCACCATTACATTATCACGTGTGTTGTTTGCTTTTGACATTTAATAGCGAATGATATATAAATATCTCATTTCGCTTTTCATAGACGCATTGTCGAACAATTGAGTTGAGAAAGCCAAGATCTATGTCAAACTTGAACTGTTATCCATTGTAAACTAAATGACTGTTTTGTATTCAATTCAGCTATTTGACTTTATTAACCCGAGTTATGAGTGAGCGCCTCAAAAAGCTGAGTATTTGAAAACCTAATTGGGTTGGCTACTTGGCTAATAGCATATGCTTGCTTCGAAGATCTATCTTGCGTGGTCAAAATAGCTGAGTGCATAGCCTGTTTACATACAAAAGAGTGTGCTTTGCGAGTCCTAAAGCAAGCCATAGATTTGCGATTTGCCAACTATAATGCGCTTATGGTAGAATGATTTATAAAAGATAAAAATGGCGTTAGCCCACTACTTTTAAAACAAAGTGTTTTTTGCGTTTTTATCTTGATAAACATAAAACCGGTGCCAGGCGTAACTTATACAGAAAAGAAATTGTACAGCTAACGCTGGTGTAAACTCTAATGCTAACAACGTTTCAACAGAGTCCTTCAGTTTTCGTCAAGTTAACGCTAAAAAGGGTTTGCCTAACGAAGACTAAAACGACTCTGACAAAACGTTAACATTGTTAGTAGTTTAGAGCCACATTATATTAGAGCAGTGGTTCTCAACCTTTTGCGTGCTGTGGCTTATTTTGAGGAGCCACGAATACTTGTGGACCGGTTTCTTGCCGTGGCCAACTTTTTCCGTGTGCCGTGGCCCACTTTGCTTCCGTTTGTGATGTGATAGTGACAAAGTTGCTGGAATTAGCATCAGAACTCATCGTAGCAAAGGTGATCTCCAAAAAAAAAAGATTTATTACCTCCCAATGCCGAGGATGGCCAGTCTGCGGTCGGAGTTGATTTACAAAGGAAAATAAGGTCATTGCACCTCCCATTTATGGGTGCTGGTCCGTATGGCGATTCATATGCACCACTATTGCTCAACCTCATTCGACTTGCATACCCATTTTTAAAGTAACACAAAAGTTTGTGGCCCACCCAACTTACGTGCTGTGGCCCACCGGTTGAGAACCAGTGTTTTAGAGCTACATTATATTTTTTTCGTGTTCCACAGTAACCTTCTGGCCATTATCAAGAATTACTTTTTGATAAATACCGCTTTGCTAAGTGCTAGTCTTCAAATTAAAAGACAAAATTTGGTGCTACTATAGCGTGAGGTCTATCACACTATAGAGTGAGATCTACTTCCGGTTACTACTATAGCGTGAGGTCTATCACTGAATTATTTATTCCTCACCCCTCTATGGCTACACTATAGCTACACACTTACTACTATAGCTATAATAATTCCAAACACCACACATACATTCCACACACAAAGGTAAATTTATTCTAACAATACACACTTCGTACATCGTCTAAGAATGACATAAATAAATCATTGGTTAGGGTTAGGGTTAGAGCTAGGGTTAGGGTTTCGGTTATGGTTAGGGTTAAGGGTTAAGGGTTAGGGTTAGGGTTAGGGCAGTGGTTCTAACCCAAACCCTAACCCTAACCCAAACCTCACGCAGTTTGCATCTCGGTAGGTGCGAGTCAAGCGGTAGATCTCACCCTGCATCTCGGTAGGTGACTTATGTCGGTAGACATCAAGCTATAGTAGCACCCAAAATTTTATGTAGCAGTAGCAATTGAACATTTAGCTTAATAACTATTAGGGTGACAAAAATGATCCAATTCTTCAGTTATCACCATTTTCTTATCTACAAGGGAGAGTCAAAAAGTTCTTAGACAAATGCCGTAATTTTAAAATGCGCAAAGTTTTACTTGTTCAAACATTTCTTTATGGTTTCCCCAATTACCTGCAAACGTTTCGTCGTTCTGTCTAACGGCAATATCAAGATAAATGGTATGTCAAAAGAGCTAATAATTTTCGCTAGTAATGGCCAAAAACGTCAAGGAGAAAGCTGCACAGTCAAATTTTGCTTCATCACGACAAGGCACTTGTACATGTTCGTGGGACTGCAGATACAATCAAAAGGCTTGTATCAGACTTGGAAAAGCACACATCACTTTCTGGCAGAAATAGATCGTATGACCGTTTGTACACTTCAATTTCACTAGCAAAATGGCTGCTGGAAAGTAATATCACAACTGCAGGTACGCCGCAGGCAAATGGCAAAGATATTCCTGAAGAAGTAAAGCACGTTGGCAGTCGGGACTCTAACTCTTACGAAGTTTTTTGGGATGAATCTGGCAAATTGGTTTTAAATTCCTATATCGTGAACACCAAAAGTTCCGAAAAAAGAAACGCACTGCTGCTATCCACAATGCATCCAATTTTACGAACAGCCAAGGACAATTTACGATTGAAACCAGCAATCTATAAGCTTTACGACTACACTAAAGGAGGCACTGGTATCATCGATAAACAAATGAATTTTTACTCCAGCAAGACTAAATCTTGTCGTTGGATATGACTGCTTTTGCCTATGTACTTGGCACTTGCCGAGTGAACGCTTGCACTGTCATTGCACTAAATCAGTCTATTGAACGACGCAATACAAATTCATTCGATTTTGAGATTACTTTGGTTTTACAATTAGTACACACATTTGTTTTACTACGTTCAAAATTTGGCTTGTCGAAAAGCATTCAAGATAAAATCTAAATCACCCTTAGTGAACCCAGAGAAGAAACTTACGATTCGTCGCAGTTATGTGCATTTCCAGTGCAGTCTACCAAGCAACGCAGGTGTGAAGTTTGCGCAGCTGAAGTCACTGGCCATGAGAGGGATAGCATGGGACGAGTTTTTAGCCAAGGCGTAAGATGTGGTAAAGCTGTATGCAAACGGCATTACTTCAGATTCTGCGGCACCTGTTCGTAACTGGTTGGTGTTACGCTTTATATTCTATGATGTGCTCAAACTACAGTGTTTTTTGAGGTGTTTTTTTATTACGTGTCCCAGTAAAGAGCTCTATGTGTTTTTTAAACTTACGCAGCATAAGGTGCGTAGCTAATTTGTAAAAGTTAGAGTTTCTTCCGTCGAACATGCAGAAATACAAGGTTTTCGTCTACATATGACTACATGCAAGTCATTTTCTACTCTGAACTGCATTATAAAGTTTAACAACGACTTTGGCTTGGAACACACATGCGTAGTGATCTTGCCGACGATTATCTTTGCTGACTGTCGACAAATCAGTGGGGACAAATTCAAGCTGATAACTGGAAGTAAAGCCTTACGTCTCAAATTTGTAGTTATATTGCTGCTTGTTCTGGCTTATTGCATTGATACTTCGGGGCGTTTTGCTGTTGCATCCGACTAATATATAAGTCAGCTACAACTTTTGATACTATTGCGTGTTCATTAGAAGTGTTCACAGCACCGGTAACTTTTTCAGCATTATTTGATATTCGCATTGACAAAAAACAACAGTAGTTCCTATTAATATGTCTGCAATTGAATGGCTATTTGGTTGAGGGGATTGCAATTACAAAAGTGTACATAGAAGTTAAATTCCTGCAACAAAGTAATATATAAAGCAGCTACTATAGTTGACTCATAATTTCTGTAGTGGAGAAAGTTAGTATTGGTCTAATCATCAAACAAAATAAATTATTTTGTCTCCAGCCTCAATCTTGTTTCACTTTATTGTATTCATTAAATAAAAACAAACACTATAAAGAAGGACTATCCACGCATGACCTTAGTGCAGTCGGCCATACTATTATGCAAAGTCTATGTGATACACATCGTAATAGAAGCTGTGAAATCTACGTCATACTCATCGCAATATAAAAACGGTTTCATAAACTATATCTCAATGATATCAGCCAGGGGCTAGAGGCAAATTTAGGCAGGCGAACAATAACTCGCAAGGAATTTTGAAATAGCTGAGCACACCAGTTTCATGTTGTTGATTTCAAACAAGCGAGGGAATTTTCGCGCCTTTTGTGGTGTTATGTAAATAGCGTCAATCCGTTTCTTGACAACAAAACGCTTTCGTGTGAAAAAGACATTAAACTTAGTTCTAAAAAATTGGCATTGCACAGGTCGAAATTTAAACTTTTGTATTTGGCATACCAGTAATTAATGTTACCGATGCCTACTATAATGTTATAAATTGTTTAGCGGCGATCTATTGTTGGACTTCATAGGTTACAAGAGTTCGCTGACTATACGTGATCAGCCAAGCGCAACTGGCCTAAAGTAGTCAATTTGTCTTGCTGTCAGGAGTGAAGAAGTGAATGAGAAATATTTATTTCTTTTAAATGAGAACTAACGGCAACTATCAAAATTTGACTTGCCTTCAGATTAATTGTTTTCTCTTCTACAAGCAATAATTTCAGAAACATGTTAAACAAAAATACAAAATAAGACAAAATCTTCTTTCGTTTGCAGGTTCAATTGTTTTTCTACGTGGTGTAGTTCAAAAGATATAATGCTTTAACCTTCCGGGCAAAAACTACCCTACGTTTGGACTTATCACGACGCAATTCTCTTCGACTAAATAGGGTTAAATTGTTCCCAGTATCACAAAACATTTCGTTTTTTCCCAGTCTGGGTTCGTTTGCAAAGGAGTTAAGCAGCACCATAATCAAATTCCTTTGCATTGCATTGTTAAGGGTAGAAATCACTGAAGTGAAAGATTGTCAATGTGGCTGAGCTGCCTTCTCTCTTGCTTTAATCAGCATGTCTAAATCATCATCGGCGATTGAAGCTTTAAATGAATCAGGCTCTGTACCAGATAAATCGCTTGCTTCCTCCATTTGCAACAACTTTAAGTTGGTCTCAAGTTTATTGCAAATGCTGGGTTGCAAAAATTTGATCAATTTCAGGAATAAACACTTTATACCTAGGGTTAAGATACAAAAAGAGGTTATTTTTTAACAAATCTGTCTCTCTTTTTTCCATAGCTGATCAGAGCAACTGTGCAAGTAGGAAAGACGTAGGCGTTAATTTGGCAATTTTAAGTTTGCAGTTCAACCAAATGCCAAAGAAATTATCAAAAGTAAGTTTCTCGTATTGTAGCAACTTTATTGCTATTTTAGCAGGCTCCAATACTGCAGCAAGTTTGGAAAACTCATTCCAAGTAGTTGCTGGTAAGTGCATGTTTTGGTTGCTGGCTGCCATATCAAAGCAAAAGTCCTTCAGGAGCAAAAGACAATGAAGCATGTCGTGTGTCGAATGCCACCTAATGGGACTGTTTAAGATTGGCTTTATCAGTTTTAGCTGTATCAAAAGCACGCAAACAGACGGGTTTCTAAGATTTTGCAGATGCATCGAGCCGAAATTATAACATAGCGTAAAGAAGATTCTTTTAAAAAGTCTTCTACTGCCAACACTAAGGTGTGAGCAGCACATCCAACACCCTTGTAGATATTTCCAGCTTGAGCTGCGCTGATACCTGAAAAACTGAGGTCGTCGAGGAAAACTTTATGCGGTTAACAGTACGCTATCGTCTTCATCACTAACGAGTTGCTCTGCGTCGCTCTGCCAGCTGCTACAGCTGGGCTGCTCATCATTAGCAGTTCTTTCGGTTACATCCCCTTTAAAAAAAGGCGTACACATTTCCACATGTTGGCATCGTCGTCGGCTGTGAGGCTATCAATTTGATTGTTCTTAAGTCTATTTGTCCCAAGAGATTCACGTCGTGATAAGTCCAACGTGGGGTAGTTTTTGCCCCGAAAGTTTAAAGCATTATATCGTTTGAACTACACCACGTAGAAAAACAATTGAACCTGCAAACGAAAGAAGATTTTGTCTTATTTTGTATTTTTGTTTAACATGTTTCTGAAATTATTGCTTGTAGAAGAGAAAACAATTAATCTGAAGGCAAGTCAAATTTTGATAGTTGCCGTTAGTTCTCATTTAAAAGAAATAAATATTTCTCATTCACTTCTTCACTCCTGACAGCAAGACAAATTGACTACTTTAGGCCAGTTGCGCTTGGCTGAGTCATGTAAGGTCAGCGAACTTTAATAATCTATGAAACCCAACAATAGATCACCACTGAACAATTTATAACATTATAGTAGGCATCGGTAACATTAATTACTGGTATACCAAATACAAAAGTTTAAATTTCGACGCGGGCCGTATCAATTATTTAGAACTGAGTTTAACCTTTTCAGTCCTGAATTTCAAAAAATTCCTCAAAAAAGTATTTTCAGTGCGAGATTTTGTTTGATTAGACTACGGTAATCACAAAACTACCAAAAAATTTTTTGTGTTCTTTAGGAGAGAAGATTTTGGGGGGATGGGGCCCGCAAATCCAGTTAGGACCGTAGGAAATAATCACACTGGTTAAAAAAAAATTGTTTTAAAATTTTTTCACGCAATTCAATAACAATCTTAAATAAAAACAAATAGGCAATATAAATCAGGTGCACTGGTTTGCTATCTTTTCATTTATAGAGACGGAGTCCATCTGAAGTGCATTTAAAGTCAAAGTCATCTCTTTCGAGTGACTTTTCATCAGCTATAACCGGCAAATCTTTCTGATTTGGTCGTATAGTTCCATAAGCCAAAAAATTTCTTTTCTTTTTAGCTCTTTTAACAAAGGAACCGACGAGAAGAAAATATCAAAAATAACTTTGTGGTATTTTCCTTGCAACTAGTCGGTTAACTGATAACAACACTGCCTGTCAAACCAAAATTTTGAGCAGAGCTTTCTTCCTAAATATTTTATTTGTATACACCTCAAATATGTAAACATAGCCATCATTGTCTGCAACGCACCACAGTTTATATTCACGCCTAATTGGTTTCATAGAATTGTACTGTTTTAGTGAGGTCCTTCCCTTGAAGCGAATCATCAATTCATCAACACTGACATGTTCACACGGTGCATGTTTTTGTACAAAAAGATAATTTAGTCGCTGTACCAGAAGACGAATTTCAAAAATTTTGTCGCTTTGCGGTGAATCAATTTTGCTGTTGTCGTTGAGGTAAAGATTGCTCAATGTGTAAAAAAATAGTCACGAATCATCGCTTCCTAGATGAGAGAAATACCCATGTCATTAGCTTTCATCCAATAGTACTTTTCAGCATTGGGAGTTTATAATATGACATCAAAATATTTATCTTAAAAAATGCATGAAGTTCATCTATTGTAATGCTTCCCGCTATGCCTTTTTGGGTGCAATTTAAATTTGTTTAAAATGGAAGCTTTCTATGATCTCCTCATAAAAAAAATTTGAAATGCATGAATAGGGGTTGCTGTAAAAATTTCACTTGTGCGATGAGACGTAAAATTAAAGATATTGATAGTTAATGATTTTTTCTCCAGCATCGACTTTGTGTATTGGTACTACTAGCTCTAGTAGCATCATTATCATTTTTAGCATCTGTACATAAAGTGGCTTTATTGTGGTTTGTAGATGATTGACTTTTTATTTCATGAATGTCATAATCACATAGTATCTCTTCTAGCAAAGTTAGGACATTAGATTTATTCAAACGTAGCTTTGTTTACATTTTCAAAAATTAATGAAAAACAACATCCTGGCTACATATCAAAATAAGTGTATGTATCATGAGCTTTTCTGCTGCTTGCAATACAATACAGGTGTAGTTAGTGAATTATTGATTCTTATTAGCTGTGTGGTACCAGTAGACAACCTATACACCAATTGCTTGCCAAGGTGCAGAATTCATAACAACATCAAGAAAAGAGCAGATTTGACAACTGCCTACACACTATTTCACGCAAACCTCTCATCTATATCAATACAAATACACGATAAACTATAACTGAGGGTATAGAAACAAGGTTTGCTAAACTACTATGCAGTGTTCCCTCTAGATTTCAGTCCGTGCTTAGTCGCCGGCGCAAGTGCGAAATTGCTAGCAAATGTACAAAAACCGTTAAACAATTTTGGCAGACATTGCTGAAGCTACACCAACCTAAGTACCGTATTGTAAAGTTGTAAACAAAGTCGTTTTTTGTAGCCTACTAAGTTCAGCGTATAGGCTAAGCTTTTTTTTATTGTCCATCATTATCTTTCTGTTGCCCATTCTCGAGAAAGCGATTTTTGGACGAGGCGTCCGCACTCGCGTGGAAGTGGCCGTTTCCGAGACGTCTGGGCCACCTGTCTTCCATATAAAGGCGCTAAAAAAGATCTCGTTTTATCCCGATTGACATCTTGGTTCCTTGCTCCCAAATTTCTTCAAAGCCAGCTTCGCAACAGCGATTTGCAAGTTTACACGTACTATTTCCACGCATTTATTGTGCAGTAGAAATAGCTCAAAAGCTTTATTTAGGACGTCAACTTGTTTATAATAACGTAACGTTTCTCTCAGTCCTGGCAGAATTTCAATATTTCAGATTCTTTAAAGTTTGTCCACAACATTGGTTTGCTTACAACCGCACCCTTTATTTTTACTTCAGACGCATTTTATCTATCATGGCATTTTTAACCTAGTTCAGTGGTTTTCAATTGTTTTGGCATGTGACCCATTTTCGAAACGAACGGTGGCACATGATCCGATTACATATTTTTTCTAATTTCACTGGCGACCTCAAAAAAGTTATCATAGTAAATTTCAGGGCTATTGTCCAAAGGAAATATATAAACAAATTGTCAAGAAAATTTTCCAATTACACTCTATGTGAAGGGTAAATAAAGTAGTGGCCCCAAGAAGTCTGTGGTCCGCGTACGAAAAATATTTGATCCAGGCCATCATCATCTCTCACTAATGATCTTTATTTTTTTAATTCGATGAAGACACCAGCTTGCGAGTTGTAGTTTGTTTACTCTGCCACTTCTTTTTCAGCAGGAACTGGAGTTAACTGTGTGTCAAGATATTTAAAGATGAACTAAAAACAAGTCCGAACAACAATTGTATGGGCGTAAAGGCGATTTTTAAAATTTTCGCGAGAAAGAGGAAGCAAAACTATGACAATGCGCTTCGGTGATGAAATAATTCGCGTGATTACATCGGCCCCAAAAATGGTTTACAAACAAGTAACCTATCGGTTACTAATCGACCGCGGCAAAATACCTGGTTATTTCTGTTTAATAAGTTACATTTGATCACTCAAACTCTGCGACCCGAGCAACAGTAATTCGTAAACATTTCAGAATGTCAAATCAACAGTGCATGTAAATAAAATTAACCTAATTCTACGATTTAATTAACCATTGAACGAATGTGAGAAAAGGGATCACAAATAATTGATAGATGAAATTCTATTTTTGTGAAAAGCATTTCAAACTTGACCCGAAGTTCTATTTTTGTTGAAAAGCATTTGAAACTTGTCCGCTATAAAGGAAACAAGGAAATTCATGGACGCAAATATCCGCGAGTTTGGTAAACGCAGTTTTTTAGTCGAGTATAACATTGAAAAGCTGATTGATATTTGTAGCTACGCATAAAACTACACGGTCTCATTTGTAGGCACTTTGTGCAAAAAACTGTTCTATTCTTCATTTAAAACCATATAGTTTGGCAGCATTTGCAAGGGGGCTGCCCTTCCGGAAAAATGTTTGGGGTTACCCCGCCTACTTTACTCGGCGCCACTGACTACAGGCAGATCTAAAAGACTGCAATAGCCGCACGCGCGCATTAAAAGAAGGTTTCTTTGAGCAGTGCACAACTTTTTGTGAGTTTTGAATATTTAGTGATTTTTCCTTACACAGGTAAACGTTATTAGATGATACACTTTAATGTTAAACGATAAAACAGCTTTGGAATGGTCAATTCTGAACAATAATTTTTTTACAATACGCTATAGTTATAGGCAAATTTCACTGTACTACACATTACCTTTCAAAAATGCAGAAAGTAGAGTATTCGTTCTTGAAGCTTTTTGTCTGACACTTTTTATTAGAATCCATCAAAAATAGAGTGAAAAGGTGAAGTGAGTCACTTATATAGAGACACAGTTGACGAAAAAAAAAGGAAAATGCTCTATCGTGATTGGTAGAAGAAGCGACCAACAGAAGGAGCGGAAACTAATGTGTTATTTTTAGACAATGAACGAATTCTTTTTGTTTGCATGAATCTGGATTGGATGTTTTGATGTACGTGGCTTCAAGGGTGGAAAGATGAAAAGAAATACGGCCACGTGCGAGAATAGAAAATTTGTTATCATTATATTCTCGGGCGCAGATAACGTTTTGTAAAAGATGTTGCCTTATAGCAGACAAGAAAGTTTCAGCTTTAAAGATTCTGATTGGCTTGAAAGAGTGTGCCAATGTGCTTCGGCCCTGAGAAATATGCTCCTGAAGAGTGGTTTTAGGCACGTGCTGCTTAATCCTTTGTTGTAGTCTTTGAAAAGTACGACCCACGTACCAACTATCGCAGTGGCACAGATATTGGTAAACAATGTTGCTTTGATAAAAAGCGAGTAGTAAATCCTTTTTGGCTACAGGCAAAAGTTGTCTGGTGGTGTAACCACCAGACAACTTTCACCATGTATGGTTATGCATGGTTACACCACCAGACAACTTCTGCCTGCAGCCAAAACTACCGGCTTTTTATCAAAGCAACAATACAAAGAAAACATATACATTTTAACCACTTCCGGTTTCCAACTTTCCTCGAAAAATAATGTCATGTCTCCTTGTGTGAAGCTTCGAGAGCTCTTTTTACTTTTTTTTTTTACTCTTTAAGTTGTTAAGTTTTTTACTTTTTTACTCTTTCTCTTTTACTCTTTAAGTTCGAGAGCTCTTTTTACTGTAATTATTGCTCTTTAGCTACGATTGAAATTAACTGAGAAAAGTAAAAAAAGCTTTTTGATTTACTTTATCATAATTGCTTGAAAGACAGTTTGTTATACAAGTGATATTTAAGTTGCTATTGCTCACTGTTGCATCACAGCCACGTGCTGCTTACGTGAGGCGTTGCATTGCCCTAAAAAAGTGTTGGTGCGATCTTGGATTCCTATTCACCGTTTCCCACACATTAAATGCTTGGTTGAAAATTTTGCTAGCAAATTACAAAAATTTTAATCAACTGAAAAAATATTACCAAATATCGCCCGATTTTCTCGCACATCGTTGAATTTAAACTGCGAATCCGCCGGACATGTTTTCACAAATTCGCACGTTTTTCGCGTTTAAAAGCAACGCTGCTACTATGACTTGCAAACGTACTAGACTAGCTGGCTAGCTCAACAGAATTAACTTTGCTTACTACGCACTTTATCTATACCCAAAAGAAAAAGTGCTACGAACGGTTGCTTAGAGTACAAGTAATATACCCGTAAGTGAAATAAGAGTAAACTGCATGCAAAAGGTAGACTACTTTGGCTAGCTAGGTTTAACAACACTTAGCTCAGAAAATCCTATCCTACTTTCCCAGCTCTTCTGCACTAAAGTGTTTTATTTCTCATTACCAATACAATATTGTAGTCTACTTCAAGTTGGATTTCAAAGTTTAAACTGCAACTCTAAATTAACATCACACCCATTTGCGATTATATTACCTTTATCAAAAAAATTGTCAAAGTTAGCTGCTTTTTGATGCAAGAAAATTGCCAAAATTTTGAAAATTATTTTCTGACAGTGTATAAGTAGTAGTAGTAGTTGGCAATTTATTTCGCTTCTGTTTTCTCAACACAAAAAACTCAACGATAGAATAAAAACAACGAGCGAAAAAGGAATGCAGGTGACAAAACGAATTGACGTTAAACATACCCAAATTTTTTAAGATTAAATTAAAAAGATTGTAGAGAGGGGCATGGTCACCGCACCTGACAAAAACATCAAGCAAAAAAAATTGAAATAAAAAAAAACACAACAAAAAAGAAACTAAAAAAGCAGTCAGCCAAATAAACAAAATTTTTCCCTATGTATAAAACCCAATAGCTAAAAGAAATACCTTCCTCTCAGTGCCAAACTGTTGTTACCCTAACGAGGGGGGCTAGCAGGTACTACACCTTGCCCAAGGGTGACCTGGGAGCAACGACAGTCAAAGAGTTAGCTCCATTACACTCTAGGCAGGACCCTGTCGCCGGATGCAGTTATAGTCTTACTGCCCAGGACCATGCAATTTGCAGATAAGTAGTAGCACTATAACATTGCGTTTGAATTTTTATGACCTGATTTTAATCACGTGATTGTGGATAATTTAAGTAAACCATTGGAAGTGTCACTGTCTTTTTTACTCAAATAAAAATTAATCATTTATTCTAATGAACAGAATGAAGTTTCATGGACCTATATCGCAGGTGAATTTTCCTTATTCTTCTTCTTCATCCGAAATTATTTCGAGGAGCAGTTGTCGCCTGAAGTTGGAGTATAAGACAATCATTAGCTCTTTTTAATTGGTAGTTGAGAGTGATTGGCAGATTCTGAAAAAGAAAGAAGAACAGCAAATACCTATTCTTTTACTTTTTATTCTACTTTGCAAGCTCGTTTTACAATTAGGTATATCTTTAAGCAATCGAAATAAGCAGGTTTCCAGTCTTAAAGCATAACAAATATTAATCTACTGATTTATAATATATTCTTTAAAGCATTTGATGAACCTGGGAAGTGATTTAATATCTTTAAGTGCTACAGGTAGTTTATTCCATAACATTGGGCCTCTAAATTTCAGTGTTTGTTGTGTGAGTTTTATTCTGCAATATTGAGGGCACAATTTGGATTTGGATCGAGTACGAAGAGTGGCTTTCTCGCTAAGAAAGTTAGAATCAAAGATGTTTGAAAAAGCAGGAGGAAGAGATTTATTAAAATATTTGTGCATAAATTTGGCAATTTCAAGTTGTTTAGACTGTTGTATTGTTAGCAGATTGTGTTGTTGAAAATCGTTACTGTTTTTTTGCTTAGTATTAATCAAATTAATTGCTTTGGTTGAAACTTTTTGCAACTTTTGAATCATAGATGCGTTACCATGGCACCAGGATATTACACAATATTGCACATAGCTGTTAATAAGAGAGTGATATAAAGTTAGCAATGAATTTTTATCAAGATACTGTTTTACTTTGTTAATCACATGGTAGCTACATCTGAGTTTTTGCAGCAACCACTGCATATGGGGCTTCCATGAAAGATGTTCATTGATGGTTAAACCTAAAAATTTGCAACTGTTTACTCGTTTTAAATGCTTGTTTTTGAATTGAATTGACAACGCAGCAGGTGGAGGAAGACTATTTGGAGTTCTAAACGCAACATATAGGGTTTTATCAGTATTAAGTGTTAATTTATTTGCAGAAAGCCAGGCCTCGACATGTTTCAATTGAGTATTTGTAACCTCATATAATGCTTTATAAGAACTGCTGTTAAAAAATAAATTGGTGTCATCCGCAAACATTATGGCTTTGCCTGATGTTAAGCATTTAGGAAAATCATTTATGTAAATTAAAAATAGAAGGGGGCCAAGAATTGATCCCTGTGGTACCCCTACCTCGATTGGCTTGGAATTTGAAATTTTTCCATTAACTTCCGTTTGCATCAAGCGACCATTTAAATAGCTTCTGAACCATTTATTTGCTACCCCCCTAACACCAAAGTGATTTAGTTTAGCCAAAAGTATACTGTGATCAATGGTGTCAAAAGCTTTGGAGAGATCTAAAAATACACCAAGAGTATATTCTTTATCTTCAAAAGATTTGGTGATATTTTCAACCATTACAGTAGCGGCATGACTAGTGGAGTGATTTTTTCTAAATCCAAATTGTAAATCATAGAAAAAGTTTGATTGTGACAAAAATGAATACAGTCGATTATATACAATCTTTTCTAATATCTTAGACAGTACTGGGAGCAGACTAATTGGCCGATAGTTATTTACATTTGTTTTTTGCCCTTTTTTGTGTACAGGAATCACTTTAGCTTTTTTAAAGTCTATGATAAATTGACCTTGAGATAAAGATAAGTTAAAAATATGACACAAACCAAATAGAATGTAATCAGAACTTGATTTTACAACTGATATTGGAATTTCATCGATTCCAGTGCTGTTTTTGGGTTGCATTTTGGAGATAATTTTTTTGATTTCAGTTACCGATGTAGGGTTCAAGAACATTGAGTTGCATATTGGAGGGCCCAAAAATTCACTAAATTGTTTTTGCGGGGTTGCTAGTTTGTTTACTAATTTTTCACCAATACTAGAAAAATAATCGTTAAAACAGTTAGCTAATAGATTCGAGTCAGTAATCAATTTACCATCTATTATCAGAGAGGGGCATTGGGTGATTTTACTTTTTTTCCTTCCAAGTAGTTTATTTAGGGTTTTCCAGGTTTGTTTCATATTATTTTTTAGTTTATCAAAAAGAGATGAATAATGCAATTTTTTTTTCTGTTGAATTGTGTGATAGTAAAGATTTCTAGCTTTGTTATAATTCACTTTTGCAGTCAGTGTTTTCTTATTTACATACTTTTTAAAAAGTTTTTCTCTTTCATACATAAGTACTTGAAGATCTCTATCAAACCAGTTATTAGAGTGTGTTTTTGGCCTCGGATTGGTTAGGGGGAAACATGCATCAAAAACTTTATAGTAATGGTTCATGAATAATTCATATGCTAAATTAGGGTCTGGTTCCCTTAAAACTACGTCAATGTCAAAAGTAGAGTCTAATGTATTGTGAAAGTTGTTAATATTTTCTGGGTTGAAGATTCTGATCTTTGAATTGTGAATATTTTTATGCTGGTATGCTTCAAAACATGTGATCAGAGGCAGGTGGTCAGAGATGGGGTGAAGAAGAATTTTTGCTTTTATGATATAAGAATATATGTTTGTCCAGACATGGTCTAAAACTGTTGCACTGGAACTGGTAATGCGTGTTGGTTTATTTATCATTGAGTAAAAACAGTGGTCAAACATTGTATCAATAAATTTACTAGTGTATTTGTTTTCTACTTGTAAAAGGTCATAATTAAAATCTCCATATATAAAGCATTTAGTATTTGGTTTGAGATGACTTAACACACTACTTAAATTAGAAATAAATTGTTGGTTAGAGGTGGAGTCTGTCATTGGTGATCTGTATATGGTCCCACATGTAATAGTATCATGTTTCAATTTAATTTTCACAAAAATAGACTCAAAAACTTTTTCATTCATAATTGAGAGTTCATCAATTACTGTAAATTGCAAATTATTTTTTATATAAAAAGCTACACCTCCACCTTTCAAATTTTTTCTTGGATTTTGTACAAGTATATAATTATCAAGATTATTGTATGGGCCAGAATTAAGTGGTGTAATCCACGTTTCAGTAATGGCTATTATATCTGGTTTTCTAGGTAAGGAAAAAATTAATGCTTCAAGTTTAGTGAAGTTTGCAGTATTTACAAGTGATCTCATGTTTACACTCATGCCAAGAAATTGGTTGGTGAAGTTGTGATTAATTGCAATGTCATGTATGTTTGAAGTATTAATGTACTGGCTACAGTTATCAAATAAACTGTCATCTACATTGTTGTTACCAGTTTGAGGAATATCAAATAAGGAATTCATGTAATCAGCTGAGATATCTAGATCATATGAGAGGTTTGGATAGCATTTATTTTCATTTAGGGGCATGATAGGGTAATGTTGCAAATGCAAATTTGACTCAAAAATTGACTTACAATTAGACTATTGGCAGAGTTGAAAAAAATGCACAATAGCCTTTGTATTGTGTTGTTTATTGTGCTGCTAGAAATAGTGATGGCTTGCGGCATATAATTAGCAGTTAGTACATCAAAAAGCAGTAAGAGACTATTTTTCAGGAAATCTAATTCTAGCAATGTTAGCAAAATCATCGATTCTATGTCGTTTGCCTTCAAAATTGCAAAATATATTACCTTTCTGTGTCCAAACGTTTTGAAACCCAAAAACTTTTTTAGATTGTTCCAGCAATTTAGATCTGCGCCTTGTCAAAGATTCTGTTATGGCAAGTTTGGGATCTGATTCCTTAGTTGCTTTCAATAATGATTTATTGTTAAATACATGATTTCTGACAGATCTTCTGACAAATTTAATGATTATTGGATTTTTTCCTTTTCGAGAAGGCAATACATGACAAATATCAATGTCGCTATTGTGAATGGGATGGGCAAATTTTAGTCTAGAATTCAGAGTATCTAGCACAAAATTTTCAAAAGTTACATAACCTGCATTTTCTTTGGGAAGGTCAACACATCCATGTAGAATAAGGCAGTTGCTCCTTCCATACTGCTCAAGATCATCCATTCTTTTTTCTTTTTCTTCAATTTGTTTTGCCAAATCCTTTATTGTAGCTTTGATTTCCAGCAGTTCTTTTTGACCTTTGTCACCACTGGTACCTGAAACAAAGGCAGAAGCATCAGCGTTCTCATTTACACTTGATGAATTCAAAAAATTTGACTGATACTCATCTTGTTTGTGTTCAATTTTAGCCAGCTTTTCCAGAACTACAGCCAATTCCCGAGATGTCATTTTAGTTGATATATTACAAGTAGCAGTTCCCAAAAAATTTGCAGATAGAAATGAAATTGTAGCAGTTCCCAACAAATTTGCAGGTAGAAATGAAATTGCAAGTGTTAAATATCAATAATAATTTATACCGTTTACCAAACACTACAAAACACCTTACCAACACATAACCTTATTCAAATAGAATGGCAACTCCCCAGCGAGTGCCAAATAGAATGGCAACTCCCAAGCATAACACAGTCCTGACGGGAACTATGAGTCCCAGGAAGGTAGCAACTTCCTACTCCTACCAATGTGAGTTTGAATTGGAAAAATACACATCAAAAAAATCTTTGTAAAATGCTCTCCAGAACTCCACGAAAAACTTTGGTCAGCAAACTAAAAGAAAAATGCATTGTTCATTGTATGTATGTATGTATTGTTCATATTTATCCTACATTCACGAGAAAGCGAATTGTATCGCTATATTTTGAATGGGACGTCCGCACTCGCTTGGGAGTTGCCATTTCCGAGGTGTCTGGGCCATCTGTCTTCCACATAAAGGCGGGGGCATCCCGTTAAGTGCCTTGCCCAAGGACACAACAAGCGAACTTGCCGGCTTGTTCTCCACAACCTCCCATAAATGCCGAGCGCCAAGCAGAAAAGCTGTAGATACCATTTTTTAAAGTCTTTTGGTATGACTCGACAAGGGAATGAACTCCAGGTCTACCGACTGTGAAGCGGACGCTCTAACCACTACACCATCGCGCCGATGAAAAAAGTCAAGTTTATATGAAAAAAGAAATAAAAATATAAAAAATTTACCTGATCTATAATTCAACTATGAATCATGACAATCTAACAAAACGTAAAACCTAAAACAAAAATGACATTGCTAGAGTAAAGGATCTCAATGAGCCAGATCGGTTTTTGGTTTGAATTTTTGTTGCGAATGCGCCATAATGCTAAGCAAGAGTTGGTGGGATCTACAGTAACCGTCATTACTGAAAGGATTATTATCTTTTTCACACGAAGATATTTTGTTGTCAACAAACGGATTTGACACAATTTACGTAGCACATGTGTGCGACACCATAGAAGGAGCAAAAATTCTTTTCCTTGTTTGAGGTCAACAACATCAAACTGCTGTTCTCAGCAATTTCAAAATTCCTTGCTCTCATTCCTTTGTGTTTATGCTCCAACTATTTGCTCCTCTCCGACAAATAGCAGAACCGATTCCTTTTCTCCCTCCATCCTATACTCCTCCAAAAATCTCTTTATTCTGGAAAACGTCAATTGCCATTACCCCTTCTGGGGCTCAAAAGGTAGTTCCGACCCCCGGGAAGAGGAAGCATTCGATTGGGTCATCTCTTTTGCCCTCCTTCCTCTTAGTAACCCTGACATACCTACTCTTCCCCGTCGCTTCTCTGGCAGTCGCTACTTCCCTGATATTTTCTTTGCTCCTTCCTCTCTCGCCCTCTCTTGCTCTTGGGAGGTGCTTTAGGACCTGGGTTTTGATCACCTACCAATTCTACTAAATGTCCCTCTTTCTTTGCAATTTCGCCCCAACGAACGTCACCCTTCCTTCAATTTTCAGAAAGCTCGTTGGAATGACTTTTTACTTTGACTCTCACTGTCTTTCTGCAGAGGAATACTCGTCTCTTTCTCTTTCCTCTGCTGCTGCTCTCTTTACCTATCTGACACTAAATGCGGCCAAATCTTTCCTTCCTTTCGGCCGCATTAAACGCCATCCTAAAGCCTGGTGGTGCGCTGAAGTGGAAGAGGCGGTTAGTAAAAGATGTAAGACAAGGAGCTCTGATTTGATTGGAGCGATCGTCTGAGTACTGGTGTCTTCCTCTCAATCCGAGCAAGTGTGAGGCCTCTTTCTTCTCAGTGGAACCCTACCAAGCTAATCTCCAGCTCAACTTCTCCTTATTCAATTCCCGCTTCCGTTTCAATCCCACTTCAACTTTTCTTGGGGTCAACTTTGACCGCCTTTCTTTCCTTTTATAAACATGTATCTTTGCTGAAGGCCAGGTTTTTCCCTCATCTCAATGCCTTACGCTGTATTTCTGCTTCCTCATGGGGCCCCTATAAGGAGTCCCTCACTCTTCTGTATAAAGCTTTTTCTTCGGCCCCTTCTCACATATGCTTCACCAGGATGGTTTCCTTTTCTAAGCGTTATCAATATTACTAAATTGGAACGCCTACACCAAGCGGCCAGTCACGCCATCTCCGGTTGCCTCTTGTCCTCCCCTATTCCACTTCTCCTCTCTGAGGCTCCTTTACCTCCCCTACGAGTCACCTCGACTCATGTCGCTCGATCATCTTATGAGCGGGCTCTTCGTCAAGTTTTTCCACTGAAGCCTGCGCCATTCTGCAAGCTCTTAGTTGGTCTTGGCAGAACCAACATGTCTGACATTTCTCTCCTATCTGAATCTCGCTCTGTCCTCTTTTCCATATTTTCTTTTACCGCAATCACTCTGGCAGATCTGGAAGGAACTGTCTTCTCTCTTCTCCTGTTCTGTCAGGCTACAATGGATTCCTGGACACTCGTTTCTCCCCGGGAACGACACGGCTGATGAGCCGGCCAGACGAATAGCGCTACTCGTGCCCTCTGCAATCCTTGTAGTCTCTCTTCTCTTATCTCTCGTATCCACTTGTTTTTTCTCGGACTGGAGGCGTACTGTCTCATCGAAATTCTTCGACACACAGGTTTCCTCGTTTTCCACTGAGGAACTTATGCTCCCTCGTCATGCTCACTGTGTTCTCTCTCGTCTTGGCGCCAACGGACACAGCCTACTGTTAAGCTTTTATCTCTCCCGGATTGGCAGAATCTAGAATCCTTTCTGGAGTGCATGCGGACACCGTCCCAGGACACCTCTCATCTCATTCTGCACTGTCCAGCTACGGAATCTTTGCGGCACTCGCTCTCTGGCGACTTTCTGTCTCTATACGATTTTTGTTCCAGGCCCTGGATAGTTGTCCGGCTCCTGAGGCTCCATGGTCTTCCGCCATGCCCCCATCCCTCGGAAGGAGTCAGATAAAAACAACAACAGCAAATCGATCCATTGAACTAAAGCTGTAGGTGGTCAAACATTTTCCATCACGCAATTCTACGAATTCCATGATCTATTGTGAACCTTAAAAATTCTTTCTATTTGCATAGTGTGCTTTAATTTATTGCGTGGCTACAGGCTGTATCAATTTTCTATAATAATGCAACTTTTTACAATCTATAAAATAGTCAAGGCTTTAACGTCGCTCTAAAAGAAATATTGCGCGAAATATGGAATCGGTATGTCGATAGACAGCATTTTATCATTAAAAAAGTAAATTAGTAACACCCAATTTACATGCATACCAAGATCAATGTTTACAAGAAAACTACTTTTAGGTACAAAGCTATCAGAGGAAAAACTTCAACAAGTTGTTTTCTCAAGAGCAGAATTGCCAGTTCATCTAACGCGGTCACTGCCACATATTTTGCATTTACGGAGGAACACAATTGACATTTTGAAGTAAAAATTAGATATTTGAAGCTTGTAGCATACGATAAAAACATTTTTTGCGAAAATCTATTAACTATTCGCCAATAACAGTCACTAAAACATGCTTACAAAAAACAAGTAAGTAGGCGGCGGTTTCACCCGCTAATCGAAGATCGTTTTATGATGGTGATGATGACTCAAATTAGTTCTGCCCTCTCTTCTTTGCGAGAAAAGGTTAAGGATACAGGTCAGCCAGCAAAACATTGTTTTACAAATAATCTCTGCTTTTTGTGCCATTTTAGAAATAATTTTGAAAGCCTTGTGGATAGGGTAGCAACCATCCTTTATTTTTCAATTTCAATTTCAATAATTACATATTTACCACAGTGACAGCATCAAGTTGCACTTTGAATAAACAGCCTACCTACCTATACAGACGTACTGCGTATCAATAGCATCTCGCGGCTTCAATGGGCTTTGAATTACAGAGATTTTAAATCTGGCTTATTTATCTAAAACCCTGTCATGAGTTCGTTATTGCTGTTCGATATTATTCCTCAAATGTCGTGATTGCGTTAGTTTACTATACAGTATTATTCCTCGATAATTTCCTCATTCGGTATGACAGTTAATAAATATATTAACGGAATGTGAGCCATGAGGGCAAAGCAAGTAAAGCAGCAGTAACTTGATTCAAAGCATGAGCTAAGCGGATGATTGACCAGCAAAAATAATCATAAGCAATGCGAACATATATAAATGCGAACACGAATCACGTGACACGATAAGGCAATGGAGTTTTGATAAGGTTGATGGAAAGCAATGCAATTTCCTATACCAAATGTCAACATTGATATTTGACATCCATTATAGGAAATACTGATAGTGATATTAAAAATGAAGCCAAATACAAATTAAATTAAAATCAATTATACACGCAATCACCACAACCCCTAATGCATTTGAATCTTAGCAATGCCAGTTTTCTTTTCCTTAGGATTCCCCAGAAAATCATCAGAGAACTGAGAATTTTGCAAAGAGTAAGGGAAATGATCTAAGGCAAAATTATACTGATGTAGAAAAATTATTTAGATAAGCAGATTTTTTGATTTTATTATCACGATAGCATCAGCTTTACAGGGTGAAGTAATCCAGAGACCTGGTTAGAGGGTTACGCTTCTGTTCCACTTTCTTTAACAATAAACTTCTTATAACCAAACAAAAGCTGTTTCTAAATAAAGTGGTTATCAAGCAATTTGAAAAATTGAGTGTTTCAGTGTAAATCTACAGTAGTTAATTCAATTGATGTAAAGATTGAAAAAGTGAAGCAAAGGTTAAGCTATAGTGTCAAAAATATACTGGCACTTAATCCACATTTCAGCTATATCTTAGCACACCTGTGATAGCTTAGCAATATGCCTATATTGAAGCCCTTAACTTTGGGGCTTCGCTACTTTTGGAGCAGGTTATTTAAAAAACCTGAAAGGGTATAAGCTTTTCTATTCGCCTACAATCTTCGCCAATAAATATTGCATAACAGCACACTTCAAATATTGGATTCTTTGCAGCACAAGTAAACAGAGCATAAAGTGATCATCTGAAATGTTTATCTTCAAACAAATGTACTTGAACGAACTTTGTAGGAAGATTTTATTAGACTAACAGTGACAATAGTTTCTCAGCAGACTAATGAGAAGAGATGGAACATGCTAAAAAATGGCTCATTCAACAAGATTATCACAACTGGAAAGAAAAATTTGAAATGGACGGTTACCTGGTGGGAAACTACAATGCAGCTATTTAACCCTAATCAGCTCAACGTTGGTCTGCAGCGACCCAACAAATTTTTAAACGTTAAATTATACACGCTATTGTTTTCAAAATAATTTGAAATTTCCTGACTTTTCCTACTTTTTATTATACTTTAATATGAACCCAAAATCATTATTGTACCTTCAGCATATTTTGAATAAGGAAGCATTTTTTGTCCTATACTCATAAATTTTTGCCAAGAAGCAGCAATGACGCAAGTTAATCCGATTACGTGTGACGTCGCGATGTTTGTTTTGCTGCCAGTTCTCTGTTTAGAAGGTGTGCGTCTGTTCCTTTCGTAGAGGCGAGACCGAAATTAGATCTTAGTAGGTAAACAAACCCTAATTACTAACTTCTTGATTTCTTCGTTGAGTTCATTAAAGTGTGCAAACAAAATAATGTTTACATCAAAGACGATGTTTTGTACAAATGCAATCTTCCAACAACGGTTTCTCACTTTTCATAAATTTTTTCAAAATTTCTATTTTTTTTAGCAGAGTTCGCTTAATGAAACTAGTTCTGTAACACTAATTTCAGAATAAAAATCTTTTAATAAGAAGGTGCAAAAATGCTTTCAGATATAAACTGGAAGTGTTGTGAAGTTTTGAGCAGTAGGCCCAGTAGTGGATATTCAAAATTGGGGGCCTGAGGCAAAATTCTAATAAGGGGCCCCGAAAAATTGATTTAGCTATAAATAATTGCAATCAAACAACGCCACCTTTTACAATGCTACAGGGTAGGCTATAGATTGTTGTAAAAAAATTGATGCAGATACATGATGATATATTCATAATTAAAACCATACGTTAGAAACGTTGAAACGCTCTTTTGCAGTAACTAGTTACCGCATTTCACGGTTAATCACCCTTCAAAAAAATTGAAGTAATTTGCTCTCGAAAGCATTACAATAACAGCACAGCTCTAGGAAATATTCAAATGATTTGCAGCAACACAAGTGCCTTAAAAACTCGCTGTGACTTAATTGCCATGAAACACACCGCAAAACAGAATTGTGCAGAATATTCAGATGTTATGCAGCAGCATAGGCTATTTTTTTTGTCAAAACATCTGAAACCACATTGGTCTATTGTGCAGTGATCATATGGAGTATAACTTACCGCGATGGTAAAAATTGACAAACAAATACGCCAATAAACGCATCAAAAACTAACAATTTTTACAATGCTACAGTCTACTGTCAGATAAGAGCTGACAATATGCTTAGCTAGCGTACTGCTAGACCAGTGATTCCCAATCTTTACACCTTGGAGGAACCCCTGTAATAATTTTTCATATTCCAAGGAACCCCTATATATAGTATTCTAATTTATATATTATTTTTACGAAAAGTACTTGAGCAATATAATTCATATAAAATCTAATATTACATCAAATAAGAGTTCACACTAATAAGTCAGTAATGTTATGACTTACCTTTAGTGTGACACTTGGGCTTGTTTCTCTCTGCGTATCTGTGAAATTCTTGGCCGAATTTTTGACAGACACACGCGCAGTTCTTCCTCGACAGACAGAAGACGATTTCTTGATTTGCTTTTAATGATGGACAGGCATGAGAATGCTTGTTCACAGAGGTAAGAAGTTGAAAACTGGAGTAAAACATTCAGTGCTTTTACTGAGATGACAGGGTACTCTCGCTTTGCTGAAATCCAAAACTTGTCAAGTAGTACTTCATTAAATTTCATTTTCAAGGTTCGATCGCACTGTAATTCACTCAGTTCTTCTTCTTCTTGCAGACTAAGTAGGTTTTCTGTACTTGGTGAGAACTCAGTGAAGGGGTTTCTCACCCAGTCATACATATCTGATGACAAGGAGGGGAAATACTTATGAAGCTTTTCTGACAGTGATCCCAAATGACTTGTAATAAATGGGATGACATATTCATATTTAGTCTGAGTTTGAACTTGAAGTAGGAGTGGAAACATTTCGACGTTTCCTCTTGAAAGGTGCTTTTTCCAAACAGAGAGTTTATTCTTAAATGCAAGAAGTTTGTCTGTGGAAGTCAGAATGTTTTCCTTTGCACCCTGCATGCTGGTGTTCAAGTTATTTAAATGCTGATAAATATCTGCTAAATATGCTAATTTCATTTGCCAGTTTGTAGATTCAAGACACTCACAGAAACTGGCTTTATTATTCTCTTTGAAGAAAAGCAGCAGTTCCTGTCGCAGCTCAAATACCCTTGACAAAACTTTACCTCTCGATAGCCATCGAGCCTCTATGTGCAGGAGAAGCGTCACGTGGTTTTTTTGCATGTTTTCACACAACCTTGCAAACATGCGAGACTTCAGAGGGCGCTGCTTTATAAAGTTAACCATGTTCACAGTTATATCAAGAACTTGTTTTAAATCATTCCCAATACTTTTTGAAACCAGAACTTCTCGGTGGAGAAAACAGTGAGTTGTTATGACTTCAGAGTTTTTTTCTTTCACGCGTGATACAAAGCCTTGTACTGAACCAATCATTGAGGGAGCACCATCAGTGCAGATTCCAACGCACTGGTTCCATGACAAATTATAAGATTCCAGGTAAGAAGACAAGATGTTGAAAATGTCGTGGCCTTTGGTAGTTTCTGGCAGTTCTTTCCAGCATAAAAAATTTTCTATTATTTCACCTTCATTTTCAAATCGTACAAATGCCAGCAGCTGAACTTTACCAGTTATATCAGTTGTCTCATCTACTTGGAGAGCAAAGTTGTTATTCTGCAGTATTTCTGACAAAATACCAGAAATATTGTTGGACAGGTCATCCACACGCCAACTAATTGTATTATTAGAAACAGGAATCTTGCTTACTTCACATTCAGCTTCTTCACCTAGCATTGTTCTCACAATTATTTTACAAGCAGGCATTATTAGACTTTTTGCGATAGTGTGACTTTTCATTTTCTTGGCAACTAGCTCAGCCACTAAATAGCTTGCTTCTTGGGCCTTGTCACTGATGGTTACCTTCCTTTTAAAAACTTTTCTTTGTTTCTGCTGTGAATCCAAGAGTCTTCGAAAATAATCCACGGTTTTGTATGACAAGTGGCTGTGATTAGTACTGAAGTGTCGCTTTAACTTGGCTGGGACCATAGCAGTGTTAGCGAGCTTTTTTCCACAAACAATACACAAGGGAAGTGGACACTTTTCTTCTCCAGTCCATGTAAAGCCAATGGCCAGATAACTGTCATTGTAAAGGCGATTTTTTTTAACATCGCTCACTTTTCCTTTACTCGTACTTGGCTGTGGTATTTGTGACTCATCGTCACTGTCCTCCTCTCCACTGCCATGCTTTCTTTTCAAATATTTGAACATGCTGCAGTCTTCTAAATCAGTATCAAACTAATATTAACTGGTGAGACTAATTAACACAACGTTTCACTCGGTTGCGCTGCTCAAAACTGACTGAAGGAAGAGGTGTGAACGGCTGGGCTGGGGGTCGTGACACGTATGATACTCGTACCGGGTTGCGTCACCCTCCTACCCACCCGTCACCAAACTAGCGGAGTAGGAATGAAGGGCGTATCCCGCACCGGTAATAACACTTATTTTTCCCTTAATTCTATGCATAGCATTTGCTCTCATTACTAGTATATACATTGTACTGACTGACACGTACGAGTATGTTGGTGACTGGAGACTGTTTGTGACGTGTTGTTGAGTAGGAGTTACGAATTATGAATCAAGATCACTGTCATATTGTAATAGCACATAATTATTTTACAGTTTCTCGCGCAACCCCTGGTGATGGTCGGCAGAACCCCAGGGTTCCGCGGAACCCTGGTTGGGAATCACTGTGCTAGACAAAGCTTAAACTTCCTACAAATATGAGTCTTCACATGCGTATAAACGTTATGTTAGTAAAAAAAAACATTGAATTTAATCGTAATCCGTTGAGATAAGAGTTATCTAAAATTTTGAATGCTGGCGCTGGTTAATTGCATTGGGTCTATTAAAAAAAACAGGAAGTTTAGTTACAATGGTTGTTGCCTTGTTTTTTGCTGAGCACAGGTCAGCAATCAATTCACCAATAACAATATCCACTACATTATTATCTTTGAATTCACTGACACTTGATCGCATAGGGCTACTGGTATTATTTTTTGTTTCATTGATAGACACAACTTGGATGCTTGAAAATGTACTTTTTATCTCTCAGTTATGTAGTAGTAGGGTTGTTTATTACAGGAAATCTGTCGATTAGACTTTGCATCATCAATGTTCCTACTTTCTTCCTTTTGCCTTCGTTTTGATGCGAATACTTTCATACTCTATTCAACTTATGCACTTAAACTGTCTGGTATGAGGTAAGGTATACAGCAAATCAAGGACTACTATCTTAATTGAACTGATAATTTACAAATAGATCTGAATAAACAAACCGTTTTGATAAATATGATTGTAGCAGACTTCATGTTTCGATGAGTCACCAGACAAATAAAGCGTTAAAGCCACTAAAATCTTTTATTGTTTTACTATCATAACCAAAGATAGTGGCAAATACCAATCATGAATAATGACTTAACTAATTCTCCTTCACAAATTTCTCTAAAAAGATAAATACACAAGTGTAGCAAATTTGCCGTTAAATCATTGGCTTGATCAGAACACAGCAAGTACAAAGATGTCAAACAACTAACACTTAATGTTTATAAATCTTGCAAAAATTTTTTGTGCTTGCATATCTCTAATATTACGACTATTTTGCACCACAAACGCAACTGACCGATTATTCTTTCAAAGCAAATTTATTTCCGCTTTCACTAGTATCTCACTAGCATCAATAAACTGCTCGAGAAAAGATGAATTAATTAATTCACGTTTTGATGGACCGACTTCATAAATAAATTATCACAGTTTACAGGCAAAGTCTGGTCTGCTCAAACAGTTTAAGATATAAGTTGTTCTGATCACATCAGCGAAATGAGGTTCCACCCCATTGTTCCCTCTAAGATTTTAGCAAGTGCGCAACCGCCGGCGCGAGTGCAAATTGCTTGCAAATGTGCGAAAACCGCCGGACAAGTTTTGGTAGACATTGCTGAACAAACGGCTACACCAGTCTTAGTAACATATTTTGAAGGAGTAAAGAAAGATACTTGCAGTTAGCCTACTGCTATTTAGTCAGTGTATATGCTAAGCTAACTTTGTATAGCTTAGTTTGCCGATTATGTTGGTTAGCATACAACAACATCCTTCATTTTCCGCTCAGACGTACTTCAATTATAAAACTTTTTTTATTTCAGTGCTTTTCAACCGTTTTTGGCATTCGGCCCAGTTTCGAAATACACAGAGGCATGTGGCCCGATTATATTTTTTCTCGTTTTCATGAGCATTTTTGGCATTTGTTGGCTTCAAATCGTTTTGGCATTTTGCCAATTTTTGAAATGTACAGGAGGCATGTGCTCCGGTCATATTTTTTTTCGTTTTCATGCACGACCTCAAAAAAGTTATCAAAGTAAATTTCAGAAGTGTTGTCCAACTAAAATAAAAAAACAAAACAAGAAAAAGTTCTCCTTTCCAGCAATTGAAAAAAGGCTAGACTTTAACAATAAACGTGTTTAGAGAAATTGAAACTGCGCTTTATATTTTTTCTTCTCGTTTCAAAGCTTATTTCAATCATGACTGGTAAGCTATCATAGCACATAGCTGTCAGCTGGATTTTATTTAAAAAAATTTTGAGGGGATTAAAAACTAAAATTGGTTAGAAATCGTACTCTTTTTTACTTTTAGTTTTTATAAATAGCAAGTGAGAGGCTATTTATTTCTGATTTACAAAATGGCGTTTTGTACGCTAAAATGCAACCGAGAGCTATGCGCTTTTTGATATCAACAAGCACGATTGAAATTAGCATTGAAACGTAAAGAAAACATAACTTAAGCAATTCCAGTTTCAAATTTTCCTCGAAAACTAATGTCTTGTGTTAAAGTGAAGTTTGAGAGCTACTTGCTATTACTGCTCTTTAGCTACGATGGAAATTGGCCGGTTTACTTTTTGTTACTTGCTTTGGGGTTGATTTGTGATACAAAAGAAGTTTGGTTACGGTATGCCCGATATTTTAAGTTGCTGTCACTCGCTGTTGCGTCATAGCCGATGTTTACCCGAGACGTTGCATTGCCCTAAAAAAGCGGCTGTCCAACCTTTCATTCTCATTCACTGTCTCCCACGCATTAACAGTTGGTTGAACATTGCAAAAATTTGAAAAAACGGAAAAAGTTACCAAAAACCGCCGGACGTTTTTACACACTGTTGAATTTTAACTGCGAATTCGCCGGACATAATTTCGCAAATTCACACTTTTTTTGCGTTTAAAGGGAACAATGTTCTACCCTAAAAATTATGCTACACCCACATTGTCACAACAGTTTCTGTCAAAAGAATTGGAAAGCCTTCAGCCTAAAACAGTGATGGAAAAAATAAATTTTACTTTTTGGTTTTAATTTAGGCAGTGGCTATTTTGCCGCCAATTACATTTTTACCCTTGCACTCTATTTTCTGTTGAATGTTTGTTATTGGTCAATTGCAGTGACATATCAAAAACGCAACTTTTAGTAATTTGTGATTAAGCCAATCTCTATAATGTATTAAAATTGACAAAAAGTGACAAAAAAGTGATTTGACAAAAATGGAGCTTTTAGCTTACACTCCCACTTATATCCACAAACTATCATTCCCTCCTTTACGTATACTGCCTCTGTTTAAGTACATTGCCTGCAAAGATTCAAACTTCTAACTATTTTATTCGTAGTTGGCATCACTATCCACTATACCAAAACAATACCATCAGCACTGCAGCAAATAAGCCAATTTTGAAGACACACAAACGTTGAACGGCAAAATAGATTGCAAGGGTAAAATGCCGTCAAAGGCAAAATAGCCACTTTTTGTTATCACTTCCACAGTTGTTGAGACCAAGGGCCCATTTCAAAATGCCACCAAATTGCGTAAAACTAGAAACAACATTTTTAAAAGGTGGGCTCCTCGACAACTCCAAAAAGGGGGGGCCTGAGGCGGCTGCCTCATTTGCCTCATCCAATATCCACTACTGAGTAGGCCTTACTACCAACTATTCAGATAAAAAAGACAGAAACAATTAATAAACGAATTGAAATGTCATGCCGAGCAACTCAAAAAGTATAAGCTTCTCTTTTGTCATTCACAAGAAATACTGACATCAAAATTTGTGCATTTATAAGGGGCTAATGTACATACGTGGTTTTGCTGGCGTGAACAATCATAATGGTGCTCTTTATATGATCCGATCGTGGGACCTACACCTTTTGGATCTACAGGAGCAAAAACAGGTTGCAGTTTTTTTACACCTGCATACCATTTGATGGTTGTGATACAAGGGAACAGCGGTAGAAACATGATTCGAGAATTGTTCAAATGCTTCAATAAAAATTCCTCAGCTTGATATGGTCCTGAAAAGTAGATGTGCATTGATGAAATCTTGTAATCCACAAAAAATCAAATTAGTTTCAAGCAGTAAAATCCGAGTAAGCCTGCTAAATATGATTTACTTTTTAAGTCTACGAATGCAGTCGCTTACACTTTCATGCACTTTATATTTTCATATTGTGGAAAACCTAGCAAAGGAGAAACAGCATACTACGTCAAAGGAGTGGAAAAGACGGTAAGGTATCTTCAAAATCTTCAGAAATACGGTGATTTGCAAGGTCGCAATATTTCCTTTGACCGCTTGTACTCGTACTCTAGTGTTATCCTCGGTACAATGGCTTCTATCTCTCACAACACAACATTTGTGGGTACTCTTCAATCAAATAGAAGGGATATACCTATTGAAGTCAAAAACGTTGCAGAGAGAGAACGGTTTTCTTGTCAATGCTTTTGGGAGTCGTCGGAAAACAAGCTCGTGCTTTATTCTTATCTGTTTCCTACAAAGAGCTCTGGCCAGCGCAACGTTTTTCTGCGCTCAACTGTAGAACTTATCCTTGGAGTAACAATAGGTGATGGTAAAAAAAAACATTACATGCAAACTATATGATTTTACTAAAGCTGGCACGGATGTGATGGAATATCGATTTGGTGCCTAGGTATACTTGCAAAGCCAAATCAAATCCGTGGACTTTAACAGCATTTTGTTACATATTGAATGTGCGCTGTATCAATGCCGGCACTGCTTTTGCTTTCAACAAAACGATTGATCTATGCAAGCAAGATTTATATGATTTTGGTACGAACTTTGCTTCTTGATTTATTCGTCCGCCAATCTAACGACGACCTTAACTGGTCATTGATAAACGTAAAAAAGGTAGTCTTTGCTTCCTGAAGAAGAAATCAAAGTAAATCCATTCCAACAAACCAAGGCTTCTAAAAGAGGGAGATTACGAGAAGAAATACACCCAAAGATGCGCTAAATTATCCAGATGCAAGCATGTCTAAACGAAATTGCTACGCCGGAAAAGAGTAAAAGAGGCAAAATATGTTCAAAAATAGAAATCAATGTCAAATCTGTTCATTAGCTTCATGTTCAGATCACACTGTTCAGATGGGTACGCAGTGTTGTAAGTTGTCACAGTTAAGAAATTCACAACCGTAATTTTATTTTTTATTTCGATGCTCATTCTATTGTTGTTTATTGCATAAAGTTTATTGGCTACGGTTTTGCTAACCAAATCCTTTTGTAGCCACTCATCAACAAGCGCCAGAGATTGCTAACTGCACTAAAAATTATAGGTAACAGCAAATAGGGGTAATTGTAACAATATCGAAACCACTTCGAAGCCAACTTTAAAGTCTTTTTTAATTCGATTCCGACACCACAAAGTCAACGTTACATTTTAGCCTTTGACTTTTTTAACTGCAATGTTATTAAAAATAATTTTGATCAACTGGGTACTTGTCTATTTCTGATAAAAGATATAAAAATGTTTTTGTGTTTTAGTGTTACTTATTTCTGTTTTATTGCGCGTTGAAACTGTTTTCTTTTCAAGCGCCAATTTCCAGCCTACATAAAACAAGTAAACCAAAATATCCTTGAAATTTTAAGTACCTGTACATCAAGTAGCCTCGAACTCAAACTTATAGGTTCATCTAGAAAAGAGTGTCGTCTGATAAAATTAATTGCTCACAAATATTTGGAGCTAATGTACGAGCAAATAATTTGAAGTTGGACTTAGTTGAAAAATATCTGAGTCAAGAAAATGCACTACTGCATTTGCAACTGAATTTGTTGTTGTGTTTTAGCAAGGTTTGCTGCAAAAAATTCTTCAGGACTAACCACGCCTCTGTAATCTTGAAACAAAATGCCATCTTTTATCGTATGATGCAGCTATGCCAACACTTCACCATTTATATCAAACACTCCAACCCGGCGTTCGCTGTGACGGATCTGGTAGCAGTTTCTTCAGTCAGGCAATGCCACAGGGCCAAATATAAATTGATCACCCCAAAGCCAAGGGCGTAGCCAGAAAAAAATTGAGAGGGGCCAAATTTTGCAACTTTTAATGTGGCGTCACTTACTTATTAGTTAAACACGTTTTTTGTTCAAGTCTAGCCTTTTTTCAATTTCTGGAAAGGAAAACTTTGTCTTGACTTGTTTTTTTTTATTTTAGTTGGTCAGCACTTCTGAAATTTACTTCGATAACTTTTTTGAGGTCGCGCATGAAAACGAGAAAAAATATGACCAGACCACATGCCTCTGTGCATTTCAAAAACGGGCAAAATGCCAAAAACACTTGTCAAAACGAGAAAAATGTGACCGGATCGCATGCTTTTGTGCATTTCGAAAATGGGCCAAATGCCAAAAACAATTTGAAACCAACAAATGCCAAAAACGCTCATGAAAACGAGAAAATGTATAACCGGGCCACATGCCTCTGTGCATTTCGAAAATGGGCCAAATGCCAAAAACGCTCACGAAAACGAGAAAAATGTATAACCGGGCCACATGCCTCTGTGCATTTCGAAAATGGACCAAATGCCAAAAACGGTGAAAAGCACTGAACTAAATACAAAGTTTCATAATTGAAGTACGTCTGAGCGGAAAATGAAGGATGTTGTTGTAAGCCAACCAACACTATCGGCGAACTGTAAGCTGTGCAAAGTTAGCCTAGCGTATACAGTGACTAAATAGCAGTAGGCTACTGCAAGCATCTGTTTTTACTCTTTCAAAATATGTTACTAAGACTGGTGTAACCGTTTGCTCAGCAATGTTCGCCAAAACTTGTTCGGCGGTTTTCGTACATTTGCAAGCAATTTCGCACTCGCACGGGCGGTTACGCACTTACAAAAATTTTAGAGGAAACAGCGGATTGCATTCCTAAAAAACCTAAGAAATGGGGTTTTAAAATTTTTGTATTGACTGACAACAAAGGCATTGTGTACAACTTTGACGTTTATTGTGGTGCAATAAAGCCAGTCAATGGGTTTTCAGACATAGGAGCTAGTGGTAACATTGTGTTGCAGTTGGCCCAAATTGTGCCAAAAATGAAAAATTACAAGTTATTTTGTGACAATTGGTTCACAAGTATTCCTCTATTACATGAGCTGGCAAAAATCGGGATACAATATCTGGGAACTGTACGGCCAAATCGCCTCCCAAACATTTCCATGCCACATGAAAAAAAAAGAAGAGGAAATTATGAAGAACGAGTCACATCAGTGAGCGGAGTGGAAGTACGAGCAGTGAGATATTTTGATTAAAGGCCAGTAATGTTTGCAACGACTTATGCCAGCGTGGAACCGATCATAGAAAAACTAAAATATTTCAGCAAACAAAGAAAGAAGATACCAGTGCCTACCATTGTTTCTTTATACAACAAGCACATGATCGTTTAGACCACTTGATTGCCCTGTACAGGAGGGTAATACGTTCGAAAAAGTTCTATCACAAAATTTTTTACCATTTAATAGATATGATGTGTGCAAGTGCCTGGCAGGAGTACAAACAATGCTGTAACATCCGTGGAGTTGAAAAAAGAGAAGTCAAATCTCTTTTTGCTTTCAAAACCGAAGTTGCAGAAGCATTCTGCAAACAGGGAAAGATGGTGCTGAAGACAAAGGGAAAGACCTTCCACCAGCTTTGTGAAACAAGAGTTTGCAAAAAAAGCGAAAAAAGGCCCTGTCAAACCAATTCCAAATGCTCCGGTGAGAAAAGACCAAATTGGTCATTTTCCTGAATTTGGGAAAAAAGGAAGATGCCAGGATGTAAGGGAATTACAAAAATCTCCTGCATCAAATGCAAAATCAATCTTTGCTTTACAGCAGGGGTCTCAAACACGCGGCCCGCGACGCACCTTGGATTTTCACATAAATAATTAATCTCTTTCAGGGCCTCATGCTTTAGGTGAAATGATAGCCAAGTCATCACGGCCTTTCGCGGAAGGTTTGTTCATAAAAGAATGTCTTTTTAGAGCAAGTGACATCTTATACCCTAATCAAAAGAAACTGTTTGAAGGCATAAGCTTGTCGCCTAATGCAGTTGCAACCAGGGTTAGAATTAGCTGCCGATGTTGAGAAGCAATTACTTGCGACAGCAAAAAACTTTGAAGCATTTTCAATCGCTCTCGACGAAAGCACAGATGTGTCAGGCACAGCACAATGTGCTGTGTTCATCAGGGGTGTAGACTGCAGTTTAAACATAACAGAAGAATTTCTGGAATTAATACCACTGAAGAGTACTACAACTGGACGTGATATTTTTCTAGCCTTAGAAAACTGCATGAAAAAACATGGCTTGCCATGGGATAAGCTTGTATGTTTGGCCACTGACGGTGCACCAGCAATGTGTTCCAGTAGTGTAGGCGTTGTTGGATTAGTGAAAAAGAAACTAAACAGTCTTGAAGCAAATGAAATTAACTTCATTAGTGTTCACTGCATTTTATATCAAGAAGCTCTTTGCAGTAAAAGTCTACAAATGAAGGAAGTGATGGATTTAGTAGTTAAAACAGTCAACTTTATAAGATCTCACGGGCTGAATCATCGGCAATTCTAACCTTTTCTGGTAGATAAGGACTCCGAATATGGTGAGCTTCTTTATCATACTGAAGTAAGATGGCTGAGTCGTAGAAAAGTTTTGAAGCGTTTCTTCGCACTTTGAAATGAAACAAGTTATCTTTATTCATGAAAATGAAAAATAAAGCAATTCCTTTGTTGGATGATCCTACTTTCCAATGCAGCCTTGCTTTTCTAACAGATATTACACATCATGTGAATGAATTGAAAGTGAAACTTCAAGGTAGAAACCAGATTATCACGCAGATGTACGATCATGTAAAATCGTTCAAAGTTAAACTCGGCTTATGAATAAAGCAGTTACACGAAGGAAATATGATTCATTTCTCAACTCTGAAGTCATTAGGAAAAGTTGAACCCAAATGCTTGAAAGAATAAGCTGATTTGTTGTCAACTTTAATTCAACAGTTTGATATACGCTTTGCAGAGTTTAAAGCACTACAGCCCCAATTGCAACTTTTTTCAACGCCGTTTGCGGTTCAAATTGACGATGTTGCAGAGGAATTACAAATGGAGTTAGCAGAACTTCAGAGCGATACTATTTTGAAACAAAAACATGCAGATGTAGGGATTCCAAAATTCCACTCATTTCTTTCTCGAGAAAGGTTTCCGAGATTACTCTCTGCTCCTGCAAGAATTATTGCAATGTTTGGAAGCACATATGTATGTGAACAATTTTTCTCGTCCATGATGACTAACAAGTCTGTAATAAGATCACGGCTCACTGATGAACATTTACAAGCAACATTGAGAGTGGCTACTTCTAATGAATTCAAACCTAATATTGGGCTCCTTGCTGATGCGAAACGCTGCCAGCTAAGTAGCCAGAACAAAATATAACTGCAATGCCAAGTAAATTTACGTTACTCACGACTTATTTTTGTTTATTGGGTTTTTAATGAGTGTTTTGTTTATTTACCTTTAATTGTGTATTGCGGCCCGCGGGTTAACTTGCAAGGTTTCATTTGGCCCTCAGAACAATTTGAGTTTGAGACCCCTGCTTTACAGCAAAAAACAATTGCTTTTTATTGTTTCATTCATGTTAAATTGTGTTACGATTTTTCATTATTTTCTGCTATTTACCAAAAAAAATCAGCTTTTGGTGACGAATGTTGCTTTTAACTAACAAAAAAATAAAGTTACAAAAAAAACATAAAATTAATATTTTTTTGTATATTGTACATTGTGTAACAGCAAATTATCTTTAAAACAGCAAAGTAGATTTTTAAACTAAAAAAATGAAATTCAGGCAGTAAAGGGTTAAGAAGTAATCTAGCATTAAGAAAAAATATTGAAATTTTATAAGTAAGCAAACAATTTGTAAACATTTTGTACAATTTTCTTAACCTATAGGCTGCATCTTGATTCTCGATAAACCACTTTGTGTAGGAATTATCGATACTTCCTTCCGCACGGGTGGTCTGATTTGATTCTAGAGCCGGAAAAGTTAGAGGTAGAATTACCAAAAGTTTGACGCTGCTGCATTGTTTTCTGCATAAACTACTCTTCTGATTGGGTCACAGTTGCGGGGATGAGGTTGTATGAAGCTATTACATGGATACTTCAGTGAAGTGCAAGCGAATTCAACAGTGCCGGCGCCAAAATGAGCTGCAGAAAGGGGCAATCCCACTATTTTTGTGGCTTTGCCTCACCAATTTTGTGATGATTCTGCCACAATTCATTAGAATTAAAATAGATTTTTAGTCACAATTGAAACACAAATAGTTCATTTCAGCCAGATAATATGAATATGAGGTGCAGTGGTGTATCGTCTTACGCCAAAAAATAATTATAAACAGTTGGGTAAGCGTAGACGTGTAATCGCGCTAATAAATGATTATTTTTATCTCCAAAATTGCAATACTTCAGCAGCTTCTACTGTAAACTCATCTACAAAAGTTTCTTCATGCTAAATTTTCTCAAAAAAAATCTCTAAATATGCGCTGGTTTTACATATACGAGTATGTTTTGCCCCTGCTGACAAATATTGTCGACTCTTTCCGCTAAAGCATTTTTCTGGCAACGGCTCTGGAATGACAAAGTCGTTTCATTAGTTATCATTAAAATCGTGCATTGTCCTACGTTACGTATGGGTTTTAGTTTTTTTGGTTTCGTAAATTGGCACGGTCCATTGCAATGACATGATATATCATGGAAAGCTTTATCGAAAATTAAGTAATTTCTAAACTTGGACTTCCGGTATTCAGAAAATATCTGTAGACAGTAGGCTATGACAGAATCACAACGTCCCATAATAAGAAAAATTCATTATCCTTAGCTTTTTCACTCGGTTTTTATTCTTAAATAAACTATCAAGCATATAAGCAGGAACCTGTATTGGTTTATGCTTACTAACAAATGCACAATATTTTTTAAGTACATCATATAAAGCTCTATTATTGACTATGGGAAAACTGTTTGCTTAAGAGTATTAGTTGTAGCTCCGGATGATTTGGAATACATCCTGTTTATAAGGTTGATGAAAAAAGCTGTTTTTTTATAAGTTATACCATGGGCACTCACAAAAAAGAGAAAAAGTTTTCTTGTAAACACATAAAAATCATTCTGACAGTATTGGTAAGCAAGTCGCAAACAAACCATTTTATGCAAACAATAGTTTAGCAACCCATATTTTAAATGAAGTTAGAATACAAAACATGACAATGTCTAAAACACATGATGTTATAAACCAGATTTATAAAAATAATTGAAAATTAATTATTAGTACACAAATTTTTGTTCTGATGCAAGTTTTACAATTTTCGAATAAGATAAGTTATAAATAATAAAAACAAGCTTTTTCTATAAAAAACCAAAGCATTCAAATGTTATTTGACTTTGGAGCTGTGATAAATCAACATTGAGTGTTTGCTGTTAGCCAAAGTCCTTACGTTACAGTTTGCGTCATTTTTTCAGCAGTTGCGACGTGACCTATAATCTGATTATTACGGATTAGCGTCGAAAGACAAATAGAAAACATAAAATTTCGTATACCTCAATAAAAAATCCAATTTTTCAAGTTTAAATAAGGTTACATGGCACATCAAAAAAGTTTATCATGTTTAGATATAAATTTGCTTTTCAGTTGTGAAAAAATTTATGAAATCTTTAGTGGTATGCGAGAGACAAGCGTTTAAAATTTGTTGTACCGCTGCAGTACAACGTTGAGTAGACTAACCAAAAAAATACCTTGAGCTTTTTAGGGTTAATTGTCCTCTAGTTCAGGAGTGTGCAAACTGCGGGAGAAGGTTGAAATTTTTCGGCCAGCTAAAAAATCTGACTTTATGCAGAACCTCACAGATTCATTAATCAAAATATAAAGGCAGGTTTTTAGTTTAACTACTTCGCTTGTTTGTGGTTGATCTCTAAAAAGCAAAGATTTCAAGAATAACCAGCGCCTGGCTTGCACTATCGTTCGGCTGAATAAACTTGACGTGCGTGGAAAACGTTTGCACAATCCTTGCTTTGACTACTGGTTTTCTATCTTTAAAGCTTGCGGCACATTAAGAAAGAACAAACTTTTTAGCTACACATTAATAGAAGCACAAAAAAATCTTCTAAATCTAATATTTTTGTGAATATTTCTAATGCAAAAAGAGAGGCTGGTTCTGAAAAAAAATAGAAAACATTTCGACGATTTGACGAGCTGTCCAAACTGACCCATAGAATAGCGGTTCTTAATGGGGTCCCCTGAAGGAATTCCCCACTGTATTCTTTTTACCCTCAAATGCACAAACAACAACAACCTTTGACTTTGACTTGACTTGACTGATATGCTTTGACTAATAACAACAATGGTTTTACAGTAACATGCTACCTATAGTCAAAAGTACGCCGTATCACATCGTTCTAGTGGTGAACAAATCATTCGTTTTAGTCTGATGCAATAGATCGTCATTTTTAGTTTTTTACTACCTATTATGATGCAATAGACCAGAGTTAGAAAAACAATCCCACTGCTTCACCTGTTTCAAGGTTTTGTAATAGAAAGACTAACGTTTTTCGCTTCCAGATTGAAAAATTAGTTAGGTGAACAAAGCTATGTAGTGGTGATTCCTTCATTAAGAATGCAGTTATGTAAGCTTAAACAATAGCATTAAAGAAGTAGTTGAAAACTGACGGCAGTAGCTAAGTTAATTCTGGTGTGAATGATGCAACTAACGCATCTGGAGAAGCATATGATCATCCAACTAGTTGTTTCTGTATTGAAGGTTAAACATTAAATCCCTAGCCATAAGAGATAAGGTTTAATAAAGCATTTGAGGGTTGAAGTATAAAAGTTGCAGTTGCGGCTCTTTCTCTTCTAGATCTACCCACAACCCCCTGCTTGAAAGGAAAAAACAAAAAATTTTAGGTACCGCGGGATACCAGAGTGTCTAATTTTCTCCCAGCAGCCTTCTGGCATCTGATAGCTAGTTGCTACCGGCCTGGATAGAATTTTACAACCTAAGCAATGAAGGAGCGGAGAGAATTTAAGACAATCGCTATGTCTGTTTCCTTTTGGTGTTTGCTATATCTTTTCTACCTTTTACATGCGACTACCACGAAAGTGAATTTGTATGATTTAGCCGCTTTTAGTATAATTAGGACTTTTTAATTAGTCATTACTTTTGCTTTCTTAGGTCGTAATCAGAGACGTAGCAGCCGCCCCCCAAACCCCCCAATTGGGGGGGCCCAGGCCAACTTTGGGGGCCCAAGTTAGTCTGAAATTGCTTTTTGGCTACGTGACTATTTTCAGTTCAGCAGACTTGTTTACAACCGATTTAAACTGTAGGAAGAAATTGGCTTGTGACATCATAAGTGAATGCGACGTCGTTTTATCTCGCAGAATCTAGAATATTTCGATTGATTTTCTGGTAGAATCTTGAATATTCGATTGACGTAACAATGCCGTTGTTACGCAACAATCATACAATGGTCTGGAATTCTGTTTGGCTATAAATACCGGGACAATATATATATACACTGCAGAGTGCAGATAAAGTATTTTATTGACATTGTATAGAATGAAACGTTCAAAAAGTGGTGCTTAAAAGAGAAAAGAAGCAGCCACTGCTCGAGATGCTGTAGCGAAATTGCCCAAGATGACAGATTTTTTCAAGATTACTGAGCAGAGTAGACCTGGCACTAGTACCGAGAGGGATGAAGAAAACTATAGTGTACAAGAAAAAGAAGACTATGACGATCAGCATCAAAGTGATTGTGAATTTCCAGAAAATGTAAGTTGTGATTTACCTGCCAATACGCAACCTTCAATATCAAAAATAACTGAATCTCAATTTACCCCTATCCCTGATGACCCATGTAAATGGCCTGAAAGTATTTCTGATGCTCAACGATGTGATATAGTAAAGCGTGGACCACATCAACTAATAATGAATTTTCCATATAATAACACAACTCCAAGGCGACGTTTATCCTCCAACCATTATAAACGTGTGTTACCTAATGGTGAAAGTGTTTCACGGTCGTGGCTAGTTTATTGTGGGGAATCAGATCAAGTTTTTTGCTTTTGTTGTAAGCTATTTGGAAAAACACTAAGCCCCTTTTGTAGTGGTATAAATACATGGGAGGGTTTTTCGAAAAAGCTGAAAGACCATGAAAACGGCATTTCCCACCAACAATGCTGCAGTCAATGGATGTTGCTAGCTGAAGGGATAAGAAATTCATCCACTATCGACAAACGCGAGATGAATATTTTTTTCAATGAAAGACGTTTTTGGAGAAATGTTTCAGAGAGACTTATTGACATTGCCTTGTTTCTATTGGAAAGGAATCTTGCTTTTAGAGGATCTGAAGAAGTCTTAGGATCTCCTCACAATGGAAATTTTCTGGGTATATTTGAGCTTTTGGCAAGAAGAGATCCGATCCTAAAAGAGCTTCAAGACAGAATCAAGAATAAAAACACTAAAGATCACTATTTGAGTCCTACCATACAAAATGAACTAATTGAATTGCTAGCGACAGAAGTTGAAAAAGAAAATTTACAGCAATTGAAATTGGCAAAATATTTTTCTATAACTTTGGACTGCACTCCAGATATGTCACATCATGAACAAATGTCTGTCATTCTCCGTTATGTACTGTGTAATGAAGAAGCTGCTGTTGTTAAAGAAACATTTTTTGGCTACTTGAGAATAAGTGACAGTACTGGGAAAGGCTTGTTGGACGCTTTGTTAGAAAAAGCGACCGAACTGCAACTCGAATTGTCTGATTGTCGAGGTCAGTCATATGATAATGGTGCTAACATGAAAGAAAAACATTCTGGGGTCCAAGCAAGAATGCTAGACATCAATCCCAAAGCTGTTTACGTGCCCTGTGCAAACCATACCCTTAACTTAGTTGTTGTTGACAGTGCTAATTCATCGACGGAAGCATTGTCATTTTTTGGAGTACTTACAAGGTTGTATGTGCTGTTTTCTTCCTCTGCTCAGCGTTGGGAAATTTTGAAGAAACATGTGGAGCTGTCCATAAAGTCACAATCTGATACTCGTTGGGAAAGCAGAATTAAATGCATCAAACCTCTTCGATGCAATTTAAAAGAGGTGTTGCTGGCACTGAAAGACTTGGAAGCCATTTCCATAGAAAGAAAAGATGGAAGAGCTGCGGCCTCAGAAACAAAATCGTTGATAGCTCATTTATCAAAATGGAGTTTTCTTTTGTCGGTGTTTATTTGGTATGATATCCTATTTTAAGTCAATAAAGCAAGCAAGATTCTTCAATCGTATGGAGTCTCCCTTCATACAATGGAAACGGAAATCCAGGCAACTGAAAAGTTTTTGCAAAACTATCGCACAACGGGTTATGACAGTGCCGCAACATCTGCTGTTGAAATAGCACAGGAATTGGATATTGATCCTTTTTTTCCTCCGTCAAGAAGTGGAAAGAAAAGAAGATTGTTTGATTACCAAGGTGAAGAGGAACAACGAGCTACTCCTGAACTGAAATTTAAAAGCAACTTTTTCTATCCATTAGTAGACCAGGCTATTATGTCAATAAAGGAGCGCTTTAATTTGTTACGTGAGGTTTCTTCCGCCTTTTCGTTTTTGTACACACGAGACAAACTTTTGCTTGTGCAACAAGAAAATGCTCTTCTTACTTGCTGTAAAGAGTTCCAAAAAAAGTTCGGTGACATTGATTCTGATGAAATGAGCGCTGAGCTACAGCGGTTTGTTTTAATTTTACAAAAAAACGCAATCTCAATACGGCTCAAGACTTTCTGAACTATCTTCTAAAGACTCATTTATTTGAATTGTATAAATGTCCTACTGAACTCTGGCATCGGTGCCGAATTTTTTATGACTTGCACCTTCGGTATCGGCATGCTTTATTCTGACATTAGCCTGTTTACTTATGTACAAATTGTGGTGTATTTTCTTAATGCAGCTTTTCAATTTTACGCCTCTAAAGTGATATGACCTGTGCGCAGGGGCTCTTGCGCTTACTTTGGGGGGGGCCCGAAGTTGGAGTGCTACGGGACTGGTCGTAATCATTTTGTTTACTAATGGCTGCGAAAAATAGACATAAAATACGATTCTGGAACGATTCTTACGTTCAGTATGGTTTCACAAAAGTGATTGGTTGTGATAAACTTGACAATGCTAAGTGCGCCGGTGCGCTTAGTGCAATACCATTTGGGCAATACCTTCAAAGTTGAAGAGACACAAAGAACTGAAGCAAAAAGAGAATACGGACTCAGTTGAAATGCTCAAAACCAAAAGAGCTCGTTATGATATGAGGGGAACACTCCCTGCGTTAGGCTTTTGCCTAACTTCTCAACCACTCCTGCGCGCTTCAAATGGAGTTTCTTTGATAATAGCAAAAGCAAAAGCAAAAGCGCCTCACACAGCTGGTGAGAAACTAATAAAACCAAGTGCGGTAAAAATGACATAAATATTACTTGGCCAAAACGAGGCTAAAAGAATAGACTCACTTCCCTTGACACTGTAAATAACAGGATTGCAGATACAGCAAATGAAATTTTGAGTCAGCTTATCGCTCAAATCCAAGATAGCCCATGTAGAATAAGTCTTCAATTTGATGAAACAACCGATATCAAGTTAATAAGCCAATTAGTGGCATACGTGAGATTTGTTAAAGAAAACGCGGTTGTGGATGAGTTTTTATTTTGTCAAGAAGTGAAGGAGAGAACAGAGCTAAATGAAACAAGTTGCTCCGCATATAGTATCAAATCACGGTACTATTCATAAATACGCCTTAGCTTGTAAGACACTCCCTCTTGAATTGAAAAGTGTTCTTGATTTTGTAATAAAAGCTGTGAATTTCATTTGTGCCAGGGCCGTGAATTCCCGACTATTCAAAGCATTTTGCGACGACCTTGGAAAGGAGTACCAGTATTTTCTTTTCCACACCGAAGTGCGATGATCATCGCAGGGAAAAGTGCTCTCCCGTGTTGCAGAATTTGTCACTGAAGTTGCTGTGTTCCTTCGTGAGCATGGGTCAATGGAACTTGCTACATTATTTGTTGACAATAGATTCCAATTGAAGGTCTTTTATTTGGCAGACATCTTTAGTCTTCTGAATGAGCTCAGTTATTCTCTGCAGGGAAAAAACAAATCTCAGATAGAGGCTGCAGAGAAGGTTTCCGCCTCAAAAAGAAATTATCTCTATGGAAAAAAAAAGTAAGAAACCAGAATTTTGCCGGTTTTGCTGTTGAACGGAAAAATTGGTGATCAGGAATCTAACAAATGGCTGTATTTTAATTTATGATCACATAAGCAACCTCAAGAAAAGGATGGAAAATTACTTTCCAACATCTGAACCTTCTTGAACATGGATTCAGCAGTCTTTTGTTGCTGAGATGAACGACAATGAGCAGCTCAACCTTCATGAGCAACATTTGGAATTGCACAGTTCTTAAGCTGCAAAGACCAAGTTCAGCTCCTCCCCATTGATAGAATTTTGGTGCAGTATGTTGCAAGAATATTCTGAATTGGCAAAAAGAGCTCTGGAAGCATTAATTTCATTTCCAACTACATGCTCTGTGCAACTGCCATGTCTGCTCTAGTTAATATCAAAACTACGTACCATAATCGCCTTGGAGTTGCAAATGATATGAGAATTGCTCTCAGCAATATTAAACCCCATATTGATGAGCTTGTTTCGAAGAGACAAGAACAGAAGTCATACGGACTGTCATTTGTGCTGTATTTTGCCGAGTAAATTGTGATATACCACTAACCACTTGTGTTATGCTTTCATAAAGAGAGTTTTTTTAATTAATTAGAGATCCAGTAGTAAACAACTTATCCGCCTTATGACAATAATGTTTGTTTTTTCAACACACACCTTCTTTCCAGGTTGCTTAGACAAGGGGTCCCCAAGCCAATATCTTTAACAATAGGAGTCCAAGGGGTTGAAAAGAACAAGAACTACTGCCATAGAGCATACCTTGAGCACGCTTTACTCCTGTTTAAGGAAAAGTAGAAAGAAGCACCACGTGAGCTACAATAGTTTATTTAGTGGATACCAAATAACGACAAGATAGTGGTGGATAGCATTAGCATTTACATGTATTTAAACGTGAGAAGAACACAGGTGATAAGAGTAGATGATTAATAAAAAGCAGAATTAAAAAACGGCCAGTGGGAGCAAGTTGAGCCATTTGCGGTAATCCATGTTGTCTTTCTCCAATACTTGATGTTATCAATTTAAAGAGTAGGTTATATTGTTAAATGTATGAAAATTAAACCTCGCGCTACGAGATATTTGTTACAACCGGCTGCCTCTCAACTCCTTCTATTTCTCATTTTCTTTCTGAAGCGTCTCTGCAACCCCGACGGGTCAACCTGTCCTATTCGTCTATGGCAGAGGTTATCGAGCTTTTTGTAGCTGCGTAGTCTTTTGTAGAATGGCGAAGCCTTAAAAAAGTATTTTCTTTCCTTTCTCCAACAAAGACCTTGTTTTGGAGATAAAGTATTTCAGAGCTTCAATTCTGATCAGTTTTGTGAAATAGCCCTTAGAGCCATCGTGAAGACTCTTTTATTGGTGGCCAACTATTTCAAAGCGCTCGCGATCTTTTTTTGTGGAATATAATTAAAATGCCAGTGCGTCGAACTTGCTAGAGTACCCTTGAACTTTCTCCAGCTCATCACTTGGGTACGCATACCCCAGTTAAAAAACCCCTGGTCTGTGGCCCTCTGTTCCGGTTTCAGAATTGACAAATGGCTAGATACTAAGTGAAACGAATGCTAACCAGAAGCTCATGGAAATGCTTTGAGTCTACTCGTCCAGTCGTGCTCTTTTTGTTATCTTCGTGGGAATTGTGCATGCTTGCCCTTCTCTTTTAATAATACATTTTTCTTTAATTCGGAACTCGCTCTTTTCCCTTCATGCTCTTGCTCTGACCCACCGTTAAAGAGAAGTTCTGTGACCTTGCATATTTATAGGCTCGACACCAATTGCTTACTTAATGGCACCGAAGACACGTTATTTTTTTCATGATGCTAGTTGGCTCGAGTTTCTCTGCTGAAAGTTGCGCCATTCTGCTAGTTGTTTGCTATTTTCAGCAGTATCAACAAGACTGCCATTTCTCTTCTTCTTCATTCAGACTTTCGCTCTGTCCTTGCTGTATTTCTTGACTGATATAGATGGCAGCAACTATTCTCTTTTTCCTCTGTTATCAAGCTGCAATATGTTCCGGATTATTGAGTTGTTGCGGGCAGTGGCTTGGCAGATGACCTCACCACGTGGGGGGCCTCGCAAATGACCCACATTTGTTTAAATGCTTATCTGTGTAGACTTGAGAATGCTTTGCACAGCAACTGCTTTTACCCACCGCGCGACGATAATAAGAAATTATGACGATGACACTGTATCAACTTATTTAAATTATCGAACGCATGAGGAACGGGGTACTTGGGAGACTGCTATGCAGGGGTGTAGTGATGTGGGAAGGCTGGGGATAAACGCTCCCGCACTGTTTGTACTCTATGCGTTCCCTCACTTCTTTTTTCCTAGCTCTACATTCCTGTTGATAATACGCATTGACATAAATCACGAATCAGTCAGAATTTATTAATAAATTGATTAAAGTCGTTTTCGGCGTTTAATAGACCATCTTCAGTTAAATCTAAAACACACTGATAAGAAGTCTAAAAATAATGCAAATAAAATACAACTAAAAAAAGTACTAATATCTGTAAAACTCTAGGCAATAAGGAATCAATATTATGTCATATATGCTATAAGTTTCTGGGAACAAAATAAAGGCAGTTAAAGCAAATTAAATATAGCATGCATTTTTGTTTGTCGAATATATCGATATTATAAAAAGATATAAACATTCTTGAGACAATTTTGTTTATTAGCTTGACGTTTCACTCTACTCAGTAAAGTGAGATCTTCTTCAGAATGCGGCAGATGTTATAAACAGAGCAACATGTAAACTGTTAAACATAAAAATATTAAGACAACCGATATCATTAAACACTAAAAACTATTACTGAGAAGGAAAGCAATTACGTAAGAACAAATACGAAGTAGGTGATAAAAGTTCTAGGACTGAGATCATAATAATTTTTTTAAATTTAATCAAAGAATTATCCATTATCCCCTTCAAAGTAGTCCCGCTTGAGTTTAATGCACTTTTCTATTCTTCTTTTCCATGCATCGATGCATTTCTGCAATGACTCTGCGGGGATTCCCCGAAGCTCCTTTGTTACGGCATTTTTTATGGCATCCTTGCTTGCAAAATGTGTTTCTTTAATGATGTTTTTCACTTTGGGGAAAAGAAAAAAGTCACATGGAGCAAGATTTGACGAATAGGGGGTTACTCCATGTGACTTTACTGCGTTTATCCGTCAGAAACTTCCGAATGATTAATGCAGTGTGAGCGGGTGCATTATTGTGATGAAGCAACCATGTGTTGCTTTCCCACCTCGCCTTTTTCCCTTCCTGAGCGAAGCAAACGTTGCAGGATTTTTTTGTAAACATGCTGATTTACAGTCTGACCCTGCGGCAAAAATTCATAACGTACCATGCCTCTGACATCGAAAAAATGTTTCATTTCTACTGGTGGAAGGCCTTCCACGCCTGGGATCATCCTCAACATTCTCACGTCCTTCTTTGAATCTTTTGTGCCAAAGAAAAACTGTTGAACGAGATAAAGTCTGCTTTTGGTAGACTTGTTGAAGCATACAGAGAGCTTCTGAAGGAGGTTTTCTCAAACGGACTAGAAATTTGAGGTTGGCTTGTTGCCTCTGTTGTCATTACTAAATCGTCGAGCAAAATAATGAAATTTGTAAAACGACAATAAATATATAAACTATTTTCTTCTACACCCAAAATGCATAATAAATGTTACAGTGAGCTGAAATTGCGGAAAGTTAAATGCTCTCAATAAGTTATTAAATAGTCTGCCATTTAACTTTGTCTCATAGCTTAACTATAACTTAGCACAGTCCTAGAACTTTTATGACACACCTCGCACATTATTACATCATAGAACCAGGGATGGGCAAAAGTACAGTATATTGTAAGGCACACGAGACATTATTTATTGGTGGTAAACACACTATTAACAGTTTGGAAATTTTCACCATGATTACGATTAATTACCTTTAGTGAACAAGTCTTTTAGTTTATCAAAAAATTTTCCGCAAAGCAACGCCTGTGTTCAGTGAGAAAACGAAAGGAGGGGGCAGTAGAAATAAATAAAACACGAAAGAAAGAAATATTTAGTAGCAAACTAAAAACAATAACAAGAAAAACTATAAAGGGGAAAAGCGGGACAAGTAATAATGCAAAGGTGGAAACAGGACGATAAACTTTGCGTAAAATTAGCGAGTGGAAAAGCAATTAACCGCAAAATTGGTGAAAATAAAGGTAGAGAGTGAAAGACACCGTAGGAAAAATTTAAGGAAAGAAGATCATGGAACCAAAAATGAGGAGAGTAAAGATGGTAGAGCAAAAAAGGAAAAGATATAACGGTCGAGGAGAGCAAAGATGGATTGCAAATAGAATGTAACACAAAGTAGGCACAATCAGAGAGAAAGTAAACGAGTGTACAAAAAGTTATTGGAAAAGAGCAGAGCACAAAAGTAGCTTTGTTAGCCAAAAAATAAAAGAATGTCAAGAAAGTACGAAAAAAAAACAAAAAAACAGGAAAACCAGTCAGTTGAGATTTACCTAATTTTGATGAAATACTTTTTTTGATGTTGATTTCTGCTCGTAATCTTTGGATTTGTTTGGTTTTAAAAAATTCGAATTCACGTTCAATGAGTTGCTGCAGAATTATTACGCGGTAGCAATCTATAATTTTTTATTTCAAATGGTTAGAGTTTTGGTTGCTTTTTTTACGTTTATAGCGCTGCTTTTTCATTATTTAGGAAACAGGGGTTCCAAGTGTGGCGAGGTCCATTCCAATAAAGAGAACTGCAATTTTTTTAATTGTTCAACGTAGTGATTGAAACAAATTTTACATTGTGCGGCATAAATTCCGAAAGTTGTTCTGTTAAGTTGTTGTTTGATAGCAAAAACAATGCCATTTTGCTCGTAATAGAATTGGTAGTGACCCTCAAATTTGTCATGATTCCAAAATTAACACAAAATGCATATTTACCTAGAGATTTTGAAGATCCCTGGTTTTTGTTGATGTTGGAATTATAATTCAAACCAATAACTTTGCAGTTGTGTTTTTTCGGTATAGGAGTTAGAAAAAACTTGTTTCTAATTGCTTAAACTGCTGACATACATGAATAGATCCCTGATCACGACCTAACTATACTTTAAACCCCAAACGCACAGCAAGCTTCAATGCAAATCCCATTTTTCCCGGCCATGGACACTTCTTGTCTTTGTCTGATCCTATCCTAATAAGGTTCCTTTACGCGGCACCCACTTTGACAACTACCTGATAGTTCTTTTTGTTCAACATCTGGTCCAGGCTATAGACAGTTGCCCTGCTGCTTTGACCCATGTTCTTTGGCCATGCCTCCATTCTGAGGAAGCAGTCAGGTAGGCCTTACAACACAGCAGCATGTTGTGGCGGATCCCAAAATATTTGTGGGGGATAAATTATATTGTATGAAATACGCCAAATCGAACTGACAACAAAGCCGTATTTTGGCATTCATTCAAAGTCTATGATTTTCGATTTTACAGCGCAGAAAAATTCAAACTTCTATCTTACACAATTCTTGGTTCAGGTTTTGATGTAAAACGGTGTTCCCATATGATTTTTGTTGCTATAAAATATTTTATGTGATGAAGTGCAAAGAGAGGCATAATGGGTGTGCAGCACACACGAAAGAGTTGCACCCTTGATTAATCCCACATACTAGAATTAAATAAACATGTGACCTTATGGTCACAAGAAAAGTTCTCTTTGTTGAACTTTTTTTCTTGCATCGTTCAAGTCTGTGGTTCTCAACGAAGGGTCCCTAGTGGTTCACAAAATGTTTTTGCAATCCACACTAGATTTTAATCAGGTTCTCTGCATATGAGTTTTGCATTCCTGAAGAGTTTCAATCTACAAAGTTAAACATTGAAAACACACCCTATTGGAAACAGTTTATTTGTTATTTTGAACAATATTCGCCAGATATTTAGTTGGCTGTGCCCAACATTACCCAAGCCTTCAAAGGTGGGCACGGAAATAAAACGGAAAGAACCTATGATCTAAGCTATTTTTTTTGTCATACTCATTCAGATAATCGAAAAATTGATGAATTTGGAAGAAATTGATGCCTCCTTACACAGACATGACTTGGGATCACATGCTAAAACAAAAGTCTAAGCATTGTTTTTTCCTTTGAATTTACTTTTAAATCAGGTCTAGACTTTATTATTAAGTCCTCAAAAGCGCTTTATGTAAGAAAACCCCGGAGTCTATGAGCTTTTTTTCGAAATATAACCTGATATTTTTGTTATATTTCGTTTATATCTTTTTCCAAAATAATCGCTTGCTTGAAACTAACCTTGCTTTCTTTCTTGCAGGTTTGTTTTGATAGTAATGCAAATTGCCTCGTACTTCACCGGTTGGAAAGACTAGTGAAGCCGCCCATCTAGCGTATTGTGAATGGCAACTGATAGGTTTGCTTTTTGGCCAAAAAAAGCTAAAGTTTTTCGTAATAGTTCATGGATTAGCTAAATTTCCATGACAGGCTATCTTAGTTCATAAAACGATTTTGGATTCAGAAAAGGCAACGTTTTAGTATAACTAGGTGGAACATTTGCATAAACGCAAGAGTCCATTTAGGAGCGTAACTTTTTTACAAATAAATTGGCTTTGTAAACAATAAAAAAAATGGCGTGCCAATTTGTGCTGAAAGTATACTTTTTTTATTTCACAATTTTGGCTCTTTAAATTATGCTTGATTACAAGCCTGCAACCTCTTGTTAGTTACCAACTGCACTAATGAGATCCAATAGGTCGAAACAGTGCACTGTGTGTAGGCTAATTAGGTAGAATCAATTTCGCCAAGGTTATCACAGGGTTTTTGTTTCAAGAAAGTGGTGCAGTATCAAATATTTAGTAGACTATTGAATACCACTTAGTAGCCAACTGAACTAAATTCAACAACGCTCATCTTTACAATTTATGTCTGTCGCTTCCAGTTTTAGGCACGAATTTTGATTTACTGTTTAAAATTTTCACACTTATCTATAAGAGCTACCATGTTGTTGGTGCTGTTCAGCAAAACAAGCTGTAATTGGATATTACAAAATTGAAATAAAATTTCCTCCTTAAAGTAACCGCCTTCTGTCATGTTTTCAAGAACAACTTTGGTAAAATAAGAAGTTATTTGAATTCATGGTTCTGTTTGTAATTGCATTTTTGAATTTATTAATTCAACGTTTTATCTTTTTTTTTGCATGCTGTTAAAGTATTAGTTGCTGAGTGGTAGTTTGTTAGTATGACATCTGAAAGGTATTACTTGTGAATGATTCAGTGCACTAGTCGAAGAGTTTATAGTAACCTAGATCTATTTAAAACCCTTATTTCTATAAACATACAACGTGATCACCATAACCGTATCATACATTGATTTATTAAGTTATAAAGGCAATCTACGCGCTTTATATGCATGTTCACACAAATGACGTGGTTGTTTCACAAAGTAATAGCATTACAAATAATAAAAGCCTCCTCCCATAATTTGACGAGACGATTCCTGAACGCGTTTCGTCCTTTTGGACTCATCAGCAGGGCCTGTACCATCATCAAAAACCAAAACCCCATATTTTCAATAACATGAAAAATGTATTATCTTTCTATTACAAATTCCTCCGTACACATTACGCGCGCGGCGCATGCTATCACTTTGGCACGGGAATTCCATCCGTATCGAAGATGCAGTATACCACTTAAAGACTTTATAGTAAGCAAGATCTATTGAAAACTCTTTCCTCTATAAACATAGCTCGTAATCACCATAACCGTATCATACATTGATTTATTGAGTTATAAACGTAAGCTACGCGCTTTATATGCATGTTCACACAAATGACGTGGTTATTTCACAAAGTAAAAGTATTGCAAATCACACTGGACAACGAATTTTTGACAAATTGTGTTTATCGTAATATTATGATGTTTTTTTATGTCTTTTTGGGGCGCTGATTTCAAAAATGGCATTAAAAATTTCGTAGTGTCAATGATTTTGCCGCTATTTAAAATTTCATGAAATTATGATTTCAAGTTTGTGTAATACACATAATGGATTTGTAATTTGAAATATTACACACAACATTAAAAACAAATCACATATGAGCAATTCAAAAAAGCACTGTTAAGGACATTGCAAATAAGCCATAAAACATTTTAATCAAAAATAGACGTTTGAATAATTTTTTTGCTTGTTTGTGTTGTTACATTTTCGCATCAAATTCCATACATAGTCTCCAATCATGGCTTTGTTCGACCTCCATTGATAGCGCTTTTCCATCACTTGGATGTCTTGATGAAACCTTTCACCATGCTCTTTGTATACATTCCCCAAGTTATCCCGAATGAAATCCAAGTAAGAATACAAAAAATGCAACTTCAAGGACGTGCGGCAACCAAGCTTTTCATAACTTTCAATCAAATTTGACACCACCATTGCATAGTCGTCTCTTCGATGACTTCCAAGAAATCCTTCCACAATCATTCTAAAAGCTTGCCAAGCATTTCTCTCCAAATCAGACATTTGTTTCTCCAGCTCTTCAGATGCGAACATTCTTGTTTGTGGCCCCAAAAATTTGCCACCTTTAACTTTTGCTTCAGATATGCTTCGGAACATCTGTCTAATATGGTGAAAGGCAAGGCTTGTCGGTTTCAAAGCTTTAACAAACTGCTTGACTAGTCCGAGTTTAACCCTAAAAAGCTCAAGGTATTTTTTTGGTTAGTCTACTCAACGTTGTACTGCAGCGGTACAACAAATTTTAAACACTTGTCTCTCGCATACCATTAAAGATTTCATAAATTTTTTCACAATTGTAAAGCAAATTTATATCTAAACATAATAAACGTTTTTGATGTGTCATGTGAATTTATTTAAACTTGAAAAATTGGATTTTTTATGAAGGTATACAAAATTTTATGTTTTCTATTTGTCTTTCGACGCTAATCCGTAATAATCAGATTATAGGTCACGTCGCAACTGCTGAAAAAATGACGCAAACTGTAACGTAAGGACTTTGGCTAACAGCAAACACTCAATGTTGATTTATCGCAGCTCCAAAGTCAAATAACATTTGAATGCTTTGTGTTTTATAAAAAAAACTTGTTTTTATTATTTATAACTTATCTTATTCGAAAATTGCAAAACGCTTGCATCAGAGCAAAAATTTGTGTACAAATAATTATATTTCAATTAGTTTTATAAATCTGGTTTATAATATCATGTCGGCATCTGTTTTAGAAATTGTCATGTTTTGTATTATAACTTCATTTGAATAATGGTTTGCTAAACTATTGTTTGCATAAAATGGTTTGTTTGCGACTTGCTTACCAATACTGTCAGAATGATTTTTATATGTTTACAAGAAAACTCTTTTTTTGTTGTGAGGGCGCATGGTATAACTTATAAAATAACAGCTTTTTTATCATTCATCAACCTTATAAACAGGATGTATTCCAAATCATCCGGAGCTACAACTAATACTCTTAAGCAAATAGTTTCTAATAGTCAATAATAGAGCTTTATATGATGTATTTAAAAAATCTTGTGCATTTGTTAGTAAGCATAAACCAATTTAGGTTCCTGCTTATATGCTTGACAGTAGATTTAAGAATAAAAACCGAGTGAAAAAAGCTATGAATATTGAATTTTTCTTATTATGGGACGTTGTGATTCTGTCATAGCCTACTGTCTACAGATATTTTCTGAATACCGGAAGTCCGAGTTTAGAAATTACTTAATTTTCAATAAAGCTTTCCATGATATATCATGTCATTGCAATCGACTGTGCCAATTTACGAAACCAAAAAAACTAAAACCCATACGTAACGTAGGATAATGCACAATTTTGATTATAAATAATGAAGCGATTGCATCATTCCAGAGCCGTTGCCAGAAAAATGCTTTAGCGGGAAGGGTCGACAACATTTGTCAGCAGGGACAAAACATATATGTAAAACCAGCGCATATTTAGAGATTTTTTTTGAGAAAATTTAGCATGAAGAAACTTTTGTAGATGAGTTTACAGTAAGAGCTGCCGCTCTTGGCAAGTATTGTGATTTTAGAGATCAAAATAATCATCTATTAGTACGTTTACACGTCTACGCTTACCCAACTGCTTATAATTGTGTTTTGGCGTAAGACGATGCAACCAATGCACCTCATCAATACTATCTGGCTGAAATGAACTATCCGTGTTTCGATTGTGACTAAAAATCTATTTAAATTCAAATGAATTGTGGCAGAATCATCACAAAATTGTTGAGGCAAAGTCACAAAAATAGTGGGATTGCCCCTTTCTGCAGCTCATCTTGGCGCCGTCACTGTTTAATTCGCTTGCGCTTCACCAAGGTATTTAAGGAATAGCTTCATACAACCTCATTCCCGCAACTGTGACCCAATCAGCAAAGCAGTTTGTGCAAAAAACATTGCAGCGATGTCAAACTCTTGGTAATTCTACCTTTAATTTTGCCGGCTCTATAATCAATCAGACCATCCATTCAGAAGGAAGTACCGATAATTCCCATCCAAAGTAGTTTATCGAGAATCAATATACAGCCTATAGGTTAGGAAAATTGCACAAAATGGTTACATATTGTTTGCTTACTAACAAAATTTCAATATTTTTTCCTATTACTAGATTACTTTTTAATTTTTTTTTTAGAAAGAAGGGCATCTTTTCTTCGTGAAATAATTTAAAATTTGTCAAAATAAAATGCATTGTATGGTTTATTTATCTTATTTTTAACCACATTTTTGCATTCAGAACAACCTATAAAACTTAAGGCTGGGGACAGTCATGATTTTCGAAAGTGTAGCAATTCTTTTTTAGAGGAACTGAGTGAGGATGAAGGAATATTCAGTTCGTAACTTGGAATCACAAAGAATTTTGCAGGACTGAGAGAATCGCACCCGAAATCTGAATATAGGGTTTTTACCGCTTCATTGTTCTCAAAAAATAATTATGTAAACAGTGGCTTTTACGATAAATGCGATGTAAATTCGGTGAAATCAAACAATAATTTGAACAAAAAGTAACACTTCCCCTCAATTCTGTTTTATTGCAGCTGTAGTTCCAGCACAGTTGGTTAGAGTGTTGCTTGATTGACTGAGAGTTTTCTGGCTCCCATCACGATAATCGAGTTAGGAATGAAAAATGAATAGTGTCCATTTTCCTGGTTTGTTAGTTTCTTGCTAGCTTTGGGGTGAGCAATTTATATTCGGCCCAGTGGCATTGCGAAGAAACTGCCACCAGATCCACCACAGCGAACGCCGTGTTGGAGTGTTTGATATAAATGGTGAAGCATTGGCACAACTGCATCATACGATAAAAGATGGCATTTTGTTTCAAGATTAGAAAGATATGGTTAGTCTGGAAGAATTTTTCGCAACAAACCTTGCTAAAACATAGCAACAAATTCAGTTGCAAATGCAGTGATGCATTTTCTTGACTCAGAAAATTTTCAAACAAATGCAACTTTAAATTATTTGCACGTACATTAGCTCCAAATATTTGTGAGCAATTAATTTTATCAGACGACACTCTTTACTAGATAAACCTATAAGTTTGAGCAGTAGTGGATATTCAAAATTGGGGGCCTGAGGCAAAATTGTAATAAGGGGCCCCGAAAAATTGATGTAGCTATAAATAATTGCAATCAAACAACGCCACCTTGTACAACGCTACAGGGTAGGCTATAGATTGTTGTAAAAAAATTGATGCAGATACTTTAGGATACATTCATAATCAAAACCATACGTTAGAAACGTTGAAACGCTCTTTTGCTGTAACTAGTAACCGCATTTCACGGTTAATCACCCTTACAAAAAATTGAAGTAATTTGATCTCGAAAGCATTACAATAACAGCACAGCTCTAGGAAATATTCAAATGATTTGCAGCAACACAAGTGCCTTAAAAACTCGCTGTGACTTAATTGCCATGAAACACACCGCAAAACAGAATTGTGCAGAATATTCAGATGTCATGCAGCAGCATAGGCTATTTTTTTTGTCAAAACATCTGAAACCACATAGGTCTGTTGTGCAGTGATCATATGGAGTATAACTTACCGCGATGGTAAAAATTGACAAACAAATACGCCAATAAACGCATCAAAAACTAACAATTTTTACAATGCCACAGTCTACTGTCAGATAAGAGCTGACAATATGCTTAGCTAGCGTACTGCTAGACAAAGCTTAAACTTCCTACAAATATGAGTCTTCACATGCGTATAAACGTTATGTCAGTAAAAAAACTATTGAATTTAACTGTAATGCGTTGAGATAGGAGTTATCTGAAATTTTGAATGCTGGCGCTGGTTAATTGCAATAGGTCTATTGAAAAAAAACAGGAAGTTTAGTTACAATGGTTGTTGCCTTGTTTTTTGCTGAGCACAGGTCAGCAATCAATTCACCAATAACAATATCCACTACATTATTATCTTTGAATTCACTGACACTTGATCACATAGGGCTACTGGTATCATTTTCTGTTTTATTAATACACACAACTTGGATGCTTGAAAATTGCACTTTTTATCTCTCAGTTATGTAGTAGTAGTAGGGTTGTTTATTACAATAAATCTATCCATTAGACTTTTGCATCATCAATGTTCCTACTTTCTTCCTTTTGCCTTTGTTTTGATGCGAATACTTTCATACTCTATTCAACTTATGCACTTAAACTGTCTGGTATGAGGTAAGGTATACAGCAAATCAAGGACTACTATCTTAATTGAACTGATAATTTACAAATAGATCTGAATAAACAAACCGTTTTGATAAATATGATTGTAGCAGACTTCATGTTTCGATGAGTTACCAGACAAATAAAGCGTTAAAGCCACTAAAATCTTTTATTGTTTTACTATCATAACCAAAGATAGTGGCAAATACCAATCATGAATAATGACTTAACTAATTCTCCTTCACAAATTTCTCTAAAAAGATAAATACACAAGTGTAGCAAATTTGCCGTTGAATCATTGGCTTGATCAGAACACAGCAAGTACAAAGATGTCAAACAACTAACACTTAATGTTTATAAATCTTGCAAAAATTTTTTGTGCTTGCATATCTCTAATATTACGACTATTTTGCACCACAAACGCAACTGACCGATTATTCTTTCAAAGCAAATTTATTTCCGCTTTCACTAGTATCTCACTAGCATCAATAAACTGCTCGAGAAAAGATGAATTAATTAATTCACGTTTTGATACAACTGAAAGCTGGACCGACTTCATAAATAAATTATCACAGTTTACAGGCAAAGTCTGGTCTGCTCAAACAGTTTAAGATATAAGTTGTTCTGATCACATCAGCAAAATGAGGTTCCATCCCATTGTTTTTTCTAAGATTTTAGCTAGTGCGTAACCGCCGGCGCGAGTGCGAAATCGCTTGCAAATGTACGAAAACCGCCGGATTAGTTTTGGTAGACATTGCTGAACAAACGGCTACACCAGTCTTAGTAAAATATTTTGTAGGAGTAAAAAAGATACTTGCAGTTAGCCTACTGCTATTTAGTCAGTGTATATGCTAAGCTAACTTTGTATAGCTTAGTTTGCCGATTATGTTGGTTGGCATACAACAACATCCTTCATTTTCCGCTCAGACGTACTTCAATTATGAAACTTTTTTATTTCAGTGCTTTACAAGCGTTTTTGGCATTCGGCCCAGTTTTGAAATGCACAGAGGCATGTGGCCCGGTTATGCATTTTCTCGTTTTCATGAGCATTTTTGGCATTTGGTCCATTTTCGAAATGCACAGAGGCATGTGGCCCGGTTATTTATTTTCTCGCTTTCATGAGAGCTTTTGGCATTTTGCCCATTTTGGAAACACACGGAAGCATGTGGTCCGGTCATACATTTTCTCGTTTTCATGAGAGTTTTTGGCATTTGGTCCATTTTCGAAATACACAGAGGCAAGTGGCCCGATTATATTTTTCCTCGTTTTCATTAGCATTTTTTTGCATTTGTTGGCTTCAAATCGTTTTGGCATTTTGCCAATTTTTGAAATGTACAGGAGGCATGTGCTCCGGTCATATTTTTTTCATTTTCATGCACGACCTCAAAAAAGTTATCAAAGTAAATTTCAGAAATATTGTCCAACTAAAATAAAAAAAACAAGACAAGAAAAAGTTCTCTTTTCCAGCAATTGAAAAAAGGCTAGACTTCAACAATAAACGTGTTTAGAGAAATTGAAACTGCGCTTTATATTTTTTCTTCTCGTTTCAAAGCTTATTTCAATCATGACTGGTAAGCTATCATAGCACATAGCTGTCAGCTGGATTTTATTTTAAAAAAATTTTGAGGGGATTTAATGCTAAAATTGGTTAGAAATGGTATTCTTGTTTACGTATAGTTTTTATAAATAGCAAGTGAGAGGTTATTTATTTCTGATTTACAAAATGGCGTTTTGTACGCTTAAATGCAACCGAGAGCTATGCGCTTTTTTATCTTAACAAGCACGATTGAAATTAGCGTTGAAACGTGAAAAAAATATAACTTAAGCAATTCCAGTTTCAAATTTTCCTCGAAAACTAATGTCTTGTGTTAAAGTGAAGTTTGAGAGCTACTTGCTATTACTGCTCTTTAGCTACGATGGAAATTGGCCGGTTTACTTTTTGTTTCTTGCTTTGGGGTTGATTTGTGATACAAAAGAAGTTTGGTTACGGTATGCGCGATATTTTAAGTTGCTGTCACTCGCTGTTGCGTCATAGCCGATGTTTACCCGAGACGTTGCATTGCCTTAAAAAAGCGGCTGTCCAACCTTTCATTCCCATTCACTGTCTCCCACCCATTAACAGTTGGTTGAACATTGCAAAACTTTGAAAAAACGGAAAAAGTTACCAAAAACCGCCGGACGTTTTTACACACTGTTGAATTTTAACTGCGAATTCGCCGGACATAATTTCGCAAATTCACACTTTTTTTGCGTTTAAAGGGAACAATGTTCCACCCCAAAAATTATGTTACACCCACATTGTCACAACAGTTTCTGTCAAAAGAATTGGAAAGCCTTCAGCCCAAAACAGTAAAGAAAAAAATAAATTTTAGTGTTTGTTTTTATTTAGGCAGTGGCTATTTTGCCGCCAATGACGTTTTACCCTTGCACTCTATTTTCTGTTGAATGTTTGTTATTGGTCAATTGCAGTGACATATCAAAAACGTGACTTTTAGTAATTTGTGATTAAGCCAATCTCTATAATGTAATAAAATTGACAAAAAGTGACAAAAAAGTGATTTGACAAAAATGGAGCTTTTAGCTTACACTCCCACTTATATCCACAAACTGCCATCCCCTCCTTTATGTATACTGCCTATGTTTAAGTACATTGCCTGCAAAGATTCAAACTTCTAACCATTTTATTCGTAGTTGGCATCACTATCCACAACACCAAAACAATACCATCAGCACTGCAGCAAATAAGCCAATTTTGAAGACACACAAACGTTGAACGGCAAAATAGATTGCAAGGGTAAAATGCCGTCAAAGGCAAAATAGCCACTTTTAGTTATCACTTCCACAGTTGTTGAGACCAAGGGCCCATTTCAAAATGCCACCAAATTGCGTAAAACTAGATACACCATTTTTAAAAGGTGGGCTCCTCGACAACTCTGAAAAGGGGGGGCCTGAGGCAGCTGCCTCATTTGCCTCACCCAATATCCACCACTGAGTTTGAGAGTACTTAATGTACTTAAAATTTCAAGGATATTTTGGTTCACTTATTTTATGTTGGCTGGAAATTGACCTTTGAAAAGATTACAGTTTTAACTCACAAAAAAACAGAAATAAGTAACACTAAAACGTAAAAATATTGTTGTATCTTTTATCTGAACCAGACAAGTACCCAGTTGATCAAAAATATTTTTAATAACTTTGCAGTTAAAAAGTCAAAGGCTAAAATGTAACGTTGACTTTGTGGCATCGGAGTCGAATTAAAAAAAGACTTTAGAGTTGGCTTCGAAGTGGATTCGACATTGTTACAATTCCCCATATTTGCTGTCACCTATAATTTTAGTGCAGTTAGCAATCTCTGGTGCTTGTTGATGAGTGGCTACAAAAGAAATTGGTTTGCAAAACCGTAGCCATTAAACTTTATGCAATAAACAAGGATAGAATGAGCAACGAAATAAAAGATAAAATTACTGTTGTGAATTCCTTAGCGGTGACAACTTATAGCATTGCGCACCCATCTGAACACGAAGCTACTGAACAGATTTGACATTGATGTCTACTTTTGGACATATTTTGCACTTCTTTACTCTTTTCCGGCTTAGAAATTTTGTTTGCACATGCTTGCATCTGGATAATTTAGCACATATTTGGGTGTATTTCTTCTCGTAATCTCTCTCTTTTTGAAGCCCTGGTTTGTTGGAATGGATTTGCTTCGATTTCTTCTTCAGAAAGCAAAGACTACATTTTTTTACGTTTATTAAAGACCAGTTAAGGTCGTTGTTGGATTGGCGGACGAATAAATCAAGAAGCAAAGTTCATACCAAATCATATAAATCTTGCTTGCATAGATCAATCGTTTTGTTGAAAGCAAAAGCAGTGCCGGCATTGATACGGTGCACATTCAATATGTAACAAAATGCTGTTAAAGTCCAGGGATTTGATTTGGCTTTGCAAGTATACCTAGGCACCAATTCGATGTTCCATCACATCCGTGCCAGCTTTAGTTAAATCATATAGTTTGCATATAGTGGGTTTCTTTTTACCATCACCTATTGTTGCCGGTACTCCGAGGATAAGCTGTACAGTTGAGAGAAGCAAAACGTTGCGCTGGCCTGAGCTCTTCGTGGGAAACACATAAGAATGAAGCAATAGCCTGTTTTCCGACGACTCCCAAAAGCATTGACAAGAAAACTGTTTTCCCTCTGTAACGTTTTTGACTTCAATAGGTATATCCCTTCTATTTGATTGAAGAGCACCAACAAATGTTATGTTGTGAGAGATAAAAGCCATTCTACCAGAAATACACTAGCGTACAAGCGGTCAAAGGAAATATTGTGCTCTTACAAATCACCGTAATTCAGAAGATTTTGAAGATATCTTGCTGATTCTTCCACTCCTTTGACGTAGTATGCTGTTGCTCCTTCGTTAGGTTTTCCACAATATGAAAATATAAAGTACATGAAAGCGTAAGCGACTGCATTTGTAGACTTAAAAAGTAAACCATAGTTAGCAGGCTTAATTGGATTTTACTGCCTGAAACTAATTTCATTTCTTGTGAGTTACAAGATTTCATCAATGCGCATCTACTTTTCAGGACCAAATCAAGCTGAGGAATTTTTATTGAAGCATTTGAACAATTCTCGAATCATGTTTCTACCGCTGTTCCCTTGTATCACAACCATCAAATGAGATACATGTGTAAAAAAAACTGCAACCTGTTTTTGCTCCTGTAGATCCAAAAGGTGTAGGTCCCACGATCGGATCATATAAAGAGCAACATTATGATTGTTCACGCCAGCAAAACCACGCATGTACATCGGCCTTATAAATGCACGAATTTTGATGTCAGTATTTCTTGTGAATGACAAAAGAGAAGCTTACACTTTTTGAATTGCTTGGCATGATATTTCAATTCGTTTATTAATATATCGTACAGCACAATTTATCATTAAGTACAGAATATAGTGTAATTGGGAAATATTTCAGTTTGTTTATTATCTGTTCAGGTATTTTATTTGGCCGAATTGTTCCTGTCTGCTTTATCTTAATAGTTGGTAGTAAGGCTTATTGCACATAACTTCATAACACTTCCAGTTTGTATCTCAAAGCATTTTTGCTCCTTTTTATTAAAAGATTTTTATTCTGAAATCAATGTTACAGAACCAGTTTCATAAAGCGAAATCTGCTAAAAAAATGGAAGTTTTGAAAAAGTTTATGAAAAGTGAAAAATCGTTGTTGGAAGATTGCATTTGTTCAAAACATCGTCTTTGATGTAAACATTATTTTGTTTGCACACTTTAATGAACACAACGAAAGAATCAAGAAGTTAGTAATTCGAGTTTGTTTACCTTCTACGATCTGATTTCGGTCTCCCCACTACGTAAGGAACAGACGCACACCTTCAAAACAGAGAACTGGCAGCAAAACAAACAACGCGACGTCACACGTAATCGGATTAACTTGCATCATTGCTGCTTCTTGGCAAAAATTTATGAGTGTATGACAAAAAATGCTTCCTTATTCGAAATATGCTGAAGATACAATAATGATTTTGGGTTCATATTAAAGTATAATAAAAAGTAGGAAAAGTCAGGAAATTTCAAATTATTTTGAAAACAATATCGTGTATAATTTAACGTTTGAAAATTTGTTGGGTCGCTGCAGACCAACGTTGAGCTGATTGGGGTTAATATGCAATGGAGGAAGTAAAATTTTGCTTATTTCAATAAGAGATGAGTTTAGAACATTGTGGGAGCCTGGTGTGAGATCTTTGCGAGCTGGCCAGTTTTTGACCAAGTAATGCTGCTCATCAGCTCTACTATTCCACAAACAAAGAAAACAAGAATGCTTTGTATAATCTCCTGGCAATCCCAAAAAAGATGCGATCATTTTAAAATCTCCACATACGTCCCAATTGTGATCATTGTATTAAATTAATTCCAATAATATTTTTACGGATTCACGATCTTTCTTCATCTGAACAGAATGTGCTATTGGAATGGATGAATACACATTGCCATTATGAAGAAGGACTGCTTTGAAGCTTCCCTTAGAACTGTCAATGAATAAACGCCAACCCGAAGCTGAATAGGCAATACTAATCTCTTGAAACAAGACCTGTATATCAGTACAATAACAAAGTGAAGGATGATCAGAATCAAAGGACATTGCTTAGAAATTTGCAAAGGTTTCATGTAGTTTTCTTGGCTTGGAAATCTTGCACGAAGGAGCAAGCAAATTTCATTACTTGAGACGAGAAGAAAGTACAGTCGTGGCCAAAAGTGTAGGACCACCCTTTCAAATTCTGATAAAAACACCATAACACTTATTCATTCGCTGATAAAGAAAGATATTGGCTTGATAAAGAAAGATATTGGCATGTTACGGTAAATTAACAATTCCTAGACGCACAAATCAATAGTTCAATTAAAAATTTTCAAAAAAGTCAATATTTTGTTGGACCACCCTTGGCTTTGATTACAGCCTCCAAACGTCTTGGCATGCTCTCCACCAGATTTCGGCAATATGCCGGTGATATATCACGCACCCATACTTCTTTTATGGCTTGTTCCAACATCTTAGCATTAGTTGGTTGCCTTTCGGAAACTTTGTTTTTCAAAATGGTCCAAAGATTCTCAATCGGATTCAGATCTGGGCTGTTTCCAGGCCAGTCCAAGATGTTGATTTTTTTGGCCTTCAGGAATTGGGTGACGATTTTGGTACGATGGCATGGAGCACCATCCTGCATAAATACACTGCATTTATGAACAGCCATATGCAATTCCAACTTGTTTTTCAATAAATCTAGGTATTTTTGACCATTCATGGTCGTTCCAGGTGGCAAAAAAAAAGAGTCCAGCCGTTCCATTTATTGACATTCCCCCCAAATCATGACACTGGGGAGGTGTTTCATGGTTTGAATGGTATATCTTTCACTGAATCTTTTTCCTGATGGTCTCCGGACGTAGAGCTTTCGATTGGTGAACTGCTGCACGGTAGATTCGTCGGAAAACAGCACTTGTTGCCACTGCTGAATCGTCCATTTCACGTGTTTCTTGGCAAACGCCAAACGCTTGCTTTTCATAGCCTGCGTTAGCCTCGGTTTATGCGCAGGTTTATGAGCTTTTAGGTCAAAATTATCAACCAAACGCCGACTTACGGTTCTTCGACTAATGCCGGTACCTTTTGCAAGCAGTGATGATCGAATCTTGCTTGCAGAACTCATTGGAGAACGAACTGCTATTCTCCGAATGGCATGGTCATCTCTTGGGGTGGTTTTTCGAGGTCTACCAGATTTTTTAGCTGTTGTATAAGTTCCTGTATTCCGAAATTTTGCCATTGCGTTGTGGACGGCAGTCTTGCTTTTTTTCATTTTTTGACTAATCAATCGTTCTGAATGACCTTCTTTATGCAGAGCCACAATTTGAGCCCGCTCAACTTCCGAAAGTGGCACATTTTTACCCATTTTCTTCAATTTTACCTCTATAACAATTTGACAATTATCAAAAAATTTTACTGAAATAAACTCTAAAACACAAAAAAACTATTAATAATGTTTGAGTAATATCTTGATTGACTAATAAAAGTGACTGCAACAAACTGGCAAATGAATATATCAAGCCATAGTTAAAAAATTAAAAAAATCCACTTTTTTACTAGGTGGCCCTACAGTTTTGTCCACGACTGTATCTCTGCTTTTGCCTTTGTAAGACCCAGATTTCCAGTTAGATCATTCAATTCATTTTGATTCGGAAAATTAAGATCTTTGCTGGAATACTGAGTGTCAACCGCAAAATCAGCAGCGTCATCTTCCGATGAGGTTGATGATATTGCATGCGTTGTTGGAGGTTGAGGAATAGGCAGTTCTGGGCCATGGTTGACAGGCGCAATAGATGAAGGAATATTTGGATAAACAATCTTTTTGCTGTTCTTTGTCTTTTTGTATTTGGAAATGTCCACCATGCAAAAATAGCAGTCATCATGATGATTGGTAGGTTCTCTCCATATTCGGGGAATGGCAAATGGCATACATTTACAACTTCCGCGCATCTATTCTTCTAATGTAGATCTGCAACTTCCACAGCAAAAATGTGAGGCTCAAGATTTATCTTGATCACACATCTTCATGCCAAAATATGTCTTATAGGCAATGAAGAATTTGGTTTCTGGTATAACTTTGTGCTTATTTTGCTGTGGACTGATATAATAGCAGCAAACATAGCAGAAACAGTGAGAAGAAATTTTGGAAGGTCTTTTAGCACTCATATTTACTGAAGTATTGAAAATATTGATAGCATTATATTTACCCTGCAAAAACGAATATAATATAGCGTATTTCTAAAATAAGCAACTCCACTGCAGTAGGCATAACTCGCAATTTGGCCAACTGCTAAACTAAGTACAGTATTGGTACCAGATCCAACAATACAACTCCCATAAACCAACTCTAAACTGCTGACATTGGACCAGCTCAGACATGTGCATCAAAAACCCGCCAAAATGATGTCCAATCACGTGACAGTAAATGGCAATTGGCTAATTTACTTCTCTAGCACCATCTAGAGAGTGATGAAAACAATAAAAAAAATGTCATAAATGTAAGAACATAAGATTGAAAAGTAATATAAATGTCGCTTAATGCTAAAGTAGTATTATTATTTGGTAAATTGCAAACTTCAATCTGTTGCAAATATTTTCAAAACCATTGACGCTATGCAAAAACTAACATCAAAATCGGCATCAGCGACCCGAAAGCATAAAGAAACACTAGGAAATAGAGATAGACAAAAATTTGTTGCCTAGTGATAATAAAAGCCCCTTGCCATATTTTAGCGAGACGAACCCTGGACGCATTTTGTCCTTTGGGACTCATCAGCATAGCCTGTCCCGTCATCAAAAACCAAAACTCCATATTTGCAAAACCATGAAAAATGTCTGTCTATTTTTCATATTATTGCAAATATGGGGTTTTGGTTTCGATGATTGGACTGGCCCTGCTGATGAGTCCAAAAGGACGAAACACGTCCAGGGATCGTCTCGTCAAATTATGGGAGGAGGCTTTTATTATTTGCAGCACTATTACTTTGTGAAATAATCACGTTATTCGTGTGAACATGCATATAAAGCGCGTAGATTGCCTTTATAACTTAATAAATCACTTCCGAGTAATGTGGCTAAATGAACGAGATTTTGCACTTTAACACTTTAGCTGCAGCAAGTTACAAACGGCAGAAAAGATAATTGCAAGTTATGCAAGAGAGCTTTCGATATAGCTAATGTGGAAATTGCTGGTGTTTAAAGTATCACAATTTTGATTTGATTCAAATAATAACATGCAGGATTTTTACATGAGCTAATGCATTATATCAAACTAAATCCAATAGCGTATCGTACTTAGTCTACAGCAGCAGTTTACACTCAGTTTTATTTAAAAAAATCTGACTCACATTAACTTATTGGCGGATTTTGCTTTTGTCACCAGGCATCCTTTAACTTCTCAATATAGCTCTTCTGGTGTAATTTTCTGTCTCATATGCTCGCTGAAAATGATTATCCTAATTGGTTCATACAAAAAGCACTGAAAAAAAGAAAGACTCAAGCTCAAGTTAAATTACAAGAAGAAGAAAAACATATTGGATTGGTTATTTTGCCATTTATACCAGGAATAACTGAAAGATTGAAACGTCTTTTGAAAAACCATCAAATCAAAGTGGCAACAAAACCATTACGCACCGTGGGAAACATGCTGCCAAGTTTAAAAGATAAAATCAACAAATTTGATCAACGCGGTGTTGTATATAAAATTCCATGTTTAGATTGTACAGGTGTATATATTGGTGAGACTGGTCGATCATTTAAAACACGACGCAAAGAACATCAAAGGGACGTCAAACCTGATATAATTGCCAAACTAACAAATGAGAATTTAAAAAAGAAATCTGCTCTAGTGAAACATGTTTGCTTAAATGGACACCGGATTGATTGGGAAAGCTCTGAAATTTTAGCTACTGAAAGTGACTATAAGAAAAGACGTTTTTTAGAATCATTTTACATACACAAAACTGATTTTTCTTTTAACGATAAAATTAACAGCTTTTATCCCGGATTATACAAATTTATAAATTTTTGACCGCCAGTTGTCGCTGCTGCACTTGTTTATTGCCATAATTTTTATTTTTTCTCCTTATCGTCCTGTTGATTACTATGTAACCGTTGTCTGTGTTTAAACTTTAGTCACTCCTGACGAAGAAAAACTGATTTTAGTTTTTCAAAACGTTGAGTTTTTGTGAATTTTGTGTAGATTTTAAATCTAAATAAAGATCATTTAAACTTTCGATTACACCAGAAGAGCTATATTGAGAAGTTATTGGCGGATTATCATCTATGGAAGCTATTACCTGTTTAGTCGACGATGACGTAGTCAATCGACGCGATGTCGAAGTGGCTAGAGCGTCCGCTTCGCAGTTCATATACCTGGGGTTCAATCCTCTTGTCGAGTCATATCAAAACGCTTTAAAAAATGTTATCCACAGCTTCCCTGCTTGGCGCTCGGCATTTAGTGGAGTTTGTGGAGAACAAGCCGACAAGTTTGCTTGTTGTGCCATTGGGCAAGGCACTAAACGAGAGGCCTTCTTTATGTGGAAGACAGATGGCCCAGACTCATCGCAAATGGCAACTCCTAAGCGAGTGCGGACGTTCCGTCCAAAATATCGCAATACAATTTGCTTTCTCGCAAATTAGGGATAATTTGGCAAATAAAATGTAAAAAAATAATAATCTACTATCAGTGCTCGTTGTTCAAACAGTTATGACATCTTTGTATATATTAGGGATGGTTAAACCGCTGTTGGCGTCAATTTACACCTCAAAACACGAAGTTTTTGTTTAGCTGAACTGCAAACATAGTTGCCAGTTTTGCGAATTTATCCCAAAATTGCATGTCGACCTCTAAAAAACGTGTCGCTGGCAGACAATAGTGAGCCCAGGTGTTAACATGGCGACATCAGAACGTTTGATCTCCAAGAAAAAGGTCTTCATGTTATTTTTGCTCATGAAATGTCGGATTCTTGGAAAATCACCTGTAGCGACTCTTTTAATAATGGCCTCTATGAGTTTTGTCTGTTTTCTGCAGTAAGTTTGGCCACCCCTGGTATATATGATCGCAAAAAAGTGTGTTGTTTTAAAGTCTTTTTTTTTATTTCATTGAATCGCTATGTCGAGTTATTTGCCAACGTTTGAAAGCAACCTGATTTACAATTTAGGAAAAGCAGTCGTTGTAATCATAATGGTGTTATAGTAACTTACAGCACAGTTAGACTTTTTAGGGGGCTTATCTGACTTTTTAGCGTGCTTGGCTGAGTACTAACCACCCTGGCGCACGTCTTTCGGCGCAAGCCCATTCTAACGGAGGACTTAGACCAGGCCCAAAAACCAAGAAATGTGAAAGAATTACTAGATTTAGGCCTTATTCATTATTTACGTTTTATTAATAAATTTCAAGGAAAAACTATTCAATTAATAAAAACTTAATATGCTTGCAAGATTGGCACAACTGTAGTTAGATAAAACACAATACTGTAATTTCCGACAGAAAATAATTATCTGTGGCACATAAATATGGTTACAATATTGTTTTGATGGTGACTGCTGAATAGAATCTGGTAGTAATCATATGGTAGTAATAATACCTCTTTTGAATCTTTAGCTTTTTGAATGGGATAGCTCTTCCGTCAAATGGACTGCACCGAGAAACGCGCGACAGAGTTGTCTGAGCTGTGCAGCGCAAGTAAAGATTTTACAACTTTCCATTTACAGCCATGGGCTACTGTGCTGAAAGCACAATTTAAACTCAACTGTTTTTCTCACAGGCTCAAGTGCAATCACTCTCCTCCACCTCTGTAGAAGAAAATAAGCCAGAACATTGACCTCAAGCTGAGAAACTTACAGGTAACCAAATCCCCAAATCTTATATTAACTGGCATTTTTTTGAATTAGAATCAAAACCACGAAAATATTTGCCAAATCATGTGGCCATCAAACTTTGAACTACGATTGCCCAGTGGTAAACTTCATACAAGGGCACTTGAAATTGAAAAGCTTATTCTTGGAGATGATATGGTGTTTGATTTTGATGTGCTGATTAGTAAGGGAAAACTACATATTAAATCCTTCTGGTAAATTTTATTAAAGTTTACTGCAATTCTAGATTTTTTCAGGGTAAAACTTCTTTTAGAATCTCAAGATTATTTTACCAAAATTTGTCTTATATTCTTAGAATGCTCTTATTTTCCGACACCACGATATGCAAGGAATGTGGCTTCGTGCAAAAGTGAAATACTGCACACAGAGTGGGAACGCTACTAATGGAGTTGTTGTGTATTACAGGAGTAAAACTGTCTTGAGTAGACAAGTAGTAGCCTATTGAATAGCCTACATTTTGGTAAAGGACTGTCATAAAAGTATAGAAATGTTGTTGCTCTTTTACTGTAGACCTAAACTGACGGGTTGAAAAGTTGACCCGGCTCGAGCACAAAATTATTTTGAGGTCGCAACGATGGCGATTTTTTAGAAACTACCCAGATTTTTTCCAAAAATGACATACAGAACGCAAAGTTTGACTTGGGGGACAGAACAAGCCCTACTGAGGGGTCCAATAAGACGCAACGCACCCAGGGATGGTCTCGTTAAATTGGGTTGGATAAATTGTTTGCAATACACTGTAAATTGTTTTCAATACAATTTTTATGATTTATGTCGATATGAATCTTCAAACCATTAAACATTTACTTATCTAGATAAATACTTGTGCTTTCAACAAACCAAAAACTCTTTGAAAACAATTTTGCTGTATACAGCAAAATCAATTTGCCAGAAGACTTGGCATTCAGTTGGTTTAACTTTTTCCTTTAACAGAAATTTCAAAATAGGATCTTGATGGATCTCCACAATATTGACACAATACTGGTAATAACTGCAAGTAATCACGTGATAGCATCGGAAATTGTTGATGCCATAAATTTTGTTTTGCATAAAATTCATTAATAAATATAGCCAAGCTCGTTCTGCTTGCAGGAAATCATGTTGTCACAGTATGTATTCGCCACTGCATTCAGAGGAATAATAGTTAAAATCCATGTACTTATACATTGAAAAACTTTGCAATAGGGTCGTGGTAGGTCTATGAGACAGGCACAGTGTTCGTGTCACTTCCTAGTATGTAAATAATTTGGACATTGCTTGCACGAACACATGAAAATGCACTTTGCTTGCACGCAAACAAACAAATAAATTAATGGAGATTCTGTTTGCTCAATTTTCAATCATCAGCGATGTTAAACGTTAGACATTAGATTTACACACATGAAATCAGCAATCAGTGGACCACGCCACTGATTGCAAGCTCTGCATTTCTATCGTAGGCTGTACTATGCTCATTTCTGACTGTGTTACCTTTACATGAAATTGCTTTATTGTTCCAGCTCTTTACTGAAGCCAGATTTTTTGTTTTGTAACCTTTTTACATTGACATTATTTCCTTGACTGTTTTGATTCTGCGACTAAAATAGACATAATTGCTATCAGTTTGCAGTGTTTTGGAATGGGATGCATTAATCAGGGCTAGAGAGCCACTGGAAAAGAGGGTTAGCGCGGCTACTATCAAGCATTTATCCTAAGTTTTCAAAACGCAGCTCCAGCTCAAGCTTCCAATAACAGTATTTTGTGGCACTTAACACAGAAAAACGCAATGGTTTATTTCGTGTTGTAGGCATAGCATTCAGAATTCTGTTAGAAATATAGAATTCCTAACATAATTAATTTTAAAAAATGACCAGTTATTTAAAATCATTGAGTTTTAACTATACGTCCTCAGTTCATCACCACACTCGGTATTAAACTTGAGCAAGACATTGTAATCAAAATTTGCTGCACCCAACACTGGAGATAATAAAAATTTTCAGCTCCATCTTAATAATATCTAAAAAGACTCCAGCTACGGCTTCCATCTTGGCGTTAACAAATGAGCTTGATTTCCACACCATGGCGAAATAAATGTGTTTTGCCAATTTCTTGATGATAAGCGGACATGAGAGAGCCACTTCTGTTAATGGAAAAAAAAACAAATGCCGCTACATTTATCACAGTGTCTGTTCACATTTTCGCATAACTCTTTCAGTTTGTTCTAACAGTTGTAAACATATCTGCAAACTGATTTAGGCTGATCGTTGAAGTGCAGTAAGAGCTGGAGTATGTCCTTGTTTCCTAATCCTAGATATTAGCTCTATTCAACTGCTAGCTAAATTTCGAGCAAAACTAGTGATGAATTTTATTATCATTTATTAAAATCAGTTGATCTTCCTTGCTCAACAAATTGTGAATTGACCAACTGCACTGACTGACACTTTTAACTATTAATAAAAGTGATAAAAAAGTTCCGTCGGCACACAAAAACTATTCATTGTAGAGACGGAATAAAATCAAATTGAATGGGGAAAAAAGCAAGCAACGATAAGAAACTGTAAGCACAACACCGACCGAGGTGTAGTCGCAAAAGTAAAAACAAATTCCTTGGAGCCATGACCCCTGAATTGAAAATCATCATAAAGCTATAACACAATTCGTGAGACTTTACGGAGAATTTCCTTCTTTGCAATACCATCCAATCAGAGCAATGCACTTGCAGCACAACTAAAACATCTGCAAAGTGCATTGATTTGGTTCAACCTTTTCATCCACTCAAAGCAATTTTCGATAACGGTCTTGGCGGACCTATGCAATTGGCGCAATGTTGATGGAATGCTTACGTGCGTGATCAAATTAAACTTTCTTGTTTCCAGAAAAAACATTTTGTTAGCACGAAAGCGAGCAATTAATCTTATCAAAGGCTTATAGATGATTTGCATTAAACAACAGTGATGTTACGAAATGTCCACATCTTTTAAATGCAGAGCTTCAAGCAAGGAAGCTGTGTATACCAATTTTTTGAAGCCTTTTGGTTTAACTAGTCAAGGGGATTGAAACGAAGGTCTACCGACACCAAAGCGGATACTGTAATCACTACGCCATCGCGTCGGTCAACAAGAAACAAAAAAGGGGAAGTCAGGGCTTCTAACAGTCTTTTACGACTAAGAAATTTGCATTTTTTTGGAAATGATTTTTCGAAAACAAAATTACACTGCACATCTAAAGGTACCGGTAGTTTAGTGATACCACATCTCTTCTACGTTCCGGAAACCGGGCAAATAAGATCTTGCTGAGTTCTTCAAAAACTTCGGTAAAGCTATAGCAGCCATGAGCTACCATCCGTGATCTCATTCTGCTCAATTCTCATTAAAACTTGGTACTTTAATGTTTAGAAGTACAGTTGACTACGTTAAAAACATCAATATTTCATTACTGTTTCCACAACTACCCATATTTGTAACCTAGACATTACTAATGGGGGCTCTGCAATTGAAATAACTTAAGTGCAAGTGCATCACTTCGGGTTATTTGCTCTTTCCCTGGACGTGTTTATGCCAGGATCAAGTAATATCCGCGTAGCCAGAGGCTTTAGATCATCCAATGGGCATACAAATAAGATTGTATTAGTGTGTTCGCAAATATCAATTGGGTGAAGTCAATGAAGCCGCGTGATCAGATATTTTTGGCATCGACGTTAATGATGGGGCCATGCAATTGGAATAACTTGACTGTGAGTACTTCACTTCGAGTTAATATCTTTTTTCCATAGCTGTGTTTATACCCCCAGGCAGATGCTTTTGATCATAAAAATTTGCGCACAGTTAAGAAATAGTCATAAGCATTAGGCCCAAATATAGTATTGCTTAAGTTTATAATTACATGGCAACAATCTTGGCGTCCTTTCATAATTTTAATATGCTTTCAAGCACTTGCTCATTTTAAGTGATGGAAGTTATTTAAGCTTAACGACGCCAATGCTAAAAACAGGCAAATAAGACGTTGCCTGGGACTCCAGAGACTTGGGCGACATGTACCAGCTATACGCAACTCCCCATAATGACTTTTCAATCGCTTCCCTTTGAAAAATCAATAGTTTTGTTTCGAAACAAGATTTGGCTACGTCAAAAAACATTAACTTTGTTTACTGTTTTCACAACTATGCATTGGGTGAAGCGAGCTTGGCTGGCTAACCGGTATTCTTAACCACGACATTATTGATCAGTGGGTCTTCGTACAACGCCGGCAGACCTGGCTAGCACTGTACTCAGAAAAAGTTTATCAGCACCCATTCCGATTGATCTGGACAAAAATGTTATTGCATAATAAATGTTATCTTATGATGTGGTACTGGGTTAAAAATTTACAAATACCAGCAAGCAAGGATGCGTTACATGGTAATCGCTTTGAAAAATCTGTTCAGAAACAAAAAGTATCAAGTTAGCGTTTGAATGGATAAAAACAAATAAATAAATGCAAAGTGACGATAACCCTAAAAAAGTAATAAAATGGGACAATAATTTTAGGTTTTTATTACTGATTTTATGGCTTAGCTTTGGTATAAAATAGCTGTGATATCACACTTCTTACATTAAGAAAACACTAAAATAGTGTATGACATCATATTGGTTTTCACCAATCGATAAAGTTTAAAGTAGGAACGGAGTAAAAGTAATCATCTGCGGCGCATTCATGACAGTAATTCATCTCCAGCGTGCCGAAAAATTTTCCAAGCGATGGAAAGGACATGATTTACAGTAAAAATATTTAAACAGAAATCAATCAATTGTGTCATAATAGGTCGTTTAGAAAACACAATCAACGGAAAGACCAGGAGGTCACACAGATTTCCCCAAGAAATGGCTGTTTTAATAAAGGGTGAAAACAATTATCATTCATTTGGTAGTCACAAACAAATGGCAAGTAAGAAAGTTTGGCTGAGGAATCAAGGACATGGCATAATGTTTCCACACCTTAAACACGCAAACGGATCATTAGTACAAACGGTTTGCAGGAAAAAAGCTGTTCATTCAACCGTATTGAGAGCACGGCGGTGAGCTTATATAATCGCACATCGAGAAATATCAGGCAGAATAAAGCGAGATGTTGAAGCTGGTTGTTTGCATCATAATTTTGACCGCAGTTTGCGATGCTCGAGAGCACCTGACATGTTTGAGATCCGATGACGTCTTACATCAACAAAGTCCACAAACGCCCCTAAGAGCGTTACAGGGATCTCCTGGCAAGATGGGCCCGAGAGGTCAATCGGGGTCGGCTGGGAGGTCCGGCCAGAAGGGGGAGCCTGGAATTCCTGATAATCGACAAATCAATCTGCTCCGTGATCAACTCAATTCCCTCTCTCGGGAAGTGGAAGCTCAAAAACAACCAAAGTAGCAGAAATCGTCAACTAATTGCAGCAGTTGGCAAAGGATTGCATCTTCCTCCTCATGTTTACATTTATCAATTCATTCCTGATAACAAGTCGTAGCAGGCAAGTCAAGAGTTTTGCCAAAATTGGGGAGGTAATCTTGCGATGCATGGCGTGAAAACGTTAGAAAATAGAAAAAAATAATTCAAATGCTATCAATCAACAACAACTATTTCTGGATCGGAGTAAATGATATTGTGTGAGAAGGAAACTGGATCTGGATCAATGGTGAGCGTGCAAGTAGTTCTGAATTAGTTTGGGACAGCGGAGAGCCGAATAATGCTGGTGGAAACGAAGACTGCGTTATTGTTATGGAAGTCGCCCACGACTATTTTCGGAGCACATATTAGAATCAAGAAGATTAAAGGCCGCATTCAAATAAATTTCTACTTGCTTGGCATGCAAGGTGATGTTAATAGTTTCTGCAGATCATGTGATGTATGTCAGAAGACGACTGCTAAAGAATCCGTTTCCATGAGCCAATAGGAGATATGACTTTGATTGATATGCCGTTTAGGGGAGTCGCCGTTAATTTAGTTAGACCAATTTTACCTGCAAGCGAGAAGGGACATCAATATATCCTGACCTTGGTAGATTATGCGACCAGATACCCTGACGCCGTTCCACTCAAGAATAGTAAAACAGAGGCAGTGGCGGAAGCGTTGCTGGATATGTACAGTGGTTTAGGAATACCAGAAGAAGTTTTGAGTGATTATGGCATGCAATTTGTATCGAAAGGCATGCAGGAAGTATCAAGATTGCTGTTCATAAAACGACCAACAACTACGCCGTATCATCCCATTTGCAATGAATCGGTTGAACATTTTAATTGCACACTGAAGAAATGCTAAGACGTTTGTGTAATGAGTAGCCCCGCCACTGGCATCGTTTTGTCAATCCCTTGCAATTAGCATACAGAGAAGCGCTACAGGAGGCCACCGGATTTTACCGATTGAATTACTGTATGGATGGACAGTACGTTTAAATCTTAAAGAAGCTGTGGACAGGTGAGACAGATAAGACAGAAATCAAGACGAGCAACCAGTATGCTTTGGAATTGCGAAAACGATTGGACAACACCATGAAGATCGCTCAGGAAGAGCTGCTAAAGAGCCGGAAGGAGGACAAAACGCTGTATGACAGAAGAGCTAAAAGAAAAGAATTTCAAGAAGGCGACAAGGTATTATTGCTACTGCTGACGGACACAAACAAACTTCTGATGCAATGGAAAGGGCCTTATGAAACAATGAGCAGATGTGGAAAATGTAATGATTATCGGATAGAAGTGACTAAGAAAGTGAAAACATATTTCAATCAGATCACTTCGTTCTTTCGACAAATTTTCTATTCAATTTAACGTTTCGCTCCCCTTAGTTACCGGGGAGCTTCTTCAGAACACGGTAGATGTAAATAATGTGACATACCTCGTACAAACTGTACAACATAAAATTACAAAGACTACCTGTATTACTAAACACTAAAAATTATTTATCAACAGGGCAGGCAATCACGTAATAACAAAAACATTGTTACATCACAGATACAGGAGTGGCCAAGTGAAAAGTGTTGTGAGAAACATAAGACATTACTTATTGGAGACGAACACACTATAAACAGTCGGAAAATTCGCACCATCATTGCGATTAATAACATTACATGAACAAGCCTTTTGATTTATCAAAAAACTTTCCGCAACGCGACGTCTGTATGCATGTGATTCTGACTTCAGAATTTTGACATTATCCCAATCTATTCTATGATCGAATTCCATAACATGTTGACTCAGCGCTGACTTTTTAGTGTTAAAAGTCTTGACCGCATCAACATGTTCCCGTTTTCTGGTTCTAACACTACGTCCTGTTTCACCTACATACACAGCATTGCAATCCCGGCAAGAAATTTGATACACCAAACCACGCTTTTGTTCAAAATTCGATCATAGAATATGGAATTCGATCATAGAATAGATTGGGATAATGTCAAAATTCTGAAGTCAGAATCACATGCATACAGACGTCGCGTTGCGGAAAGTTTTTTGATAAATCAAAAGGCTTGTTCATGTAATGTTATTAATCGCAATGATGGTGCGAATTTTCCGACTGTTTATAGTGTGTTCGTCTCCAATAAGTAATGTCTTATGTTTCTCACAACACTTTTCACTTGGCCACTCCTGTATCTGTGATGTAACAATGTTTTTGTTATTACGTGATTGCCTGCCCTGTTGATAAATAATTTTTAGTGTTTAGTAATACAGGTAGTCTTTGTAATTTTATGTTGTACAGTTTGTACGAGGTATGTCACATTATTTACATCTACCGTGTTCTGAAGAAGCTCCCCGGTAACTAAGGCGAGCGAAACGTTAAATTTGAATAGAAAATTTGTCGAAAGAACGAAGTGATCTGATTGAAATATCGTTACACTCGACATACGAGGAATGCCTGCTATATTTAAAATGAAAACATTCCACTCAAACATGTTGAAGAAATACATCGAAAGAGCTGACCAGAACGGAGCACCACAACAAAATTCGGACGATAACCAAGTAATGTCTTGTGATGTTTGTACCGGGATCATGGGAAGAAATGAAGATCTGAGTGTAAACGACGACGAAATGATGGAATTGGCTAATTGTCATCAGAAAGAAACACTGCTGGACATCAAGTTGGGGGTCAAACTGACTAAAGCACACCAGGAAGAGAAGATAAATACCTTGCCAAAACTGACTACTAAGAAAGAGGTAAGATTGTTTTGGGAGTGAGCGAACTATTACCGCGCACACATCCCCACATTTGCAAAGGTTGCATTGCCATTAATTGATCTAACGCGCAAGGGGCAACCAAACAAGATTCGATGGGGGCAAGCTCAAGAAAAGGCCTTCAGCAGCTTGCGAAACCCTTTGTAAAAGCGACCAATTTTAAAGCTGGCAGACCATAGCAAGCCTTTCATACTACGAACTGATGCATCGAGCTGCGGGCTGGGTGCCGCCCTCATGCAATAGCATGACGAAAAACTATATCCAGTGGCGTATGCCAGCAAGAAACTCGCACCAGCTGAGACCAAATATTCAACTTTAGAGAAAGAATGTTTGGGTATTGTGTGGGGCATAACAAAGTTCCGACTATACTTAGGTGGCAAGCCGTTTATTTTGCAAGCTGATCACCAGCCCCTTGCATATATAAACAAGACCAAGTACCAGAACGATCGCATAATGCGATGGGCCCTGGCTGTACAAAGGTACGACTATACTGTACAGGACATTCCTGGAAAGGATAATGTAGCGGCTGATTATCTTAGTCGTGTGATGAGCTAATCGTGCTGGGTTTACGCGTGTTGTTGTGCTATGCTTTAATTATGTATGTGTGTGAGATATCGTAATTGAATTTATTTTGTGCGTGATTAAGGAACTTAGTAGTGAATGGGATTTGGAAATTTCGTTATTCGTAGTTTTTAATATTATTGTTATAATATTGTTAGGGGGGCGTATGTCACAAATAAGTAACTTTGCGTTAAAAGAATAGTTTTTATATATGTATAGTTGTTGTAATCTATTGCTTTATTTTGCCGTGATCATTTTAATTGTAAATCTGAATTGTCTGAAGCCCTAAACTTGGTAAACTGTTTTCGAAAAAATACCTTTTTTTCTTTCACATTTGTTGATAGGTTTGTAACTCACACGCCTTTTCCAACGTCACAATGGTTGACTATGTGACTAAGCTCCAGGGTATTCTAGTCAATCTTGTCTCTTTTCGAAAATTTATTTTGATTGCCAATTACGTAATTTATTAACCGTGTTTTTTCCTATGTCACGTGATATTGCTTTGGCAATTTCTAGATATTTTCCAGTCGTATATATAAAGCGGGGAGATTTTTCACTTATTCAGAGAGAGTGTAGTTCAGTAGAAATAGTAGAGTGGAGTAAATAGGCGTTGCTCTGTGGTGATTGTTGTGACAAGAATCAAGCGATTATTTTGTTGTTTTTTGTTTTGGTTAGTCTGATATTTATATATTTAGGTGCTTTACTATCTGTATTTGACAAGCGAAGGAATTCGAAGTTTTAAAGTAGTTTGGGAATATACTGGTTTTGTTCTTGATCAGAAGTGCGTGGAAGTATTTTAGGGGAAGCCAATCTTTTTCTAGCTATTAAGTTGCAACCAGAGTTAATTATTGAAGCGATACTACAAATCGCCTCAATTTTAAGAAGTAAACTAAGATTGGATAGAATGAAAATTCTATTGAAACGCGACAAAACGAAAAAAAATTTCGAAAGCATATGTTTAAAAAAGAACAATTTTTCTAGTTTTGCCCCGATACTAACTCAAATCTTCATTTTTTTGGACATCACCGTTTTAAAAGAAACAATTTTCCAATTTTTCTGAATAAAACAAAGTTATTTTATCAACATATTAGATTGTGGGAAGGTCTAACAATATTCTGGGTGAGCTGAAAACAGCCTAGATGGTTTCAGCTTCCAAGCCCACTACCTGAGACTTATCATCAAAGACCACTAAATTCGATTTTCCAATCTAATTTTATTTGTCACAATAAAATTACAAGTAATTTGCAATTTTAATATAACAGCAATTAAAACTGGAAAACAGTAACCAAGCTTTAGCAGGATAGTCTATGTAAGCGACTTTACTCCACATCAGTAAGTGTAGAAAAGAGACTGCAACCAATAAACCAGGGGTTCCCAACCAGGGGTGCTCGCACCCCTTGGGGGTGCGAAGCAGCATCCTAGGGGGTGCGAGATGGTCATTCAGATTTTTCTGTAGCATTTTTGTCCTGTCATGCTCAGTTCACCATGTGTTAATAGTTCTGCACAATCAGTGTCTAATTACAGCATGCCTAATGCGCGGCCTTCACTTCAGCCCGAAACGATGCGAGGGTATTTTTTTTGGGAGATCACCTCTGCAATAATGGTGAGAAAACTGCAGAATTTGCCTGCTTGAAAACTACGGAATTAGACTCTAAGCCAGGGGTGGCCAAATTTGGCGCATTGCATGGTTGGAGGTGGCGCATTTGATGTTTTGGGCAATTTGAGGAAGTGTGCTTATATATGCCCCGAAAAATTTGTCACAGGTTATTAACACTCTGAAGTGAAAAGAACGATCAACTCAGGTTTGATCTCCAAAAAAAAAAAGGCGATAGCTGAAAATGCCACCAAACTTCACGCCAGACAAGTGATGACCTTTTTTTTTTTTTTTTTTTTTTTTGGAGAACACCGCTGAATGTGGCCTTATTTTGACTTCAAAGCATCAAGACATTACTACACGCTTGAGGGCAATGACAAGTTATGAATGTTTGCGTGGCGCATCTTCAAATGAATGTTTGTGTGGCGAAAAATTTTGGCGCATGGACTGAAATCGTTGGCGCATTGAGCCAAATTTGGCGCATTTCATGTTTAGAGGTGGCGCATTGCTCACTTTGCAATCTAAATTTTGGCGCATGGTCTGAAAAGTTTGGCCACCCCTGCTCTAAGCATGCTTAGTGCATGGCCTTATTCTTCACATGTTAAAATACTATAGGGGTGCGAGAACATATTAAGATATTTTAGGGGTGCGAGAACATATTATAACAATATAGGGGTGCAGGCCATTAAAAAGGTTGGGAACCACTGCAATAAACAGTAAGTCAGCTTAGACATTTATTTGCTATAAGAAAAATCGATTTCGCTAATGCATCCTCAGTTTCTGCAAAAGAATAAAAATCGCACAAAAACCAAATTAAAGGCGACAATTAATATAAATAAAATGCTCTTGGCCCCAATTAAGTAATTTTATAGCTTTTTTTGGTTTATCAGGACAAAACTAGAAAAATGGTCACTTTTAAACATATGCTTTCGAAAAAATGGTTTTATTTTCGTTAGCCAATAACTTCTTTCCAAACAAATCAAAATGTTACACAAATGTACCAAATCATACCAAATCAGCTCTTTTGTCTGTTGTAAAAACCCAATAAAATGAGTTATTGTCATTTTTTCTTGTTAGTCAAACTTAGTTGTCATGGAGATCTAAGCATATTAAAACCAAGAAACTACATTTATTTTAATAGTTGCAGGAACACAAAATGTTGATATCCTCAGTATTTTGAAACATTCGCTAATTGTTTTCATTAAAGACAAAAGAGCTGTTAAACAACATTCAGCAATATAAGTGAGATACATGTTGATCAGTGTAGTTAATTATGCAGTCGACACCAGCTACAATCAAGCTTTTGTGTGCCGGCTCCATTTTCTTCTTTTTTTTAGTCAACATAGGTTAATCATACGACCAAATCGAGCCAAAATATTATTTTCGAAAGTGAATGCGATAATTGCGTGTTTAAAATCTAAAGCAAATATGCAACAATAAAATCAAGCGTGCGGGTTTTCTCTTCGCTAATTTATGAATAAAACAACAATATTCATGCACGCCTCTTATTTTGATACATTGTAAAAATTGTATCGGTCTTGGTTAAGATATTGATTTTGAGACATTGGTTTTGAAAACTACCCGTCTTGATCTAAATCTCCGCCTAGAAAATATAATCAGGTCTTGGTCTCAAACAAATCGGTTTTGACTACAACAAAACTCTACACCATTGGGTAATCGCAGCTATGGAAGTAAATTGCCTACTGAGATTGGATGCAAGATACTCAGATGAGGTATGGCCACTTTCGCTCTGTGCCGGAACTTGTGTGCGTAGATGCAGGAAAGGAACTTGATGTACGAAATATGATTACGCAAAGGGTCGCACCAAATAAGTAAAAAGTTTATTTGGTGCCCAACCAAATAAGCTTGCCCCTAAATAATTCATTTCTGTAGTTGTTGAAAGCCATTATTACGGCAGTCACCTTTAAATTTGACTTCGCGCCCGTGCAATTATGAAAAAGCAGATAGCGATTTGTGAAATGATTGGATGTTTGTGAATAACGCCAGATTTACTTCAGGAGTACGCTGATTGAAATTAGGAGCATGGGGTCGAGGCTTTCTGCTCACAGAAATGTAATTTAAGTGAAGCCAACGAAATCATTTAAACCGATATATCTAACACGATATCACTGATTGGTAGCTCTAAAGTGCGACGACAGTGTATTCCTGTAAATGTATTAAGATAATAAACGAGGAAGTTCTACACAAAATGATTTCAGATTTCTGCAATGCAATTCTTACGAAACAATGTTTTCACACGTTTGAGGGAGTTGAAACTCATTACCCTCCAAGCACGGCCCGTTCAAGAGCTATTCATTGTTTTTTGATGAGTTTAGAGCGGTTTCTCACAAAGTTCTCGAAGCAAAATGCGTTCCCAGCGAGTCCAACAACAGATGACGAAGTATTTCCATCTACAACAACGCAGTTTTGGTTTCCACCAGCATTATTTGGCTCTCCGCTGTCCCAAACTAATTCAGAACTACTTGCACGCTCACCATTGATCCAGATCCAGTTTCCTTCTCACACAATATCATTTACTCCGATCCAGAAATAGTTGTTGTTGATTGATAGCATTTGAATTATTTTTTTCTATTTTCTAACGTTTTCACGCCATGCATCGCAAGATTACCTCCCCAATTTTGGCAAAACTCTTGACTTGCCTGCTACGACTTGTTATCAGGAATGAATTGATAAATGTAAACATGAGGAGGAAGATGCAATCCTTTGCCAACTGCTGCAATTAGTTGACGATTTCTGCTACTTTGGTTGTTTTTGAGCTTCCACTTCCCGAGAGAGGGAATTGAGTTGATCACGGAGCAGATTGATTTGTCGATTATCAGGAATTCCAGGCCATCCCTTCTGGCCGGACCTCCCAGGCGACCCCGATTGACCTCTCGGGCCCATCTTGCCAGGAGATCCCTGTAACGCTCTTAGGGGCGTTTGTGGACTTTGTTGATGTAAGACGTCATCGGATCTCAAACATGTCAGGTGCTCTCGAGCATCGCAAACTGCGGTCAAAATTATGATGCAAACAACCAGCTTCAACATCTCGCTTTATTCTGCCTGATATTTCTCGATGTGCGATTATATAAGCTCACCGCCGTGCTCTCAATACGGTTGAATGAACAGCTTTTTTCCTGCAAACCGTTTGTACTAATGATCCGTTTGCGTGTTTAAGGTGTAGAAACATTATGCCATGTCCTTGATTCCTCAGCCAAACTTTCTTACTTGCCATTTGTTTGTGACTATCAAATAAATGATTGTTTATTTTCTGAAAAGCCTCATTGTATGTCAGATGTTGGGGTCAGTTAGATTGAATCATGAGCGGAAATTATCAAGTGCTGTTTGACCAGGAATCCAAAGCATGAAAATGACATCACTGAACAGCAAGGGAAAGATTGATTTTTATTGGTTTCTTCAAAACATTTTCTTTCAATTGAGCAATAAAAACATTGGCGTTGAGGTACCGTAGGGTTGTCCACTGCTGTAAATTTTTTCTGAAGATAATGTTTGTCTCGAAACTTCAAGTAGATGTGTTCCAGAATCAATTTGATTAGCTGAAAAAATAAAAACTGAGGAACTCTCGGTCATAATTGATTGCGTGAGATGCTCGCTCGTGTTTAACAATTTGTTTTTCAGTTTTAAAATTAAATTTTCTAGCCAAACAGGAAAACATTTAAAAAACGTTCGATTGCTTTAATCATGAAGTTTAAGAAAAACGCGTTTGTTCTTTTTGTGCAGAAGCAATCTTTTATACAATCGCTATTTAAAGACCAATAAATAACAAACATCTACTAATCTAGATAAACGCTTGTGTTTTCAACAAACCAAAAACTCTTTGAAAACAATTTTTTTCTACACAGCAAGGCGAAGTTGCCTGGTCTAACACTTGGTACTGAGTCGGTTTAACCTTTATCTTAACAGAAATGCCAAACGATTTTGGTAGATCTCCACAACACTAGCACAATATTGATATGAACTCCACGTAATCACGTGATAGCATCGGAAATTGTTGATGCCAGAAATTTTGTTCTACACAAAATCCGTTAATCAATGCGGTCAAGGTCGTTCTGCTTGCAGGAAATCACAGAGGAATAATAGTTAAAATCCATGTGCTTATACATTGAAAAACTTTACAATAGGGTCGTGGTAGGTCTATGAGACAGGCACAGTGTTCGTGTCACTTCCTAGTATGTAAATAATTTGGACATTGCTTGCACGAACACATGAAAATGCACTTTGCTTGCACGCAAACAAACAAATAAATTAATGGAGATTCTGTTTGCTCAATTTTCAATCATCAGCGATGTTAAACGTTAGACATTAGATTTACACACATGAAATCAGCAATCAGTGGACCACGCCACTGATTGCAAGCTCTGCATTTCTATCGTAGGCTGTACTATGCTCATTTCTGACTGTGTTACCTTTACATGAAATTGCTTTATTGTTCCAGCTCTTTACTGAAGCCAGATTTTTTGTTTTGTAACCTTTTTACATTGACATTATTTCCTTGACTGTTTTGATTCTGCGACTAAAATAGACATAATTGCTATCAGTTTGCAGTGTTTTGGAATGGGATGCATCAATCAGATCTAGGGAGTCACTGTAGAAGATGGTTAGCTGCGGTTGCTATCAAGCATTTATCTTCTAGCTCCGTAGCAATAACTTTCAAAACACAGCTCCAGGTCAAGCCTCCATTAACAGTATTTTGTGGCATTTACCACAGAAAAACGCAATGGTTTATTTCGTATTGTAGGCATAGCATTCAGAATTCTGTTAGAAATATAGAATTCCTAACATAATTAATTTTAAAAAATGACCAGTTATTTAAAATCATTGAGTTTTAACTATACGTCCTCAGTTCATCACCACACTCGGTATTAAGCTTGAGCAAGACATTGTAATCAAAATTTGCTGCACCCAACACTGGAGATAATAAAAATTTTCAGCTCCATCCCAACAACAATATCTAAAAAGACTCCAGCTACGGCTTCCAGTCTTGACGTTAACCAATGACCTTGAATCCCGCATAATGGCAAAAGAAATGTTGTTTGTTTATTTTTTGATCATAAGCGGAGGTGAGACAGCCGCTTCTGTTAATGGAAAGAAACAAACGTAGCCACATTTATCACAGTGTCTGTTCACATTTTCGCATAACTCTTTCAGTTTGTTTTAATAATCGTAAACCTATCTACAAACTGATATAGGCTGATCGTTGAAGTGCGATATGAGTTGGAGTATGACCTTGTTTCCTAATCCTAGATATTAGCTCTATTCAACTGCTAGCTAAATTTCGAGCAAAACTAGTAATGAATCTTGTTATCATTTATTAAAGTTAGTTGAATTTTGTTGCCTAACAAATTGTGAATTGAACTTCACTGACTGACGCTTTTAACTATTAATAAAAGTGATAAAAAAGTTCCGTCGGCACACAAAAACTATTCATTGTAGAGACAGAATAAAATCAAATCAAATAGTGCAAAAAGCAAGCAACGTCAAGAAACTGCAAGAACCACACCAACCGAGGTGTAGTCGCAAAAGTAAAAACAAATTCCTTGGAGCCATGACCCCTGAATTGAAAATCATCATAAAGCTATAACACAATTCGTGAAACTTTACAGAGAATTTCCTTCTTTGCAATACCATCCAATCAGAGCAATGCACTTGCAGCACAACTAAAACATCTGCAAAGTGCATTGATTTGGTTCAACCTTTTCATCCATTCAAAGCAATTTTCGATAACGGCTTTGGCGGACCTATGCAATTGGCGCAATGTTGATGGAATACTTACGTGCGTGATTAAATCAAACTTTCTTGTTTCCAGAAAAAACATTTTGTTAGCACGAAAGCGAGCAATTAATCTTATCAAGGTCTTATAGATGATTTGCATTAAACATCAGTGATATTTGGATGAAGTCAATTTGCAGGCATAGAATCAGCGAACAGCCGACCACTTTCCTACTTGCAAGATCTGTATTTCTATTGCAGGCTATAGAGAGAATCTTTTTGTCTGAACTGCATAATAAGACAATAGCGGAATCGCTATGTTGGTTTCAATACAAATTCATGATCATATCCACCACTTTTTCAAACAGTTACATGGAGCGCCGCTGCATTTTCTGTTAAATTTAACGCCTTTGCCCGTAATGACAATGTTTGATTGTCTCCACACATTTACTAATGACAGATACCAACAGGCCTGTTTTGACGGTTAAGTGTAAATTCGATTAGTATATTGTCGAAGTAATGTCTTTTACTATTAAACTAAGTAGTTGGTTGGAGCTTGGTTGAATTATTCTTTTTTTCCAAAGTAAGTAAAATTAGCATGGCCTCTCTACTTCTGCTGATAGCACACATTTGTTATTGCACAAGAACAAAATTTCCCTTGGCAGTTGCCATTTCTGAAGAGTCTGGGTCACCTGTCTTCCATATAAAGGTAAGGGCGTATTTTGACCGCAGTTCGCCCAAAGACACAACAGGCGAAATTTCCTGCTTGTTCTCTACAATATCTTTTAAATGCCAAGCGCCAAGCTGGGAAGCTATGGATACCAATTTTTTAAAGTCTTTTAGTTTGACTAGACAAGGGGAATGAACTTCGAGGTCTACCGACTGCAAAGCAGAAAAACAACACTTGGCTAAGTTAATAACATTAGCATTTCATTACTGTTCTCACAACTACTCATATTTGTAACCTAGACATTACCAATGGGGGCGCTACAATTGAAATAACTTAATTGTAAGTGCATCACTTCGGGTTATTTGCTCTTTCCCTGGATGCGTTTATGCCAGGACCAGGTGATACCCGCGTAGCCAGAGGCTTTAGATTACACCAATGGACATACAATTAAGAAAAAGTCCTAAGTGGTTTCAAGGCTTAATAGGTTATTCCTAAAAGTACATATCAATCACTTTGATGCCCTTCCCCCACAATTTGAAATCATGCTTTTACGCACTTTATCAAATGAACGGATAAACGTTTGTGAAATCTTTGACGGCTTCAATTGTGAGCAACTCGAGTTTCTAAGTACGGTGCGCCTATGTTGGAAACAAGGTCAAGTAAGACGTAACAAGGCGCTCCATAAACTTTGGGAGAAATATAGCGTCTATGCGCAATTTCTATAAGTTTCTTCAATCGATTTGATTTTGCTACGAGAATTGGCCTTGTCAAAACAACATTAACTTTTTATTACCGTGTCCGTAAATATCAATTGGGTGAAATCGGCGCAGCCACGTGATCCGATATTTTTGGCCTCGACTTTAATGATGAAGCCCTGCAATTGGAATAACTTAACTATGAGTGCTTCACTTTGAGTTAATATCTTCTTTCCACAGCTGTGTTTATGCTAAGACAAAGCAACACGTCCACAGGCAGAGGCTTTTGATGTTAAAAATTCGCAGACAGTTAAGAAATAGTCATAAGAAGTAGGCTAAATGTTTTATAGCTTAATTTGAAAACTATATCGCAACAATCTTGGCGTCCTTTCATAATTTTAATATGCTCTCAAGCACTTTCTGAATTTAACTTTCTTTTAATTATAAAAATTTTTCGAAACAAGATTTGGCTACGTCAAAAAATAATAATTTTGCTTACGGTTTTCAAGACAATGCATTGGTTGAAGCCGCTTAACCAATATTCTTAACCACGACATCACTGATCTGGGGGCCTTCGTACAACGCCGGCAGAGCTGACTAGTATTTATCAGCACCCATTCCGATTGGTCTACTGTAGATAAAAATGATATTGTACAATAAATGTTATCACATGATGTGATGGCGGGTTAAATAATTTACAAATACCAGTAGGCTGGGATACGTTACGTCACAATCACTTTTAAAAATTTGTTCAGAAACAAAAAATATCAACTTGGCGTTTTAATCAATGAAAACAAATAAATAAACACAAAGTGATGACAACCCTAAATAGGCAATAAAATGCGTGAATAATTTTAGGTTTCTATTACCGATTCTATGGCTTAGCTTTGGTACAAAATAGCTGTAATGTCACACATCCTATATCAAAAAAAGCACAAAGATAGTGTATGACATCATAATGGTTTTCACCAATCAATAAAATTAAGCATAGGAGCAGAGTAAAAGTAATCATCTGCCGACAAATTTTGTAAGGAATGGAGAAGGCGTGATTTACAGTAAAAATATTTAAACAGAAATCAATCAATTGTGTCATAATAGGTCGTTTAGAAAACACAATCAACGGGAAGACCAGGAGATCGCACAGATTTCCCCAAGAAATGGCTGTTTTAATAAAGGGTGAAAACAATTATCATTTATTTGATAGTCACAAACAAATGGCAAGTAAGAAAGTTTGGCTGAGGAATCAAGGACATGGCATAATGTTTCCACATCTTAAACACGCAAACGGATCATTAGTACAAACGGTTTGCAGGAAAAAAGCTGTTCATTCAACCGTATTGAGAGCACGGCGGTGAGCTTATATAATCGCACATCGAGAAATATCAGGCAGAATAAAGCGAGATGTTGAAGCTGGTTGTTTGCATTACAATTTTGACCGCAGTTTGCGATGCTCAAGAGCACCTGACATGTTTGAGAACTGATGACGTTTCTAATTATAATCAACAAATCAATCTGCTCCGTGATCAACTCAATCTTCTTTCTCAGGAAGTGGAAGCTCAAAAGAACCAAAGTAGCAGAAATCGTCAACTAAGCTTAACTGCAATACTAGGCAACGGATTGTATCTTCCTCCTCATATTTACATTTATCAACTCACCCCTGATAGTCAGTCGTGGCAGGCAAGTCAAGAGTTTTGCCAAAATTGGGGAGGCAATCTTGCGATGCATGGCATGAAAACGTTAGAAAATAGAAAAAAAATAATTCAAATGCTGTTAATCACCAAAGATTTCTGGATCGGAGGAAATGATATTGCGTCAGAAGGAAACTGGATCTGGATCAATGGTGAGCGTGCAAGTAGTTCTGAATTAAATTGGATTGGTGGGCAACCAAATAATATTGGTGGAAACCAAAACTGCCTTCTTGTGGATGGAAATACTTCGTCATCTGTTGTTGGGCTCGCTGGGGACAACGCATGCACAAGATCATTTCCAGGACTTTGTGAGAAACCGCTCTAAACTCATCAAAAAACAATGAATAGCTCTTGAACGGGCTGTGTTTGGAGGGTAATGAGTTTCAACTCCCTCAAACGCGTGAAAACAGTGTTTCGTAAGAATTGCATTGCAGAAATCTGAAATCATTTTGTGTAGAACTTCCTCGTTTATTATCTTAATACATTTACAGGAATACACTGTCGTCGCACTTTAGAGCTACCAATCAGTGATGTCGTGTTAGATGTATCGGTTTAAATGATTTCGTTGGCTTCACTTAAATTACATTTCTGTGAGCAGAAAGCCTCGGCCCCCATGCTCCTAATTTCAATCAGCGTACTCCTGAAGTAAATCTGGCATTATTCACAAACACCCAATCATTTGACAAATCGCACGCTTGATTTTATTGTTGCATATCTGCTTTAGATTTTAAACACGCAATTATTGCATTCACTTTCGAAAATAATATTTTGGCTCGATTTGGTCGTATGATAACAAATGCCGCCACATTTATCACAGCGCGTGCTCACATTTTTGCATAACTCTTCCAGTTTGTTTTAGTAGTCATAAACATATCTGCACACTGATTTAGGTTGATCGTTGAAGTGCGGTAAGAGCTGAAATATGTCCTTGACGCTAATCCTAGATATTAAGCTCTATTTGAGTGTTGGCTAAATTTCGAGCAAAACTAGTGATGAATCTATTTATCATTTATCAAAGTTAGTTGAATTTCGTTGCTCAACAAACTGTGAATTGACCAACTGCACTGACTGACGCTTTTCAAAATTAATCGAAGCGATAAAAAAGTTTCGTGGGCACACAAAAACTATTCATTGCAGAGACAGAACAAAGTCAAATTGAATGGGGAAAAAAGCAAGCAACTTCAAGAAACTGCAAGAACATCATCGACCGAGATGTAGTGGCAAGAGTGAAAATAAATACCTCGGGGTCATAAGTCCATAATTGAAAATCATCATAAAGCTATAACAGTATTGATTAAACTTTACAGAGAATTTTATTTTTCGCGATAACAACCAATCAGCGCAATGCACTTGCAGCACAACTAAAACATCTGCAAAGTGCATTGAATTGGTTCAACCTTTTCATCCATTCCAAGCAATTTTCGATAACAGTCTTCGCGGACATATGTAAATGGCGCAATGTTGATGGAATACTTACGTGCGTGATTAAATCAAACTTTCTTGTTTCCAGAAAAAACATTTTGTTAGCACGAAAGCGAGCAATTAATCTTATCAAGGTCTTATAGATGATTTGCATTAAACATCAGTGATATTTGGATGAAGTCAATTTGCAGGCATAGAATCAGCGAACAGCCGACCACTTTCCTACTTGCAAGATCTGTATTTCTATTGCAGGCTATAGAGAGAATCTTTTTGTTTTAAAATGCATAATAAGACAATAGCGGAATCGCTATATTTGTCTCAAAGTAAAAGTATGATCACAGCTGCCACTTTTTCAAACAGTTACATGCAGCGCCGCTGTATTTTCTGTTAAATTTAACGCCTTTGCCCGTAATGACAATGTTTGATTGTCTCCACGCATTTAGTATTGGCAGATGTCTACAGGCCTGTTTTGACGGTTAAGTGTAAATTCAATTAGTGTATTATCGAAGTGATGTCCTTTATTATAAAATGAATTAGTTAGTTGAGTTATTCTTTTTTTTCCAAAGTAAGTAACATTAGCATAGCCTCTCTACTTCCGCTGATATCTATCTTAGCACACATTTGTTGTTACGTAAGAATAAAAATTCAAAATATACGGTATTACGGTACAAAAAAATGAGGTACCGCACTATTACGTACGGTATGATTTTTTGGAATTCAAATGACTTTTTGGCAACAAAGTTACACTGCGTGATCCAAATGTCCCGGCTCCCAATTAAACCAGATTTTCTCTACGTGCTGGAAACTGGGCAAATAAGACCTTGCTGAGCTCTTCAAAAAATTGTTCAATTCCCATTAAAACTCGGTACTTTAAATTTTGGAACAACAGTTGGCCACGTTAAGAAACATTAACATTTCATTACTGTTCTCACAACTACCCATATTTGTAACCATCAATCATTTTGGTGTCCTTCCATCCACAATTTGAAATGATGCTTCCATGCATTTCATCAAATGAACTGGACGAGACTGGACGGCAAATGCTTTCCCGTATCCCGGTCCGTGAGTACGCTTGTCCCCCGAACTTGTATGACAGACCAAAATCAAATCTTCCCAAACGGTAACGCATCTACTGTTACCAATATTCTGGCAAGGCCTTGTAAGTGGCAAACGCTCTTCTCAGGGTGGGGAAACGCATCAATACGCATCGTCAACAATTTCCGAAGGCCTGCCATTCTTCAGCTGACATCGAAGGCCTCACTGCAAGCAAGATAAGCGTTCTTTACCATCTTGCTGCACAGCGTGAGGCATTCGTCATCCTACTCCAGAAGACCTACTGTACGTCTGCACAGAGATTAGTTCTACCGGACTACCAACTAGCTGGGTTCTCCTTAAGCAGGAAGAATGGTCTTGGTATGTTTGTCCACGAACGACTGAAGTGGACCCTTTTCAACCAATCTTCACCTACATCGGAGACTGAGTGGTTGTGCGTTGACGTTGATGGATACAAAATAGTCAACGTCTACAAACCTCCACCGATTCGTTTCCAAGTATCCGATCTCCCAGTGTTCCCATATTTCTGTCTCTATGCTGACGATTTTAATTGCCAGCATGTTGACTGGGGTTATGATGCCAACAGTGAAGATGGAAAATGCCTGGTTGGCTGGGCAAATAACAACAATCTTATCCTATTCCATAACCCAAAGAATGCCGCCAGCTTCCACTTTAGCCGCTGGAATACAAATACTAATCCGGATCTTGCGTTCATTAGTATCGATTCGGACAGTCGTTTACCTGACAGAAAAATCTTAGAAAAGTTCCCAAGGTCTCAACATCGCTTGTCGCTTATTACTCCACCCAGGTTTGCTCGTCCTGTATCAAGCAAGCCTGTAAAGTGATGGAACTTTCGCAAGGCCAAGTGGAGCCACTATATTACTTTCACAAACAAATTTGCCAGAACTTTGCCACCACCTGATTCACCTGATATGGATCAAGCACATCAGTGTTTCTGTAACGCCATTAGCACTGCGGCGAAAAGTGTATACCACGAGGCCGACGAAATAATCGTATACCATGTTGGAATGCCGAGTGTAAAAACCTCTACCAAACATTCTTGCCATACCCTGAAGGGAATGAATCTAGCAAAGTTGCTGCAGCTTTGCTTGCCAGGCGTGACAGGAAACGGAGTAATTGATAGTCTGAGGCTGTCCAGAACATCAACTTTTCACACTTTAGCCGGGTAGCATGGAGTATGTTAAACAATCTTGCTGGTGGGTCACGACAATTCCCTCGTCAATGTCCCGTTTTAGCATATGCTATTGCTTGCCAGCTGGTAAAAAATGGGAAATACGAGGGTGCGAATTGAGAAATTTCTCGCTCCAATATGCAGGAATTGTCTGATCTTTGGAGGGCTACATCTCCTAATGCAGTAAATATCTCCAGAGATTTTTATCCAAGAGAATTAGCTACTGCCCTCCATCATTTAAAACCAAGTATACCTCCGGCTCAGACTCTATTTGCCCTGAGCTTTTAATCCATGCTGGTCCCGGGTTGAAGTCGTGGCTACGTGGCTTCTTTTTTCTGCTTGCCCCAACTCAAAATTTCAAAGGTCTGGAGAAGAGGGCTGGTACTCGCGATCCCTAGGCCCTCAAAACCTGTAGAGAATCAAAAAGCTACTGTCCCATCTCTCTGCTCTGTGTCCCTTACAAGATCCTCGAACGACTGATCTACAATCGTGTCAAACCAATTGTCGACCCTTTGCTTCCAAAGAGACGGGCTGATTTTTGACATGGAAAGTCTACCGTGGACCAGGTCGTTTTGCTTACGCAAAGCAATGAAGATTCTTTTGAGTCAAAAAAAGCTGGTGCCGTGCTTGTTGATCTGACAGCTGCTTATGACACTGTCTGGCACCGTGGCCTCACCTGCAAGCTGCTGAGACTTCTGCCGGACAATCACATGGTCCAGATGATTATGTAACTTGTTCGGAACAGAAACTTCATCTTAACCACTGGTGACAGCAAGCCAAGCAGGCTCCGACGCCTAAAAAATGGTTTCCCACCGGGATCAGTCTTGGCTCATCTTCTTTTCAACATATACCTCTACGATCTACCTTCCATAACCTCCAAGGAGTATGCCTACGCTGACGACTTGGCGATACCTCATTCATCTGGAGATTGGAAGGTGTTGGAAAAAACTTTAAGCAAAGACATGACTACACTATCTGCATATCTCCAGATTGGCGACTAAAGCTCAGCCATGCTGAAACGGTGACGGCAGCCTTTCATCTCCACAATCGAGAGAATAAGCGTGAGCTAAAAGTTAAGAACAATGGTAAAATCAAAAATCTTGTTGGTGGTACAGAATTTTAATATAGCTTTGAAAAAAGCTGTTTGAGCCATAAGCTTTTTGTGACGCTCTCATCAGTGGCGGTATCAAGGGTCGACATAACCGCCACTGATGAGAGCGCCACGAAAGCGATACCGCCACTGATGAGAGCGTCACGAAAAGCTTATGGCTCAAAGAGCTTTTTTCAATGGTAAAATCCTATCATTTTGCCCAGTGCCAACCTATCTCGATGTGAAACTAAACAGAGTGCTCACGTACCGTCATCACCTTAAGGCATTGCGCAAAAAACTATCCCCGCACCAGCTTGGCGTCGCAGCGCGCATACTCGCCACATTGACAGCGTTCTTAATGATGCTTTGGGCATTGTCACTGGATGCCTGCGTTCCACTCCAACGGACAACCTTTCAGTTCTCTCAGGCATCCAGCCAGCTGAGCTTCGCCGCTAAAAAGCGACACTCTCCTTGTCTAATTTCAGTTATTTAAACCCTGGCCACATTCTGCATGGACAGCTGACTGAGCAGCAGGCTGCTAGCAAGAAGAAACTAAAATCTAGAGGCCCGTTTGTTCCTGCCGCGGGGAAACTATCGCACAACTTATCTACGTTGAGCATCCGAGCTGCCCAATGGATGAATATGACATGGGACGCAGGTACTCCAAGATTACGAGTATGTCAGCGTTCAGTGCCTACATTCCTAGGGTCAGCACAAGACCTATTGGAATAAGCTTGACCAGAACAGCTTGGGTCAAACTCAATCGCCTGCGTACTGGCGTTGGGCGTTTCGGTTTGTCCATGCATAAATGGGGTCTCGCTTCTTCAGCGAAATGCGATTGTGGCTCTAGTGAACAAACTGCAGATCACATTATTTTAACATGTCCCACACATCGGGGACCTCGATGAATAATGGGTCTGACAGTTTGGAATGAAGAAACAAGGTGCTGGCTCAACTCCATCACTGCCAGCATCTGATCTAGGCAACACAGCAGGTTGGGGTGGTAAAAGGATAAACCATCGGTCCCCATCCTTTTGTTGTGTCTGACCTGGATCATAGATACCCTGCCATATGACAAAGAAAATCAAATGAACGGATAAACGTTTGTAAAATTGTTGGCTGTTTCAATTGTGAGCAACTCGAGTTTCTAAGTACGGTGTGCCTATGTCGGAAACAAGGTCAAGTAAGACGTAACAAGGCGCTCCATAAACTTTGGGAGAAAGATAGCGTCTATGCGCAATTTCTATAAGTTTCTTCAATCAATTTGATTTTGCTACGAGAATTGGTTGTGTCAAAACAACATTAATTTTTTATTACTGTATTCGCAACTATCAATTGGGTGAAACCGTTGCAGCCGTGTTATCCGATATTTTTGGCCTCGACGTTAATGTTGCGGCCATGCAATTGGAATAACTTAACTGTGATTGTTTTACTTCGAGTTAATATCTTCTTTCTCTAGCTGTATTCATGTCAAAACGAAGCAACATACCCACAGGTAGAGGCTTTTGATCATTAAAATTTGCCTACAGTTAAAATAAAGTCGTAAGTAGTAGGCCCAAATATTTTATTGCTTAAGTTCTTCGCGTCCTTTCATAATTTCAACATGCTTGCAAGCACTTGCTCATTTTAAGTGATGGAAATTATTTAAGCTTAACTGCGCCAATGCTAAATCACGACAAATAAGACGTTGCCTGGGACTCCAGAGACTTGGGCGACATGTACCGGCTATAAGCAACTCCCCATAGTGATTTTTCAATCGCTTCCCTATAAAAATCAATAGCTTTGTTTCGAAACAAGATTTGGCTACGTAAAAAAATGATTAACTTTGTTTACTGTTTTCACGACTATGCATTGCGTGAAGCGAGCTTGGCCGGTTAACCGACATTAATGATCAGTGGGTCTTGGAACCACGCCGGCAGAGCTGGCTAATAGTAAACTCAGAAAAAGTTTATCAGCCCAATTCCGATTGGTTAGGATAAAAATGTTATTGCATAATAAATCACAAGATGTGATTATGGGTTGAATAATTTGCAAATACCAGTAGACAGGGATGCGTTACGTGATAATCACTTTGAAAAATCTGTTCAGAAACAAAAAATATCAAGTTAGCGTTTCAATCAGTAAAAACAAACAAAATGAACTCAAATTGACGATCACTCTAAAAAAGTAATAAAATGTGGCAATAGTTTTAGGTTTCTGTTGCGGATTCTATGGCTTAGCTTTGGTATGAAATAACTGTGATGTCACACATTTTATATTAAGAAAGCACAAAGATAGTTTTCGCCAACCAATAAAGTTAAAAATCGGAACGCAGCAAAATAATCATCTGCGCATTCATGACATCAATTCATCTATAGCGTGTCGACAAATTTTGAAAGGAATGGAAAGGGCGTAATTTGTAATAAAACTATTTAAAAAGAAATCAACAAATTGTGTCAAAATTAGTCGTTTAGGAAACACAATCAACGGAAAGACCAGGAGGTCACACAGATTTCCCCAAGAAATGGCTATTTTGAAGAATAATGAAGGCAGTTGTTATTTATTTGATAGTCACAAACAAATGGCAAGTAAGAAACTTTGGTCGAGGACAAAACAAATCAAGGACATGGCATAATGTTCCTACACCTTAAACATGCAAACGAATCATCAGTACAAACGTATTACAAAAAAATGCTCTTCATTCAACCGTATTGAGAGCACGGCGGTAAGCTTATATAATCGCACATCGAGAAATATCAGGCAGAATAAAGCGAGATGTTGAAGCTGGTTGTTTGCATCATAATTTTGACCGCAGTTTGCGATGCTCGAGAGCACCTGACATGTTTGAGATCCGATGACGTCTTACATCAACAAAGTCCACAAACGCCCCCAACAGTGTTACAGGGATCTCCAGAAAAAATGGGCCCGAGAGGTCAATCGGGGTCGCCTGGGAGGTCCGGCCAGAAGGGGGAGCCTGGAATTCCTGATAATCAACAAATCAATTTGCTCCGTGATCAACTCAATTCCCTCTCTCGGGAAGTGGAAGCTCAAAAAAATCGAAGTCGAAAAAATCGTCAACTAATTGCAGCAGTTGGCAAAGGATTGTATCTTCCTCCTCATGTTTACATTTATCAATTCATCCCTGATAACAATTCGTGGCAGGAAAGTCAAGAGTTTTGCCAAAATTGGGGAGGTAATCTTGCGATGCATGGCGTGAAAACGTTAGAAAATAGAAAAAAATAATTCAAATGCTGTCAATCAACAACAACTATTTCTGGATCGGAGGAAATGATATTGCGTCAGAAGGAAACTGGATCTGGATCAATGGTGAGCGCGCAAGTAGTTCTGAATTAATTTGGAAAAGTAACCAAATAACCGCAACCGAATAATGTTGGTGGAAACGAAGACTGCGTTGCCATGGATGGAGGTACTTTGTTAGTTACTGTTGGTTTTGCTGGGGGCTCTTTATGCACAAGCTCACTTTGAGGACTTGGTGAGAAACCAGTTTAAGATTATTAAAAAACAATAAATAGTTCGTGAAAGGTCCGTTTTTAAGGGGTAATGAGTTTCAACTCCCTCAAACATTTAAAAACTTTGTTTCGTAAGAATTTCATTGCAGAAACCTGAAATTACTTTTGTGTAGAACTTCCTCGTTCATTATCTTAATACATTTACAAGAATGCCCTGACGTCGCACTTCAGGGCTGCCAGTCAATGATGTTGGGTTAGATATATCGATTCTAAGATTTGCGTCGGCTTCATTCAAATAACATTTCTGTGAGCAGTAACAAAAATTTGTGAATACAAAGACTCGACCCTATGCCTATAATTTCAATCAGCATACTCCTGAATCACAACTGGCGTTATTCACAAACATCCAATCATTTCACAAATCGCTATCCACTCTCTGCATAATCGCACTGGCGCGAAGTCAAATCAAGGATGGGCACCGTAATGATGGCTTTCAACAACTACAGAAATATATTGTTTAGGGGCAAGCTTATTTGGTTGGGCACCAAATAAACTTTTTACTTATTTGGTGCGACCCTTTTCGTAATCATATTTCGTACATCAAGTTCCTTCCCTGCATCTATGCACACTAGTTCCAGCATAGAGCGAAAGTGATTATTCCTCCCTAAGCATCTTGCATCCAATCTCAGTAGGAAATTCACTTCCATTTTCAAGCAGAAACGTTACCTCTATAGCTGCGATTACCCAATGGTGTAGAGTTTTGTTGTAGTCAAAACCGATTTGTTTGAAACCAAGACCTGATTATATTTTCTAGGCGGAGATTTAGATCAAGAAGAGTAGTTTTCAAAACCAGTGTCTCAAGATCAAGACCTTAACCAAGACCGATACAATTTTTACAATGTATCAGAATAAAAGGCGTGCATGAATATTGTAGTTTTGCTAAAAAATTAGCGAATAGGAAACCCGCACGCTTGATTTTATTGTTGCATATTTGCTTTAGATTTTAAACACGCAATTATTGCATTCACTTTTGAAGATAATACTTCGGCTCGATTTGGTTGAATGATTAACCTGTGTTGACCAAAAAGAAGAAAATGGAGTCGGCACACAAAAGCTTAATTGTAGCTGGTGTCGATTGCATAATCAACTACACTGATCAACATGTATCTTACTTATATTGCTGAATATAATTATATTGATAATTATTGTTGAACCGCTCTTCCGTCTTTAATGAAAACAAGTAAGCGAGTGTATCAAAATTCTGAGGATATCAACATTTTGTGTTCATGCAACTATTAAAATAAGTGTAGTTTCTTGGTTTTGATTTGCTTAGATCTCCATGACAACTAAGTTTGACTAACAAGAAAAAAACAACAATACCTCATTTTTTTTCTAAAGGCTACTCATTGGATTTTTACAAGAGACAGAAGAGCTGGTTTGGTATGATTTGGTGCATTGGTGAAACATTTTGATTGGTTCGGGGAAAAGTTATTCGCTAACAAAAAGAAACCAATTTTTTGGAAAGAATTTGTTTCAAAGTGACAATTTTTTTAGTTCTGTCCCGATACAAACTCAAAAACTTTATTTTCTTTGGGAATCATCGCTTTAAAAGAAAAAATTTTCCAATTTTTCTTAATAAAACAAAGTTTTTTTATCAACATATTAGATTATGGGAAGGTCTAACAATATTCTGGGTGAGCTGAAAACAGCCTAGGTGGCTTCAGCTTCCAAGCCTCGAGGCTTATTATAAAGAACCACTAAATTTGATTTTCCAATCTAATTTTATTTGTCACAATAAAATTACAAGTAATTTGCAATTTTAATATAACAGCAATTAAAACTGGAAAACAGTAACCAAGCTTTAGCAGGATGGTCTATGTAAGCGACTTTACTCCACATCAGTAAGTGTTGAAAAGAGACTGCAACCAATAAACAGTAAGTCAGCTTAGACATTTATTTGTTAAAAGAAAAATCGATTTCGCTAACGCATCCTCAGTTTCTGCAAAAGAATAAAAATCGCATAAAAAGGATTAAATATTTTTTCAAACCAATATAGATAACTTACTGATGGTATAAAGACATTTATGAAAACAGCATAAACTCTCAAATTTTTTTCAATTAACCCATTAATGATCACTACCACAAATACAAGTCACTTTTTTGCAAGTTTTTAGTATTTGGTTACTGTTGATTTGATTAAGAAAAAAAAGTAAAAAAATTTTGCCCCCCGCTTATCGTTGCCTAACAACGCGCTGTTCCTCTAGACTCTAGAGGAACAATGGTCCAATACCGAGGCAAATCTGCGGTAGATTTAGTGCAGCTGTTGCAGGTTAGTGAGGCTGGAGGTGGCTTGCCTGTATTGGTTTACCGCAAGAAACTATTAGCAGGACATCTGTGCAGCAATACACAATCCTACCTAAGATAAAACAAACAATACCTTTTTCAGAAAAAAGTTACACAACGAATTTGATATAAAAGCTTCGTTTCTGAGTACCAGTGCTTATTTTTCTCTGAAAACCTTACGCGAAATTTATCTTTTTCGTAACAGTTTCTTCAAATTGATAGTGAATTGTTTCTCTGTTAAAGATGACCAGTAACCACTTACACAGAAGATATTTAACTCTGCAAGAAGCAGTTGACGACGTTTTAAGGTCAATAGCAAGTGAAGAGAAAGATATTATTTTGCCACCAGCGCAAGGTGATGCTTATGCTACTGATATAGAGGAAGATGATGTAGATCAGTGCCATAAAAATGATTTGCTTCCAAACGATGTTACAGGAACTTTAGAGGTACATAACAACGATGAATGCTGTATACCACTCAAAGAGTTTATAGTAAACGAGATCTATTTGAAACCCTTACCTCTGTGAACATAGCACATGATCACCATAACCGTATCACACATTGATTTATTGAGTTACAAAGGTAATCTACGCACTTTATATGCATGTTCACACGAATGAAGTGGTTATTTCACAGTGTAATAGTATTGCAAATAATAAAAAGCCCCCTCCCACAATTGGTCTCGTCAAATTGTGGGAGGGGGCTTTTTATTATTTGCAATACTATTACACTGTGAAATAACCACTTCATTCGTGTGAACATGCATATAAAGTGCGTAGATTACCTTTGTAACTCAATAAATCAAACGATGAATGCTAAGTCGCTTCCCACGTATCAGAAGTTCAAAGTAAAGAAAATAAAGTGCCGCCAAAGAAAAAGAGAAAGAATGCGGAAGTAGTGCTCTGAAAGAAGAAAAGCAGCCTGAAGGAAATACCAGAAACAAATGTTATGCACTTAGCTGACAGCCATCCTCATCTTTCCCTGCTTGAGCCAGTTGCATTTTTTCAATTGTTATTCAATGAGGAAATCTATAGTCTAATTGCTTGCGAAACGGAGGGATATGCGTCTAAACGGGATGAGGTCATTCATCTTACAACTCAGAAAATCGAAGCTTTTGTTGGATTTCTTCTGTTGACAGGAGACAATAGCTGACCTACTGGAGCAAAGATAATGATATCAGCTGCCAACTGATATCAAAGTCAATGGCAAGAAAAAGATTTGAAGACATAAAAAGTTAATCCATTTTGCTGATAACAATAATCTTTCTGCTGGAAATAAGCTTGCTAAAATTCGACATCTGTAGGATAGAGTCAATGCTTCACTTCGGCAGCTTGGAGTGTTTGCAAAATATCTGGCCATTGATGAACAATGGTACCATACTTTGGTAGGCACTCTGCAAAGATGTTCAATGGTGGCAAGCCGATCAGGTATGGCTACAAAAACTGAGTTTTAGAATCAAGTGATGACTACCTTTACAAATTTGAGACTTATATCGAATCGTGTGATACGAAGGGCAGCAGCAAGCCTCTTGGACGAAAAGTTGTGTCTGCTCTTCTTTCGATAGTTGAAAACCCTGCTTGTCATTGTGTTTATTTTGACCATTTTTTTACATCCTATTATTTCCTGAGAGATTTGCACAAAAAGAATTTCAGGGCTCTAGGGACTATATGTGAAGGCTGTACAATGAAGTGCTCAGTGCGACCAACAAAAAGTGTTGAAAAAAAGGAGCGCGGCTTCTTTGACTACCGCTTCGACGGTTACGTGTCCATAGTGCAACGGAAGGACAACAAGGCTGTTTACCTTGGTTTGAATTTTAGCAACATAGTACCAACCAAAATGGTGAAACGCTTCAGCCAGCGTGAAAAGAAAAAGATTAGTTGTGGTTAATCGTTCTGCTTCTACCAATACAATCAAGGCATCGGAGACGTCGATCTGCTTGATAGGTTCGTAAGCCAATACAGACCAACAATTTAAGCAAAAAAGTGGTATTGGCCGCTGTTTGCTAACTGTATAGTGATGTTGACAGTGGCTGCGTGGAGGCTCCATGTCACCGTGGGAACTTCCCCTCGTTTAGATTTTCTTGAATTTATCCGGTCAGTTGTTGGTGGCTTGTTAAAACTACTAGTTCTGCATTCTCAGGCCCTAATGAAAGAAGAATAATGAACACCAGTGTTGGTTTGCACGACCCTGTAAATGCGGAAACTCAAGGACGCTGCTCAAACTGCAAAAAAACACTATAAAAATGTCAAGAATGTGGTGTTTGCTTACATCCTATGTGCTTCTTGGATTACCATAAGTGATAAAATTGTGTCTTTTTCTGGTATTTTTGTGGTTGTTTCATGCCATTTAGAGTGTTGACGCAACAAAAAGTGCTTACAGAGAAGACAAAGCAGCAAAATTTTTTTGCGCAATGTTAGCTGGTGATAGCGTTTTGGACCATTGTTCCTGTAGAGGAACAAAAAAGTAAACATAAAAATGATTACTTCAGAGACAAAATCGCGCAAATACTGATAAGCCATTACCCTTTGAAGGCTTTGTAGTTACATAAAATGTAAGTAAAATTTTTTCACATTTTTGGGCTGAGTCAGCATTTTTACGCAAATTAAAGCCATTCCGACCTGAGAAAAATAGCGATTTTCCGATGAGCGTTTGCAACGAAATTTAACCAGTTAAAGAAAAACTTTTTTAAAATAATGTTTGTAAGGTCATTAAACTAGATTTCTGTCTAAAAATTACGTCGATACAAAACAGCCGACTGCTTTTTCAAGCTTCCGAATAATTTCTTCCTCTACAGGAACAATGATTTAAAATGGGTTAAGGCAAAAAAAATGGAAAGACTTAATAGAAAAAAAAACTTAAAGGAGGACCACAAAGCTTACCGTAAGTATGAAACACCAAAAAGTTAATTGATGACTAGCATAATAAACAAACTAAAAAGAAAAGACCCAAGGAAAACATATAATCTAGAAGAAAAAAACAAGAAAATAATAGGATAGTTCAAATCCAAGACTACTAATAAAAACAAACAATCGTTGTAAAAAAAATACCAGACAAAAACATTACAGGATTAAAAAATAAAATATCCAACAACAACAAAGTTGGACGTCGAAGATCGTTGCCAAGAATAAACTCGCATCTACGTCAGTTTCTAGTAAACACACAAATAAAAGTACTTACGTGAAAAACTCAAACAAATCTAATCTAAAACTTAACGCCCAACTGAAAAAACGCCAACACAACTCAAAAACTCGAAATACAGGAAAAAGGCTGTACTAAGGTACAAAAATCCTCAAAACTTTATAAGAAGCAAAAACGGTTATCAGCACATGGTCTATAATAACAAACAGCTATCAAAACTACAGGCCATAAAACTGCCTCCAACTCCTCTCAAATTACATTCAAGCTAATATGATTAGTAAAATTATATAGAAATTAGAAAAACTTGCTCAAAAACGATCACCAACATCATGCGGTACCTTACAGGAATCTATTACATCATGCCAATAACCCACGACCGGTTTCGACCTTATTGGGTTTTATCAGGGGAATGTAAAAAACACTCAATAATAAACACGCAAAAAAAAACAAATTTGCCATCGGGTGCACAAAAATTCAATATAAAGCAATATGATACAGCAATACCTATATTACAGGGGTCCCATTCAAGGACACACTCGTGACATGAACAATAATTCACATAGGTGAGCCCTAATAAGGGTATAGGAACATTGTCAACACTTATCATCTTATATATTACAGGAGTTGCTAGTTGCTTATTAGCAAGTTTTAAGGCGATCTCCTATTACAAGGTATCTGTTCCCAGCATCAAGATGAAATAGAAAAAATTTGCTCAAAAGCGATTGCCGTCATCATACGGTATGATACAGCAACCTTTTACATAACGTTAATAATTCGTGACCGTTTTCAACCCTATTGGGTCTCATCAGGCGGGTGTAACTTTAGCGACTCTAAAGCAGTTTCTCTGTTTAACCGCATAGACTTCCTGTGGCACAGTGATATTGTACCGTATAATGTCGGCGATCGCTTTTGAGCAAATTTTTTCATTTCACCTTGATGCTAGAGGCAGATTCCTCTTAATAGGAGATCGCCTTGAAACTTGCTAATTAGCAACTAGCAACTCCTGTAATATATAAGATGATAAGTGTTGGCTATGATCCTACACCCCTATTAGGGCTTACCGATGTGACTTATTGTCCATGTCGTGTGTGTATGTGTCCTTGAATGTAGCCCCCGTGATATAGGTATTGCTAAATCGTATTGTTTTGTTATTGAATTTTTTCGCACCCAATGGCAAATTTGTTTTTTTCTTCATGTTTATTATTGAGTGTTTTTTTTACACCCGCCTGTTGAAACCAAATATGGTCGAAAGCAATCGCGGGTTATTGACACAATGTATTAGATTTGCCGCATGGTACCGCGTAATGTTGGTGATCAAATTTTTTCATTTCACCTTGATGCTGGAGACAGATCCCTCTTAATAGGAGATCGCCTTGAAAATTACTAATTAGCAACTTGCAACTCCTGTAATTTATAAATTTATATAGAAATGGATATAAGATAAATAAGATGTCTTATTACTAAATAAGCAAATAGCATTATTAAATGATAGTAAGTAAAAACACATAACCTATAGAAGCCGTAAGGTGAGTGGTAAAAAATAATGCATTAGAATATGAGAGAAAAAAAACTAAAACAGTATTTCAAAACCAAACTAAATGCGACAATTACTATGAATAAAATGCTCTTGGAATCAATTGAGTAATTTTATAGCTATTTTTGGTTTTGAAATGCCATTTCAGTTTTTTTCTCTCATATTCTAATGACTTATTTTTTACCACTCACCTTGCGGCTTCTGTAGGTTATGCCTTTTTACTTATTATTATGTAATACTGCTATTTGTTTATTTAATAATAAGACATCTTATTTATCTCATATCCATTTTTATATACTTCGGCACACGATAGAGTTGGGAAAAAACTCATAACTTTAATTCAAAAATAAAAGCCAAACAACTTATTCAAAACATGCTGCGAACGTTTCGGCCTTCAACTGGTGCCATTTTCATCGCAAATAATGTACCTCAAACAGGTTGACTGAAACTACGCCATATTGACACAAAAAATGAACACACGTGAAGCGATGATCACGTGTTAAATAAACGAAGAGGAAAGGATTTGGAGTTTAAATTAAAAAATATAAAATTCCAAATCCTTTCCTCTTCGTTTATTTAACACGTGACCATAGCTTCATGTGTGTTCATTTTTTGTGTCAATATGGCGTAGTTTCAGTCAACCTGTTTGAGGTACATTATTTGCGTTGAAAATGACACCAGTTGAGGGCCGAAACGTTTGTAGTACGTTTTTGAGCAAGTTTTTCTAATTTCTATATAATTTTACTAATCATATTAGCTTGAATGTAATTTGAGAGGAGTTGGAGGCAGTTTTATGGCCTGTAGTTTTGATAGCTGTTTGTTATTATAGACCATGTGCTGATAACCGTTTTTGCTTCTTATAAAGTTTTGAGGATTTTTGTACCTTAGTACAGCCTTTTTCCTGTATTTCGAGTTTTTGAGTTGTGTTGGCGTTTTTTCAGTTGGGCGTTAAGTTTTAGATTAGATTTGTTTGAGTTTTTCACGTAAGTACTTTTATTTGTGTGTTTACTAGAAACTGACGTAGATGCGAGTTTATTCTTGGCAACGATCTTCGACGTCCAACTTTGTTGTTGTTGGATATTTTATTTTTTAATCCTGTAATGTTTTTGTCTGGTATTTTTTTTACAACGATTGTTTGTTTTTATTAGTAGTCTTGGATTTGAACTATCCTATTATTTTCTTGTTTTTTTCTTCTAGATTATATGTTTTCCTTGGGTCTTTTCTTTTTAGTTTGTTTATTATGCTAGTCATCAATTAACTTTTTGGTGTTTCATACTTACGGTAAGCTTTGTGGTCCTCCTTTAAGTTTTTTTTTCTATTAAGTCTTTCCATTTTTTTGCCTTAAATTGAAAAATTTGAGGGTCTATGCTGTTTTCATACATGTGTTTATACCATTAGTAAGTTACCTATATTGGTTTGAAAAACTATTCAATACTTTTATGCGATTTATATTGTTTTGCAAAAACCGAGGATGCGTTAGCGAAATCGATTTTTCTTATAACAAATAAATGTCTAAGCTGACTTTATTACTGTTTATTGATAGCAAACTCTTTTCTACACATTAAGTTTATTATAGTGATTATTGCGCTTCAACCGCATTTCGTGATGCCACAATTTAATGTTCTGTTTTGGTTCAATTTAACTTTTGTGACATCACAAATTTGTAAACAAGTTTACAGTTCCGGTAAATAACGAATGTTGGAGTGCAAGTTTAAAGCATTCGATCGGTATTTCATCTTCAGCGTAATATGTAAGGTTTAGCTATAAACATAACTCCGAAAATGATTTCCTGCTTAGGGGTCGGAAACCTTCGGCTCCGGTGCCACATGCGCCTCTCTTGCCCTTCAATTGCTGTTTGGAAAAAATATTCTGTAGTGCATAGGCGAGGAATGGCACTACTGAAACGAAAACTTCAAAAAATGTCTTTTTCTTTGTTTTTAGACACAAATCACTAGTTTAAAAAAGTTGATATCCCCCAAAGTAGATAATCTTCGAAGACAAAAAGAAGTTTATTTGTCCACAAAAAAGAGTTTTTGCGGCTTTCATTATATTTTTCTCTTTGAAAATTGAGTTGAAATGGCTCTTTGATTGTAAAAATATTGACGACCCCTGATCTATCTGCATTAAATTTAATTACGATATTATAATTTTTACTCAGCTTATAACAATTAACAATCACGTAATATATATGTTCCATTATCCCTCATAGGGTTATCTAAAACATGCTGAATGTATTCCTTTGTTCCCTGCTTTATCTTAATCCTTCAATTGCAGGAAAACATAGGAGGCGTTGTTCATGGGACTTTTGATCCAGACCCGTTTGCGAGGTGTTCCGAGTAGTTTTGCTAATTTGCTTTGCGAGATTGTTGTCTTTTCTAATAATTCGCCACTTGTTACAATCTGTCGACAACAGTCATCATAAAGACAATGCGCCAAGGTATTGAGCTATGCTGATTTATAGCCTACAACTATGTGTGATGACTTGAAATTCGCCAAGACAAGGCTGAAACCCAGAAAAATTTTCAACAACCGTGTAATTTACTGCATCACTCGTTGGCGCAGCGTGAAAAATTCTCAAAAATGCCGCAATCAAATAAGCCTACAAAACGATTTGTCAATATCGCAACAAAAATATTTTTGCAGGTAATATTACATCATGCACATTCACCAAAATTATATTTTTTGGAATGCAACCGCCTCCCCCTTTCACATCTCGGGTACCTATACGCCTGTTTCTTGCAGAGTAATGAGAGAATATAACAAAAATGTTTTGCAAATTTTTGTGCACATAAAGCTACTTATTTTTGGAAAGAATGTTTTAGAGAATTTTTTAAGCTTTCAGAAATATCTTACATTATCATTTTAATTAAGTAAGATCAAAAAATGACAACAAAAGTCCTACTAAATTTTGAAAATATGTGATCCATAGGAATTTATGATGATTTTCGATAGGTATGAAATTTATGGTGCCTGGCCGTGTGAGTGGTGATTACATGTCGACCACAGTGACAGCATCAAGTTACACTTTAATTAAACAACCTACCTATACAGATGTACTAAATTTCAATGGCAGCTTGCGGCTTCAATGGGTTTTGAATTTCTGAGATTTTAAATCTGGCTCATTTACCTTAACAATCTATCGCATATAAATTATAATAATGCCAGTTTTCTTTTTTTTCTTAGGATACCCCAAAAATCATCAGAACACTGAGAATTTTCAAAGGGAAGAGGGAAATGATCTAAGGTCAAACCGTACTGATTTAAAAAAAATATTCAGGTAGGCTGGTTTTTGGCTTTATTGTTAGGACAGCATCGGATTTACAGGGTGAAGTGATCTCGTGGCCCGATTAGGAAATTATCCTTCCGTTTCACTTTTTTCAACCATAATTGTTTGTTTTAATCAAGTTGTGAAAGAGGCTGAGAAAATTGAGAAATCAAGTTGAGAAAACCAAAAAAAAAATGCGGCTCAGTGCCTCTTCTAAATAGACAGTGTAGCCATTCTATAATTTCAGGTACATTTGCCCTGAAGGTAAATTTTATCGTTCTATTGCATCAGACTGCAAAAATTGTCATCGACTTTCAAAAATGGGACTAAAACGCTTTTAGACAACCAAAAGCTGATCTCCAAAAAAAATAGTTATCGTGCAATTTGAAAAATTGAGTGTTTCGGTGTAAATCTACAGTAGTTAATTCAATTGATGTAACGATTGAAAAAGTAAAACATAGGTCAAGCTATAGTGCAAAAAATACTGGCACTTAATCCACATTTCAGCTATATCTTAGCATGCTTAAATAACCTAACAATACGGCTATATTGAAGAACTTGATTTTGGGGCTCCGCTATCTTCTTCAGGATAAGGTAGCTGTTATAAACAGAATAACTTATAAATTGTCAAACATTCAAATATGAAGACAACCGATATCATTGAACACTAAAAATTATTATAAATAGGCAATTACATAAGAGCAAATACATTACTACATCATAGAACCAGGGGCGGGCAAAAGTACAATGTGTTATAACTTATAAACTATATAAGACTTAATTTGGTGGTGGTAACCACACTATAAACAGCTGTAAATTTTCACCATCATTACAATTAATTACATTTAGCTAACGAGCTTTTTAATTTATCAAAAAATTTTCGCAAAGAGTCGCCTGTATTCAGAGAGAAAATGAAAAGAGGAAGCAGTTGAAGTAAGCAAGACACGAAAGAAAAAAAATTACGTAGCAAACTAAAAACAATAACAACAGAAAAATACATAGGTGAAAAACGGGACAAGTAGTAGTGCAAAAGTGGAAACAGAGAGATAATTTTGCGTAAAATAAGGGAGTGGAAAGACAATTGACCGCAAGATTGATGAGAACAAAGGTAGAGAGTGAAAAACTCTGTAGCGCAAATTTAAGGAGAGAAGATCGTGGAACTTAATAATAAGGAGAGTGAAGATGGTAGAGCAAAAGAGAAAAAAATAACAATCGAGGAGAACAAAAATGAATTGCAAATAGAATATTCTTAAGTAGCTTTGTAAGCAAAAAGATAAAAGAATGTCAAGGAACTACGGAGAAAAGAAACAAAAAAAAGCAGGAAAACCTGTCAGTTGAGATTCGTTTAATTTTTGATGAAATAGTTTCTTTGATGTTGATTTCTGCTGGTTATCTTGAGATTTGTTTGCTTTTAAAAATTTTTAATTCACGTTCAATGAGTTGCTGCAGAATTATTACGCGGTAGCAATTCATAATTTTTTATTTCAAATGGTTAGAACTTTGGTTGCAAAAGTATGCTTAGAGCGTTACTTTTTTATTATCTAGGGAACAGGGGTTGCAAGTGTGGCGAGGTTGAAACAAATTTTACATTATGCGGCATAAATTCCGAAAGTTGTTCAGTTAAGTTGTTGTTTGATAGCAAAAACAATGCCATTTTATTTGTTGTAAAATTGACAGTGACTCCCAAATTTTCATGATTCCAAAATTAACACAAAATGAACATTTACCGCGAGGTTTTGAAGATCCCTGTTTTTTGTTGATGTTGGAATTATAATTCAAACCAATAACTTTGCAGTTGTGTTTTTTCGGTGTAGGAGTTAGAAAAACATGTTTCTAATTGCTTAAACTGCTGACATACATGAATAGATCCCTGATCACTACCTAACTATACTTCAAACCCCAAATGCACAGCAAGCTTCAATGCAAATCCCATTTTCCCGGCCATGGACACCTCTTGTCTTTGTCTGATCCGGTCCTAATAAGGTTCCTTTACGCGGCACCCACTTTGACAACTACCTGGTAGTTCTTTTTGTTGAACATGTGGTCCAGGTTATGGAAAGTTGCCCTACTGCTTTGACACCATGGCCTTTGGCCATGCCTCCATTCTGAGGAAGCGGTCAGGTAGGCCTAACAACAGCAGTAACATGTAGTGGCGGATCAAGAAATATTTGTGGGGAATGAATTATATTGTATGAAATACTCCAAATCAAACTGACAACAAGGTCATATTTTGGCATTCATTCAAAGTCTATGATTTCGATATTGCAGCGCAGAAAAATTCAAACTTCTATCTTATACAATTCTTGGTTCAGGTTTTGATGGAAAATGGTGTTCCCATGTGATTTTTATGGCTATGAGATATTTTATGCAATGAAGTACAATGAGAGTTATTATGGGTGTGCAGCACACACCAAAGAGTCGTCCCCCTGATTAATCCCACATACTAGAATTAAATAAACATGTGACCTTATGTTCACAAGAAAAGTTTCTCTTTGTTGCATCATTCAAGTCTGTGGTTCTCAACGAGGGATCCATAGTGATATACAAAAGACTTTTTGCAACCCACACTAGATTTTAATCAGGTTCTCCGCATATGGGGTTTGCAGTTCTGAAGAGTAGCAAGCTACAGACGAGGGTAAACATTGAAAATACACCCTAGAGGGATGCGTTATTCTATTGTTTTGAACAACCTTAGCAAAATGTTGAGATGGGGGTGCACAGCATCATCCAAGTCTTCAGAAGCTTGCACGGTATCAAAACGGCTGGGAGCCTCTGATCTGAGCTATTTAATTGTCATACTCATTCGGGTAATCGAAAATTTGTTGAAGTTGGAAAAAATTGAAAAGTATCAGAAACTTTATGATGACTTGATGAGTGGGAAGATCGATGCATCCTCACAAAGACATGACTTGGGATCGCATATTAAAAAAAGTATAAGCATTGTTTTGCTTTGAATTTACTTTTTTAAATCAAGACTAGACTTTATTATTAAGTCATCAAAAGCGCTTTGTGCAAGAAAACCCCTGTGTCTATGAGCTTTTTTTCAAAATATAACCCGGTATTTTTGTTATATTTTGTTTATTTCTTTTTCCAAAATAATCGCTTGCTTGAAACTAACCTTTCTTTTTTTGCAGGTTTGTTTTTGACAGTAAAGCAAATTGTCTCGGATTTCACCGGATGTAAAGATTAGTTAAGCTGCCCATTTAGCGTATCGTGAAAGGCAACTGATAGGTTAGCTTATTATCCAAAACCACCCTATGTTTTTGGTAATAGGACTACTAATTCAGAGATTAGTTAAATTTCCATGGTAGGCTATCTTGGTTCATAAAACGATTTTTTGTGATTTAGAAAAAGCGACGTTTTGGTATAACTAGTTGGACGTAGCCTATAGTAATGCAAGAGACCAGCGATGCACTTAGCAAACTGCAGACAGTGACACTGTTTCGACCTATCAGGTCTCTTTAGTGCAGTTGGTTAACAATAAGAAGCTAGAGGCTTTTAATAAAGCATAGCTTAGACCGTCACACTTGTGGGACCAAATATGCTTTATTAAAAGCCTCTAGCTTCTTATTGGTCACCAACTGCACTGAAGAGACCTGATAGGTCGAAACAGTGTCACTGTCTGCAGTTTGCTAGTTGGACGTACATTTGCATAACCACGAGAGTCCATTTAGGAGCGTAACTTTTTTAAAAAATAAATTGACTTTGCAAACAATATAAAAATGGCGTGCCAATTTGTGTTGAAACTACTTTTTTATTTCACAATCTTGGCTCTTTAGATTGTGCTTGATTACAGGTCGCTACCCTCTAGTTGGTCACCAACTACACTAATGAGGTCCAAACAGTGTCACTGTCTGCAAGCTAGTTAGGTGGAATCAATTTCGCCAATGTCATCACTGCGCCTTTGTTTCAAGAAAGTGGTGCAGTACCAACTATTTAGTAGACTATTGAATTTACTTAGTAGCCAACTGAACTGAATTCAACAACGCCCATCTTTACAATTCATGTCTGTTGTTTCCAGTTTTAGGTACAACTTTTGATTTTCTGTTTAGCCTAAAACTTTGACGCATATGGATAAGAGCTGTCATCTTGTTGGTGCTATTCAGTATAACAAGTTGCAATTGGATATTGTGAATTTGAAACAAAATTTCCTCCGCACAGTAACCGCCTTCTGTCACGTTTCCAAGAATAACTTTGGAAAAGAACATGCTATTTGAATTTATGGGTCTGTTTACAATTGGATTTTTTAATCCATTAGTTCAGCATTTTATCTTGTTATGCGTGTTGTTTAAGTATTAGTTGCTGAGTGGTAGTTTGTTAGTATGGCATCTACAAGGTATTACTTCCGAGTAATGCGGCTAAATGAACGGATTTTGCACTTTAGCTGCAGCAAGTTACAAACGGCAGTAAAGATCATTGCAAATTATGCAAGAAAGCTTTTGATATAGCTAATATGCGAATAAATGGTGTTTGAAGTATCACAATTTTGATTTGATTTAAATAATAACATGCATGATTTTTACATCAGCCAATGTGTTTTATCAGGGTAAATCAAGTAGCGTACTGTACTTATTCTACAGCACCAGTTTACATTAAGTTTTATCAAAAAAATCTGACTCACATTAACTTATTGGCGGATTAGCATTTATCAAAGCTATTACGAGTTTGGTTGACTATCAGTACTCTTCGTTCAAAGAGTTATGACATCTTTGTTCATATCGGTAGTATCCAAACCGCGTTGACGTCGATTTACGCCCCGAAACACGCAGTTTTTGTCTAGCTGAACTGCGAACATATTTGCCAATTTAGCAAATTTGTCACAAGATTGCATGTTGACTTTACAAATATTTTAGTTGTTTTACAAATTGCTGTTGACCTCTAAGAAAAAATATCGCTGGCAGACAAAAGTGGGCCCAGGTGTTGACATGGCGACATCAAAACGTTTGAGCTCCAAAAAGAAGTCTTTGTATTATTTTAGCTCATGAAATGTCAGATCTTTGGGAAACCACCTGTAGCAGCTCTTTCAATAATGGCCTCTATCATTTTTGTCTGTTATTTGCAGTAAATTTGGTCATCCCTGGTATATATGACTGCAAAAAGGTGGGTTGCTTTTAAATCATTTTTTTTTCATTGAATCGCTATATCGAGTTGTTTGCCAACGTTTGAGAGTAACCTGATTTACAATTTTGGAAAAGCAGCCGTCATAAGCTTAATGGTATTATAGTAACTTAGAGCAGAGTTAGACTTTTAGGAAAATTAGCCGACTTTTTGGCGTGCTTGTCTTACTACCAACCACCTTGGCGAACGTTTTTCGGCGCCGCCCATCCTAACGCGGGACCTAGACCAGGCCCAAACACCAAGATTGTGGTTTTAGGCTTTATTAACTCTATATTAACAAATCTCAAAAGAAAAATTATTTAATTGATGAAAATTTAAGGGGTAGTTTTTTGTGCTAAAGAAGAGGATATTTTTTTCTAAATCCCGATAAGCTTTGCATAAAAACTCGACCTTTTGTTCCAGTTTTGTTTTGTAACTGGCATAAACCAAAGATTTTAGTGGCAAGTCAAATTACCCTTACAAAAAAAATCCCGTTAAAATTCAAGTAAAATGTAGGGTATTATGGCCTATTCCTGATAAAATCCAAGTTTATACCAATAATTGTTTAATTACCGGAAATTCCTGGTAACTTTAAATTACCGGTACAAACTTGGATTTTACCGGGATTGATGCCTGTAATTTTTTGTTTTTCGGGAAATACCAGAATTTTATTGGGATTTAATTATAAAGCATCAGGGCAAACTCGAAATTATTGGTAAAATTTTGGATTTTATGGGGACTGAAATCGATGATGTAAAATACACCAGGCAATACCAGGATTTTATTGGGATGTAGTCGCAGGGCCCATTCTGGTATAAATTATACAATTACTGGTATAAACTTGGATTTTACCAGGAATCGGCCATAATACCCAACATTTTACTTGGATATACGTGGATTTTACCGGGATTTTTTTGTAAGGGTAAAAGATTTCGCATGTATTTATGTAGAAAAGATATTTACAATCATATATTATTGGGTTTATTTAGCCCAGAATCTTTGTCTCTTTCCCAAAAAGAATAATTTTTTTAAAGAGAAATTAACATATTTGTTATATTTTTCTTGAAATTAGCTCTATATCTTAATTGGCTTCAAGAAAATCGGGCTATTCATGGCCCCTTCGCCTTCCCTGGGTACGCCTTTGCTAGCTGCTGTGCCCTCTTACATAAACAATACAAAAATTGCTTGCACTAGGTTGATCCTATTGTCTTGAAAAGAAGTCGTCAAATCATTGTCTTGAGAAACGACACAAAATTTTTGGCACAATTTCAATTAGCACTCCGAGCCAAACGATAATTTTTTTTGACATCACTGGTTTTGACTCATACCTGAAACTCTGCTACCGGGCATGGGTTGGCCTTTCAATGTCTCTGCTTCTCCACAAACGGCTTGCCATATTTTTGTCTCATTAAGTCGAGGAGCGGCAAAGACATTTGAATTTTTAAGTTGTTCTTCGAAAAAAGCAAAATTTAGATCGCGTTAATAAAAGTTGCCAAAATTTCCATATTTATTTTGTTTTTTCCGTTAAAAAAATTTTATTTACCGTAATATGATAAAAAATATTAATGAAGTGGAGAAGTTAAACGTTTTATTGTTGCTATGCAGAATACATATCGAGTCAAAAAGTAGACATTGCGAGTCATTTTTATTTTATTGACTTGCGTGTGGTTGCATCTTGACTGCGGGATATCGAAGAATGTGAGTCTTTTTGACTCAAGACTTGCTGATTGGCTGTGCTTTACATTCATATGCTCAACTTGTATCAAATATGTTACATCCCATTGCTTCCGAAATATGGGTTAGATTCAACAAATATAATTTAGTTGACGTGTTTTGTGCTCCTTTGATATAAAATTTAGGAGACTGCAATTGAGCAAAAGAAATCTGTTCTTAGTTTTTGCGTAACTCATCTATTCGCATTATCAAAATATTTCAAATATTTATCAAAAAACCAACTACGATAGCCAGTTTTTAAAAAAGGTTTCGGAGGTAATTTGTTTCTAGTTAGAATAGTTCGTTATTCGAGCAAATCATTTTGACTCTATTCAAAAAACATACCATTAAAACTGTTTTCCATTTCTTAGTACATTTTAAAATAATATTGATAGATCGAAACTGTGTCATTGTCTGCAGTTTGCTCTTATAACAATTTGCTTTATAATAAAATAGTATTCCTGTGTTAGTTGGTTTGCGCCAAACCCAAGTATTAAACTCATGGTCTGTAATTTCTAACTCTAGTCAGGATTCCTGCAAATTCACAATTGCTACAGGGCGGATTGACTAACAACCAAGCTATCAGTTTGCTGGCTTTCATGTCTAGTGCTGTTAAAAATGTAGCAAATCGTGATGATGACCAATCAAGCAATTTACCAGCAAAAGAAAACAATATTTCGATAGTTGTTTTACTTATGTTTGCCTAGAGATATCATACTCGTTCCTAAGGCAGCTCTCAAAAAACGATCAAACCGAAAAAGAAAAACAATGCTGTTTACAGATACCCCTGTTTACGATCAAGTTAAATAAAGTAGTAAAACCACCCAATAATGCATCTCAGAATGCTAAAAGAAAACTGTGGTCCCACTCAAAAGCTTATCATCATCATCATACGAAATTGATATCCAGTGTGATGACCTCATATCCTTCACCCGAATGGTTTCCTTTCCTAAGCATTATTAATATCACCAAATTGGAATCCCTCCATCGAGCGGCTTGTCGCACCATCACCGGCTGCATCTCGTCCTCCCATATCCCACTTCTTCTCTGCGAGGCTTCTCTTATTCCCCCTACGAGTCACCCTGACTCATTTCACTTTTTCATCTTATGAGCGGGCTCTTCGTCTCCCAACCTCCTTTTCCATTTCAGGTTTGGCCAGACATGGAGTAAAACTAAGACTCTGGAGATGGTCATAGAGAGCTCTTGCGTCCACTCACCTGATCATGCTTCCTTCTACTTCCCCTAGCGAGACTTTTCTTACTTTCCCTCTCTTTCCTCCTTGGATCCTCCTTCTTTCTTTGAGGAGTCCACTCTCTCCTTTCTATACTCTCTCTCTGATCTCCCTCTTTCTCGCCAGGGTGCGGCTCTCGTTCACCTTGACTCTCTCCCCCCTCACAATCTGGTGCTTTGAACTGAAAGCTCTGGTCGTTCTCCTTTTGGCAAAGGCGGCTCTGGCGTACTTACCAACTGCTCTTTCTGTGTCATCGAGGCTATTCTTTCCTTTTCAGCAGGACCAGCATGCTTAAGTTTTTCTGCTGAAGCCTGCGCCATTCTGCAAGCTCTTTGCTGGTCTCGGCAGCACCAACAAGTTTGCCACATCTCTTCTCTTCTCCTCCTATCTGGCACTCGCTTTGTTCTCACCGCTCTATCCTCTCCTCGATCTCCCTGGCAGATCTGTCAGGAACTGATTTTTCTTTCCTCTTGTTTTATTAGGCTACAGCGGGTCCCTGGACACTCGTTGCTCCCGGGGAACGACGCGGCTGATGAGCTTGTAGCGTTTCAATCTCATTGTTGTTCAATATTCCCATAGATTCATGACAGCGTTTATATAAATTTCGATGTAATTTAACCTAAATAATATTTTTCTCATACTTTGTATTTCCTATATTTTTGATACGTGGTTCCGGCAATAGTTGACGTCTCGCCAAACAACGTTTAATATTCCCAGTTTGAATCAGCATGAAACCGAGGCAGACGTGTTTTATAAATTTCTTATAGCTAGATTACAAATATGCTAAAATACTAACTGATTTTTGTATTTTATGTTAATGTGTAATCTATTTGAATAAGTGTGTGGATTATTAATAAAGTAGGTTTAAACTAAATGTAATTACTTAACCTTGAACACGCTAAAACCTACAATTGGTGACCTCGACGTGTACAATTGGTGACCCCGACGTGCACAATTGGTGAACCCGACGTCCAACACCCGACGTGTACAATTGGTGACACCGACGACGTCCGACACACGACAACGACGAAGTGCAATTGGTAACTCCGACGCACAATTGGCGAACCCACTTTACAATTGGTGATCACGACAAGTGGTGACACCCAACGTCTTGCAATTTGGTGATCCTGTTCTACAATTGACAACGACTCGCAATTGCTAACCACGACCAAAGACCGACGACCGCCTTACAATTGGTGACAATCACGCGGAGAACAACTCCAATCTAAACAAGACGCTGTTCAACGTACAAACAATCCACTCGACGACAGACTGCTCGGTGAGTCGGACATTTTATTTATAAAATCTGGAGATAATTCGTAAAGCCACGCTATCACCGATAGCACGTAGAACCCGAGCACAAACAGCAAAAACTAAAGAGATGACGGAAGGGCCAGCGCCAATAAAAGTTACAGAAGACCGTAAACAGTCCCCTAGTGCTAGTAACCCAAACTTTTCTGCTTTAAACCAGGACAATAATTTTTTAATGAGCAATTACATAAACGTACCCAAAATGTGGCCTGAAAAACAAATCTTACCCATGTACTTTCAAACTGTTGAGAAATATTTTGAATCACGAAATGTTGTGGACGAAAATTTGCGATTTGTTGCTGTTACTAATAATATGACCACTGAACAATTGAGTGAGCACAGCTTATCGCTAAGCACCGCAGCGCAATCGGATCAACCCTATACAGCTCTCAAAAATTCAATTTTAACTGCTGTTACCGACGATTCTAAAACAAACTGGATATATGCTTTAAGCAAATTTCGATATAGCAGTAGCACTGAAAAACCATCTAGTCTGATGGCACGAATGATCTCTACATGTCGTATGAACCCCGAACAAGATCAGGGCACTCGCGATTTAGTCGAACGCACTTTCATTCAATTGCATTCTGAAAATATACAAAACATTTTAAAAGCCCAAAATTTTGATACCTTGCATGACCTAGGAAATGTTGCTAATCGATATCATAATCAAATAAACTGTGGTAATTTTTATGATACGGCGTCGACCAAAAATGAAATCACACAGCTGAGCAATAAAATTGATGAACTTGCCGTGGAATTGAAACACGAAAAAGATCAAAGGCGACACCCGCAAGACAAACACGCACAAGAAACGCGCCATTTTTTAAACCTTCAACAACTAGTAGATATAAACAATCCTACTCACAAAATGGCCGCTTTCCTCGCGATCATATAAAAACCAGATTTCCAACCAGATTTCCTGATCCACTAACCGGATTCTGTTTTTATCATTCAAAATTTGGCAAAAGAGCTAATAAATGCTCAAACCCATGTACGTTTCAGAAAAATCAAACCAAATCAATAAATACAATTGATCCACCTAAAAAAATATCCCTTTGTCTGAAGCGACAAGTTTACCAAAAATTCGCGATAAAATTTCTGGTATGCTGTTCTTACTGGACACTGGTGCTTGTTCTAACTTCCTGCCTTTACGTGACTCCGATACCAACAAAAAAGAGACAAACTTTCAATTTTTCACTGCAAATGGTACTCCGATAAAATGTTATGGAAAAACTGATCTCGAAATTGATATCGGGTTTGGAAAAACGACAGCAACTTTTCATATATGTGCAATAGAACAACCCATTTTAGGTTTTCACTTTATGCACCAAAATCACTGACCTTCTCGATCTTCTCGATCTTTACCCAAACTTAAAGGCGGCACCTAATTATAGAAAGTCCGTAAAGCATGACAGTGTGCATCATTTACCTACAAAAGGCCGACCGCCAAATATTAAAACACGCCGTGTTTCTCCTGAAAAGTATATTAAAATTAAGCAGCAAATCGAGGAAATGATTACATCAGGTCTTTTAATCCCCAGTAATTCGGAATTTGGTAGTCCTTTACATGTAGTACCGAAAGCTAACACTACAGAACTACGCTTAGTGGGTGATTATAAAGTTTTGAACAAAATGTTAACTCCCGACCGTTACCCCTTGCCACATCTCCGCACAGCTTATGAACTGTTGCATGGTAGCAACATATTTTCCACTGTTGATCTTAAATCAGCTTTTCACCACGTACCAATTGCACCTGAAGATGTTCACAAAACCACAATTAGAACTCCAGTTGGAGCCTATGCTTTTACGAGAACCCCTTTTGGGTTGTCTACCAGTGCCCAAGTATTTCAAAGATTGATAGACACTGTTGTACGCGGACTTCCATTTGTTTATGCTTATGTAGATGACATTTTAATTTTTAGTAAAGATGAAAAAGAGCACTTGGAGCACCTCTCTGTTCTTTTTCAACGTTTAAACGACTTTGGCTTGACCATAAATCTAAAAAAATGCAGATTTGGCAAAAATGAAATTCGGTTCTTGGGGCATGTCATCACAGCAAAAGGAATTTCACCTGCAACTGACAGGATTGAAGCAGTTCGCAATTTTTTACTTCCAAAAACCGTTAAAGCTTTGCGTCGTTTTACAGGAATGTTACAATTTTATAGTCCCTCTATTCCATGCTTGTCCCACAAATTGGCACCATTGTACGACATGATAAAAGGCAAGCGCTATTCACGCTTAACGATAAAATGGACTTCGGACCTAAAAAAAGCTTTTGAAGCTTCAAAAGACTGCTTAGCAAATTTTACCGCATTGACATTCCCAGCACCTAATGCAAAAATATCACTAGTAACAGACGCGAGTGATGACGCAGCAGGTGCAGTGCTACAACAGGAAGTTGACAATAACATTCAACCTTTGGAATTTTTTTCTAAAGTGTTCTCACGCATCGAGCGAAAATATTCGGCATTTGACAGAGAATTGACTGCCATTGTCAAAGCATTGAAAGACTTCAGGTACTTTTTAGAAGGTTGAGAATTTACAATTTACACTGACCACAAACCTATAATTGATGCTTTACTTTCCGAGGCTGACCGTGACAATGCACGCCAAGCACGTCAACTCGCATACGTCAACGAATACACAACAGACATCCAACATTTGTCTGGGACGTCTAATATTGTAGCTGATGCTTTGTCTAGAAGCGAAATCAACTCAATTTTTCAGCAAAGTTCTTACATTGACTGGGCTACATTGGCAAAAGCTCAACTTGCTGACCAGGAATTACTCTCGTTTATTGAAGGTAACCACTCACTTAAGATCAAACGTGTATCAGTAGCCGACACTAACTTAACACCCCTTTGTGATGACTCTCAACCAGGAATCTTGCGTCCTATTGTACCAACAGGTTTTCGCCGAACGATCTTCAACAACATTCATAACTTATCTCACCCTGGCACAAAAGCAACTTTCAGAACAATTTCCAAACGCTATGTATGGCCCAACATGAAACGAGATGTTTCGTTTTGGCGTCGAAACTGCGTTCAGTGTCAACGTGCAAAAGTTACTGGACACAACTAAGCACCACTGCAAAGATATCCCCCACCGTCTCAAAAGTTTTGACAACTTAATGTCGATATAGCCGGTCCACTTCCGAACTCCAATGGTTACACTTTCATTTTGGTCTTAGTTGACAGGTTTTCACGATGGCCTGTGGCAGTTCCCATGAAAGATGCACGCACACAAACTATTATTAATGCACTCATGCACAACTGGATTTCCCTGTACGGAGTTCCGGAAACAATTACTAGTAACAGAGGCTCACAGTTCCTTTCTCAGGAATGGAAGGATCTTTTAAAATTTTTAGGCATTCGACACATACATACCACTGCATACCACCCTCAAAGTAATGGCTTAGCTGAGAGAACAATTCAAACAATAAAAAAATCTTTACGAGCCATGCTTAATGACAACAATTGGTACAACTACTTACTGCTATTGTTGCTTGCCTTGCGATCTCCAACCAAAGAAGACTTAGACGCTTCGTCAAGTGAGATAGTTTTTGGCACAAATCTCCGTTTACCCGGGGAATTCTTTGAATCTGGCATCATATCATCTAAGGATTCATCATCTAAATTTCTCGACTCCCAACGTAAATTTCTTTCACAATTTAAATATCGTGAGAGTCGTTTTCCATCTACACATCGTAGTTTTGTGGATCCTAATTTGAACAGGTGTCGACATGTGTTCATAAGAAACGATGCTACACATTCTTCTCTGCAACCAACATACGATGGACCATTTCTGGTACTACACAAAAACTCAAAATACTTCGTAGTATTACGCAATGCTAAAGAATACACAGTTTCTGTAGACAGACTTAAAGCTGGCAATCTTTTAATGGACTTTCGTAAACAAGAAAACGAGCCAGTAAGTCATATGCCATCCATTTCAGGTAACACTCCATTGATACCTAAACCTGAATCCAGAGAACGCTCACCTCAAACTAAACGACTAACCAGATTTACGAGAACACGACAAGTTAAAACACCCAAGAGATTTCAAGATTATGAGCTCGAATAATTGGTTGGCAGTTTTATTTTTATCGTTTATAATTGTGCCATTTTCTTTTTCGTCCCTAGAATTTATCTTTCCATTATGTAGTGAAACACATATCAAAGCTGAATACGCTATTCAAGAACCAGTGCCTTGCAAACAACACCTACATGAACATACAAAAAATTGCACTGTTAGTGTATTCCATTCTGAACATAACATGTTTAACATCCCTGCCATTTCTTGTCAACAAATCACCACTACTACAACGGCAACCTTTTACTTTTTTGGAGCTCAAACACGTTCTTCAGCAACAGATTATTCTCAAGTACCTTCGCTTTTAGAGTGTTCATTGTGGAATAGAACCTTAATAGCAACCAATGTGGGCAAACTTACAAAGAAGTCTAACACAGTTTTTCGCACGGAAAACAAACCCTGCTTCGAATATCGTTGGCCTACCACACGACATCACACCACCTCCAACGCCATTTTGTCACTTTTTACTTTGTTGTATGACCCTTACAAACACAAATTATTTACGCTATTTTAACAACTAGACCACTGTAATGTCCACCATGGATTTTGCACTTTGAATCACATGATTTTTGTATGGAATCCTCCACAAAAAATAGATTGTCCTCAACTTAAACACGTTCGAACCACATCTATGACTTTACACATGTCAGATACCCATAGCGTGTACAGATTAGAAATCCCTTCTTTAGGCATTTCTACACATCATTGGGACATATGCTCTGCAAAAACCCAGTGTCTAGGCGCCGACGCTATATGTGGTTTTTCGCATTTCGTAATCATCCCAATCACATGCCGATTAGAACGACACCGACCGTTAGGAAAAAATAAATAGGATCAACGTCGAAATTATTTGCAGCGTATTTACAAGACCTTGAAGACAATGTATCAGATGCTCTCAAGCATCTCGGACAATCAATTGATGAAGTACAGTGTAAACTTCAAAATTTGCTTTCTTTGCTATTATCAAGTCAAGCTCGTCTGCAACCTTCCGCAATTCTAAGCGCACTTTTGGGAACACAGCAAGCTGGCGTGTTAAGAGGTGACACTATTAGCGAATTGTCGTGTACCTCATTAAAAGTACAACTCAAAAGAAGTCTCGTTCATGGCGATTTTTTTGCTACTAGACCTTTATTTGAAGCTGTAGAGAATGGCCAACTCGCGGTTTCTTCTAAAAAGGTTTTACAACTGAACGACGGCATATATCTTTCCACAAAAATACTTTTTCTCGAAAAATATCGTCCGAATCAAATTTTTCGATTTAAAATTTCAAAAACATTTTATTTGTTCATCAATTATACCTTAGCAGGTACAGCTGAAGACATCACTAAACTCTCTCCCACACTATTTCCCATCAACACTACATTTACTTCAACAGACTTTGTCGCAGCTGCTTCTGCGATAGATTACGAACCAATCGAAGATCGCAATTAAATGCCATACTTGCAACTCTTGCGACTTCATCTCTTTATAACGAGCGTGTTCAAACATTTATAGACAGCCAAATAACTTCCACTTCCACTGAATCATCAAGTATTCAACCATCAGACGTACCTCATTTGCTACACAATAGTTTTTTGAAGCTTCTTTCTAACATTTCCAGTCCATTTGTAAATGGGATTTTGGCTTTCCTTACAATTTTAGCTCTCGCGTGTGGATTTATTCTCACTATAGTTACATGCCGTTATGCTTTTCTCATCGGCAAACGCAGATATTCACGTGCTCTACACGATCGTTGGAACCATTATCGTAATCGCTTTTTGCACGCAAGCAATAGCCGCAGCAATAATTATGCTGACCAACCTTAAAATCAGGAAGCAATTGAACTTCGTGATTTATCCGATTGTGGTGCTAGCGATGAGCAAGCTTAAATGTCTATGAAAATTTTTGTTATTGAGTATTTTGTACTCGGTGTGTTTCTTATTTATTAATCAGATTTGTAAACGCAAACCTGCAATTCACGTGTCTCTTGTATGTTATTGTGACCATCGTATTGTACAGATTACTGCTCCATTTTGTTGTTTTGCAGCAAACCACCATATTACACTCATTTTCCCACAACAAAGGATGACAGTGATCGGTGATGCATTTTTCATGACGATAGTATCAGGCAATTCAGCCAGACACAGCGTAGCCACACCCACCTCCTTGCGATGCAAACAGGCTGCATACAAGAACCGTATTCAAATGTTATGACGAACCTCGTGCAAAATTACATCAATATATTTTGTTGTCTTTGTCCGTTGACACGTTACATGTGTTGATTATGCTATTTTGTTGTCTGTGTTGATTGTTATCAGCCATTTCAGTTCGTTAATTGCTTATAGTTCACTTTTCCGTTCTTTCTCGCATCACCGTGATCTATCTTACGTTGTCACTAACATGTCATCACAATTCTTCACTCACTTTCGCACACTACACTGGCATGTCATGTATAATAGGTGCTAAAATCATTCTATTTTGGTTTACTGTTAAGAGCATTTCTTTTGACCAACCTTTTTCAAATGGTTTATTTGTAGTAGGCTCCTTTTGCATTTCAGATATATTAAGAAATGCGCTTTTCCCTCTGATGGGGGGTATTTGTAGCGTTTCAATCTCATTGTTGTTCAATATTCCCATAGATTCATGCTAGCGTTCATATAAATTTCGATGTGATTTAACCTAAATAATATTTTTCTCATACTTCGTATTTCCTATATTTTTGATACGTGGTTCCGGCAATTGTTGACGTCTCGCCAAACAACGTTTAATATTCCCAGTTTGAATCAGCACGAAACCGAGGCAGACGTGTTTTATAAATTTCTTATAGCTAGATTACAAATATGCTAAAATACTAACTGATTTTTGTATTTTATGTTTATGTGTAATCTATTTGAATAAGTGTGTGGATTATTAATAAAGTAGGTTTAAACTAAATGTAATTACTTAACCTTGAACACGCTAAAACCTACAAGCTGGCCATGCGGGAAGCGCTACTTGCACCTTCTGCAATTTCTTGTAGTCTCTCTCCTCTTATCTCTCGTATCCACTCTTCTCTTTTCTCGGAATGGAGACGTACTGTCTCATCGAAATTCTTCGATACACAAGTTGCCTTGATTTCCACCAAGGAACTTGTGCTCCTATGTCACTCTCGCTGTGTTCTTTCTCGTCTACGCTGCAACGGACACAGCTCTTATCTCTTCAGAATTGGAAGAATCGAGAATCCTTCCTGCAGCGCCTGCGGATACTCGTCCCAGGACACCTCTCATCTCATTCTGCACTGTCCAGCTACGGACTCTTTGCGCCGATCGCTCTTTGGCGACTTTCTGTCTCTACAATCTTTGGTCCAGACCTTGGGGAGTTGCCCGGCTTCTGGGACTCTATGGTCTTCCGCCATGCCCCCATCCCTTGAAAGGGGTCGGGAAACAACAACAGCGTCTGTCATTTATTAGACAGAAATCGAAAGACAAACCCGGGCGATTTTGTTGTTAAGTTTTAGTTTCTGAAAGCCTAGATCTTCAAAACAAGTAGCTTGGGTGGACGACATTGATGACAATGAATATCGAGGTGTGTTTTTGCAACAGGTATATAAAAAATCAATGCGGAAGATGATGATAAAAGACCATCTTCATCATTAATGAGAAGGATGCTTTTGCTCTAGTCCAAGACATTGTGTTGAAGCTTTTATCCCCAGTTAGAGCTGGTGGTTCAGCAAGCAAAAGCACCTATCTACGATTTAGTTTTAATTTTAATATTTTTATTTGGCCAACGGAAAAGTTTCGCAATCCCTCTCTCTATATTACTCTCTTTTTACCTGCTTTTACCAGTAGCCTGCGATTTTTTTTGAGCAAACCAATTTTGTTGTAAATAGTGTTTCTTTGGTGGGCAATAAATTTGTTCACTATTTTGATTTTTTAGGAAGTGGATTGTAATTTTCTTACGTAATTCAATTGTTGCTTGTTTTTATGTATTGAGCAATTGAGTTAGAGTAATTTTAGCCTTTTTCTGGTTTGTTTTTGGAAGCAAAGTTTACTAATTTTTGAACAATAATATTGCTTAAAAAAGTGCAGAAGGCTTGTTGTAAAAGAAAATATTTTGCACATCATTTTTGCTGTCTTAATTTAGCTTTTTGGCATACATTTGGATGATATTTTTTAATTACACTAGGAAATAAATTGTTGTTTATCTCCTTTTTTCTACTGTTTCTTTATGTTTTCGGGGTCGCTGATGCCGATTTTGATGTTAGTTTTTGCATAGTGTCACGGTTTTGAAAATATTTGCAACAGATTGAAGTTTGCAATTTACCAAATAATAATACAACTTTAGCTTTAAGTGACATTTATATTACTTTTCAATCTTATGTTATTTCATTTATGGCATTTTTTTTTATTGTTTTCATCACTCTCTAGATGGTGCTAGAGAAGTAAATTAACCAATTGTTATTTACTGTCACGTGATTGGACACAGTTTTGGCGGGTTTTTAATGCACATGTCTGTGCTGGTCCAGTGTCAGCAGTTTAGAGTTGGTTCATGGGAGTTGTATTGTTGGATCTGGTACCAATACTGTACTTAGTTTAGCAGTTGTCCAAATTGCGAGTTATGCCTACTGCAGTGGAGTTGCTTATTTTAGAAATACGCTATATTTTATTCGTTTTTGCAGGTTTAGTTTAATACTATTAATATTTTCAATTCTTCAGTAAATATGATTGTTAAAAGATCTTGCAAAATTTCTTCTGACTGTTTCTGCTACGTTTGTTGCTATTATATCAGTGCACAGCAAAATAAGCACAAAGTTATACCAGAAACCAAATTCTTCATTGCCTATAAGACATATTTTGGCATGAAGATGGGTGACCAAGATAAATCTGGGACCCCACATTTTTGCTGTGGAAGTTTCAGATCAACATTAGAAGAATAGATGCGCGGAAGTTGTAAATGTATGCCATTTGCCATTCCCCGAATATGGAGAGAACTTACCAATCATCATGATGACTGCTATTTCTGCGTGGGTGACATTTCCAAATATAAAAAGACAAAGGACAGCAAAAAGATTGTTTATCCAAATATTCCTTCATCTATTGCGCCTGTCAACCATGGCCCAGAACTGCCTATTCCTCAAACTCCAACAACGCGTGCTATATCATCAACCTCATAGGAAGATGACGATGCTGATTTTGAGGTTGACACTCAGTGTTCCAGCAAAGATCCTCATTTTCCGAATCAAAATGAATTGAATGATCTAACTGGAGACCTGGATCTTACAAAGGCAAAAGCAGAGATACTTTCTTCTCGTCTCAAAGAATGAAATTTGCTTGCTCCTTCGTTCAAGATTTCCAAGCCAAGAAAACGACATGTGACCTTTGCAAATTTCTATGCAATGTCCTCTGATTCTGATCATCCTTCACTTTGTTATTGTACTGATATACTGGGCTTGTTTCAAGAGATTGGTATTGCCTACTCAGCTTCGGATTATCGTTTATTCATTGGCAGTTCTAAGCAGAGCTTGAAAGCAGTCCCTCTGCATAATGGTAATGTGTATCCATCCATTCCAATAGCACATTCTGTTCAGATGAAGGAAGATCGTGAATCCGTAAAAATATTACTGGAATTAATTTAATACAATGATCACAATTGGGACAGATGTAAAGATTTTAAAATGATCGCATTTTTTTGGGATTGCAAGGAGTTTATACAAAGCATTCTTGTTTTCTTTGTTTGTGGAATAGTTGAGCTGATGAGCAGCATTACTTGGTCAAAAACTGGCCAGCTCGCAAAGATCTCACACCAGGCTCCCACAATGTTCCAAACTCATCTCTTATTGAAATAAGCAAAATTTTACTTCCTCCATTGCATATTAAACTCGGACTGGCTAAGCAGTTTGTTAAGACCTTAAAACCGACAAGCCGTGCCTTTCACCATATTAGACAGATGTTCCAAAGCATATCTGAAGCAAAAGTTAAAGGTGGTATATTTGTGGGGCCACAGATAACAAGAGTATTGGCATTTAAAGAGCTGGAGAAACAAATGTCTGATTTGGAGAGAAATGCTTGGCAAACTTTTAGAATAATTATGGAAGGATTTTTTGGAAGTCATCGAAGAGACGACTATGCAATGGTGGTTTCAAATTTGGTTGAAAGTTATGAAAAGCTTGGTTGCCGCGGGTCCTTGAAGTTGCATTTTTTGCATTCTCACTTGATTTCATTCGGGATAACTTGGGGAATGTAAGCGAAGAGCACGGTGAAAGGTTTCATCAAGACATCCAAGTGATGGAAAAGCGCTATCAATGGAGGTGGAACAGAGCCATGATTGGAGACTATGTATGGAATTTGATGCGGAAATGAAACATCACATACAAGCGAAAAAATTATTCAAACATCCAGATTTGATTAAAATGTTTTATGGCTTGTTTGCAATGTCCTTGACAGTGCTTTTTTGAATTGCTCATGTGTGCTTTTTTTTAATGTTGCGTGTAATATTTCAAATTACAAATCCATTATGTGTATTACACAAACTTGAAACCATAATTTCATAAAACGAAATTTTTAATGCCAGTTTTGAAATCAGCGCCCGAAAAACATCATATAATTATGATAAATACAAATTGTCAAAAAATTCGTTTTCCAGTGACATGGAGCTCTGAGTCAAAGAAAACAAGCGAGCACATAAATAACATTAGACGAAGTACACGCAAATCTTTCTTTGATGATACTGTACTTTTATAGGCTACTTGTTGGGTCCTGCTTTCAATGTCATTGGTCTTGATATGTGTGCAAAGTTGGCATCTTGGAGTACTACAGGGAAAATTACCAGGCTAAGATTAAAAGTTTTTGTTAGAGGTACGTATATGTTTGAAGTTAGGCGGTTGTCAGTAAACAATTAAGTGGGGAAAATGAAAAAACGTTATATAGATAATTAAGGGTCACTTTTTCGTTATACAGGTAATTAAAAGTCACTTTTTAAAAATTACTTGTAGAATTTTGGCGATCCGAGCAACAAATCTGATGAGTAGAAGATAAGTTACGACTAAGGATGTTTGTTTGTTTCCTGACCAGGGTTTGAAATGAAGTATAGAATTTTTGGGAATTGACCTTGCTCTGTTGATCTGTGTATTTACCCGATTGAGCGACGTAAAATAATTTGGGAAAGTTATTTTTTAAATGAGAATAATCTAACTCTCGTCATTATTATTCAATCAAATTTGGTTGCATCTAAACGCTTGATTAGAATATGAAGTGGGTTCAAAGCTTTTGGAATTTACGTGGCTGTGGTTGGCTTTCCTTTTTGATAACATGTAGTGATCAGCTTGTTGCCTTTAATCTTAAAAGGTGTGTTCGAAACATTGATTTTTTCTTAAATAAGCTCATTGTAAGTCGGAGATTGGGTTCAGCTAAGTTAAATCGCGAGCGGAAAGTATCAAGTGCTGTTTCACCACGAGCAGAGACGTAGCAGCCGCCCCCCAAACCCCCCAATTGGGGGGGCCCAGGCCAACTTTGGGGGCCCAAGTTAGTCTGAAATTGCTTTTTGGCTACGTGACTATTTTCAGTTCAGCAGACTTGTTTACAACCGATTTAAACTGTAGGAAGAAATTGGCTTGTGACATCATAAGTGAATGCAACGTCATTTTATCTCGCAGAATCTAGAATATTTCGATTGATTTTCTGGTAGAATCTTGAATATTCGATTGACGTAACAATGCCGTTGTTACGCAACAATCATACAATGGTCTGGAATTCTGTTTGGCTATAAATACCGGGACAATATATATACACTGCAGAGTGCAGATAAAGTATTTTATTGACATTGTATAGAGTGAAACGTTCAAAAAGTGGTGCTCAAAAGAGAAAAGAAGCAGCCACTGCTCGAGATGCTGTAGCGAAATTGCCCAAGATGACAGATTTTTTCAAGATTACTCAGCAGAGTAGACCTGGCACTAGTACCGAGAGGGATGAAGAAAACTATAGTGTACAAGAAAAAGAAGACCATGACGATCAGCATCAAAGTGATTGTGAATTTCCAGAAAATGTAAGTTGTGATTTACCTGCCAATACGCAACCTTCAATATCAAAAATAACTGAATCTCAATTTACCCCTATCCCTGATGACCCATGTAAATGGCCTGAAAGTATTTCTGATGCTCAACGATGTGATATAGTAAAGCGTGGACCACATCAACTAATAATGAATTTTCCATATAATAACACAACTCCAAGGCGACGTTTTTCCTCCAACCATTATAAACGTGTGTTACCTAATGGTGAAAGTGTTTCACGGTCGTGGCTAGTTTATTCTGGGGAATCAGATCAAGTTTTTTGCTTTTGTTGTAAGCTATTTGGAAAAACACTAAGCCCCTTTTGTAGTGGTATAAATACATGGGAGGGTTTTTCGAAAAAACTGAAAGACCATGAAAACGGCATTTCCCACCAACAATGCTGCAGTCAATGGATGTTGCTAGCTGAAGGGATAAGAAATTCATCCACTATCGACAAACGCGAGATGAATATTTTTTTCAATGAAAGACGTTTTTGGAGAAATGTTTCAGAGAGACTTATTGACATTGCCTTGTTTCTATCAGAAAGGAATCTTGCTTTTAGAGGATCTGAAGAAGTCTTAGGATCTCCTCACAATGGAAATTTTCTGGGTATATTTGAGCTTTTGGCAAGAAGAGATCCGATCCTAAAAGAGCTTCAAGACAGAATCAAGAATAAAAACACTAAAGATCACTATTTGAGTCCTACCATACAAAATGAACTAATTGAATTGCTAGCGACAGAAGTTGAAAAAGAAAATTTACAGCAATTGAAATTGGCAAAATATTTTTCTATAACTTTGGACTGCACTCCAGATATGTCACATCATGAACAAATGTCTGTCATTCTCCGTTAAGTACTATGTAATGAAGAAGCTGCTGTTGTTAAAGAAACATTTTTTGGCTACTTGAGAATAAGTGACAGTACTGGGAAAGGCTTGTTGGACGCTTTGTTAGAAAAAGCGACCGAACTGCAACTCGAATTGTCTGATTGTCGAGGTCAGTCATATGATAATGGTGCTAACATGAAAGGAAAACATTCTGGGGTCCAAGCAAGAATGCTAGACATCAATCCCAAAGCTGTTTACGTGCCCTGTGCAAACCATACCCTTAACTTAGTTGTTGTTGACGGTGCTAATTCATCGACGGAAGCATTGACATTTTTTGGAGTACTTACAAGGTTGTATGTGCTGTTTTCTTCCTCTGCTCAGCGTTGGGAAATTTTGAAGAAACATGTGGAGCTGTCGATAAAGTCACAATCTGATACTCGTTGGGAAAGCAGAATTAAATGCATCAAACCTCTTCGATACAATTTAAAAGAGGTGTTGCTGGCACTGAAAGACTTGGAAGCCATTTCCATAGAAAGAAAAGATGGAAGAGCTGCCTCAGAAACAAAATCGTTGATAGCTCATTTATCAAAATGGAGTTTTCTTTTGTCGGTGTTTATTTGGTATGATATCCTATTCCAAGTCAATAAAGCAAGCAAGATTCTTCAATCGTATGGAGTCTCCCTTCATACAATGGAAACGGAAATCCAGGCAACTGAAAAGTTTTTGCAAAACTATCGCACAACGGGTTATGACAGTGCCGCAACATCTGCTGTTGAAATAGCACAGGAATTGGATATTGATCCTTCTTTTCCTCCGTCAAGAAGTGGAAAGAAAAGAAGATTGTTTGATTACCAAGGTGAAGAGGAACAACGAGCTACTCCTGAACTGAAATTTAAAAGCAACTTTTTCTATCCATTAGTAGACCAGGCTATTATGTCAATAAAGGAGCGCTTTAATTTGTTACGTGAGGTTTCTTCCGCCTTTTCGTTTTTGTACACACGAGACAAACTTTTGCTTGTGCAACAAGAAAATGCTCTTCTTACTTGCTGTAAAGAGTTCCAAAAAAGTTCGGTGACATTGATTCTGATGAAATGAGCGCTGAGCTACAGCGGTTTGTTTTAATTTTACAAAAAAAACGCAATCTCAATACGGCTCAAGACTTTCTGAACTATCTTCTAAAGACTCATTTATTTGAATTGTATCCGAATGTGTAGATCGCACTTCGAATCTTACTAACTTGCCCCGTGACTGTTGCCAGCGCTGAAAGAAGCTTCAGCAAATTGAAACTGATCAAAAGTTTTAATAGAACGTCTATGACAGACAGTAGACTATCTTCATTAGCCATGTTGTCAATCGAAAATGACTGCGCCCGATCTCTTGATTATGACAATGTCATAACAGCATTTGCGAACAAAAAGGTTCGCTCCAGACTATTTAAATGATACTGTGTTTTTATAACTTTTTTATGTTTTTCAGTGTCATTGCTTTCGTTTCGCAGTGTCTGCATAAATGTCCTACTGAACTCTGGCATCGGTGCCGAATTTTTTATGACTTGCACCTTCGGTATCGGCATGCTTTATTCTGACATTAGCCTGTTTACTTATGTACAAATTGTGGTGTATTTTCTTAATGCAGCTTTTCAATTTTACACCTCTAAAGTGATATGACCTGTGCGCAGGGGCTCTTGCGCTTATTTTGGGGGGGGGGGGCGAAGTTGGAGTGCTACGGGGCTGACCACGAGTCCACAGGAGGAAAATATCATCAACAAAAATCAAGAAACAGATTATTTTTTTATTGGTTTATCCGGAATAGTTTCCTTTACTTGAGCCATGAAAACATTCGTGTTGAGGTGCCATAGTGGTGCCCGTTGCTGTTATACATTCTGGCATCACTATGGCACCTCACAACGGGCACCTCATCAAAACTTCCACAGCAAAAATGTTTATCTTGGTCACCCATCTTCATGCCAAAATATGTCTTATAGGCAATGAAGAATTTGGTTTCTGGTATAACTTTGTGCTTATTTTGCTGTGCACTGATATAATAGCAACAAACGTAGCAGAAACAGTCAGAAGAAATTTTGCAAGATCTTTTAACAATCATATTTACTGAAGAATTGAAAATATTAATAGTATTAAACTAAACCTGCAAAAACGAATAAAATATAGCGTATTTCTAAAATAAGCAACTCCACTGCAGTAGGCATAACTCGCAATTTGGACAACTGCTAAACTAAGTACAGTATTGGTACCAGATCCAACAATACAACTCCCATGAACCAACTCTAAACTGCTGACACTGGACCAGCACAGACATGTGCATTAAAAACCCGCCAAAACTGTGTCCAATCACGTGACAGTAAATGACCATTGGCTAATTTACTTCTCTAGCACCATCTAGAGAGTGATGAAAACAATAAAAAAAAATGCCATAAATGAAATAACATAAGATTGAAAAGTAATATAAATGTCACTTAAAGCTAAAGTTGTATTATTATTTGGTAAATTGCAAACTTCAATCTGTTGCAAATATTTTCAAAACCGTGACACTATGCAAAAACTAACATCAAAATCGGCATCAGCGACCCCGAAAACATAAAGAAACAGTAGAAAAAAGGAGATAAACAACAATTTATTTCCTAGTGTAATTAAAAAATATCATCCAAATGTATGCCAAAAAGCTAAATTAAGACAGCAAAAATGATGTGCAAAATATTTTCTTTTACAACAAGCCTTCTGCACTTTTTTAAGCAATATTATTGTTCAAAAATTAGTAAACTTTGCTTCCAAAAACAAACCAGAAAAAGGCTAAAATTACTCTAACTCAATTGCTCAATACATAAAAACAAGCAACAATTGAATTACGTAAGAAAATTACAATCCACTTCCTAAAAAATCAAAATAGTGAACAAATTTATTGCCCACCAAAGAAACACTATTTACAACAAAATTGGTTTGCTCAAAAAAAATCGCAGGCTACTGGTAAAAGCAGGTAAAAAGAGAGTAATATAGAGAGAGGGATTGCGAAACTTTTCCATTGGCCAAATAAAAATATTAAAATTAAAACTAAATCGTAGATAGGTGCTTTTGCTTGCTGAACCACCAGCTCTAACTGGGGATAAAAGCTTCAACACAATGTCTTGGACTAGAGCCAAATGTTTTCAATGCACGTCGTATCTGAATTCATACCCGATTGGTCGAGGCCCGGGATAACAACGACCGTTACCAGTGACTGGGCACCAAGGGTCACTGGTGGAAATGCTACTTGGATGCAAAGAAGAGGTGGAAAGCAGTGGAGAAGTAAACCAATGAAAAGAGGAAGAAAACTAAGAAGATCAAGCAGAGGGTTGCTACATTAAACGTTGGAACCTTGACTGGTAAAGAAAAAGAAGTGGCAGACCTTGTAGAGCGAAGTGGGGTAGACATACTGTGTGTGTGCTGGAAACTCGCTGGAAAGGGGAAAATGCAAAATGCATAAATGAAGGATAAAAAATTTGGTACTGTGAAAGCGGAAACTAAAAGAATGGTGTGGGAATTATATTGAAAAATGAGCATGTGGACAAGGTAGTGGAATTGTGGAAGGTAACAGACAGGATAATGGGCTTGAAAATGAAGCTTGATGGTGATATGTCGAATGTTATCAGTGCGTATGCACCACAGGTGGGGTGCATACGAGGAGAAAAGGAAAAATTCTGGCTGGACCTAGATGAGACAGTGGAAAAGATACTAAAGAATGAAAGAATTGTGGTGATAGCAGACCTGAATGGGCACGTAGGAGAAGGTAATAACGGTGATGAAAAATGCATGGAGAAACACGGATTGGGGAAGAGAAAAAAGGAAGAACAAGCAGTGGTGGATTTTGCTCAGAGAATAGAAACTAGCGATCACTAACACCTACTTTGTAAAAAAACCAGCACAGAGAGTCACCTACAACAGTGGTGAACGCAGTTCGCAGGTGGATTACATTATGTTGAGAAGACGAAGGATCAAGGAAGTGGCGGATACAAAGATTATTGTCGGCGAAAGTGTAGCGAAACAGCACAGAATAGTAGCCAGTGAGATAATCATTTGGACAAAGTGGACGAAGCACCAAAACCAGTGAAGAGAATAAAATCGTGGAAGCTAAAAGACTCGAAAGTAAAAAACAAATTCAAAATAGAAGTGATTGAAAGCGAAATGCTTGGTGTACAGGAAGACTGGAAAAGAGTAGCTGAAGTGATACAGAGCATCGCCAGAATGGAACTGGGTGAAACATCGGAAAAATCAGCTCGGCAGGTAGACGAGAGACCTGGTGGTGGTGCCAGGAAGTCTAGGAGAAATTGAAGGATAAGAGAAAAGCTAAAAAGGTTTGGTACACTATCGGGGATGATGCAAGCAAGTTGGCCAATTAAACTGCAAGAAAACAGGCTAAGAGAAAAGTGGCAAAGACGGTAAACAAAGCATAGGAGGAACTGTACAAAAAACTGGAAACAAAGGAAGGGGAAAAGGAGTTGCTCAAGATAGCAAAGCAGAGAAACAGACAAAGCAAGAAAGTACAACAAGTAAGAGTAATCAACAATATATCTGAGGAGATGCTGATGGAAGAAGAGAAAGTGAAACAGAGATGGAAGGAGTATTTTGACAACTTACTCAACCAGGAAAACCCTAGAGCAGTGTTTCTTAACCTGGGGTGCTGGGAAAAGTGACAAATGAGGTGGTGGGAGGTAAAAGGTAGGATACCACATGACCTGTTCAAGGGAGACAATCCCACTACTCCAGGCCTGTCGCGGTTAAATTGTGGAATGTCCTGCTTTACTGCTGATAAACCAGGCATATTGGCAGCGAAACCAGTCGACAACGACAAGAAATAGGTGGTGACCTTTTTTTTTTCGAGACCCACCCCACCGTCAGGGCGCGATCTACAACTGAGCATCCCGACTCCGGCCAAAAAGCTGTTTCGGAGAATGAACCAAACAAATGATCAAGATGTATTGCACTTGTCTTTACTTTATCCTTACAAGTAACCAAGTGTTAGCCAATGGTAGGGGGTGCTGGACTGCTTAGGCTTGACCAGAAGGGGTGCTGTGGAAGAAAAAGGGGTAAGAAACACTACCCTAGAGGAAAAAAAAGAAATGAGAATGGAAGAGAGAGAAAGGGACGTGGAAGATATATCTATAGAAGAATCAAGACTGGGTTGAGGAAGATGAAGAAGGGAAAGTCTCAAGGACCTGGTAACCTACCAGTGGAAGCATGGATCGCTCTAAGGAACAAAAGGTGTGGAGTTTCTAGTGAACTTCTTCAACAGACTCTTACAAGGAGAGGAGATGCCAGGTGGATGGAGGAGTAGCGTGCTTGTACCTTTGTACAAAGACAAAGGAGACATCAAAGAACATGGAAATTGCCGGGGGATCAAGTAGATGAGCCACACTATGAAACTGTAGGAGAGGGTAATAGAAGCAAGGATAGGGAAGGAGGTGACGATTGCTGAGCCACAATTTGGGTTCGTGCCAGGAAGGGGTACCACTGACCCAATCTTCTGTCTGAGGATGCGGTTGGAAAAGTGGACTGAAGGGAAAATGGCAGTGCACTGTGCCTTTATTGACTTCGAGAAAGCATACATCAGGGTACCCAGATAGGAACCGTGGGAATGCTTGCGGTTAGCTGAAACATCAAAGTGCTACATAAGAATTATCAAGGATATGTATGGTGGAGCGACAACAACTGTGAGAAGTGCAGCAGTGATGACTGAGGAATTCAAGGTAGGTGCTGGACTTCACCAAGGCTTAGCACTCAGCCCATTTCTTTTACCATCATCGTGGACAAGCTGACGGAGGACATCAGAAAGAACGAACCATGGGATATTCTGTTTGCAGATGACATAGCGCTGTCTAGGCAAAATCATAGGGAGATAGAAGATCATCTGGAGCTTTGGAGAAATGAACTGAAAAGAAGAGCTCTGAAAGTAAGATGAAGCAAGACCGAATATTTGAAGGCTTGGGGTGATGATGATGGAGAACAGTTGAAGCTGCAAGGAGAAAAGGTAAAAAGAGCAAAAAACTTCAAATACCTGGGTTCGACAGTTAGTAGCGATGGAAGATGTGAAGAAAAAGTGAAGAGAAGGATCCAAGCAGCATGGATGAGTTGGAAGAAGGTGTCAGAAGTTCTGTGCGACAGGAAGTTATCAGCAAGGGTTAAGGATAAAATGTACATGAGTGTTGTTAGACCAGCCATGCTTTATGGAAAGGAAAAGGTGGCAGTGACGGAAAGACAGGTGGGAAAAGTGGAAGTTGCAAAGTGGTGAAAATGGTGAAATGGTGAGATGGATACTGCTAGTGACAAGAAGGACAAGATAAGAAACGAATACGTGAGAGGGACCGCGAAAATCGCAAAGCTAGGAGAAAAACTTCGGGATGCAAAGGTACGCTGGTATGGACACGTGAAATAGAGAGAAGAAAGTTGTGTGGGAAAAAGGATGATAGAGATGGCGGTGCGAGGTAGAAGGAAAAGAGGAAAGCCAAGGAGAAGATGGATAGATTTGGCGAAAGAAGACATGGAAAGGGTTGGAGCTAGGGAGGGAGACGAAGTCGATTGGGTCAAATGAACAATACTTTCGCGCTGGGGCGACCCCGAACAGGAAGAATCCGAAAGAAGAAACAGAAGATTTTGGTAGCAAACATAAACAAGGCTGCCACTTGGAGAGATTTATCTCTACGGTAGGGATTTTTGGTCAACTGTAATAAGTAAGAAAGCTTTCAAAATTGTCAAAAATATTCATTTAAAAATGAAGTCTCTAAAAATTTTTAATAGTGGTGAGCATCTGGGCAAAGCACTGGTGATCCCTCTACAAAAGAAAGGCGGATAAAGATGGACCTGAAGATGATAATCTAATATATAATGCGCAATTCTGTCTGCATGTCTGTGTGTCTGTCTTAATTCCTCTGAAACTGTTAGAGGTACAAGCATCAAACTTGGCACGATTGATCACCGCCCTAGGGTATTCGTGACGTTGTCATTTTGTCATAATCAAAAACAAATTTTTTAGAAGTTGCATTACTTAACAGAGCACAACTGCTTTTTGCTCAAACGAAAACCAGCTGCTGACTTACAACATTTCAAAATACTTCATTCTTTGGGAGTCTAAATTGACGTCACAATCAACGCTTTATTGCACAATCTGTTTTTTGTTCTTTCTCAAAAAGTATCAATCCAACAAATGCAATTAAACGTTCTTCTAAAAGATATTAATAAGGTGCTTTCGATAAAAACGACTTTACAAAAATCAATGCTCATTTGACCATGCTACGAGCACTTCTTTATTTAAGCACTTCAAACCCTCCAAGCATTTTTTTCTCTTTCCCTTGCACGTCTAAACTGGCTCTATGATGTCAACATGTCTTGTACGATTAACACAACTCTTCGCTACCGCAGAGCATAATGTTTTCAAAAATTGCAATCTTTTAGCAAAATTAGTTTATTAAAAAAACTGATTTGTTACCTCATTTCTTAACGGATTTTCAAACTTTTTTTCAACAAAGTTATTTCAAGGCGATTCAGATAGTGTACAATATGTACAACTATTACCGGTTTTTATACTGAACTTTAAGACCTGTGGTGTAACATTTTACCCCTCCCAAGAGTAATGAGTTAAGTAAAAACAGGTGACTTTAATACAAAAACGTTATAATAAAGTACTAACAATTACTGTCCTTGGAAAGCTTAGGAAATTTCCTTTCCAGCAATATGTCACTCCAATCACTTGAGGCTAAGAATTAGTTTATAATAGCTGATCAAAACTTGGTTGCCATACGTGATGCTTCATTTTTAGTTGAACAATTATCCTACTAGAGCTAACAAACTCGCAATTGTTGGACAAAGTTAGTTTTTGATACATTTTGACTACTTTTCCTCACAAGCGTGGTTCTTTTGCATTATATGCCGAAGTTTTTAAAAAGATCCAGCAAAATGTTTAGTCTTCAAATGTTTATGAAATGTAATCTACCGGTTAGAAACACACAAAATTTTGGTGCCGGTAGTTCACGAAATTGCAATTTCTAGAAAAACTAAGTCCCTTGGTTCATTTTGTCAATTTTTTCTCGATAGCATGGATCTTTGGGATTATCAATCAAATTATTTGAAAAGACTTATCGAAGAATGAAGTCTACAAATTTCAATATGTAGCCTACTTCAAGTAAAACACTTAGTGTTCACCCAAGAAAAAGACGATGGGTAAAAGATGGTTCTTTCTTATCGTTTGCAACAAAATGTAAGTGCCGAGCTACATATGATCTAAATTCCAAATGTTGAAGCAATTTCTTTTGCAATAGGGCAAAGCTGCCGCAGCAGCTAGCTGATTGGATGTTCTTAATCTCGACATTATTGATGGGGGCTTCCGCTACTGCTATAACTGCATTGCAGGTGCTTCATTTCGGGTTAGTTTGCTCTTTGCATGGCGGCGTTTATTCCAGGGCCAAGGAACATGCACGCAGTCAGAGACGTTAGTTCCTATTAATTTACCTGGAGTAACGAAAAAGTAGTAAGTAGCGATCCTAACAATAGTGGCTCAAAACGCATTGTGAGGTCATGATGTTGAATGACATTTGAATTCTTGCCACTATTTAGTGAAAACGGCAGCAGGCAGCAAAATTATCCACTATCAATTTGATAGCGAACATAAATGGTAAAGCCCATTACTGATATTTGTAATTGCAAGGATAGGCCTATCGGTCGAAAACACTAATCTTCCTTTAGAAGTAGGGAGGTCTGGATTAGGGGCAAAGTTAAATGTAATAAAATCCCAAATTTAAGAAAAGATCAAAATTAAACAATGATTGCATCAATTTGTGACACTGGATTAGGAGGAAATATTTTTGTATGAAAAGAGCTTAATAGGTGCCTATTGCACTTGTTTATATGATTTAAAGGAAAGGCAGGGCCCCTTTTCATGCTAAGGCCGAATTAAAGCAAATAGCGCAGGCAACAATCTTAATGTCACCAATATCAATACGAAAGCGGGCCCACTAAATCGTCAAATAGGCCTACCACAAAACAGCTCATTTCTTTAATTGTCAAAACGACGCCATCAACTTTGATTATGTTTTACCACTCTTACACTTTTTAAAATTACGAATGGTAGTTTGTGTCATCTTTCTTTCTTTTTGAATACTTCCAGTCTTGATAAATAGACCAACATGATCACCATTACATGTACAGGAACCATGACTTGTATTTATTAAAATATTTTGTAGTGGCTCTAACAAGTGTTTGTACGGTGAAGCTGCATTAATTGATACGTTTTGAATCGGCACGGGTGTTAATATACCCTGGCTAGGTAAAATCGCACCATACTTAGGAGAAACATTTTTTTCTATTTTGCTTTATAATAGCTTGATAGAGCTTCGGAATCAAACCTGAAAATTTGGGAAAAGAAAGAACTTATTTAAATTCTATGAGCATACCTAAGCAAGGAAAAACGAATATGAATCATAATGGGTAGCTAGCAGGGACTTGAGAAAATTCGAGACAAAATCAAAATTAACATTGTCACTGTGTTAAATCGCACCACATGGAAGATATTATTGGTATTTTGCTTCATAATGGTAGCTTTATAGAGCTACCGGGGTCAAATCAAACATTTAAGGAAAAGCAAAGGCTCTTTTAACTCCCCAGAGCACGCAAAGCAGAGAGAAAAGAACATGCTACATAATGCGTAGCCAGCGAGGACTTGAGAAAGTTTAAGAGGAAATTAAAAGAAAACAGCGTCACTGTGTAAAATCGCACCACACGAAAGACATTTTTGCTTTTTTGCTTTAGAATAGCTTAATATCAGAAATGTAATCCCTGTTTCCCAACTACGGTAAACGCAAGGCTTCCTTTGGTTCGTCTCGGCAATGAACAGAGCATATGAACCTAAGGCATAGCCAGAATCTTGAAATGAAATATTCTAATAGGTAAAGGAGCACAAAAAGTCGTAAAAATCTTATGTGCTGAAAACACATTAACTTTTGGTAACTCTTCATACAAGAACCTGATAGATGTAGCCGGCTTGACCTACACTCTCAATCCGGAGGTTACTCATGGGCCTTTCCGGGTGACGCCGTTGTATATACTATAAAGCAAGGATTTCTTTCTTGTGCTGATATGCTGCCTGTTAAGGTATTTATGTCTATACTCTACAGCATTGTAATAAAATCCCAAGTTTAGAAAAAAATCAACATAAAACCATAAATATAGCAATTTGTAAAACTAAATATATGGAGAACAATAGCTGTTTTTGTCGCTATGACGGAAAAAAAGACCAATAGTGAAGCCAAATTAGGAACTTAATACCACAAATATAAATAGGAAAGCGGCAGCACCACATCGCAAAATAGGCTTACCATTAAATAGTATTTCTTTTATTGTGAAAGCAACCACCATTTTGCCGCTACAATCAGTTTTGATTGAATACAACCCCTTCTCCCTCACAAGTATTAACACGTTCAGTGCTACGCTAGTTGCGCATAAAGCGATCGCACGGGGCGGCGCTGTTTTTCTTTTTTCGTCATTTTTACTGTCTTCGCAGCATACTATCAGCAAATAACTTTTTCAAAACATGTGTAGAGAGTAGATTAGACCAGGGGTGGGCAAACTTTCTAGTCGGAGGGCCGCATTGACCATTCAAAAGTTTGCCGGGGGCCGCATTGACCATTCAAGAGTTGGCCGAGGGCCGCATTGTCCATTTAAGAGTGGCCGAGGGCCAGTGCTTAAAATCTTGCAATAGCTTTATACAATGAAAGAGCTTGCATTAGCTTAAAATCTTGCGATAACTTCTTGCAATATCGTATTACGTGGCTTTGAAAATGATGGTGTCCAAAAAAAGGTCATCACCCTCTATTAGGACGGAAAATGCGTCAGTTCAAACTAGGAATTGCGTAGCGGCTCTTTCAATGATGGTTTCTAACGTTTTTGGCTCTTTAGTACGGCAAGTGTAGCTACCCGTGTCATATTAAATTAAATATATGGAAGTTTCTACAAGTTTTGGCGGGCCGCACAAAATGCTCCTTCGGGCCGCATGCGGCCCGCGGGCCGTAGTTTGCCCACCCCTGGATTAGACTATGCTTGAAAAGAAACAATAAAACAAAGTTTTTTATGATTGTCTACGACCAGGCTGCTGTGAAGAGCTTGGAAAATGAACATCATTTTCATCATCATCATCACTATCTCCTCCACCAGTAGATCCTGATGTAAAATCAGAATCGCTTTCAATGTTGTCCGATAAATCGGATGAATCACTATCATTAATCTCTGACATGTCAGAGTCATTGTCCATTGCAATATCAACTACTTGTTGTGTATTCATTTTGCTAAATAAAGAAAATTAGGATTAAATTTTGCATTGACTCTCTCATTCTACCACTCACTTTTTTTATTCTTTTCTCCTATCTTCAAAGCTCAGCGTTTGAAAACCTTCAAAAAGCCTTCGCAAAGTTTCGTGTGCAAAATGTCTAGCGACATTCCTACATACACGCTTCAATGCTTTTCACTATATAGGCGTTCTAGAACGTTTTTAGCACCGAACGCATTGCAGCTATTTCAAAGACGTTCTGGAACGTCCAAACGCACCCTGTGCATTTTCTCTCAAGACGTTGCAGAACGTCCTATCGCACTGAAAGTGTTAACAATAATTTGTTGCAAGATTTTTGTGAGCATTAGCAGTCATGATTAAGACAATATGATGATCATAATTTTGTGTACAAGAATTGTAAAAGTGTATAAAATTCATTAACTTTACGCTACTGCTCACGCAAGGGCGGAATGGGTGAAGCAGGCGTAGCTGGTTGAACCGAAATGCTAAACCCGGACATTACAGACGGAGGGCTTTTGACGGGCGACGCCGACAAAGCCGGCTAGTTGTATATAACTGCGGCTCCTCAGTCATTTCTGATGTTTCTAAAAATCAAAAAATGGACAAAGTGTAAATCTCTGCTGCAAAGTTTGAGTAGTTTTGGAAAGTCGCATTCAGTCAGTAAGTGTATTTATTATAAGCTACTGAATTTCTTGTTAATGATGAGTGCTAATTGTTACCTTGTCATGTAATTCTCGGTAATTAATTTGTGACTGAATCAGAACTACAGTTTCACCTCGTTAACTCGGACAGCCGGGGGGGAGGATGTCCGTGTTGACCGATTGTCCGACTTAACAGACGACCTATAGGCCATAGCTTATAAACATGCCTAGGGTAACGAAGTTTAGTTAAAAATGCCGTTATTATATGGGCTATTTTGTTTTACTACATTTACCTTCATAGCATGTGAAGAAGCAGATTTATTTATTGGTATATTTCTGTATTTTTGTTTATTTAAGTAAATCACCTGACGAATGCTACGTTGGACTAGCCTAGCAAACAAACCTGTACCGATATTGACTGTTATTATCGGCTATTACCAAGGTTTTTTTCTTTTACCTTACCTTCACATAATGTACATATGTACATACCACTTGGAACCAGCAAACATATATCGCTCGCTATGTATGCATCCCCCAAGCTTAATACCCAGGCCCGGGGCATTGGGACCGTTCATGTTAACAAGTTCATCGCTCGGTGAAACGCCCGTTCCGGTGTGCTCCTGTGGTGCGGGGGCCCTGTTAGTAGCTCGAGCACTGTGATCGCGCAAACCCTGCCGAAGAACTGTGTGGGGGAATCTCCGCGTGTGATTGGTTAGTGGTATCTGGCGCTAGTTACGTCGCTAATCGGGCTACGCTATGTAACACGCTAGTTATTGCCCGTGCGGTGGGCTAGTTGTCGGAATCGGTAGCTACGCTCGGAGTGGAATGGGCGAAGTGGCTGACCTCTTGGCGGCCGTCCATTATATAAGCCGCGGTGCAGTCATTTGGGACCCACCGGAATTAGTTGGGCGCCCTTTTCACGTTGCGCGTGCATTACGTTCTTGAGAGTCAGCGCTGGCGCGACGGGCCTGGGGGATTAGAACCTGCGCCTTTGAATCTGGCCTCGCGCGCCGGTTTTTTGCTGCCATGCACTGCGTGCTGCCAGCTATGCCTTAAGGCGCCGCATTTGGCTTGTAACCTTTGGAAGACCTTTTGTGCATAATCACTGCTTGTGTGATCAACTTCGCATAAGAATATCAGTATCACTCCATGGTCGAGCAGCTAGAACTACGCCAAAACGAACCTCGCTCAATAGTAAACGGCACGTAAGTCTTGTGTTTTGTGTTAGTCTGTTTTGTAATTGCCAACATTAATGCTATTGGGGGGACCTCTCGGCCCTTGGCAAGCCCTGCTGATGAGTCCAAAAGGACGAAACGCGTCCAGGGATGGCTTTGTAAATTTGGGTATATCTCTCAATAGCATTGCTCCCTTCGGAAGCCTCGCGCCTGTAGGACTCGCTTTGTTGTTTTGTTTCTCGCTTATAAAGACGCTCTCTATCGATCGTAACCACTTGGAACCAGCAAAAAAAATATATGTACATATGTATACATATGTACATATAATGTACATAAGATAACGGCCGATTTTAGGCCCAACATTTTTAAAATTTTGAAACATTTTTTTTTCAATCTTGGAATGTTTTTCCATTTTTTTTCTCGGTCATGGTCCGAGTTAACCAATATCCGGCTTAACAGGGTCCGTGTTAACGAGGTGATATTAATTGATAAACTATATATTAATAGTACCAATTTTACTAACCAAACATAACTGACTGGTATGTCTGTATGTGTAGCCGGCCTGCCCAGCGACGCTGGCAGAAATGGCTAGTTCACAATAAAACTCATGTGCGGGGCGATTTAAATGTTTTTTATTTCGAATTCTTACAGAATTAAAAAGAAAAATACGGTCCAGGTAACTATTCATGCAGTGTTCGGTCAGAAGTTTGATCGCCGTGTTCAACCAAGTACAGTATCTGTAGGCGACAATTGTAAAGGATGATAAGCGAACAAAATTAAGCAAAGCAAGAATTTTATTGGCTCTACAGAGCAAGACAGGCTGAGTAAACAAAACTGTACTGTTTACATTTTACTAAATATAGTGATGCCTCACCAGTATTCTCAACTTCCTCAACCCACACCAGCATCTCACATGCCAGCAACTCGCAGGTTTTCCACACAAAATTTAATGTGTGGGAAACCTGTCGATGGCTGGAACGTGAGATACTAGTGTGGGTTGAAGGAAGTTGAGAATGCTGGTGAGGCATCACCATATTTAGAAATTTGAAGTTCCAGCGTTCTATAAATTGCATCGTTTACATGTTACAACCGAAGAGCACTTTAGTCCCAATTTTCACAAACAAAAATACAATAAGAGCCGAAAAATATTTTTTGGGAGTGAATAAGCTTCTTTTTGTCTAAACTTTGAAGACTATCTCCCTTGGAAGATCAATTTATTGAGTTAATAAAGGCAATCTACGCGTTATATGCATGTTCACACATTTTTTTTATATGCATTTTTGTATATGCTCAATTTTTATATGCTTTATAAGTTTATATGCATGTTCACACAATCAATATTACTGCAAACCCTGGGTTTTGGTTTTTGGCGATGACGGAAAGGCCTTGTTGATGAGTCCAAAAGGACGAAACGCGTCCAGGAATGGTCTCGTCAAATTAAGGGAAGGAACTTTCATTATTTGCAATACAATTACTCTGTGAAATAACAACATCATTTGTGTGAACATGCATACAAAGCGCGTAGATTGCCTTTATTAACTCAATAAATCGATGTACGATTCGGTTATGTTGATCACGTGCTATGTTCATAAAGACAAGGATTTTAAATTGATCTCGTTTACTATACACTCTTTGAGTGGTACATTGTTTCCTTGGAAGATTTTTATTTTTTAAAAATGGTGATTTTTGTCGTAGAACTAAGTAAAAGACATTTTTTGTAGATTTTGTTTCAGTAGCGCCATTCTTCGCCTATGCACTGCAAAATATTATTTTTCAAACGGCAGTTGAAGGGCAAGAGAGGCGGATGTGGCTCCGGAACCGCAGGTTGCTGACTCCTAAGCAGAAACTTATTTTTTGAGCGTCTTTTTCTGAGAACAAAAACACTGGTCAACTAAATAACAACCTTTTTGAAGTTAAGTGAGTGATCTATCAACATTTAACTACGATATTGCAATTTTTACTTTGCCTGTTTTGCACTGTATAACCAGTAAAATTCTTGATTTGCGTTTTCGCATAACATCATTTACAATGGACACCTACAGATACTGAACTTGGTTAAACACGGCGATCAAACTTCTGACCGAAAACTGCATGACTAGTCACCTGGATCAAACTTTCTTTTTAAATCTGTAAGAATTCGATATAAAAGACATTTGCTGAATCACTTGGGATAGTTATACATTTGCTAAAACGCAAAATCAGTAGAGTTAACGGTATCTTAACAAGGTTTTTTATTTATTCAATTGCACGCGCAAAGGTAGTGCAGTTATACAAAGCCCTTCATATCAACATTGAACTTCATACGTATAGCAATATCAACATTTCATTCCATATTGAGGAATGCACTACTTATTAATATGATCACAACTTACTCCAAATATTGGTATCTGACATCAGCGATAAATACAAATCATTCTTATGACATCACATAAGTTTGATTGATACCACCAGATGAATGTATGGCCTAATTACGAATCAATTTCCAATATTTAAAAGCAAATACCAAAAAAACTTTGTTATGATTATATACAATCGCCAATATCTAAAGTCTACTACTTTGTTAAATTTATTTTTGGAGTGTCTTTTCTGAGCACAACACATTGGTCAAAACAATAAGCTTGTTTTAAGTTAAGTAAATAGAATTTTGTAATGTCAAACGCGCCCAGTTCAAATCTGGAACCGATTTTTCTCTATCACATAACATCTTTGGTATATGTTTTTAAATATTGGTAATTGAGTCATTGGCCATTTATGCCGTATACACATCAATTATTTGGTAACTTCCAATAGCATACTTTTTGTGGTATCAATTAAACTTATGTGATGTCTAAAGAACGATTTGTATTTATCACTGCAGTAAGATACCAATGTTTGGAGCAAGTTGTGACTATATTAATAAGTACTGCCTTTATTAATACAAAATGAAATGTTGATATCGTTATACATATGAAGCTTAATGTTAATATCAATTGTTTTGTGTCACTGCACCATCTTTGCCTCTGCTCCTGCATGAATAAAATCTGATTAAGATACCCTCAACTGTACTGATTTCGTGTTTCATCAAGTGTTGATACGGAAATGTTGAAGTTTACTGGAAAGAATAGGTCTTTTGTACTGCTCCCTGGTAAGTATAAGCGACATCAGTTGTTAACTATCGAAATATTAAGATGCTCATAATGGTTTATATTTATAGTCAAGCATTACATATTACGCAGGAGATGCAGTACCGACTGTATGCTGAAAACTTTTGTTATTTACTGGAACTGAGGTAAGATAGAAAAGTTTACACAAAAATGTTCACCAACATCATACGGTATCATACAGCAATCTATTTTATTATGGAAATAATGCGCGACCGGTTTCGACCTTATTGGGTCTCATCAAGCGGGTGTAAAAAAACACTCAATAAAAATGATGCTGGATAAGAACAAATTTTCCATTGGGTGCAAAAAAAAGATGCAACACAAAACAATATGATATAGTAATACCTATATTATGGGGATCTCGTTTAGGGACACCAACACACATGACATGAACAACAAGTTACATCGGCAACCTTTATATTGTGTAAAATGATTAAGTCTTAATGACCCTACATCCCTATCAGGGATCACCGATGTGACTCGTTTCCAGGTCATATGTGTATGTACCTTTAAATGAAATCCCCATGATATAAGTATTGCTGTATCATATCGTTTTGTATTGCATCTTTTCTTTTGCACTCAAGGACAAATTTGTTTTTTCAGCATTTTTATTATTGAATGTTTGTTACATCCGTTTGATGAGATCCAATAAAATCGAAAATGGTCGGGGGTTATTGACATGATGTAATAGATTGCTGTTTAATACCGTATGATGTTGGTGAATATTTTTGATCAAAATTTTCTATTTTACCTTATTGTGATGCTGGAGGCAGATCCTTCTTGATAGGAGATCGCCTTGAAAATTGCTACCTAGCAACTAGCAACCTCAATATTTAACTACAATTGTAAACGTTTAAACAACTTTATGATACCACAAAAGTTTAATTACAATAAAACAGAGTATTGAATAGTGCATTAACAAATGTGCTTGTAGCGCAATAATCGCTTTATTGAAATTGCAAATTACTTGTAGTCTTATGGTAATAATGTAAATAAAAATAAGTTAGGCCAACAAATTTAGTGGTCCTTAACAACAAGCATAAGATAGTGGGCTAGGGAGTTGATGCCCCTTAGTATTTTGTCATCTCACCCTAAATATTCTCAGCCCTTCCCATTATTTTAAATGCGATGTTTGGTTTTTGAGAAAATTTGATAAATTATTTCTTTTAAAAAGTTAATCTCCTAATAAAAAAAGTTTGTTTCGAGAAAAAAATTAGAAAAATTGTCACTTTTAAACACATGCTTTCCAAAAAAATGGTTTCTTTTCGTTAGCCAATAATCCCTCCTCAAGCAAAGCAAAATGTTACACGCCAATGTTCTAAATTACACCATATCAGCTCTTATGTCGTTGTATGAACCCAGTAAGTGGCGTTTTGTAAAAAAATGTGTTGTTATTTTTGTTGTTTTTAGACACAGCTGCAAATTTTGTGATAGTTCGTTATTCAAACTTAGTTGTCATGGGGATAAAGGTTGTCAAAACAAAGAAATTACACTTATCTTAATAGTTACATGAAAACAAAAAGTTGATGTCCTCAGAATTTTAAAACAGCTGCTTAAGAGCTATTAGCAGTATTCATCAATATAAGTCAGATATGTGTTGGTCAGTGTAATTAATAACGCAATCGACACCAGCTGCAATCAAGTTTTTGTGCGCCTGCTCCATTTTCCTTAGTAAACCCATTTTTAGTCAAAATGGGTTGGTCATCCACCATATCGAACCTAAATGTTATTGTCTAAAATTGATGTAATTAATGAATATTAAAAATGCAAAGCAAATATGCAAAACTAAAATCAAGAGCGCGATTCCTCTATTTGCTAATTTGTGCATCCCAAATTTGACTTCGTGCCAGTGCAATCAAAAAAGCGGATAGCGGTTTGTGAAATGATTGAAAGTTTGTGAATAACGCCAGTTTTAATTCAGGAATACGCTGATTGAAATTAGAGGCGTAGGGTCGAGCATTTATATTTACAAATTTAGCGCCGAAGTACGACGACAGTGTATTTCTGTAAATGCGTCAAGTTAATGAACGAGAAAGTTCTACACAAAATGGTTTCGGGTTTCTGCAATGAAATTTTTACAAAACAAAGTTTTTATACAGTTGAATGAGTTAAACCCTATAAACCTCTACACATGGCCCTTTCAAGAGCTATTGATTATTGGTTAATAAGTTTAAAGTGGTTTCTCACAAAGTGCTGGATGTTTCCTCGTGCACATCTCGTCCCAAGCAAGTCCAACAGTACGTGGTTCGCCAATTCCAACCACAGCAACGCAGTCTTCGTTTCCACCAACATTGTTCGGTTCTCCACTTCTCCAGATTAATTCAGAATTATTTGCTCGCTCACCATCCATCCAGATCCAGTTTCCTTACAACGCAATATCATTTACTCCAATCCAAAAATGAGGTCTGATTGATAGCATTTGAATTATTTTTTTTCTATTTTCTAACGTTTTCATGCCATGCGTTGCAAGATTACCTCCCCAATTTTGGCAAAACTCTTGACTTGCCTGCCACGACTGTCTATCAGGGGTGAGTTGGTAAATGTAAATATGAGGATGAAGATACAATCCGTTGCCTAGTATTGCAGTTAAGCTTAGTTGACGATTTTTTCTACTTTGGTTCTTTTGAGCTTCCACTTCCTGAGAAAGAAGATTGAGTTGATCACGGAGCAGATTGATTTGTTGATTATAATTAGAAACGTCATCAGTTCTCAAACATGTCAGGTGCTCTTGAGCATCGCAAACTGCGGTCAAAATTATGATGCAAACAACCAGCTTCAACATCTCGCTTTATTCTGCCTGATATTTCTCGATGTGCGATTATATAAGCTTACCGCCGTGCTCTCAATACGGTTGAATGAAGAGCATTTTTTCTGCAAACCGTTTGTACTAATGATCCATTTGCGTGTTTAAGGTGTGGAAACATTATGCCATTTCCTTGATTTGTTTTGACCTTGACCAAAGTTTCTTACTTGCCGTTTGTTTATGACTATCAAATAAATAATAACTGTCTTCATTATTCTTCAAAATAGCCATTTCTTGGGGAAATCTGTGCGATCTCCTGGTCTTCCCGTTGATTGTATTTCCTAAACGACCATTTATGACACAATTTGTTGATTTCTTTTTAAATAGTTTTATTACAAATTACGCCTTTTCCATTTCTTCCGAAATTTGTCGACACGCTAGAAATGAATTGATGTCATGAATGCACAGATGATTACTTATACTGCGTTCCTATGTTTAACTTTATTGGTTGATGAAAACCATTGTGATGTCATATACTATCTTTGTGCTTTTTTGGTATAAGATGTGTGACATCACAGTTATTTTATACCAAAACTCGGCCATAAAATCGGTAATAGAAATCTAAAACTATTGTCACACTTTATTGCTGTTTTAGGGTTGTCGTCACTTTCAGTTCAATTATTTGTTTTCATTTATTTAAATGCGAACTTGATAATATTTATTTCTAAACAGATTCTTCAAAGTGATTATGATGTGACATATCCTTGCCTACTGGTATTTGTAAATTTTTCAACCCGCCATCACATCATATGATAACATTTATTATGTGATAACATTTTTATTCAGACCAATCGCAATGGGTGCTGATAATTTTTTGTTTCTGTATACAGTACTAGCCAGCTCTGCCGGCGCAGTACGAAGGCCCGGATCAGTAATGCCGTGGTGAAGAATATCGGTTAGCCGGCTTCACCCAATGCATAGTTGTGAAAACAATAAACAAAGTTAATCATTTTTTTACGTAGCCAAATCTCGTTTAGAAACAAAACTATTGATTTTTCAAAGGGAAGCGATTGAAAAATCATTATGGGGAGTGGCTTATAGCTGGTACATGTCACCCAAGTCTCTGGAGTCTCTGGCAACGTCTTGTTTGTCCTGCTTTAGTATTGGTTTTTTAAACTTCAATATCCGTTTAATTCAGCAAGTGCTTGAAAGCATATTCAAATTGTGAAAGGACACCAAGATTGTGATCATGCAGTTTTAAAACTAAGCAATAAAATATTTGGCCTACTACTTACGATTATTTCCTAACACTGACTTTCTTAAAACTTAAATTAAATCGATGGAAAAACATTATAGAAATTGCGCATAGACGCTATATTTCTCCCAAAGTTTATGGAACGCCTTGTAACGTCCTGCTTGATCCTGTTTCCAACGTAGGCGCACCATACTTAGAAACTCGGCTTGCTCAAATTTGAAATAATCAACGATTTCACAAACGTTTATCCGTTCATTTGATGAAGTACATGGAAGCATGATTTCAAATTTGAATGGGAGGACACCAAAAGAATTGATATTTATGTTTAAAAATAACCTATTAAATATTAGAACCACTTAGGACTTTTTCTTAATTGTATGTCTATTGGTATGACCTAAAGCCTTCTGGCTACGTGCATGTCACTTGATCTTGACATAAACGCAGCCAGGGAAAGAGCAAATAATCCAAAGTGATGCAATTACAGTTAAGTTATTTCAATTGCAGTGCCTCGATTAGTAATGTCCAGGTTACAAATATGGGTAGTTGTGAGAACAGTAATGAAATGTTGATGATTTTAACCTACCCAACTGTTGTTATAAAATTTAAAGTACCGAGTTTTAATGGGAATTGAGCAGAATAAAATCAGAGATGGTAGTGCATGGCCGCTATAGCTCTCCCGAAGCTTTTGAAGAGCTCAGCAAGGTCATATTTGCCCGATTTCCAGCATGTAGAGGAGATGTGGTATAATTGGGCAGCCGGGACATTTGAATCATGCAGTGTAACTTTGTTTCTGAAAAATCATTTCCAAAACATTGCATTTTACTTATTCGCGAAAAACTGTTGGAAGTCTCAACTTCACCTTTGTTGTTTCTTGTTGACTGGCGCGATGGCGTAGTGGTTAGAGCGTCCACTTTCCAGTCGGTAGACCTTCGGTTCATTTCGCATGACCAGTCAAACTAAACGACTTCAAAAAATTGGTAATCACAGCTTCCTTGCTTGGCGCTCGGCATTTAGGAGATGATGTAGAGAACAAGCCGGCAATTTCGCTTGTTGTGTCCTTGGACAATGCTCTCAACAGAAAACCCCCACCTTTATGTGAAAGATAGATGGCCCAGACACATCAGAAATGGCAACTCCCAGAGTGCGGACATCCCGCTGAAAAGACATCGATACAATTCGCTTTTTCGTGAATGGAGGATAAACATGGGAAAGGAAAAGTAAAATAAATAATACTTTTCTTGTGGATTAACGACGCAGCCATCTTACCTGATAGTCGAAAAATGGTATGGATAGAACTTGAAAAATGTGCCACAAAATTTTAGACCACAAAATTCTGAGCGTGGGTGAGTAAGTGAATATTTGTTGGCTAGCATTGGGTGCGTATCGCTCCGGCAGACATTTGATTTTACTCGCTGTGGCGATCAGTCACTTCTTCCTCGTATAGTAGGGTATCTATGATCCAGGTCAGACACACGAAAATGATGGGGGCCCGAGGGTTTAGTCTTTTACCACCCCAACCTGCTGTGTTGCCCATATTAGATGCTGACAGGGATGGAGTTGAGCCAGCGCCTTGTTTCTTCATCCAAAACTGTCAGACACATTATTTTTTGAGGTGCCCAATGTGTGGGACATGTTAAAATAATGTGGTCTGCAGTTTGTTCACTAGCGCCACACTAGCATTTTGCTGAAGAAGCAAGACCCCATTTGTGCATGGACGAGCCAAACGTACAACGCCAGTGCCCTGGCGATTGAGTTTGACCCACGCTGTTATGATCAAACTCATTCCAATAGGCGTTGTGCTGACCCTATGAATGTAGACACAGAGCGATGACGCTCTTTTAGAGTACTCTGTGTCCCATGCCAAGTTTTTCCATTAGGCAGTGCGGAAGCCCAATTTAGATGAGTTGTGTAATAATATCCGCGTGGCAAGGACCATTGGGCGTGTAGATTTCAGTCTCTTCTTGCTAGCAGCCTCTGACTCTGTCAGTTGGTCATCCATAATGTGGCCAGGGTTTAAATAACTGCGATTAGCCAAGGAGAGTGTCGCTCTTTAGCGGCGAAGCTCAGCTGGCTGGGTGCCTGGGAAAACTGGAAGGTTTTCCGTTGGAGTGGAACGTAGTCATCCAGTGACAATGCGCAAAGAGTCATTATGAACGCTGTCAAAAAGGCGAGTATGCGCGCTGGGATACCAAGCTGGTGCTCAGACTCAGCAGTCGAGTAGATCAGGGACAAGGCAGCTCTGCGCAATGTCTTGGCACCAGCGTCGCATCCTGAACCTGCAAGTCGCCTCAGCAGCGAAACGCGCGGGGATAGTTTTTTGCGCAATGCCACAAGGTGATGGCGATACGTAAGCGCTCTGTCCAGTTTCTGACAGAAGGTAAGTCGGCACTGGGCAAAATCATAAGATTTTACCATTGTTATTAACTTTAAGCTCACGCTTAGCCTCTCGATGGTGGAGGTGAAAGGCTGCCGTCACCGTTTCAGCATGGGTGAGCTTCAGTCGTCTAGTCTGGAGACATGAAGATAGTGTAGTCGTGTCTTCGCTCAAAGTTCTTTCCAACGCTTTCCAAAGATGAATAAAGTATCGCCAAATCACTTCTATACTGATTAATACCAGAGGTAAATGGTGTTCCACATATAATTTGACGATAATGTTGGTGACTTTCTGTTTATGGTTTGTTGTTGAGGATCCTTCGTGCGCACTCGCTATGGCGACTAGTCACTTCTATTCAGGGGATTAGGTTCGGTAAGCAATGGTTTTCCGTACTCCGTACCTACAGAAATGTATATCGTACCGGAATATTGGGCTCTACTAAACTACCGTACGAAATTGTACGGTACCGAATTTTTTCGTATCGTAATATCATATATTTAGCCGCATTTACATTCTTACGTAACAACAAATGTGTGCTGAGATAGACATCAGCAGAAGTAAAGAGGCTATGCTAATTTTACTTCCTCTGGAAAAAAAACAATAACTCAACCAAACTTCAACCAACTGCTTAGTTTAATAGTAAAAGACATTACTTCGATAATATACTAATTGAATTTACACTTAATAGTCAAAACAGGCCTGTTGTCATCTGTCATTAGTAAATACGTGGAGACGATCAAACATTGTCATAAAAATCGCAGCTAAATTTAACAGAAAATGCAGCGGCGCTCAATGTAACTGTTTGAAAAAGTGCAGCTGTGATCATGCTTTTACTTTGAAACCAAGACCGCGGTTCCACTATTGTCTGATTATGCAGTTTGAGACATAAAGATGCTCTCTATAGCCTGTGATAGAAATACAGATCTTGCAATTAGGGGTGGTCGGCTGGTCGCTGATTCTATGCCTGCAAATTGACTTCATCCAAATATCACTGATGTTTAATGCAAATTTGACCCTTGAACTTGGTCTTGATCTGCGCTGGCCCGGATTGAGTTTGTGTGCCTGACCATTGACCAAACGACGATGACAAGTTTTGCTTGAAATTTAGCTAGTAGTTAAATAGAGCTAATATCTACGATTAGGAATATATTAGGAAACAAGGACATACTTCAGCTCTTGCTGCACTTCAACGACCAGCCTAAATCAGTTTGTAGATATGTTTATTACTATATTAAAACAAACCGGAAAAGTTCTGCAAAAATGTGAGCAGACCCTGTTATAAATGTAGCGGCATTTGTTCATTTCCGTTAACAGAAGCAGCTATCTCACATCCACATATCATTTAGAAATAAGCAAAACGCATTTCTTTCGCCATGATGTTGATGGAGATTTCTTAACGCCAAGACTGCAAGCCGTAGATGGAGTCTTTTTAGATATTGTTGTTGATATGAAAATGAAAACTTTTGTCATCTCCAGTGTTGGGTTCAAGCTTATTATCAAGTATGGTAATGAGCTGACGACCTGAAGCTGAACTTCAGTGATTTTAAATGACCGCCCATTTTTCAAATCAAATATGTTTGGAATTCTATATTTTTAACAGAATTTTAAATTCTAGGCCTACAGTGCAAAATATACCATTGCGTTGTTGTGTAGTAAGTGCCACAAAATACTATTAATGGAGCCGGAGCTGGAGCTGTTTTTTAAAAACTTATAGCTACGGAGCTAGAGGATAAATGCTTGATAGCATCCACAGCTAACGTTCTTCTACACTACAGCGGCTCCCTAGCTCTGATAAATGCACCCCATTCCAAAACACTGCAAACTAATAGCAATTAAGTCTATTTTAGACGCAGGATCAAATCAATTGAGGAAGTAATGTCAATGTAAAAAAATCAAACAACAAAAATCTGGCTTCAGTAAAGGGTTGGAACAATAAAGCAATTTCATGTAGGGGAAAACTCAGCCAGAAATAAGCATAGTACAGTCTACGATAGAAATGCAGAGCTTGCAATTAATGGCGTGGTCCACTGATTGCTGATTTCATTTCTGCAAATCTAATGTATAACGTTTAACATCGCTGATGATTGCAAATTGAGCAAACACGATCTCTATTAATTTGATTGTTTGTTTGCGTGCAAGCTAAGTGTTTTTCATGTATTCGTGCAAGCAATGTCCAAATCATTTAGATACTAAGAAGTCACACTGATACTGTGCCTATCTCATAGGGCTACCATGGCGTCACGATATGTGAAAAGTGTGTCAATGAGCAGACACACGCATTTTAACTGCTATTCATTTGAATGCAATAGCAAATACATACTCTGACAATACGATCTCCTAAAAGCAAAACGAGCTTGACTATACGAGGTATTTAGATAAACGCTTGTGATTTTAAAGAACAAAAATTCTGGCATCAACAATGTCCGATGCAATCACGTGACTACGGGAAGCTCTCATCAACACTGTTCCAATGTTGTGGAGATCTACCAAGGCCTTATTTTGACGTTTCTGTTAAGAGAAAAAGTTACACCAACTGAATGCCAAGTCTTAGGCCTGGAAATTTGATCTTGCTGTATAGAGAAAAAATTGTTTTCAAAGAGTTTTTGGTGTTGTGAAAGCACAAGCGTCAATCTAGGTTAGTAGATGTTTGTTATTTATTGGTCTTTAAATAGCGATTGTATAAAAGATTAATTCTGCGCAAAAAGAGCAACACATTTTTCTTAAGCTTCATGATTAAAACATCCAAAACTGTTTTTGATACTTTTCTGTTTGGTTAGAAAATTTAAAAAAATTGTTAAACACGAGCGAACATTTCACGCTATTAATTATAACCGAGAGTTCCTCAGTTTTTATTTCTTCAGCTCACCAAATTGATTGAGGAGCATATCTACCTGAAATTTTGTGCCATAGTGAGGTGCCATAGTGATGCCAGAATGTATTCTGAAGATAGTGTTCGCCTCAAAATTTCAGGTAGATATGCTCCTCAATCAATTTGGTGAGCTGAAGAAATAAAAACTGAGGAACTCTCGGTTATAATTAGTAGCGTGAAATGTTCGCTCGTGTTTAACAATTTTTTTAAATTTTCTAACCAAACAGAAAAGTATCAAAAACAGTTTTGGATGTTTTAATCATGAAGCTTAAGAAAAATGTGTTGCTCTTTTTGCGCAGAATTAATCTTTTATACAATCGCTATTTAAAGACCAATAAATAACAAACATCTACTAACCTAGATTGACGCTTGTGCTTTCACAACACCAAAAACTCTTTGAAAACAATTTTTTCTCTATACAGCAAGATCAAATTTCCAGGCCTAAGACTTGGCATTCAGTTGGTGTAACTTTTTCTCTTAACAGAAACGTCAAAATAAGGCCTTGGTAGATCTCCACAACATGGGAACAGTGTTGATGAGAGCTTCCCGTAGTCACGTGATTGCATCGGACATTGTTGATGCCAGAATTTTTGTTCTTTAAAATCACAAGCGTTTATCTAAATACCTCGTATAGTCAAGCTCGTTTTGCTTTTAGGAGATCGTATTGTCAGAGTATGTATTTGCTATTGCATTCAAATGAATAGCAGTTAAAATGCTTGTGTCTGCTCATTGACACACTTTTCACATATCGTGACGCCATGGTAGCCCTATGAGATAGGCACAGTATCAGTGTGACTTCTTAGTATCTAAATGATTTGGACATTGCTTGCACGAATACATGAAAAACACTTAGCTTGCACGCAAACAAACAATCAAATTAATAGAGATCGTGTTTGCTCAATTTGCAATCATCAGCGATGTTAAACGTTATACATTAGATTTGCAGAAATGAAATCAGCAATCAGTGGACCACGCCATTAATTGCAAGCTCTGCATTTCTATCGTAGACTGTACTATGCTTATTTCTGGCTGAGTTTTCCCCTACATGAAATTGCTTTATTGTTCCAACCCTTTACTGAAGCCAGATTTTTGTTGTTTGATTTTTTTACATTGACATTACTTCCTCAATTGATTTGATCCTGCGTCTAAAATAGACTTAATTGCTATTAGTTTGCAGTGTTTTGGAATGGGGTGCATTTATCAGAGCTAGGGAGCCGCTGTAGTGTAGAAGAACGTTAGCTGTGGATGCTATCAAGCATTTATCCTCTAGCTCCGTAGCTATAAGTTTTTAAAAAACAGCTCCAGCTCCGGCTCCATTAATAGTATTTTGTGGCACTTACTACACAACAACGCAATGGTATATTTTGCACTGTAGGCCTAGAATTTAAAATTCTGTTAAAAATATAGAATTCCAAACATATTTGATTTGAAAAATGGGCGGTCATTTAAAATCACTGAAGTTCAGCTTCAGGTCGTCAGCTCATTACCATACTTGATAATAAGCTTGAACCCAACACTGGAGATGACAAAAGTTTTCATTTTCATATCAACAACAATATCTAAAAAGACTCCATCTACGGCTTGCAGTCTTGGCGTTAAGAAATCTCCATCAACATCATGGCGAAAGAAATGCGTTTTGCTTATTTCTAAATGATATGTGGATGTGAGATAGCTGCTTCTGTTAACGGAAATGAACAAATGCCGCTACATTTATAACAGGGTCTGCTCACATTTTTGCAGAACTTTTCCGGTTTGTTTTAATATAGTAATAAACATATCTACAAACTGATTTAGGCTGGTCGTTGAAGTGCAGCAAGAGCTGAAGTATGTCCTTGTTTCCTAATATATTCCTAATCGTAGATATTAGCTCTATTTAACTACTAGCTAAATTTCAAGCAAAACTTGTCATCGTCGTTTGGTCAATGGTCAGGCACACAAACTCAATCCGGGCCAGCGCAGATCAAGACCAAGTTCAAGGGTCAAATTTTACCCCCCCGGGTTGCTGCGCTGCACAGATTAGATGCTGGCAGTGGTGATGTTAAGCCAGCATCGAGTTGCGTCATCCTAAACCTGCAGACCTCGAGTTCCTCTTGGTATATGATGTATGAGACATAAAGATGCACGGTGATCTTCAGTTTGCTCAGTGGCGACACATTCGCAATTTGGTGATGGAGCGAGAACCCATTTCCACATGGACGAGTGAAAACGCCCTACACCAGTCCGAATTGATAAAACTATTGAAGCAAAACTATTGATGAAATTTATTATCATTCATCAAAATTAGTTAAATTTTGTTGCTCAACAAACTATGAATTCACCAACTGCACTGACTACCACTTTTTAAAATTAATCGAAGCGATAAAAAAGTTCCTTCGACAAACAAAATTATTCATTGCAGAGACGAAACAAAATCAAATTAAATGAAGCAAAAACCAAGTAAAGATAAGAAACTGCAAGAACAACTTCGACCGAGATGTAGTGGCAAAAGTAAAAATAAATACCTCATGACCATGAGTCCTGAATTGAAAATCATCATAAAGATATAACGCAATTGATTAAACTTTACCAAGGATTTTGTTTTAGGAAATAACAACCAATCAGGGCAGAGCACTTGCAGCTCAACTAAAACATCTGCAAAATCCATTGAATTAGTTCAATCTTTCCACCCACTCAAAGCAATTTTCGATAACGGTCTTGGCGGACTCATGTGATTGGCGCAATGTTGCTGGGATACTTACGTTCGTGATTAAATCGAACTTTCTTGTTTCCAGAAAAGAATTTTGTTAGCACGAAAGCGAGCAATTAATGTGATTATAGTTTTATAGATGATTTGCATTAAACATCAGTGATATTTGGATGAAGTCAATTTGCAGGCATAGAATCAGCGACCAGCCGACCACCCCTAATTGCAAGATCTGTATTTCTATCACAGGCTATAGAGAGCATCTTTATGTCTCAAACTGCATAATCAGACAATAGTGGAACCGCGGTCTTGGTTTCAAAGTAAAAGCATGATCACAGCTGCACTTTTTCAAACAGTTACATTGAGCGCCGCTGCATTTTCTGTTAAATTTAGCTGCGATTTTTATGACAATGTTTGATCGTCTCCACGTATTTACTAATGACAGATGACAACAGGCCTGTTTTGACTATTAAGTGTAAATTCAATTAGTATATTATCGAAGTAATGTCTTTTACTATTAAACTAAGCAGTTGGTTGAAGTTTGGTTGAGTTATTGTTTTTTTTCCAGAGGAAGTAAAATTAGCATAGCCTCTTTACTTCTGCTGATGTCTATCTCAGCACACATTTGTTGTTACGTAAGAATGTAAATGCGGCTAAATATATGATATTACGATACGAAAAAATTCGGTACCGTACAATTTCGTACGGTAGTTTAGTAGAGCCCAATATTCCGGTACGATATACATTTCTGTAGGTACGGAGTACGGAAAACCATTGCTTACCGAACCTAATCCCCTGAATAGAAGTGACTAGTCGCCATAGCGAGTGCGCACGAAGGATCCTCAACAACAAACCATAAACAGAAAGTCACCAACATTATCGTCAAATTATATGTGGAACACCATTTACCTCTGGTATTAATCAGTATAGAAGTGATTTGGCGATACTTTATTCATCTTTGGAAAGCGTTGGAAAGAACTTTGAGCGAAGACACGACTACACTATCTTCATGTCTCCAGACTAGACGACTGAAGCTCACCCATGCTGAAACGGTGACGGCAGCCTTTCACCTCCACCATCGAGAGGCTAAGCGTGAGCTTAAAGTTAATAACAATGGTAAAATCTTATGATTTTGCCCAGTGCCGACTTACCTTCTGTCAGAAACTGGACAGAGCGCTTACGTATCGCCATCACCTTGTGGCATTGCGCAAAAAACTATCCCCGCGCGTTTCGCTGCTGAGGCGACTTGCAGGTTCAGGATGCGACGCTGGTGCCAAGACATTGCGCAGAGCTGCCTTGTCTCTGATCTACTCGACTGCTGAGTCTGAGCACCAGCTTGGTATCCCAGCGCGCATACTCGCCTTTTTGACAGCGTTCTTAATGACTCTTTGCGCATTGTCACTGAATGCCTACGTCTCACTCCAACGGACAACCCTCCAGCCAGCTGAGCTTCGCCGCTAAAGAGCGACACTCCTTGGCTAATCGCAGTTATTTAAACCCTGGCCACATTATGGATGACCAACTGACAGAGTCAGAGGCTGCTAGCAAGAAGAGACTGAAATCTACACGCCCAATGGTCCCTGCCACGCGAATATTATTACACAACTCATCTAAATTGGGCTTCCGCACTGCCTAATGGAAAAACTTGGCATGGGACACAGAGTACTCTAAAAGAACGTCATCGCTCTGTGTCTACATTCATAGGGTCAGCACAACGCCTATTGGAATGAGTTTGATCATAACAGCGTGGGTCAAACTCAATCGCCAGGGCACTGGCGTTGTACGTTTGGCTCGTCCATGCACAAATGGGGTCTTGCTTCTTCAGCAAAATGCTAGTGTGGCGCTAGTGAACAAACTGCCGACTACATTATTTTAACATGTCCCACACATCGGGCACCTCAATGAATAATGTGTCTGACAGTTTTGGATGAAGAAACAAGGCGCTGGCTCAACTCCATCCCTGTCAGCATCTAATATGGGCAACACAGCAGGTTGGGGTGGTAAAAGACTAAACCCTCGGGCCCCCATCATTTTCGTGTGTCTGACCTGGATCACAGATACCCTGCTATACGAGGAAGAAGTGACTGATTGCCACAGCGAGTAAAATCAAATGTCTGCAGTAAGATGTCTGCCGGAGCGATACGAACCCCATGCTAGCCAACAAATATTCACTTACCCACCCACGCTCAGAATTTTGTGGTCTAAAATTTTGTGGCACATTTTTCAAGTTCTATCCATACCATTTTTCGACTATCAGGTAAGATGGCTGCGTCGTTAATCCACAAGAAAAGTATTATTTATTTTACTTTTCCTTTCCCATGTTTATCCTCCATTCACGAAAAAGCGAATTGTATCGATGTCTTTTCAGCGGGATGTCCGCACTCTGGAAGTTGCCATTTCTGATGTGTCTGGGCCATCTATCTTTCACATAAAGGTGGGGGTTTTCTGTTGAGAGCATTGTCCAAGGACACAACAAGCGAAATTGCCGGCTTGTTCTCTACATCATCTCCTAAATGTCGAGCGCCAAGCAAGGAAGCTGTGATTACCAATTTTTTGAAGTCGTTTAGTTTGACTGGAATGCGGAATGAACCGAAGGTCTACCGACTGGAAAGTGGACGCTCTAACCACTACGCCATCGCGCCAGACAACAAGAAACAACAGAAGTGAAGTTGAGACTTCCAACAGTTTTTCGCGAATAAGTAAAATGCAATGTTTTGGAAATGATTTTTCAGAAACAAAGTTACACTGCATGATTCAAATGTCCCGGCTGCCCAATTATACCTCATCTCCTCTACATGCTTGAAACTGGGCAAATATGACCTTGCTGAGCTCTTCAAAAGCTTCGGGAGAGCTATAGCGGCCATGCACTACCATCTCTGATCTTATTCTGCTCAATTCCCAATAAAACTCGGTACTTTAAATTTTATAACAACAGTTGGGTAGGTTAAAACCATCAACATTTCATTACTGTTCTCACAACTACCCATATTTATAACCTGGACATTATCAATGGGGCGCTGCAATTGAAATAACTTAACTGTAATTGCATCACTTTGGATTATTTGCTCTTTCCCTGGTTGCGTTCATGTCAAGACCAAGTGAAATGCGCGTAGCCAGAAGGCTTTAGGTCATACCCCTGGGCATACAATTACCGTAAGAAAAAGTCCTGAGTGGTTCTAACGCTTAATAGGCTATTTGTAAAAATATATATATCAATCACTTTGTGGCAATGTGGCAATAATTTTAGTTTTCTGTTACCGATTCTATGGCTGTGCTTTGGTATAAAATAATTGTGATGTCACACATCTTATAGCAAGAAAGCAAACAAAAAGTGAAGACATCACAATGGCTTTCATCAACCAATAAAGTTTAAAATAGGAACGCAGTAAAAGTAATCATCTGCGCATTCATGACATCAGTTCATCTCTAGCGTGCCGACAAATTTTGTGAGGGATGGAGAGGACATGATTTACAATAAAAATATTCAAACAGAAATCAACAAATTGAGTCATAATTGGTCGTTCAGGAAATTCAATCAACGGGAAGACCAGGAGATCACACAGATTTCTCCCAGAAATGGCTATTTTAATAAATGGTAAAAGCATTCATTATTTACCAGATAGTCTCAAACAAATGGCAAGTAAGAAAGCTTGATCAAGATCAAAACAAATCAAGGAAATGGCATAATGTTCCAACACCCTAAACACGCAAACAGATTATTAGTACAAAAGTTTTGAAGGAAAAATGCTGTTCATTCAACCGTATTGAGAGCACGGCGATAAAGTTATACTGCATAATCGCACATCGAAATATATTAGGCAGAATAAAGCGAGATGTTGAAGCTGGTTGTTTGCATCACAATTTTGACCGCAGTTTGCGATGCTCGAGAGCACCTGACATGTTTGAGAACCGGTGACGTTTCTAATTATAATCAACAAATCAATTTGCTCCGTGATCAACTCAATCTTCTTTCTCAGGAAGTGGAAGCTCAAAAGAACCAAAGTAGCAAAAATCGTCAACTAAGCTTAATTGCGATACTAGAAAATGGATCCTATCTTCATCCTCATGTTTACGTTTATCAACTCCCCCCTGATGGACAGTCGTGGCAGCAAAGTCAAGAGCTTAGCCAAAATTAGGGGAGGTGATCTTGCGATGCATGGCATGAAAACGTTAGAAAATAGAAAATTAATCATTAAAATCCTATCTATCACCAAAGATGTTTGAATCGGAGGAAATGATATTGCGTCAGAAGGAAACTGGATCTGTATGTATGGTGAGCGAGCAAGTAGTTTTGAATAAAATTAAATAGGTGGACAACCAAATAATGTTGGTGAAAACCAAGACTGCCTTCTTGTGAATAGAAATACTACGTCAGGTACTGTTGGTCTTGCTGGGGACAACGCATGCACAAGATTATTTCGAGGACTTTGTGAGAAACCGCTCTAAACCCATCAAAAAACAATGATTAGCTTGTGGAAGGGCCGTATTTAGGGGGTAATGGGATTCAATTCCCTCAAATGTGTGAAAACTTTGTTTTGGAAGAATTGCGTTGCAGAAATCTGAAATCATTTTGTGTAGAACTTCCTTGTTTATTATCTTAATGCATTTACAGAAATAGACTGTCGTCGCTGTTCAGGATTTCAGTCAGTGATGTTTGGTTAGATATATCGGTTCAAATAGTTGTGTCGGTTTCACTCAAATAAGATTTCTGAGAGCACTAACAAAAATTTGTAAATACAAAGACTCGACTCATGCCTCTAATTACAATCACCGTATTCCTGAATCAAAACTGGCGTTATTTACAAACATCCAATTATTTCACAAATTGGTATACGCTTTCTGCATAATTGCACTGGCGCGAAGTCAAATCAAGGATGGCCGCGGTAATGGTGGTCTATCAATAATTACAGAAAAAAATTGTTTAGGAGCAAGCTTATTCGATTGGGCAACAAATAAACTTTTTACTTATTTGGTGCGACCCTTTTCGTAATCATATTTCGCACATCAAGTTCTTTCCCTGCATCTACGCACACTAGTTCCGGCACAGAGCGAAAGTGGCCCCTCCTCCCTTGAGTATCGTGCATCCGATCCCAGTAGGCAATTCACTTCCATTTTCACGCAAAAATGTTACCTTCGTAGGTGCTTTTACCAATGGTGCAGAGTTTTGTTGTAGTCAAAACCGGTTTGTTTGAGACCAAGACCTGACTACATTTTCTAGGCGTAGATCGAGATCTAGATGAATAGTTTTCAAAACCAGTGTCCCAAGATCAAGACCTCAACCAAGACCGATACAATTTTTTAATGTATGAAAATATGAGGCATGCATGAATATTTTAGTTTTACTCACAAATCGGCGAATAGAAAATACGTAATTATTGCATTCACTTTTGAAGATATTGCTTTGGCTTGATTTGGTCGTATGATTAACCCATGTTGACTAAAAACTTGATTGTAGCTGGTGTCGATTGCATAATTAACTACACTGATCAACATATACCTGATTTATATTGATGAATATTATTGAACCGCTATTCCGTCTTTGGTGAAAACAAGTAAGCGAATGTTTCAAAATTCCGAGAAGATTAACATTTTGTGTTCATTAAACTATTAAAATAAATGTAGTTTCTTGGTTTTGATATGCTTAGATCTCGATGACAACCAAGTTTGACTAACAAGAAAAAACAACAATAACTCATTTTTTTCCAAAAAGCTACTCATTGGATTTTTACAAGAAACAGAAGAGCTGATTTGGTATGATTTAGTACATTGATGTAACATTTTGATTGGTTTGGGAAGAAGTTATTGGCTAACAAAAAGAAACCATTTTTTTGAAAGCGTATGTTTAAAAGTGACAATTTTTCTAGTTTTGTGCCAATATAAACTCAAAAACTTTATTTTTTTTGGACATCCTCGTTTTTAAAGAAACGATTTTCTAATTTTTCTCAATAAACTAGAATTATTTTATCAACATTTTAGATTATGGGAAGGTCTAACAATATTCTGGGTGAGCTGTAAAACAGCTTCGGGGGCTTCGGCTTCCAAGCCCATTACCTGAGACTTATCATGAAAGACCACTAATTTCGATTTTCTAATCTAATTTTATTTATCACAATAAAATTGCAAGTAATTTGCAATTTAAATATAACAACTATTAAAATTGCGAAACAGCAACCAAACTTTAGAAGAACCGTCTATGTAAGCAACTTTACTTCATATCAGTAAGTGTTGAAAAGAGACTGATATCAATAAACAGTAAGTCAGTTTAAACATTTACTTGTTATAAGAAAAATCGATTTTGCTAAAGCATCCTTAGTTTCTGCAAAAAAATAAAAATTGCACAAAAACTATTAAATAGTTTTTCAAACAAATGCAGATAACTTATTAATGGCATAAACACATGTATGAAAACTACATAAACCGTCAATTTTTTTCAGTTTAAGGCAAAAAAACTGGAATGAGTAAGCTTAAAGGAGGATTAGAAAACTTACTGTAAGTATGAAACACCAACACAGTAATTGATGGCTAGAATATTAAACAAACTACAAAAGAAAGAACCAAGTAAAATATGTAATCCAGAAGGAAAAATCGAAAAAATAATAGGATAGTTCTAATCCAAGGCGACTATTTTAAGCAATCGCTGTAAAAAAATACCAGGCAAAAACATCACAGGAAATGACATTAAATATCCAACAACAACAAAGTTCGTCGTCGAAGATCGTTGCCAAGAATAAACCCGGATCTACCCCAGTTTGTAGCAAACACACAAGTAGTAAGTATTTACGTGGAAAACTCAAACAAATCTAATCATAAAACCTAAGGCCAAACTGAAAAAACGCTAACACAACTCAAAAACTCGAATTACAGGAGAAAGGCAGTACTAAATTACTAAAATCCTTGAAATTTTATAAGAAGCAAAAATATTTATCCGCACGAGGTCTATGATAATAAACAGCTAACAAAACTACAGGCCATAAAACTAGCTCCAACTCCTCTCAAATTACAGTACATTCAAACTAATATGATTAGTAAAATTATATAGAAATGGCTGCGAGATAAATAAGATGTCTTATTACTAAATAAATAAATAGCAGTTGTTAAATATTGTTTACGCGTTTTATTGTGTAGCTGTGTATGAGTTTTGAAGCCTTGGCCTCTTGCTTTGCTCTACTATTGATAGCAAGTGAGTTAATTTATTTGGCATTTATTTCGCCTGTTTAAGCTTCAGGCTGCCTCCAGATCGCCGGGATTACACTTGTTTATTGGTTTTGTGCCAGTTGTTGTTTTAAATTGCCAGCGAGCGGACGGCAGTTTTCATCTCTTTGTTGTTAGAAAATTTTGCTACTTGCCTTCGACAGAATCTTAAGGAATTTGTGTTGTCTCTACTGCTTAGGTCAAGTTGTTTGGAAGCTTAATAGTTAGGTAAATATTCATTTCAGCATCATTCTGTTTCAGGCAAGTTAGCGCAATTTATGAATATTTATGCTTTGTTTCTTACGTTAACAGAAACCATTTTAGAGTTCGTTCTGTATCGCCAGTGTGGCTGTCGCGTTTATTTGAAATAAAGGAGTTGCATAGACGCGTACGCTTTACAGAACAGCGGCAAGGAGGGGAGGCGAACTTGAGACGCGTTGGCTGAAAGCTTCGACTGGGCGTGTGACAAATTCAGCACTTGGCCCATGCTGAATTAAAAGATTTGTCTTAATTGTTTGAAGATAAATCAGTGTTTCACTGATAATATTTGAATTTATCAGCATTTATGCGAGAGACCGAATATTTTTTGATCTAAAGGGGGATTGCTGCTTTACCCGGCGGGTATTTAAACACAAACAGGGTAAATAAGTTTTAAAAAAATTTTAGCATCACTTTTAAAACGCGATGACAAAACTTTTTGATCACTGAAAACAAAGTGAACAGAATCTTTGGAAACTCACTCATATCGCCCAAAAACTGCTTGAAAGACACACCTCGGAGTTAGAAAATTATAGATCCTTTATCGTGAGCCAATAATAGAATGTAATTTACTGTTTAGAAACTCAAGCCAATAATAAATATTTAGAAACTCAATAATAAATGTTTAGAAACTGTAGTATATCGCTCAAAAACTCCTTGAAAGACACGCTTCGGATTTAGAAAATTGTAAATCTATTGGTGGGACCCGATAATAGGAATGTGAATTACGTTACTTCAGTTGGCTGATTTACAGACGGTGCACCAGCACCAGCCAGTCGATCATTTTATCAAAGATTTTGAATGAACTCCACGAAAACACATTCAGCGTTTTAACCCTTTGGCTGCCACGTCACATATGTATGGGTGACACCTAATGTTTCAATGCGGTTACCGTCAGTTATATGTGGGTGACACCACATTTTTTCTTCCAGGCCACGTCTCTCGCTTATATTTGACAGTACGTGCAAATCCAATAAAGGTTTGCTAGCGCGGCCTCTGAGAAACCTTTTGATAGCTTTGGTTTTAGCAAACGGGCAAAAATTTGGTAATTACACATAAATGAGTGTTTTGATTGTATTTAAAAAAATACAACTAAAAATAAAAATCACTTGTTATTAATGTTTACCGATGGATTTCATTGAAGCATTTCAAACACATCTGCGGTTGCCCAGGACACAAATCACAGTACGTGTATGATTTTTGTGTCATCTTTCTTGCGTTGTCCCGGCCCTCTTGTTTCTTCATTTTGGCATAACAGGATGAACATGTTCTTCGTATTCTTTTTCAATGACTTCCAGTTCTCTCAACTAGATGGTGTGTCGAGGACGAACCCGCTGGTGTAACATGAACGACACCTCCTAGATTTAACAATTGCTTAGCCAGACGCTCCCTGAACTTGGAAATCTGGATCTTTTTTTTGGTGGCTTCCTTGTAAGCAACCCAAGCATTCACGACTGCCATTCCTAGCAATAGTTCTGTAGCCAACTTTTGATACCATTTGACGCCCTTTATCAGAGTTGTGACATAGGATGCCATTTGATCCGAGAGATCAATGCCTTTTCCCCTGTTATATGCCAGAACAGCCAGAGGCTTTTCCGTCGCTTTTCTAGATTTCTGGTTTCTTCGTTGGACTATTTCAGCTGAATCGAAATGATGTGCACGTCGTGCCACTGGTACCATAACGGGTGCGTGTTTTGTGGTCAAAATACGGGCTTCACGACTGTCTTTCCATTTTAAAATAACAACTCCGTCTTGATCGTCTTTAGCAACCATTCCCCCCCTTTTTAATTTAGCGTTTAACACCTCTTTTGGTATGTGCTTTTTGTTAGCCCGGAGAGTGCCGACAAGATGAGTTTTTTTTTTCTTGGCAGTACTGGGCCAAATCATAACTGGTGTAAAAATTATCTACGTGTAGTGTACGTCCTTGATCTACCAGGTCTTTCATCAGCTCTTTGCAGACGGTTTTAGCCAATACAATCTCACGCTCACCAGCGCTTGACTTTCCAGAGTACACTTTTACCGACCAAGTATATCCAGCCAATGAGCAAAGTTTAAAAAGCTTGACACCATAACGATGCGTTTTATTTGGGATGTACTGCCTGAAAGTCAAGCGTCCTTTCCATGGTACCAAGGCTTTGTCAATAACGATATCTTCTTCTGGGCAAAACAAATTTTGAAAATTTATTTGCAACATATCTATCAGCGGTTGTATTTTGGCAAGGCGGTTGCCACTTTCCGCAGTTTCATTGTTGCTAAAGTGCAATACACTCAAAAGTAACTGGAAGCGGTTGCGAGACATGGTCGCACGAGGAACATCTTGCCGAAAAAGTGTATTTTTTGACCAATATTTTTCGATACTGTTTAGTCTCACGAGTCCCATCCATAATATTAAGCCAAAAAATTTTTTCATTTCTTTTTGATCAGTTTCTACCCACTTGTTCATCCGGGCAAATTTGGGAAGAGACCTGTTTGCAAGCGTTTGTGTAGTATACCTATTTGTTTCTGCAACAATGTGACGAATAATATTTTCATCCACCAAAAGCGAAAAAAACATCTAATGGGGAGCAATCTGGAGAAACTGGTTTCAGCAAACCACCTTGGCCACTAAAGGCAAAAGGCTGTTGCCTCCCCACAAAATCTGTTCAGTTGCCATTGTTTATCATGGTGCTGTTACCGACGTCATCAGATGGCAATTCTTCATCTTCTACACTATTATTCGTGGCAGGTGCAGCTACTACACTATCATTCATTGCAGGGATAGCTTCTGCATCTTCTGCCGCATCTCTCTCTTCATATGCATAGTCACTTTCATCTTCTGCTGCACTTTATTCATCATCTTCATAATTTCTTTTATCGCTTAAGAGGAGTGGATCCCAATCCATATCCTCAACAGAGTCATCAAAATTTGATTCATTTGCTGTTTATCACAATGAAAAAGGCATCTGAAAACCGCAAAGCTATATACTACGGATGAGAGCATTATTGCTTTTGGTAAATCGAAACATATTGGCGGTTGGTGACTGCAAATGAAAAAAATGAATCAAAAGTTCTGTCTGCCGAATATGACTGAAGCGGCCTGGAGTGAAAACGTTTCACGCAAGGGCCGCGTCAGCCATATACGATCGACATAAAAAAAATCACCAGAAAGATAAAAAAACACGGAAACACGGAAACTCAGCGCAGAATGATCATTTCTAGTCAAAATAACCTTAGAACACCCACCTTCGCATTGTGGCCTGTGGAACTATTTTCTGAAAATCGGCGTGGCAGTCAAAGGGTTAAGAAGCACGCTCAAAATAAAGCGAAAGATATTATTTCTCACCTCCACTGCGTTAAAAATTTTTACATTCCCAAGAGCTTATTTCATGTGTTTTTTTTCAGGGAGTTGATTTTAGAAAGGAACAAGAAATAATAAATAGCTGCCAATTGGAGGAGATTTTATGATTTAAGTTGCGGTCTCCAAATATTTGTCGTCAGTTGAACATCATGAACTATTTTATTTAATGAATTAAATGTTCAAATGTCTAAATATGGTGATGCCTCACCAGCATTCTCAATTTCCCTTAATCCACACCAGCATCTCACATGCCAGCTATTCATGATCTTTCACACAAAACTAAATCTGTACTAGCCTATTGTAGGCTAGTCCATCCAACAGTGTTTCCGGCATAAAATTCAAATATGCCCCTCTGGGCAATTTCAGATCATGCCATCGATCCATTGCTGCATTACTGCATAGACCTCATACAAGGGCAACGGTTTTGACCTATATCACATAGGCGCTTCACATGTTTCAACCGCATTGCGCTAGAATCAACATGCAGGGATAGCATTTGAGTATAATGTCAGCCTATTACAGTCAGTATAACACAAAATAACAACAGGGTATTACAGAAAATAAGCATACGGCTGATGAGGGTCAGTAACCCGAAACAACGTTGTCCCGTGTTGTTATTTTGTGTTATACTGACTGTAATAGGCTGACATTATACTCAAATGCTATCCCTGCATGTTGATTCTAGCGCAATGCGGTTGAAACATGTGAAGCGCCTATGTGATATAGGTCAAAACCGTTGCCCTTGTATGAGGTCTATGCAGTAATGCAGCAATGGATCGATGGCATGATCTGAAATTGCCCAGAGGGGCATATTTGAATTTTATGCCGGAAACACTGTTGGATGGACTAGCCTACAATAGGCTAGTACAGATTTAGTTTTGTGTGAAAGATCATGAATAGCTGGCATGTGAGATGCTGGTGTGGATTAAGGGAAATTGAGAATGCTGGTGAGGCATCACCATATTTAGACATTTGAAGTTTTGGCATTCTATTGAATTGCATGAATTACAAATATGCTCTTTGGTCCTTAATTGAACCAAAGAGGGGTGGTGGGAGTGTTTTGTACAGGGTATTACAGAAAATAAGCATACGGCTGATGAGGGTCAGTAACCCGAAACAACGTTGTCCCGTGTTGTTATTTTGTGTTATACTGACTGTAATAGGCTGACATTATACTCAAATGCTATCCCTGCATGTTGATTCTAGCGCAATGCGGTTGAAACATGTGAAGCGCCTATGTGATATAGGTCAAAACCGTTGCCCTTGTATGAGGTCTATGCAGTAATGCAGCAATGGATCGATGGCATGATCTGAAATTGCCCAGAGGGGCATATTTGAATTTTATGCCGGAAACACTGTTGGATGGACTAGCCTACAATAGGCTAGTACAGATTTAGTTTTGTGTGAAAGATCATGAATAGCTGGCATGTGAGATGCTGGTGTGGATTAAGGGAAATTGAGAATGCTGGTGAGGCATCACCATATTTAGACATTTGAAGTTTTGGCATTCTATTGAATTGCATGAATTAAATGTTTTAGCCTATAAAATTCAATAAAATGTTTGGTCTATTTGCCTGAAGTTGCGAAATAATTGATTATTTGACAAAATTAAATGGAGTTCACGATTAAAAAGGTTTGAATCTGTAGCCATGTTGATTGAATTAATCTTCGAAAGCAAGATCAAGTAGCAACGTGGTTAAAAGAGAGGGAGCGCGGTCTACGACAGTAGTGTCCCTCGTTCAATTCTTTTGATGGCTACGTTGTTGTGCCATTGGAAAGGAAATCTTCCGTGTATGGTTGCAATTTTCTCCTCTTGGTTATTTGTGATACAAATGCATATCACCAGCAAATCTGGTAACTCCAAAGTGGAACATTTTACAAAGACTTAATTACGTTTAATCTGAGATTTTTGCATCTAAGCCAACATTTGAACTTGATTACAGGGTGGCCCAAAAGTAGGTATACAGTTATTAAAAGTAGGGTTTGGGTCCAAAAGTAGATTTGTAGTTCTTATGTAGGCACTTTTAAACCTCTAGAATGATAGTTATATCTTAAATGGAAACTGTTTAATCTTTTTAGTGCTCAAAATGTCCTTCTTTACATCTGTTCAAAACACTCTGACAAACCGTGCAGCGCAAATTTCAATTTGCATCAATTTCTCTGAATGCGTCATAAATGCAATCTTTTAATTCATTTACTGTTTTGGGATTCTTCTCCTTGTTCTTCACATATTCTTTGTTCTTTACAACACCCCAAAAAAAGAAATCCATTGGTGTCAGGTCAGGTGAGCATGGTGGCCATTCAATGCTACCTGTTCTTCCGAACCAACGCTGTGTAAAGACTTTGTTAAGGTAATCTCTTACTCTTAACGCATAATGTGGAGAAGTTCTATCTTGCTGAAAGAAGAGTTCATCAAAGTTAGGTTTAGTTTGAAGTTGTGGCACTACCACTTCACAAAGAATTTCCAAATAGTTCTCTCCATTAACTGTATGCCTACTTTTGGGCCACATAAAGTGCACTGCTGGTAACTTCAAAGCACATAAAAAATAGTTTAATAACTGTATACCTACTTTTGGGCCACCCTGTATATTGAGCGAGATCCTTCTAGCCCTGATTTTTTATGGCAAACTTTTGATGGCTAAAGATTTTTTAGCTTTAAAGGAGAATAGTAGGAGCACCGTTACAAGAAAAAGTAGAAAAAAGGAAAAATAAAGTCATTCTACAATAGCGACTAATAAAAGTTGTTATTTCAACATGCCTTTTACAACGCCACGTTAAACCAAGAAAAAACAAAACCATGAGTGCAAGAAAAAAAATTAAAAAACAATTGACTGCATATTGTATAGACGAGACTGTTGATTTATTTATGAAAATCTAAAATGAGGTAATCAGTGCTTAAAATCTAAATCTTTATTTCTTATACCAGCTTGTGTCGCCAGGTGGGGCTACCATCTAGTTGTGTCTGGTTGGAAATATCGATTGATTGAGCTGCGCCGACTTCACCCAAAAAACATTTCTAAGGGCAGAAACAAATAATTGGGGGCATCATCCCTATGCGCCTCATCATCATCATCTTACTTTTGAAATAAAATTGGTATTACGAACAACCTATTATTTCTCCAACTTTGATCGGTTCCTTCGATGAGTGCATGCGCACAAAGTTAGATTTGGTATTGGGCGCAATGACTGAGTTCATTTTATGATTACAGAAATAAATTATTCAGTGATCGCTCTATTTCACATCTTTGTGCGATCCTTTTCGTAATGATATTAGTGATCTCAAGTTACTTGGCTGAATATATGTGCCTTGGTCCTGGCAAAGAAAAAGCAGTTATTTCTGCTCTTATCTGATTTTCATTTGACTCATTCAGCCTATTCATTCATTTTCAAGCAAAAAATTTTTCTCCATTGGTGTGATTTTTCACAGTGGTATAAACTCACTAAATCATTTGTGTTTTTTCTGATTTCTTGACAAACTTTGTATTTTATGAACAACATTATGCACCTAATCTTAACCTCTCTACTCCGAGATTAAAATTAAACTTACGCTCAAACGCCCAATAAATACTCAAACTTGCATTATGAAGTACAAGGAAACATGAAGTCAAAGTTGTGGGTGGACGTTAAAGTTATTTATGCATTCCCAATAATAAAATATCGTTGCATTTCAGAGCAAACAATCAGTCATATCGGGTTAGATATATCGGTTCAAATAATTGCGTCGGCTTCACTCAAATAACAGATCAGAGAGTAGTAACAAAACTACGTAAATATAAAAATTTTGTTCCCCGAGATCAATTCAGTTTTCTCTCTCCGAAAGTGGAAGCTAAAAAACAACCAAAGGAGAAAAATAGTCAACTAATTGCAGCAGTTTGCAAAGGACTGTATCTTCTTCCTCATGCATGCATTTATCAACTCACTCCTAATAGACAGTCGTGGCAACAAACTCAAGAGTTTTGTCAAAATTGGGGAGGTAATCTTGCGATACATGGCGTCAACACATTAGAAAATAAATAATTGATTATTCAAATGCTGTCAATCAAAATTGGTTTTTGGATCGGAAGAAATAATATTACGTCTGAAGGAAGCTGGATCTGGATAAATGGTGAGCGAGCAAGTAGTTCTGAATTAATTCGGCAAAGTAGAGAACCAAATGATATTGGTGGAAACAAAGACTGCATTACTGTGGATGGAATTTCCTCATTATCTACAGTCGGACTTGCTTGGTACGGCCCATGCACGACTTTACTTTGAGGACTTGTGAGAAACCAGTTTAAACTCATCAAAAAAAAGGATTAATTCTTTATACTGTACAATCACTATTTTTTCTTCTTCTTTGTCTTTCGGTTTATTCTTGATTAGGGGTCGCCACAGCAGATATCAGCATTTTTATAAAATGGCATTTGTTTTACGGTCGGATGCCCTTCCTGCCACCAACCCTCTTTTCGGAGGGAAGACTGGGCCTCCTGTCTTCTACATAAAGGTGGAGGCGTTAAGTTGGGCCGGGAAGTTGTGAATAACATTTCTTTTTAGTTTTTGGTATGATTCGACAAGTGGAATGAACTCCAGTTCTACCGACTGCGAAGCGATCGCTCTATAAAGACCAATAACTAACAAACATCTACTTATCTAGATAAACGCTTGTGCTTTTAAAAAACCAAAAACTCTCTGAAAACAATTTTTTCTCTATACAGCAAGATCAAGTATCCCGGCCCAAGACTCGGTGTTTAGTTGGTTTTACTTTTTACCTTAACAGAAATATTAAAATAAGGCCTTGGTAGATTTTTACAACATTGGCATTCACCACTGCATTCAGAGGAATAATAGTTGAAATGCTTGTCTTTGTACATTGAAACGTTTTCCAATGAGATCATGGTAGACCAATGAGACAGACACAGTATTCTTGTAATTTCCTAGCATGTAAATAATTTTGGACATTGCTTGCACGAACACAAGAAAATGCACTTTGCTTGCACGCAAACAAACAATCAAATTAATGGAGATCTTGTTTGCTCAATTTTCAATCATCAGCGATGTTAAACGTTATACATTAGATTTGCAGACATGAAATCAGCAGTCAGTGGACCACGACACTGATTGCAAGCTCTGCATTTTTATCGTAGACTTTACTATGCTCATTTTTGGCTGGGTTTCCCCTACATGAAATTGCTTTATTGTTTGAGCCTTTGACTTAAGCCAAATTTTTTGTTTTATAATGTCTTTACATTGACATTACTTTCTTGACTGTTTCGACCCTGCGACTAAAATAGACATAATTGCCATCAGTTTGCAGTGTTTTGGAATGGAGTGCATCAAGCAAGACTAGGGAACCACTGTAGAAGAGCGTCAGCTGCGGTTGCTATCAAACATTTATCCTCTAGCTCCGTAGCTTTGAATTTTCAAAAACAGCTCCACCTCCGGCTCCATTAACAGCATTTTGTGCCACTTAACACAGAAGAACGCAATGGTTTATTTTGCACTGTATGCCTAGAATTTAATATTTCGATAAAAATATAGAATTCCAAACATAATTTAATTTGAAAAAAAAACAGTAATTCAAAATCACTGAAGTTCAGCATCAGGCTTCAGGTCACCACACTTGATATTGAGCTTGAGCAAGACATTGTAATCGAAATTTGCTGCACCCAACACTGGAGATAATAAACGTTTTCATTTCCATATCAACAACAATATCTAAAAAGACTCCATCTACGGCTTGCAGTCTTGGCGTTAAGAAATGAGCTTGATTTCCACATCATGGCGAAAGAAATGTGGTTTGGTTTATTTCTAAATGATAAGCGGGCGTAAGAGAGTAGCTTCTGTTGATGGAAAAAAAACAAATGCCGCTAGATTTGTTGCAGCATCTACTCACATTTTTGCATAACTTTTGCAGTTTGTTTTAATGTAGTGATAAACATATCTACAAACTGAATTAAGCTCATTGTTGAAGTGCGGTAAGAGCTGGAGTATGTCCTTGTTCCCTAGTCCTAGATATTAGCTCTATTCAACTGTTGGCTAAATTTCGAGCAAAACTATTGATGAATTTTATTTGCTAGTTTCAAGTGGTTTTATTATCATTTATCAAAATTAGTTGAGTTTCGTTGCTCAACAAACTGTGAATTGACCAACTGCGCTGACTGACACTTTTTAAACTTAATCGAAGTGATACAAAAGTTCCTTCGGCAAACAAAAACTATTCATTGTAGAGACGGAACAAAATCAAATTAAATGGGGAAAAAGCAAGCAACGATAAGAAATTGTAAGAACAACATCGACCGAGATGTAGTCGCAAAAGTAAAAATAAATACCTCAGGGGAATGAGTTCTGAATTGATAATGTTCATAAAGATATAACGCAATTGCTGAAACTTTACAGAGAATTTTGTTTTTTTTGCAATTACAGCCAATCAGGGCAATGCTCTTGCAGCACAACTAAAACATTTGCAAAGTGCATTGAATAGGTTCGACCTTTTCATCGATTCAAAGCAATTTTCGATAACAATCTTGGCTGTAATTGGTGCAATGGTGATGAGATACTTACGTGCGTGATTAAATCAAACTTTCTTGTTTCCAGAAGAGCATTTTGTTAGCACGAAAGCAAGCAATTAATGTAATCAAAGTCTTATAGATGATTTGCATTAAACATTAAGGTAAAATAGAAAAATTTGCTCAAAAATGATCACCAACATCATACCGCACCATACAGCAATCTATTACATCATGTCAATAACCCGCAAATTTTTCTATTTTACCTTAGTGTGATGCTGGAGGCAGATCCCTCTTAATAGGAGATCTGCTTGAAAATGCTAATTAGCAACTAGCAACCTCTATATTCTATGGAATGATAAGTCTTGACAATGATCCTACACCCCTATTAGGGCTTACCGATGTGACTTGTTGTCCATGTCATGTGTGTGTGTCCTTAAATGAGACCCCCATGAGATAGGTATTGCTGTATCATATTGTTTTTATCGCATTTTTTTGCACCCAATAGCAAATTTGTTTTATTTCAGCATGTTTATTATTGAGTGTTTTTTACACCTGCCTGATGAGACCCAATAAGGTCGAAACCGATCGCGGGTTATTGACATGATGTAATGGATTGCTGTATGGTACGGTATGATGTTGGTGATCATTTTTGAGCAAATTTTTCTATTTTACCTTATTGTGATGCTGGAGGCAGATCCCTCTTAAATAAGGAGATCTGCTTGAAAATGCTAATTAGCAACTAGCAACCTCTATATTCCAGTAAACATCAGTGATATTTGGATGAAGTCAATTTCCAGGAATAGAATCAACGATCAGCCGACCACTCCCCTAATTGCAAGATCTGTATTGCTATCACAGGCTACAGAGAGCATCTTTATGCCTCAAACTGTATACTCAGACAAGAGCGGTACCGCGATGTTGGTTTCAATACAAATTCATGATCATAGCTACCTTTTTTTTCAAGCAGTTACATGGAGCGCAGCTGCGTTTTCGTTTACATTTAACGCTTTGCTATTGATGACAATGTTTGATCGTCTGCACTCATTTACTAATAACAGATGACAACAGGCCTGTTTTGACTGTTAAGTGTAAATTCAATCAGTATATTACCGAGGTAATGTCTTTCACTATTAAACTAAGTAGTTGGTTGGAGTTTGGTTGAGTTATTCGTTTTTTTCAAGTTCTATCATTTTTGGACTATGAGGTTGGGTGGCTGCGTCGTTAATCCACAAGAAAGGTATTTTTCATTTTCGTTTCGTTATCCATGTTTATCCTCCTTTCATGAGAAAGTGAATTGTATCGCTGTTTGTTTGGCGGGATGTCCACACCCGCTTCGAAGTTGCCATTTATGAGGTGTCTGGGCCACCTGTCTATCACATAAAGGTAAGGGCTCCGTTAAGTGCCTTGCCCAAGGACACAACAAGCGAAATTGCCGACTTGTTCTAGGCAATATCTCCTAAATGCCAAGCGCCAAGCAAAGAAGTTGTGGATACCAATTTTTTGAAGTCTTGTGGTTTGACTGGACTAGGGGAATGAACCTAAGATCTACAGACCGCAAAGCGGATGCTGAAATCACTGCGCCATCGCATCGGTCAATAAGAAACAAAAAAGCAAAGTCAGGGCTTCCAACAGTCTTTTAAGATAAAGTAAAATGCATTTTTTTGTGAACAAAGTTATGATCCAAAGGTACCGGCTGTTCAGTGATACCGCATTTCCTCCACGTGCCGGAAACCGGGCAAATAAGACCTTGCTGAGCTCTTCAAAAACTTCGGCAGAGTTATAGCGGCCATGCACTACCATCCCTGATCTTATTCTGCTCAATTCCCATTAAAACACGGTCTTAAAATTTTAGAACAACAGCTGGCTACGTTAAAAAACTGTAACATTCCATTACTGTTCTCACCATCTCGTAGTCAGAGGCTTTAGGTTATACCAATAAACATGCAATTACGAAAAAGTCCTAAGTAGTTTTAATATTTAATAGGTTATTCCTAATCATACAAATCAATCGCTTTGGTGTTCTCCCTCCCACAGTTTAAAGTTATGCTTCCATGTACTTCATCAAATGAACGGATAAACGTTTGTGAAATTGTTGACTGTTTCAATTGTGAGCAAGTCGAGTTTCTAAGTATGGTGCACCTATGTTGGAAACACGATCAAGCAGAACGTAACAAGGCGTTCCATAAACTTTGGGAGAAATATAGCGTCTATGCCCAATTTCCATAATGTTTTTTAATGGATTTGATTTTGCAACGAGAGTTGGCTGTATCAAAACAACATTAACTTTTTATTACCGTGTTCGTAAATATGAATTGGGTGAAGCCGATGCAGCCGCGTGATCCGATATTTTTAACCTCGACGTTAATGATGGGGGCCCTGCAATTGGAATAACTTAACTATGAGTGCTTCACTTTGAGTTAATATCTTCTTTCCATAGCTGTGCTCATGCCAAGACGAAGCAACACACCCACGGGCAGAGATTTTTGATCGTAAAAATTCGCCTTCAGTTAAGAAATAGTCGTAAGTAGTAGGCCAAATGTATTATTGCTTAAGTTTAAAACTACATGACAACACTTTTGGCGTTCTTTCACAATTTTGATATGCTTTCAAGCATTTGCTAAAGTTAAGGAATAGAAGCTATTTAAGCTTAAGATGTCAAGAACGTTAGAGACTTGGGCGACATGTACCTAGCTATATGCAATCCCCAAAATAATTTTTTAATCGCTTCCCTTTTAAAAATCAACAGTTTTGTTTCGAAACGAGATTTGGATACGTCAATAAAATAATAACTTTGCTTACTGTTTTCACTACTTTGAGTTGGGTAAAGCCGGCTTGGCTGACTAACCGATATTCTTAACGGCAACATTACTAATCAGCGGGTTTTCGTACCACGCCGGCAGAGCTGGCTAGTACTGTATACAGAAAAAAGTTTATCAGCACCCATTCCGATTGGTCTGAATAAAAATGTTAATGCATAGTAAATGTTATCACATGATGTGATAGCGGGTAAAAAATTTACAAATACCATTAAGCAGGAATGTGTCACATTATAATCACTTTGAAAAATTAGTTTAGAAACAAAAAATATCAAGTTGGCGTTTAAATGAATGAAAACAAATAAATGAACTTAAAGTGACGACAATCCTAAATAAGTAATAAGACGTAGCAATAATTATAGGTTTCTATTCTATTACCGATTCTATGGCTTAGCTTTGGTATAAAATAAATGTGATGTCACACATCTTATACCGAGAAAGCACAAAGGAAGTGTATGACATCAAAATGGTTTTCACCAACCAATAAGTTAGAAATAGGAACGCAGCAAAAGTAATTATCGGCGCATTCATGACATTAACTGATCTCTGGGGTATCGACAAATTTTCGAAGGGATGGTGAGGACATGATTTACAGTAAAAATATTTAAACAGAAATCAACGAATTGTGTCAACACTGGTCGTTTAGGAAATACAATCAACGATAGAACCAGGAGGTCACACAGATTTCTCCAAGAAATGACTATTTTAATAAATGGTGAAGACATTTATCACTTATTTGATAGTCACAAACAAACGGCAATTAAGAATCTGTGGCAAGGACAAAAGAATGAACGACATGGCACGAAGTTCCTACACCCTAAACACGCAAACGGATCATCAGTACAAACGGTTTGCAGAAAAAATGCTGTTCATTCAACCGTATTGAGAGCACGGCGGTAAGCTTATATAATCGCACATCGAGAAATATCAGGCAGAATAAAACGAGATGTTGAAGCTGGTGATTTGCATCATAATTTTGACCGCAGTTTGCGATGCTCGAGAGCACCTGACATGTTTGAGAACCGATGACATCTTAAATCAACAAAGTCCACAAACGCCCCTAAGAGCGTTACAAGGATCTCCAGGCAAGATGGGCCCGAGAGGTCAATCGGGGTCGCCTGGGAGGCCCGGCCAGAAGGGGGAGCCTGGAATTCCTGATAATCGACAAATCAATCTGCTCCGTGATCAACTCAATTCCCTCTCTCAGGAAGTGGAAGCTCAAAAGAACCAAAGTAGAAAAAATCGTCAACTAATTGCAGCAGTTAGCAAAGGATTGTATCTTCATCCTCATGTTTACGTTTATCAACTCACTCCTGATAGTCAGTCGTGGCAGGCCAGTCAAGAGTTTTGCCAAAATTGGGGAGGTAATCTTGCGATGCATGGCGTGAAAACGTTGAAAAATAGAGAAAAAATCATTCAAATGCTATCAATCAACAACTTTCATTTTTGGATCGGAGGAAATGATATTGTGTCAGAAGGAAACTGGATCTGGATAAATGGTGAGCGAGCAAGTAGTTCTGAATTAATTTGGGGAAGTGGAGAACCAAATAATGTTGGTGGAAACGAAGACTGCATTGCTTTGATTGGAGTTCCCGCTTGGATATCTACTGTTGGACTTGCTTGGGACTCCTCATGCACGAGGTCACTTCGAGGACTTTGTGAGAAAACACTTTAAACTTATCAAAAAGCAATGAATAGCTCTTGAAAGAGCCATGTTTAGGGGGTAATGAGGTTCAACTCCCTGAAATGTGTAAAATCTTTTTTTGTTAGAATTTCATTGCAGAAACCGAAAATCATTTTGTGTAGAACTTCCTCGTTCAATAACTTAATACATTTACAGGAATAGATTGTCATCGAACTTCAGGGCTGCCAGTCAGTGATGTTGTGTTAGAAATATCGGTGCTAATGGTTGCGTCAGCTTTACTCAAATAACATTTCTGAGAACATTAACAAGAATTTGTAAATATAAAGGCTCGGCCCTATGTTTCTAATTACAATCAGCGTACTCCTGAATCAAAACTGGCGTTATTCACAAACACCTAATTATATCACAAACCGCTATCGGGGCGCTAATTCAAATTCGTATTAAAAATAAGTATAGCTTCTTGCTTTTGATAAGCTCGAATATCCATGACAACTAAGTTTTCACAACTAAAGTTTCACAAAACTTGCAGCTGTGGCTAAAAACAGCAAAAATAACAATAACACATTTGCTTTCCAAAATGTCAGTTATTGGGCTCTTACAACGGACACAAGAGCGGGTTTGGTGTGATGTAGTACATTGGTGTAATATTTTGCTTTGTTTGGGGAGAGGTTACTGGCTAACCAAAAGAAAACCATTCTTTTGGAAAGCATATGTTTATAAGTGACAAATTTTTTAGTTTTGTCCGGAAATAAACTTGAAGACTTCTTTGTTTTGGAGATCGTTGTTTCAAAAAAAAAATGATTTTCCAATCATTCTCAAAAACAAACTTTTTTATCAACATTTTAAATTATGAAAAGGGCTGACAGTATTTTGAGGGAGCTGACAACATCCAAGGGTTCTTCAGCCACCAAGCCATATACCTGAGGTTTGTTATCAAGGACCACTAAATTCGATTCACTAATCAATTTTTATTTATTACAATAAGATTACAAGTAATTTGCACTTTGATATAGTGATTATTGCGCTACAAGCCACATTTATCAATGCCACAATTCTATGCTCTCTTTTTTTTAATTTAACTTTTGTGACATCATCAAGCTGTTTAAACGTTTACAGTTTCAGCAAATAACGAATGTTTTAGTGCAAGTTTTAAGCATACGATCCGCACTTCATCTCCTGCGTAATATGTAATATTTAGCAATAAATATAAATCATTACAAATATCTTAATTTTTTGATAGTTAACAACTGATGTCGCTTATACTTAACATGGAGCAGAGCAAAAGACGAAAGACGATTCCGGTGGATTTGAACTCACAGTTTTTCCAGTAAACTTCAACGCTTCCGTGCCAACATTTGATAAAACACAATATCAGTAGACTTGAAGATATTTTAATCAGGTTTTATACATATATTCAAGTACAGACGCAAAGGTGGTGCAGTCACACAAAACACTACATTTCAGCATTAATTTTCATGTGTATAGCGATATTAACATTTTATTTCATATTGAGAAATGTAGAGCTTATTGATATGGTCACAATTAGTATCTTACTTATTGGTATCTTACGGCATTGTTAAATAAAAATCATTCTAATGGCGTTATATAATTTTGCTAGATACCACAAAAAGTATAGTATTGCAAGTTTCCAGATATATATATGGTTTAATTATAACTCTATCGCTAATATCTAAAAACGAACACTAAAAAAGTATCATGTGAGGGAGAATAATTGTTTTGAGATTTGAACTCAGCTCCTCTAATATTACTGGAATAATAAACTCTATTCACTTAACTTAAAAAAGTCGTTATTTGGTTGACCAGTGTTATTATTCTCAGTAAAACACCCCCAAAAGCAATTTTTTGCCCGGGAGTAAGCAGCCTGCGGTTTCGAGGGGCCACAGGCGCCTCTCTTGCCTTTCAACTGCTGCATGGGAAAAATATTCCGTAGTGCATAGGTGAAGAACGGCGCTACTGAAACAAAAACTACAAAAATGTCTTTTACTTAGTTTAGTTTAGTAACTTGAGGTTGATTTCTTCCAAACAAATAAGGATTTTAAAAATGACCAGCGCCTGGCTTACAGTACCATTTGGCTGAGTAAATTTGGCCTGCCTGCAAAACGTTTGCACAATCTTACTCTTGATTAGTGGTTTTCTATCTTTAAAGCTTGGAGCCTGGTTTACACCGATAATTAACAAAACTTACACGAGCACAAGAAATCAATTTTTATAAACGCGGTGACGAATGGTTACGATTTGATCGCCTAATTTTATGCCGCGTTTTTTAATAGCAGTAAGTAAAATACGATCTTGCTTGAGATTAACTTAAAGCCAATATGTTGTTTGCTGTGGAATAACAGTAGGTAGGCAACTATGCAGGCTTATATTAGCATTTTAAATAGACCGGTAGTTTAGGAAAGACCATGCCCTAGCTGATTTACTGCAGTTTGATCTAAAAAACATTTATAACAAGTTACTACTTAAAATGTAGATTATAGGGTAGCCTATTTACAAAAATGTTAAGTCGAAAAATAAGGTTGAAATTAGTAATTTTGATAATTTATTCGTTTTTGTACCAATACAAGAAAACACAATCCATATTGCTGTTTTCCCTGAGAAGGCGTAGACCTAGGCAATATAGGGTGCATTCTCTGTTGGAAAAAAGAACAAAGAATAAAGAAGGTAGGTCTTTGCGTAAGCTAATGCCGGTACGTTAAACTTGTAGCCTACTGATTGACAGGTATACCAATAAAAATCAGACGGGGTGGCCACCCAATACTCAAGTTTTTAGGGGTTTACTGGGGCGAGACACGAAGCTCATGAATTCAGAAAGCCCACAAGCTCAGTGCAAAATAAATGCCTAAACATGGCAAACGAATTCAGTAAATCGTGTTTTTCTTGTACGCATGTTTATTGTTTTTAATAATATATTATCTTAGCAACAAATAAACTTGACTGATCGATCGTATGTAGATGACGATATTGTGTAGTGGGTGTACAATTTTATGTGTAAAAGTTGTTCAAGGTTTCAAGAAAGGGCCCATTATTTTACAGAGCTCATTATGAATGTAGGTAAAAAACTAAGTGGCCCACCGTGTATTTTTACATGTGTTTTTTAAATGAAAATGAACGGTGTACCATACTTTAAAACTAAGTCGTATTTGAGAAAGAGCACGGGAGGCGACGGGAAAAGCAATAAAATGAACAAAAAAAAAACAATTACAACTTGTTGCAGGTGAATATCATAAATTGGTTAGAGACATGAGAGGGCTTCGCCAATCTGCGTTTTAGACATCTTTTCGCATGACTCCAGAAATATTTGACAGAGTTCTTTTAAAAATTGAGCACAAATAGCAAACGTGCTACTTGTACAGGAAAGACACAATATCTCCTGCTGAAAGATTGGCTGTGACTCTGCGGTAAGTTTGCTTGCTTCCATAGAAGCATATTTTTATAACGTTATTTATAAGGCTTATTTTTGCAAGATTAGAAGCATGAAAAACTGAGTGGTTATCAATTACTTTTTTAATATTCTATGTGATCACTTCCACGACCATTACCACAATCGCAAAGCCACTAAACAAATCAGCTGCAATTTTTAAATAACATCCTCTCTCATTTTAGGTTTTTGGCCACTGGAGATTCACATCATACAATTGCTGCGTCCTACCGGATGAGCAAGTCTGTCGTGTCAAAAATTGTTCCCCAAACATGCGAAATTCTATGGAACGTATTACAGCCTGATGTGATGCCACTTCCCGATGAATGCATATGGAAGCACATTGCTGAGGAATTTGAAGAATTGTGGAAATTTCCTCATTGCTTTAGGGAGCCTTAATGGGAAGCACATTATGATACCAGCTCCTAAAAACTCCGGATCGTTGTTCTTTAACTATAAAAAACATCTTAGTGTTGTTCTAGCAGTAGTAGATGCAAACTACAAGTTTGTAATCGTGGACATTGGAGCATACGGTCAACAAAGTGACGGTAAGGTTTTTGCCAATTGACTCTGTGGTAGAATGCTGAAGGCGCAACAACTTCCCATATCTCCTCCGGAACCATTAGTAGGATCTGTCTTGCCTAACCTGTCTTATGTCTTTGAAGGGGACGAAGCCTTTCCTTTACTTCAAAATTTAATGAGGCTCTACCCTGGTGGAAATTTAACGCGTGAAAAACTAATTTTTAACTATCGTCTCTCTCGGGCGAGGCGTATAGTGAAAAATGCTTTTGGAATTTTGGTCTCTCGTTGCCGTTGTTTTCATCGTCCATTCATGCTCACAACAAAATATGTTACAACTGTAGTGGAAGTAGCAGTAGTAATCCATAATTTTTGAAGACCTGAAGTTGGTTCTCAGTACATGGAAATTGCTTCAGAAATTCAGAGCTGTAATAATCAAGCAACGCAACTAACGTCGATGCGACGTGTTGGTCGTTCGTACAGCTCAGCAGCAAGCAATGTTCAGGAAGCTTTTTCTCGCTATTTTTGTTCATCAGAAGGATCTATTTCTTTGCAAGATAATCCAACACAGAGAGTTGATTAGAAATTTGTTCTGTGGTTTATTAGTTAGTTAAAACTGCTTGACCGTTCGTTGCTTTCAGTACTCCTTCTGATTCGTTTTTGGATAACAAAAATGCACTCAAAGGCTTATGTTAAATGTGGACTATTGTTGCATAGAGACTAGATTATGGTAGCATAGTTAATAGTTTACATGGTGTTTTATTGTGCGTGCTATTGCCATGATTTTAAAATACTGGCGCATATACATCAAGCTTATTACTTTCGGAGATAACCGAAAATAGCTAAAATTTGAATTTCAAACAATGCTTGTTATATATTTATGACTTGCCACATAATGAATTTCAGCTGTCCTTTCTTACTCATAACCCACCATATAAAGGCCTTGGATATTTTAAATTTTGAAACTGGAGAAAATATGAAACACCCTGCTGCCTCTGCCTTTACTTATTTTGCAATAAGTTTTACCTTGTGGACATCATTTAATAACTCAAAGTTTGAAAATTCGCAAGTCAAAACGCATGCAACTTATAGGGAAGGTGACGTTAGTTAAGCCGGTTCCACAGTTGACCCATTGCCTTTTTTCTCGTAGTAAAAATTACTGAATCGTAGTAGTGCTAAAATGCATGTTGCATGACTAGGCTTCTTTCATGCTAGCCTCATTTTGCTGCCATCTAAGCAAAAAATTTAGCATCAAATTGATTGTTTTTACAGCAAAAATCCAACTTTTTAGGAAAAAAAGTAGATTCAATTATCCTGGAAAGTATAGTAGACGAAGACACGAGAATAGTAGCGTTAACTTGCTTGTTAATTAGTGATTTTATGCACCTAAAACCAGAGACGTAGCAGCCGCCCCCCAAACTCCCCAATTGGGGGGGGGGCCCAGACCAACTTTGGGGGCCCAAGTTAGTCTGAAATTGCTTTTTGGCTACGTGACTATTTTCAGTTCAGCAGACTTGTTTACAACCGATTTAAACTGTAGGAAGAAATTGGCTTGTGACATCATAAGTGAATGCAACGTCATTTTATCTCGCAGAATCTAGAATATTTCGATTGATTTTCTGGTAGAATCTTGAATATTCGATTGACGTAACAATGCCGTTGTTACGCAACAATCATAGAATGGTCTAGAATTCTGTTTGGCTATAAATACCGGGACAATATATATACACTGCAGAGTGCAGATAAAGTATTTTATTGACATTGTATAGAATGAAACGTTCAAAAAGTGGTGCTCAAAAGAGAAAAGAAGCAGCCACTGCTCGAGATGCTGTAGCGAAATTGCCCAAGATGACAGATTTTTTCAAGATTACTGAGCAGAGTAGACCTGGCACTAGTACCGAGAGGGATGAAGAAAACTATAGTGTACAAGAAAAAGAAGACTATGACGATCAGTATCAAAGTGATTGTGAATTTCCAGAAAATGTAAGTTGTGATTTACCTGCCAATACGCAACCTTCAATATCAAAAATAACTGAATCTCAATTTACCCCTATCCCTGATGACCCATGTAAATGGCCTGAAAGTATTTCTGATGCTCAACGATGTGATATAGTAAAGCGTGGACCACATCAACTAATAATGAATTTTCCATATAATAACACAACTCCAAGGCGACGTTTTTCCTCCAACCATTATAAACGTGTGTTACCTAATGGTGAAAGTGTTTCACGGTCGTGGCTAGTTTATTCTGGGGAATCAGATCAAGTTTTTTGCTTTTGTTGTAAGCTATTTGGAAAAACACTAAGCCCCTTTTGTAGTGGTATAAATACATGGGAGGGTTTTTCGAAAAAACTGAAAGACCATGAAAACGGCATTTCCCACCAACAATGCTGCAGTCAATGGATGTTGCTAGCTGAAGGGATAAGAAATTCATCCACTATCGACAAACGCGAGATGAATATTTTTTTAATGAAAGACGTTTTTGGAGAAATGTTTTAGAGAGACTTATCGACATTGCCTTGTTTCTATCGGAAAGGAATCTTGCTTTTAGAGGATCTGAAGAAGTCTTAGGATTTCCTCACAATGGAAAGTTTCTGGGTATATTTGAGCTTTTGGCAAGAAGAGATCCGATCCTAAAAGAGCTTCAAGACAGAATCAAGAATAAAAACACTAAAGATCACTATTTGAGTCCTACCATACAAAATGAACTAATTGAATTGCTAGCGACAGAAGTTGAAAAAGAAAATTTACAGCAATTGAAATTGGCAAAATATTTTTCTATAATTTTAGACTGCACTCCAGATATGTCACATCATGAACAAATGTCTGTCATTCTCCGTTATGTACTATGTAATGAAGAAGCTGCTGTTGTTAAAGAAACATTTTTTGGCTACATGAGAATAAGTGACAGTACTGGGAAAGGCTTGTTGGACGCTTTCTTAGAAAAAGCGACCGAACTGCAACTCGAATTGTCTGATTGTCGAGGTCAGTCATATGATAATGGTGCTAACATGAAAGGAAAACATTCTGGGGTCCAAGCAAGAATGCTAGACATCAATCCCAAAGCTGTTTACGTGCCCTGTGCAAACCATACCCTTAACTTAGTTGTTGTTGACGGTGCTAATTCATCGACGGAAGCATTGACATTTTTTGGAGTACTTACAAGATTGTATGTGCTGTTTTCTTCCTCTGCTCAGCGTTGGGAAATTTTGAAGAAACATGTGGAGCTGTCGATAAAGTCACAATCTGATACTCGTTGGGAAAGCAGAATTAAATGCATCAAACCTCTTCGATACACTTTAAAAGAGGTGTTGCTGGCACTGAAAGACTTGGAAGCCATTTCCATAGAAAGAAAAGATGGAAGAGCTGCCTCAGAAACAAAATCGTTGATAGCTCATTTATCAAAATGGAGTTTTCTTTTGTCGGTGTTTATTTGGTATGATATCCTATTCCAAGTCAATAAAGCAAGCAAGATTCTTCAATCGTATGGAGTCTCCCTTCATACAATGGAAACGGAAATCCAGGCAACTGAAAAGTTTTTGCAAAACTATCGCACAACGGGTTATGACAGTGCCGCAACATCTGCTGTTGAAATAGCACAGGAATTGGATATTGATCCTTCTTTTCCTCCGTCAAGAAGTGGAAAGAAAAGAAGATTGTTTGATTACCAAGGTGAAGAGGAACAACGAGCTACTCCTGAACTGAAATTTAAAAGCAACTTTTTCTATCCATTAGTAGACCAGGCTATTATGTCAATAAAGGAGCGCTTTAATTTGTTACGTGAGGTTTCTTCCGCCTTTTCGTTTTTGTACACACGAGACAAACTTTTGCTTGTGCAACAAGAAAATGCTCTTCTTACTTGCTGTAAAGAGTTCCAAAAAAAGTTCGGTGACATTGATTCTGATGAAATGAGCGCTGAGCTACAGCGGTTTGTTTTAATTTTACAAAAAAAACGCAATCTCAATACGGCTCAAGACTTTCTGAACTATCTTCTAAAGACTCATTTATTTGAATTGTATCCGAATGTGTACATCGCACTTCGAATCTTACTAACTTGCCCCGTGACTGTTGCCAGCGCTGAAAGAAGCTTCAGCAGATTGAAACTGATCAAAAGTTTTAATAGAACGTCTATGACAGACAGTAGACTATCTTCATTAGCCATGTTGTCAATCGAAAATGACTGCGCCCGATCTCTTGATTATGACAATGTCATAACAGCATTTGCGAACAAAAAGGTTCGCTCCAGACTATTTAAATGATACTGTGTTTTTATAACTTTTTCATGTTTTTCAGTGTCATTGCTTTCGTTTCGCAGTGTCTGCATAAATGTCCTACTGAACTCTGGCATCGGTGCCGAATTTTTTATGACTTGCACCTTCGGTATCGGCATGCTTTATTCTGACATTAGCCTGTTTACTTATGTACAAATTGTGGTGTATTTTCTTAATGCAGCTTTTCAATTTTACACCTCTAAAGTGATATGACCTGTGCGCAGGGGCTCTTGCGCTTACTTTGGGGGGGCCCGAAGTTGGAGTGCTACGGGACTGCCTAAAACTTAGTTAACAGGAATGGCAAAGTTATGATTCTTATGCGAGAGATGCATGATTCTATAGTTGAGCCACTTTACCAATCTTTAGTTGAGCCATGCGGCTTAACTATGGCTACTATTTTTAATACAGTTACAGTAAATTTTTTATTCAAAAGGTTACCTATAATACCTTTAATAATCTAATTTAGCAAGTTTCAATGGCCAACAAAAAACTGAACGAGGAAAGGTGCCACTTCTGGTATTTCAGAATGCTGCGATAGATATTAGAGAAAACAAACTTTCCATCAGAAAAGGTGTTGAAAAGCACGGGATCGACAGAATGACTTTAAAAAGTAGCCGATAAGGGCATAGATGATGCCACTATGGGTTATTCCTCACACAGAAAAATATTTACTAACACAATGGAAAGCGATTTCGCTCAACATCTAATTGACCTTTGCAACCGATTTTATGGTTTAACACCAACTAAAGTTAGAATACTAGCATGCGAATACGCCATTAAAAATAGTACCAAAATGTCTGAAAGTTGTAGTAGAGACAAATGGCTGGCAAAAATGGTTGCGTGAGTTTATGCATCGCCATAAGTTATAACTGAAAGTACCGAAAGCAACATCCGTGGCCAGAGCAACAGCCTTTAACAAGACAAATGTGTCCATCTACTTCAATAACTTGTGCTCTGTGATAGGGAAACACAAATTTGATCCTGGACAAATATACAATATGGATGAAACTGGCTACTCTACCATAAAGACTTTAAAAAAGTTCTTGCACGTTGTGGTCAAAAGCAGGTAAGCCAACTTCACTAAACATTAGATTTGTTAATATATTGTCAAAGCTTAATAGGATAACGAAATATAAAGTTTGGTACCCGTACATCTTTTTGAGGTTTCCAGCTTATATGAGTTTCAGGGCATATTTGCAGTCTACACAATGTTTTGGGCAAATTTTCAATTGTCTATTTTGTCGTCCTATTGCTATTTCTTAGACAATTTGTTGTCTTATTGAACTATAACCAGTATTCTCACTACCGATTTAGTAAATTTCTTTTTCCATAGATTGGATCTCTGACACCGCGAGAACGAGGCGAATTGGTGAGGATGGAAGCCACAATCAACGCTTTGGGAAATGATACTCTCCCATGTTTGTTTTCACGAAAAAGATACAAAACACGCGATTTTTTTTATCATCCTTGCTAAAACGAAAATTTATTGGGTTAGGCGAGGAGAGCGAAAAGAAAAAAAGTTGGCTCAACTAATGGCACCTTCCCCTACACAAGCTGTAAAAAAAATAATAGCAATCGCTTGTTTTATTAATGTTGCTTCAAGAATTTCTCGATGCAGTTCGAGCCTCTCTGACTTTGGAAGAGCTTTGTCTTCAGCGGCCATAGAATTGTAAAATTTGACCACCGCATCTGCTTCACTACCTGACATTAGAGAACAGCTTCAGCAATGTTACCAGTTACACAAGCAAAATGGTAGGCCTAAACGAAAAAATGGCTTAAAGCGGTCCAAGAGAAACAGCAGCGACACATCGTTTTAAGGGGTTCAGGACACTTACCCTCTGTCACATACATCCGGTCATAAACCCCCTCCCCTAGGCACTCCAACCCTAACCCAAGAGGCCGGGGGTAAATGTCCAAGGGATAACTGCCCTGATACCATTTTTAGGTGCTCAAAAATCAAATGTATTTACAAAAAAAACTTTAAATTGCCTTGGTAAACGATCAAAGCTACTGAAAGATTAAATGTCAATGAAGATGACTTAACTGTATGGCAGAAGTCCTGTCTACTGTTGAGTTTTCTTTTTTCGACAGTATCGTTACTGTTACGTCATAAAAGTAGCTACTTATTTGCCTTTGCTGAGTCAGCCTTTTTCACTTGCTGGTTGATGATGTACCTACAGCGAGTTGTGAGTCAGTTTATGATGTCGAGTGTTCTATTTGAAAGTAGCTAAGGATCTTAATAATTATAGTTTTGTACGGCTGGCTCGACCTACTGCGGCGGTTGGTTCGCTGATAGAAGTCAACAATACGAAAACTTTATGTTGACTCACGGAATTCAACTTGAAAGATAAGAAAAGTGTTGTAGCTTACCCACAGGAGAACTTTCCCATCTTACCGACCCCACAAGATCATCTAGGACGTTCAAATCTGCCATGTCCCCCTTTGGCTGAGCCAGGACTAAGTCCACAGCGCCTCACCCCGTCTGTTGAACCTAACGATGTACAACTGTCTCATCCTAGATTTTTTTATCCCGATTTCTATGAATCCTCCTGACGATCACTATCAGCCACCACCCCCAGAAAATGGTTTTGGCCACCACTTTCAACCTTTGCCCCAAGTGAACAGTTTTGGGGCATACCCTCAAATGACTCCTGCACCAAATACTTTTGAGCCCTGTCCTTCACATTCTCGACGTCATAACGTCAATTATTACGAGCCCCGCTCCGATATCAGAGAGCAATTATTGCCAAAACCGGATGTGAAAAAGTTTGATGGGGATCCTTTAGATTACCTTGCCTTTCGCAATCGGTTTAAAGCCCATATTGCTGACTGGTTACCTAAAGATAAAAAACTGTCCTACCTGCTGCAACACTGCAATTAGAAGGTTGCTGAGCAGATTAGGCATTACGCCGACTACCAGGGTAGCCAATGCAGTTACGAAATGGCATGGGAGGAACTTAGACGTCGGTACGGACAACCACACGTCATCGCGCAGGCGTGTGAAGAGAGGTTACGCGCTTTTCCCAATATGTTGGACAAAGAACCGGAAATCTTGAACAAACTAGCTGTCTTGTTAAGACGTTGCTGCTCGTCTCTAGAAAGCACTCCGGGTTCCTCCAGCTTAGATACTGTTTACTTTATCACGACGTTGATAAGTAAATTGCCAGTCTCTATGAGAGAAGAGTGGGTGAAAACCTCTGTGGAAGTCAGTGATAATACCGATAAAGTCGCCGGATTCCACCACTTTACCAAATTTATTGAAGAGCAGGCGAGAGTTGCCAATTCAGTCTACGGGCTAAAACTGTATTCTCGTTTGACGAAGACAAATGCAAGAGCTTACAAAGGAAAGGCGCAAGTCTATGCAACGACAGCGCCCGGTAATCACGGGTCGGAAAAAACTGAGGCAGACATCTGCATGTACTGTAAAGGACGTCACCAGATTTACCTATGAGGAAAGTTTTTCTCTAGATTTTATGAAGACAAGTGGAAATTTGTGGTGGACAATCGCCTATGTAAGCTGTGCCTGCGCCCAGGCCACATATCTTTGCGTTGCTACTCGCAGTTGGAGTGCAAGAAAGTACGGTGTAGAAACAAAACAGCTCATCATACACTGCTCCATCCTCCAGAGAACGTTCATCAATGGCGCGATCACTCTGAAGATGTGGGAGAAAGCTTTCCAGAGGAGAGTCAGACACGCAGTGGACCAGGTGGTGATAGTCAAAAGGAAGAAAGAATCGAAGCTAACGTACACTCCGCACGCTCGTATGAAAAGCGAGGTGCATACTTGGACATCGTTCCCATTAAGGTGGTGAGCAACGACGATGCAGTTGAGACGTATGCTCTTCTAGACTGCGCACATGCGCATTTTTTTGCGCATTTATGCGCACATGCGCATTTACGTGATGTTTATCTACCTCAGATTGCGAATGGTTCTGTCATGCTGTTAATTGGAAACGACAACCCTGTTGCCCACAGATGTCTAGAGAGTCGTTTTTCACCTGATCCTGAGGATATCCCTGATGCTATTCGTACACCTCTTGGTAGGGTATTAAGAGGAATTCGCTTGAAGGATTCACCTCCCCAAAAGAAAGCTGTAAACTTCTTTGTAAAGGGATTGACGTGGCCGGCTGGTACTGATAGCCTTCAAGACCTTATCATCACGGATGAAGGAGAGTTTTTCAGTCAGCAAGGAAATTCTGATCTGTATGATAAAGAGGAATTCATAAAGATGTTGTCCTCACACAAGGAGATGCTTGAGTGTGGTTTGAAATTCTCAAGAGAAGATCCTATTGCTTACGACGCCATGTGCCGTAACGTAAAGCGCGAGGACAACCACTATCAACTCCCCTTACTATGGCGAGACGATTCTTGCATACTTGCTAATAGTAAAGACGTTGCTCTGAAGCGCCTCAAAGGCTTGAAGAGGCGATTACAGCGTGATGAATTATTACACAAAGCGTACATCGAGCAAATGGACGCGACTTTGAATAAAGGCTATGCAGAAAAGGTTCCAGACGAAGAAATTAATTGCAACAGGCGTCACTGGTACATACCACACCATCCTGTCGTCACTCCAAAAAAGACTCGTATCGTTTATGACTGTGCTGCAATTGCTCAAAATCAGTCCTTGAACAATCATCTTATGAAAGGACCAGATTTAACTAATTCATTGATTGGAGTACTACTTAGATTTCGGAAGGGCCAAATTGCGATTGCTTCACATATCGAAGCAATGTTTTACCAGATTAAAATGGCGCCAAAAGATCGCGACTGCCTTTGGTTCCTTTGGTGGCCTGGTGGAGAATTAAGCCTTGATCCCGAAGTTTACGGAATGAAAGTACATTTATTTGGAGCCAAATCTTCGCCTTCCTGCGCCACCTTTTGTTTGCGGGAAACAGCTAGAGAGTTTGGCAAGTTTTTTGACCCCATAATTGCTGAAACCGTGTTAAAGAATTTTTACGTCGACGATTGTTTGGTATCCGTTGATAGTGATGAGCAAGGTGTCAATTGGTTAGTTAGAGACCTTCGACAACTGTTACAAATGAGCGGTTTCAACTTGACCAAATGGGCATCTACTAGTTCCAGTATAATATCCAATATACCTAACAGCGAAAAATCGCAGAATCTTCAAAATGCAATGCCCGGTGAAAGTTTGGGAATGCGTGTTTTGGGAATAAGTTGGAATGTTTCTACTGACGAATTCCGGTTTTCTGTTGACTTACCCCAACATCAAGTTACCAAACGACAGATGTTGTCCATAACAAACTCCCTTTATGATCCACTGGGATTTGTGGCACCAGTGGTGGTGGAAGCAAGATTGATTTACAGCGCTGTTTGCCAAACTAAGATTGGCTGGGACGAGGTCATCGATTCTGCCAACTTAAAAAGATGGAAATCCTGGAAAAGTAGCATACAGCAACTTAAAAATGTCAGGATCCCTCGTTGCTTTAAGCCTAACATATGTGATGGAACGAAGATTCAGCTACATTTGTTTTCAGATGCTTCTTCTGTAGCTCGTGGCGTGGTATGCTACTTGCGTACTGTGTACTCAGACTCATCGGCTACTTGCAGATTGGTGATGGGAAAAGGTATTCTTGCTGGTTCTGGAAATCACACAATACCAAGGCTTGAACTATATAGAAGCGGCTCTAGATGCAGTTAATATGTTTCGCATGATAAAGCAAGAACTGGAGCTGCCGAGTGAATGCCCCTGTTTCTTTTGGACGGATTCGATGATAGTTTTGCAAAGTTTGAGAGAAGAAACGAAAAAGTTTTCCATTTTCCCTCGGAATCGTCTCCAAAGGATACTGTCTCATATTAAAGTGTATGACTGGTTTTATGTTAGTTCAGAAGAAAACCCTGCGGATCAAGCTTCCAGAGGCGTGTCGGCCAAGACGCTATTGAAAACCGGAACGTGGTTAAATGGTCCGGATTTCCTGCGAAATACGTCCGAAGAATGGCCTGTGGATGTTACACGACCAGACTTGTACGAGAAATCCATATACGAAGCTTACAATCTGGTTTCTTCGGTAAAGTCCTTTGTTTCGGTGGCAGAAGAGCTTACGGGAGTAGATAGACTGATGGCATATTTCTCTTCCTGGCATAAATTAAAGATATCTACAGCGTGGATGTTGAGATTCAAATCTTATCTTTTATCAAGAATGAGACATAACAACAGAGAGCCTCCAGCTGGCGAGATTTCTGTTCAAGAATTGAAATTGATTAAATTTGAGCAAACAAAGCGATTCCCCAACTGGATAAAGTCGCTTTCCAAAGGGGAAATTCCACATTTGCCTAAGTCGGAAACACGGCAGATGGAAAAATTAAGCCCTATTCTTGTCGAAGGTATCATGCGTGTTGGTGGAAGAATAAATAATGCTGACCTTCCATTTAACGCCAGACACCCCATTATTTTGCCTACTGAAGGTTATCTAACAATATCGATCATTGTTCACTATCATGAACAGATTTCTAAGCACATGGGTGAAAATTATACGCTAAATCTCTTGTCTCAAAGGTATTGGATAATCAACCCTAAGGCTACTATTCGCAGAGTAATAAAACAATGTTTAGTATGTCATAGAAAATCTGTCAAACCTGGTGAACAGATGATGTCTGACTTGCCTAAAGAACGCCTAGACATGCGAAGAGTGCCGTTTTTTAACACGGGCGTGGACTTTTTTGGTCCTTTAATGGTGCGCAGAGGAAGAAGCGAACTAAAAAGATACGGCTGTCTATTCACATGTCTTACCACGAGAGCAATACACTTGGAGGTAACACCTGATTTGACTACGAATTCTTTTATCAATGCTCTCCGACGTTTTATTGCCCGGCGAGGACAGGTTAGGAAAATCATTTCAGACAACGGCTCAAACATCGTTGGATGTCATGACACTTTAAAACAAGGTATTCTACAATGGAATCAGCAACAAATCCACCACAACCTCCGCCAAAGGGCTATTGAATGGAAATTTAATCCACCATGCGCTAGTCATATGGGCGGAATCTGGGAGCGAATGATTTGTACAGTCCGCCAAATTCTGCTCAACATTTTACCAAGCAGACCTCTTGATGATGATTGTCTGCTAACTTTAATGGTCGAGGTGGAAGATATCGTCAATTTGAGACCCCTTACGGAAGTCAATCCCGAAGCAGAAGGAAATCTTCCGTTAACTCCCAACCACCTTCTTCGTCTAAATGTTGAGCCAAACCTGTCACCTATGAACACTGATGAGAAAGATGGCTTTTGAGCTGCTGATCGTTTTCGCCAAGTACAATTTTTGGCTGATAAGTTTTGGCAACAGTGGATAGTGGAGTATCCGAGATCCATCATAAACAGAACAAAATGGCATCGCAAGAAACGAAACTTCCTAGTTGGCGATGTAGTCCTTGTTAGCTCTAGCTACGAGCTAATCGATTTCTAGTTGTCGTATTCTATCTGAGATAGGGCTACAGGGGGTAAAGCAGCCTGGGGAATGGACACGGTATCAGCTCAGCAGCAGACGAATATGATATCAACGAATATATTATACTACTGTGAACAACTACAATGCCCCAACAGCACCCAGCAGCATGCACCACGTGAATCAATACACTATTATTAATTTGGGTGATGCAGGCTGGGTTCCACAGCAACAATAGATACGGTAGACGGTCACCGGTATCAACACTATTTTAACTATCGTAAGCGCAAACAATGCATGCAAAACCTACCACTAAAACACCTTGAACCTGTAGCTGCAAGGAGAAAGGCAAATAGATAAAGATGCTAGGCCTAGGTAAGCCAGGCCCAGCACTGCGAAGCACACTTCAAATACCATACATAGTAGGCTACCATACCTAACTATATCATGAATAGATACATCACTACTAATTACACTAAATTAGCACAGGTTCTACCTAGAGTAACTGGATAGCGACTAGTAAAGAAATTACGTAATCGCTAACCACGCCAAGAACAGTATCTGGTAACCGGAAAGCACTAACTCTACACATTATCAAAGGATCAATGTACACATAGAGCGAAGTGGCGCTAACAGTCCTTTTAATAGAAGATTCTACTCCGAGGCAACATTGGCCGTTGGCTCGAGTGATTCGAACATTTTCAGATCAACACGGTGTTGTGAGAAGTGTAGACGCTACTGTGTCATATGGGAAAACATTTAAAAGACCAATACACAAAATTTGTCTCCTGATACCAATTTCCGAAGAAGAAGATCAACCGAAAGAATGCTCAACTACACAACAACGGAATCAATCGAACTGTTAAAAAAAAACTATTTGCTTGTCAATGCTGTGCTTCGTGCTCATCATTTGGGGGGGAGTGTTGTGTTTTCTTTTTTCGACGGTATCGTTACTGTTACGTCATAAAAGTAGCTACTTATTTGCCTTTGCTGAGTCAGCCTTTTTCACTTGCTGGTAGATGCTGTACCTACAGCGAGTTGTGAGTCAGTTTATGATATCGAGTGTTCTATTTGAAAGTAGCTAAGGATCTTAATAATTATAGTTTTGTACGGCTGGCTCGACCTACTGCGGCGGTTGGTTCGCTGATAGAAGTCAACAATACGGTACGTGCTAGCTTTATATACTTTCGTAGCGTTTCGCTGTTCGTGCTTTTCTTATGTGTGCCTTTTGTAGAAAACCGCCTGATCGTGTATTCGCCTGATAATTAAATTGGTATATGTTCAAGTCGTGTTTGGATGAATAACGCAGGCGCGTAATTTCAAGTTGAATTCCGTCAGTCAACATCTACTGCGAAGCTAAAATGAAGATATAGGGTGTTCCATAAAGCGCGCCGAATTCAAATTCGGCGAACGTATTGGGTTAAATTTTCAGGGCATGCTTTTCTCATTTGTGTCAAGTGTCTTCACTCTGATTAGTTGTTTTTTGTTTGATTGTGAAGAATGCTTTATGTAAAATTGAATTCTTTGCGGAATACGGGTACTTATTTAGTAATTGTGGCATAACATATGTCATGGAGCGGTTTTCAACTGCGCAACAAGTTCTCATTGTTAAAGACATTTTACGAAAATGGAGAATGTACGACGCACAGTGCGAAAAGTCCAAATCATTTTTGGAAGAAATGAAGCTCCGTGCGGCTCTATTTTACGCAGACTAATGACAAAGTTTGAAACAATTAGTTCAGTTTTAACATCAAAATCGCCTGAGCGGAAACGTTCTAGTCGATCTGAGGAACAGCTTGTTCTTGTGCAAGACAGTGTCACCGTGAGTCCAAAAAAATTCAATTGGCCGCAGTTGGATATCCCGACCGCTTCATTGTATCGAATTTTGCGTCGCATAACCTCTATATTCGTAAAATGTCTTAACAATTAGAATTTGTTGCGCAGTTGAAAACCGCTCCATGGCACAATATCCTATGCAACTGTCGAAACTATTTCCTTTGGATTTATTTGTTAGTTAATTTATTGGATGTTTTGTTTAAATTTATTCATACGTTAACTTTGTACTTTACCTTTAAGTAGCGTAACATCACCTCATTTTAATTTACTTTGCTGATTATTTTGCCTTTTTAATCACCTTGTAGTTTCATGCGCACCCTTTGGTAAATTAGTAGGTGATGTAGTTTTGTTTTGCATTTTTTAATCAATTCAAGATTTTCGTTTTTCGAGATTAGAGACTTTTGAAATTAATTCAAGATTGTCGTTTTTCGAGATTGGAGACTTTTTAATCAATTCGAGGTTTGCGTCTTTCGAGTTTGGAGACATCTTGGACATTCCAGTTTTTAAGTTATAGTTTGCAAAAGAGTTTTAAAAAATAAATTTGTTTTATCCATTTCGTGGTTTTCTATCTAAAGCACGGAGTTATAAGATGGTAAACCGCTACACACAACTACTAAACAAGTACCGGTATTCTGCAAAAAATTCAATTTCACATAAAGTATTCTTCAAAATAAAGCAAAAAACAATTAAGCGGAATGAAGACACTTGGCAAAAAACGATAACAGCACGCCTGAAATTTTAACACAAAATACGTTTATGGAACACGTTATTCAGCACTTTATGAAACAACCTATATCATGAAAGCAGATGAGACAGTACTAATATTCAGCGCAATTTAAGGAGTAAAATACTACATTTTACTTTGTTCTCTTTTAAGCATGCTGACCACATCATGTAATGTTTCACCAATTAGTTGCATCTCGCGTCTCTTTGCATTTTTTACTGCAGATGGTGCTAGAAAATAAAAAAAATTCAAGAAATATGTAAAGCATAGCTAACCAAAACGATTAACGTTTTTTTCGCACAATATACTCAACCTTATTAGGACCGGGAGGGGTCAATTCGATCCACAGCAAATTAAAACTGTTGTAACTTAGCGACCGCTTAAAATAAATGTTTGAAATTTCTTGACTTTTCCTAAAATTTATCTGGCTTTTGGTTGGTTATAAACTGACAAAGATATTCACTGTAGTTTTGATTTAAACATAGCAATTTCGAAACCTACTCGGGCAAATTTCTTCATCGATTGCTTTTATATAATAAAGAGAAAAAAAGGAGAAAGAGCTCACGCGTAAAACCGTGACGAGTTACGTAGACCACAGAATTTGTGTAAAAGAACGCAATGATTGTAAAGTAGTACGATTTCTCAGAAATCTTTCTTCTCAAAACTTTCTCGCTGTGAATAACAGCTCTTAATTTGACAAGCCAAAAAACATCAAAGTGTTTTCAAATACTGAAACTTTATAGAGTAAAGTTGTGACTGGAATCAGTCAATAGTAGAACTCACACTTTATTAACAAATCGATTTCACTAAATTAGCATCATCAGTGTTCTGCAAAGCAACCGCAATGATAAATTATATATACTTACGTCAAATTGAACGGACAGGCTCACAAAACTAACTCTATAATAAACCGAACTGACTGCAACAAGAAAAAACACTGCACACTTTAAGCTGATACAACGATATGAAGTTTTCCTAACCGGAGCTGCTAAGTAACTAGAAAATTTAATATGATAACGATTATGACAAGGTATTACTAATAATCAGATTACGTAAAAAATGTAATAATGAAATACTACTGGCGTAACAAACAGTTTATATAGAAGAAGATGCCATTACAATAAATTTATAATGCAAAATAAAAAAGTAACAACCAAACAGTGGCATAAAAAAGGGGGGGTCAAAAAAATTTTGGTAATAAAATTCTATTTATATTTATTGCAGCTTTTAATTTTCTGATCCATTTGCTTTCGCTAATAGCAAGGTTATGGTAATATCTAGGTTCCTGTAAAAATATGACATGGTATCATTCAGAAATGTCTGGGTGAGAACTAATGAAGTTTTTGTGGTGATTATGGAAATGAAGCAGAAGAGCAGCTTTATCAGTATGGTTTTGTGTGTTATTATTTTTCCAAAACGTACGGTGGTTAGTCCATCTAACAGAAAATTTGTTTTTAGTTTGTCCGACGTAAATTTGATGGCATAATTTGCATTGCGCTGCGTATATTCCGTAGTTGTCACAAGTAAGGCGTTGTGTGAGAAATATTTTTTTGTTGTTTTCACTAGTAATGAAACCAGTAGATATTACCATATTAGGGTTATTACCGTGTTTGCCGCATAAGGAGCATTTATTGCAAGGCTGGGAAATGCCGCTATGATCATCGTCTTTGGTGGTGTTGTGTGCAATATATTGATAATTTGTTAGTATTTGACGGAAAGTGGGAGGGTTTTTATAAATTACTGAAGCAGAGGGAATGAGCTTTTTTTCTGTTTTGTCAAAAGAAAGAAATTAGTATCTTCTTCTATATAAACTGTTTGTTACGCCAGTAGTATTTCATTATTACATTTTTTACGTAATCTGATTATTAGTAATACCTTGTCATAATCGTTATCATATTAAATTTTCTAGTTACTTAGCAGCTCCGGTTAGGAAAACTTCATATCGTTGTATCAGCTTAAAGTGTGCAGTGTTTTTTCTTGTTGCAGTCAGTTCGGTTTATTATAGAGTTAGTTTTGTGAGCCTGTCCGTTCAATTTGACGTAAGTATATATAATTTATCATTGCGGTTGCTTTGCAGAACACTGATGATGCTAATTTAGTGAAATCGATTTGTTAATAAAGTGTGAGTTCTACTATTGACTGATTCCAGTCACAACTTTACTCTATAAAGTTTCAGTCTACTGATATTCTTAATGGAATCGTCATTTATTAATTTCACTTGTGTGGAGATTCTCCTAAAATCGTTATGATTTATATTCTGTTTTCAAATACACATCTATTTTGTAACTTTTAGTTAAATAAATAGTACCTTCTTGACGCTAAGGCTGCTTAGCCATAACCTACCGATAAAGTAATGCAAGAAAATATTTCGTAATTTTGATACTTGACAAATGCATCTTAGTAAAAAGAATTGTTTTCAAGTGCAAAGCGAGAAAATAAACTTGGTGGCATGATAATATAGATTACGCTTTTCATAGTGATTTGTAATGTTGTTACCAGTTAAAATTGCGGATTGGTTGGTGGGAGAGCAACGAGCGCACTTGCAATTTTTATTGGATGGAAAATATGCTGTGGTAGACTAAAGGACACAGAGGCGAAAGACAGCAAAATTTGATTTAGGAGTTTTGTAAAACTTGATTTCCGTTGCTTTATGAGTAAGCTGTTAGTAATCAATTAAATACGAAATTTTTATCAGCAAATACAAATCCAAAACGCAAGAAGCCAATCGTGAACCACAAAATTTAACTTTTTTAAGGGGAAAAGGAACTGTGGAATATCTCCTAAGATTGTGACCAACACCAAAATTTTTTTCTGTTGATCGCGTGACAAAAGCATTGTATTCTACATCTATACACTTCAAAAAGCAAATAAAGATTTTTTTCTTTTCGTGGTCTTTTATCCACTTTTATAAAGACGCCTCTGGTAAAAGTATTACGTTGCCTGCTGCATGGCCGAGCAGAACGGCATTTGCATTGAAGCTGACGTTTCAAGTTCAAACTACAGCTTGCGTCAACTACTACAACATTATAAGGTTGAGTGCTGACCCAAATATCGTCTTGTCATTTCCAATCTTCTAAACCAGAGGTGGGCAAACTTTTCCGTCAGAAGGCTGCATTGATCATTCAAGAGTTGGCCAAGGGCTGCATCGACCATTTAAGAATTGGCCAAGGGTCAGTGCTTAAAATCTGGCAATGTCTAATTGCAATGCAAGATTTTGCAATAGCTTAAAATCTTGCAATAACTTCTAGTAAAGACGTATTGTAGGGCTTTGATAATGATGGCGTCGAAAAACAAAGGTCATCACCTTTTATTTGGACAAAAAATGAGTCAATTCAAACTAATAATTGCGTAGCGGCTCTTTCAACAATGGCTTCAATGGTTTTTGGCTCTTCTGTACGGCAAGAGCGGCCAACCCTGTCCTATTGAATTAAATTCATAAAAGTTTGTATAAGTTTGGTGGTCCTTACAAAATGCTCTGGCGGGCCGCAAATCCCTAGTGTGCTCACCTCTGCTTGAAACTACGTTTATCTTACGTTCGATAAGTTAAATTTGCAATTGTTTTGCTTCATTACAGGAATAGCTAAAAAGTCAAAAGTAGCGTCGAATGTGCTACATTGCGTAACTAAAAAACGAGCAGCTAGTTTTTATTACTTAAACAGCAAATACGCACTTTTAATTAGCGAAAACTTTTAATTGACATCACCACATTGGGAATGCAGCCACTACATTTTAGTTCTATGTTTGAAATGTTCAAATTGCTTGTTTCCACTAAAATTTAAATATTCTGCCGGTGTATAAGATTATGTTAATTTTATGATATTTAACGAGTCTATACGTATTTTTTTTAGACATATAAATGTCGCAAACAAAAGTAGTAAAAAATAGCCCATGTCAACGTAAGACCTGTAGAAGTGTTAAGTAAAATTTTGAATGAAGTATCTGACGAAGAAAACGACGACATTGAAGACATAGCCTCTATAGCTTTCGGTGACTATAAAATTGTAAGCACCGTATAAATATCATACGACGCCTCCAGAGGGAAACAAAACTGCCATATTGGTGTTATTATGGTGGAGAGAATAAAACATAGGCATATCGTTGTTGCACAAACTTGATAACAAAAAAAATTAAAGTTTACAATCGTTTCATATAACAGGTTTTTGTAGCAAATTCAAAACTTAAGTTTGCTTGAGTACTTTTTTCATATAATTTGTCACACACACACACACACACACAAGACTTGGACAATTGAATATGAGTAATTCTAGTTGGGTAATTCGGTGAATTACAGCAAAAAGTCTCTAATTTTAATCTAATTAGAAAAATTCCTAATTCCAATTCTAATCTAATTTTGGAAAAGTTCCTGACCGAAGAGTCGGGTCAAAAAAATGAGACCATTTATGTTAGGGATCAGAACCATCTTCGGAAGTATTGGCAGTGATTGGAATGATTTACATGCGAGGCTTACCAGAATAAGCACATAAAAGAACTAATGTGATGTTCTATGAAATATTTGGCAATCCAGTTTTTATTGCAACTAAGCCCAGGAACAGATTTAAATTGTTGATTGCCCACATATCGTTTGATGACCATATAACGTGTTCTACTCCTTGGCAACACGATAGATTTGCAGCTTTTCGCAAAATTTTTAAAGGATTTAACAAAAACTGTGGGAAATTTCTAGTTCCTAATGATTATTTAAGGATGAAACTCTTTATCCTACGAGAACGCAAATCAGTTTCAAACAATTTAATCGGAGCAAACCAGGCAAGTATGGAATGCTGTATAAATCAAAAAACGCTTTCAGCTATCCATTTACCTTTCCAACTGTTGTGTATCCTGCTAATCCAAAAGCAGAGCCGACATCTTACTATACTCCTGGGACGTCATAAACAGTAAAATACCTAATTCAAAATTTGTAATGCCACACAAATTTAGTGGCAAGAAACATATCATATGACAGATTGTGTACTTCAATACCAATTGTAAGAGATAGCCGCATTCTCTTCTCTTGCCTTTCCCGCGGCGCGGTATCCTTTCTCTCCATGTTCTCTTTTGTGACCTAGATGCTATTACGTCATATCCTTTGTCTTCACTTTGTTTATTTAGGTTAGATTTAATGATCAAGCACGATTCCTGGTTTTATTTAGATTTAGACCTCTTGTATCTTTTTTAGTAGCATAGATAGTAACAGTAGTTTTTGATGTAATAGCATGTAGCGTTAGCATTCTTTCGCGTTGTGATTTAGACTTTGTCAGTAACTAGCTCTCTCTAATAGATTACGATAGATACAATCTATTACCCGCGCCAGGCAGGAATTAGTGTTAGCTGCCATTGTTTTTTAGTTGATTTGTGTTTTGTTTTTAGGAAGTCGACCTGCTAGCTCGGATCGGGCCAGCAGACTGTATTTAGCCGCTGTTTAGGCTTAGCTTCATATTAGTCTGTTGATTTTTAATACACTGGATTTCTTCATGCTGATTTGAAGCCGGATTTGAGGGCAGGCACAGAGACCTTATTTGGATAGGATTAGAAAGTGACCGAGGTCCGGTTGACTTTCGCTTTCACCAATGGTGCAATGGCTGCTTGACCGTCGAATAACTTCTGTGGGAACTTTACAATCAAATAGAAAAGGAATTCCAGCTGAAATTAAAGAAATCAAAGACCGAGAAACAAACTCATATGAGATTTATTGGGAAAAGGATAACGGCATATCTAATCTGCACTCGTATATGGTAAAAACCAAAAGTTCAGGAAAGCAAAATGTTTTATTATTGTTAACGGTGCCACCGCTTCTTGCAACTACAAAAGATGACAACAAAAGCAAGCCCGCTATTTACAAACTATACGACTTTTCAAAAGGCGGAACAAACATTATTGGTCAAAGTGTAGCGGTTCAGTATCTTAAGACTCCGAATAGCTTATTCAAAATTAGTCTTAAAACAATTTTTATTGAACTCCAAAATTATTTCCAAACTCAAATGACGCAAATCTCCAATTGATTAAAAAAATGCAAAACTAAACTACATCACCTACTAATTTGCCCACGGTGCACAAAAACTACGAAGTGATTAAAAGGCAAAATAATCAACAAAGTAAATTAAAATGAGTTGATGTTACGCAACTTAAAGGTAAACTACAAAATTAACGCATGAATAAGCTTAAACAAAACATCCGATAAATTAACAAACAAAAAATCCAAGGAAGTGGTTCCGACATAAGCTTCCCCCAAGATGGCGATTGGAGATCGACATCGACAAGGTCAACTCAGTGTCGGAGAAAATAATCTGAAACTCAAAAAAATATCAATACATAATACATGGTAAACTAAAAATCTAAACAAATAACTTAGGCAGTTTAATAAGCCGTCTCGCCAACAATCAAGAGAGCATACGACACATATTAGCCACGACACCACCACTAGCACCATAGGAAGTATGTACCACGAACCAGAAGACCTGTAATACAAAAATGCACAAGTAAATAACGAGCCAATAGAATAATCTTGTCTTACCGAGGAAGATAATCTTCAGCAAGGAATGAGCGGATATAATATGACGTCAGTAGAGCTCACTTACCGTTACTAAAGATTGCCAAGGTATATGTGACAAATTTCCATTGGAGGGAGCCGGCTAGCAAGAGTAAAGCAGATTAGTAGGACGAGAGAAAACAGCAAGTAAGGCCTCTGAATGGTTGATTACCAAATGATGGATGAATAAACTAGGGGGGTCTTAGGTGACCAAAGCTTCGCCTAATGTAAACTATAAATCAAGAATAGCAGGAGGTCTGATGAGACGCCCCACTCGACTGTGTCTGAAAACGGGATCCAAGTGCGGAAGTTGAGGTGATTGTGAAGAAGAGGAGTCGTCAGAAGATAATTGATCATTTTCAGTAGATTCTGTAGCCTCGCAAATTGAAGATTGTAAGGATTCATCTGTTTGGAAAAGAGGCAAGTGTGCAGTTTTTAAACGGTTAATGGAAACATTGTTAAGTACTCCATTCTGTAACAAAGTGAAGTACTTATCAGCTTTACAGATCACTTTAAATGGTCCAGAATATGTTCTTTCCAACGGAGATCGCGAAGCATCTTTTCGCACAAAAACATAGTCTGCATTATGTAGTTGTGGGTCAATGAAAGATGCATTTGAAGTGACTAACCGAGGAGGAATTGCACGAAGTGAATGAATAAATTTGTTTAGTCGATGAAAATACTCAAAATAGGAATTAATTTGATATTTACAAAACTCAAAATATTGACCAAGGAGACGTACACTTGAACCAAGGACTAATTGTACAGATGAACAGCCAAGATCTTCTTTTAATGAAGATCGAATTCCTAACAGAACCCAGGGAAGGTGAGAAATCCAGTCAACGTTAGCATGAGTTTTTAGAGAAGTTTTTAACTGCTTGTTGAATCTCTCGCACATGCCGTTAGCGGCAGGATGGTATGAACATGTATGAGAAAGTTTGCATCCCAAGAACTCACAAAGCGAATGCCAAAGATTAGACGTGAATTGTCTTCCACGATCACAGGTAATGATTGAAGGGCAACCAAAACAGCAACCCAGTGCAAAAGAAATGCGTTAACGATGGTTTCGGTTTCAATGTTACGAAGAGGAATAGCTTCGCACCAACGAGTGAACCTATCAACAATAGTTAAAGCATAATAATAACCGTGGGATTCATTTAGAGGACCAATCAGATCAATGTGAATATGGCTAAATCTATCGTCCGGGGCAAGAAAAATTTTTAAAGGGGCTTTGTTGTGACGTTGTACTTTGGCAGTTTGACAGGGGATGCATGTTGTAACCCAATCTTTAATTTCAGAATTCATCCGGGGCCACACAAAGCGCTGCTTAATTATAGACCGAGTAGCCCTTATTCCAGGATGAGAAGGGGAATGAAAAACATTAAATACCTGTTTACGCATGGATTCGGGAACGATCGGCCAAAAAGATCCTGTGGAAACATCACCAACGATGTTTTTGTTACTGTCAGATAATGTTCGTGTTTCAATAGAAAGGGTGGTAGTATCTGAATTTATCAATTTTGAAATGCCTGCATCGGCTTGTTGTTTATCCGCCATCTCGTGCAAGGATACTGGAGGAAGTTCTTCAAACAAAGCATTGCATTGAGTCCGGGACAAGCAATCTGCAACAACATTCTTTGAACCTGAATTATAAATAACGTCAGTAGAATACTGCGCAATAAAATCAATATACCTACTTTGACGTGGCGAAAGATTAGTAGAAGGTGCCAAGATAGCACGTGTGATACTTTTCTGGTCAGTGACAATCTTGAATGAACGTCCTTCAAGAAAATACTTGAAATGTTTCACAGCCATATACATCGCAGTCAGTTCTTTATCAAAAACCCTGTATTTAAGCTGCGCCTTGTTAAATGCTCGGCTGAAAAATGCTAATGGTCGTAACTCACCGTCGATCTTTTGATGTAATACAGCTCCAGCAGCGACATTAGAAGCATCAGTAACAAGATATGTTAAAGCATTCTCGACTGGAAAGGCCAGAGTGACTGGAGAGCAAAGTTTGTTTAACACTTCTTGGAAAGCATCATCCGCGTCTTTAGTCCATTTGACTGTCTTCTTTGAATATTTATGAGGTGAAAGCAAAGCCAAAATAGGTCTAGTAATTTCTGAACAATTGGGAATAAACTTTTTGTAAAATGCAATCATACCAATTAAACGTCGTAACTGTCGCATATTCGAAGGTTTAGGAAAATTTACGATGGCCTGAACTTTGTCAGCAATAGGTTTTATTCCAGTGGCATCAATGTGATGACCTAAATAATCCAAGGAAGAAACACCAAATTTGCATTTATCCAAGTTGATGGTTAGCGAGTACTCAGAAAACCTTTCCAATAGTTTTCGCAAATGAGTTAAGTGAGTGTCATGATCTGGGCTAGAAATAAGAACATCATCTAAGTAAACGAAGACGAAATCAAAATTCCATGTAACTTGATTGATAAATCTTTGGAAACACTGGGCCGAGTTTCTAAGTCCGAAAGGCAAATAATCCCAAACAAAAGAACCAAAAGGAGTGATAGTACAAGTTTTGTTCATAGAGTCCGGGTGCATCGGAATCTGATGAAAGGCACTTTTAAAATCAATTAAGGAAAATATTTTGCAGCCATGTAGAGAATTGACAAAATCGTTTAATATCGGCAATGGATAAGAGTCATGCTCTGTAACAGCATTGAGAGCACGAAAGTCAACAGTTAAACGATACTTACCTGCTTGCTTTTTTTTGACCATGTGTATGGGAGATCCCCACGGGCTGGTTCCCGGTCGAATGATCTTCGCATCCAGTAATTTGTCGATTTCTTCTTTTGCGATTTTAGTCATCTCAGGACTTAACCTGCGAACCTTGCTGCGGATACGTTGACCGTTAGTTTTGATGACATGACAAATATCACTTGCGATATTAGTGGGTGGTCGGAAAAGCAATAAGGACGGAAAGTCGTTGATTACCATTTGTTTGTAGACTTCAACATTAACGCATTGCTCTTCGGCAATCAATGCTTGACAAGGGAGTTTATGTGACACTTCAGATTTAGGCTCAGCAAGTTCAAGCACGTTAGGCTTTTCGGTTTCTATTAGACGTTTAGCGCCAACGTCAATAGCAAGCTTGTAATAGGATAAGAAGTCGGCGCCGATAATAGCAGTGGCAGTGTCCGCGACAATAAAGTTCCATTTCATTTCTTTTTGACTGAGGTCTATATCAATTGTTAAATTACGCTTACCGTAAGTCTTTACTTCAGTCTGATTTAAGGCAAATAGGTTGCGAGACGTAGCAGGTTCTTCGTTATCCACATAAGGCAAGGGAATAATACTTACAGTGGAGCCAGAGTCGATTAAAAGTTCCATGTCAGATAGAGAATCCTTCACAAAAATTTAGTTAGAAGACGAAAATGGCTTACGACTCGTGACGGTCGCAAGCCAGCTTACACGTTTTTTGATTTATTTAAACACGGGAACGTAGGACAAGGTTTTCCATGGCATTTCCTAGCTTTGACAGGACCATACTTATAGTGGTACCAGCACAACTCGGGCACGTCGTTGGGATTGAAAGGACTACAATCACTATTACGTGAATAGTAATTGTCAGGTCGCCTCCGGTAATGAGTACTGTTTGGAAAATAAGTGCTGTCGTTGGGTTTTCTTACATTCCCATAACTTGCTGTGGAATGGCCCACATCACAGGAATACAAGTTCGATTCCTGATCAGGTACAGTTTCATAAAATTGTAATTTAGGCGATTTCATGTCAGATGCACAGGTCGATTGGGAATTATATTTTAATTCCGCATGAATTGCATCAGCTTTTTGTGCAATATCGTCTAAAGAAATATCATCACCAATTAGGTACAACCTTATTTCGGATGGTAAAGCTTGCAAAAATAGGCTATGTAAGAGTTCGATCAGAACGCCATCTAACGGCTTCCCGTAAAATGAAGATTTCATTTTCCGTAACAGTACTGATGGCTTGTCATTACCAAGTTTCATTCTAGTCACTGCAATGTATCGTTCTTGATCAGAAGCACCAAAATTTTGAATCAATAGTTTCTTCATCTCGGTATATGGTTGTGGATGGTCCATATGTAGAAGCTCTGCAACAACTTCAAGATGCGAAGGTTTTAGTTTAATTAAAGTACATCTAAAGCGGGTTATTTCACTAAAAATTTTTCGTTCTTCAAAAGCAGCTTCTAAGACTTTAAACCATAGCTCAGGACTCTCTTGAGAAAACGTAGGGACAGAGTTTAGTAGAATACAAGAGTTAGCAAAACCTTGGAAAGACGTTAATCCTCCAGAAGGATCTAGATGACTCTTTGGAACTTCTGAATTATACTTACTTGTTGCAAGATTGGATTGACAAGGATGAGAATTAGTTTGACAAGTTGCGCTCTGTGGCTGTCCATACCTGTTTATGTAGCTGTTTGAAAGTGGAGTGGAAAGATAGACACGTGAGCATGACGGTGTGGAATCTTTCAGTGGCACATATCGTTTGTTCGATGTACCTGTCGTTAAAGTAGAACAAGAATAAGTGCTCGTATGATTAGTGCTGGACAAAAAAGGCGATGATGGATGTTGGACAGTCGCCAGTGGTAGAGCCCTGTCTAATAACGATTTAGGAGAACTTACAATTTCTTTTGATTGTTGGCGGGAAAGCTTACCAAGCCTACCTGAATTATCACGCTTAAAAAATGACATAATAGAATACCACGTTAATATTAATCAAGCTATAATAATTTTTAATTTTAATATAATTCAGATCCAGTTCCAAGCGATTAAGCGAATTAAAAGTTTCACAATTTGTTGAGCGGCAGATTTCCACAATTTGTTGGGCGGCAGATTTCCACAATTTGTTGAGCGGCAGATTTTTAACGTTCACTTGTCAGAATGTTTGATTTTTAAATCACGTCTCCTTCTGATTTTCAATCACGTCACCTTCTGTTTTTCAATCACGTTGGGATTTTCACCAAAATATATGTAGCGGTTCAGTATCTTAAGACTCCGAATAGCTTATTCAAAATTAGTCTTAAAACAATTTTTATTGAACTCCAAAATTATTTCCAAACTCAAATGACGCAAATCTCCAATTGATTAAAAAAATGCAAAACTAAACTACATCAAAAGAATGGGGTTCTACAGCTATAAATCGAAATCAAAGCGCTGGACAATGAATGCATTTTCGTACGTTTTGGACACATGTCGAGTAAACGCTAGCACGATACACGCAATGAACAATGATCAGCAGCCTCGAAACATAAAATCTGAAGATTTCGAATTTGAACTAGCCATGTTTTTGATTCGCGCACATATAGAACTACTAAGTTCAATTGGCATAAATTTTTCTGTGATTCGCAAAATTGAGATAGTACTGGAGAAAAAATATCCTCCAAACATGTAAAAACGTCAAGTGGCTTTTTTCCTCATCAAAGTGAAAAACGAAGGCGATGCGATGCATGTATCAGTAAGATTAAAGGAATAGGAGCAAAAGAAGAAAAATACAAAACTTCTAAGCAATTGAGCCAGTGCCAAAAATGTGCAAAGCCTTTGTGCAATAAGCATCTTACTCGTACTTGAGATTTTTGCTTGGAAGACTAAACTGTTGTTAGGCTTACACTTACGGATAAAATTGCACTGCCTTAGTTGTTTTTGAAACATAAAGCGAATTGCTGCTTTTGTTAATGATATATGTATTGTTGATATTACTTGTAAATTAAATGTAGTGCTCCCGTATTTTCATATTAAACGATAAATTATATGCCAAAAACAGCATGGCGTATGACTACAATACACCAGCTAGTGCAGAAATAGCCTATTTTGTTTCAAAAATTTGTAATGTATTCTGTTAATTGCAAGTGATTTTTTTAATTAATTGCTCTAAATTCACTAACGCCTCAAATCACAAGTTACGATCTTAAAGCCCAAATTGATGACATTATAATTGATCCCGGCTGAATATAAAAACTGTGAGGACCGTATAAATATCATATGACGCCTCCAGATGGAAACAACACTGCCGTATTGATGTTATTATGGTGGGAGGGATAAAAGATAAGCTACATAGACATATCGTTGTTGCACAAACTTGATAATAAAAAAAAAATTAAAGTTTACAATCGTTTGATATAACAGGTTTTTGTAACAAATCCAAAACTTAAGTTTGCTTGAGTACTTTTTTCTTATGATTTGTCACACACACACACACGCAGACTTGGACTACTGATTAATTCTAGCTGACTTATTCGGTGAATTACAGCAAAAAGTTGCTAATTCTAATCTGATTTGAAAAAACTAAAAGTCTCTTATTCCAGTGTAATTAGAAAAATCCCTAATTCCAATTCTAACCTAATTTTGGAAAAGTTCCTAACCGAAGAGTCAAATCTGAAAAATGACAAGACCTTCTTTTACTATGAGTCACCTGCATTTGTGAAAAATTTGGCTGCAAATCAAAATCGAAATTAGGTGATCTCCGAAAAGAAAAAGAGTCTTCACAATAATTTGGTGGCAAGAATGAAAATGTCTTAGAATTGTCGCAAATATAAAGTGGTTTTGCGAAGATGTTCAAATGGCATCAAAATTCGCTTGGTAATTAAAATTTCAAACTAATTTCAGAAAAACTGGAAAGCTCTAATTCCAATTCTACTTTAATTTGTGATAATCAAAAATGCTCTAATTTTATTCTACTCTAATTTAAGAAAAACATTAATGCTCTAATTTCAAGTTTAATTTAATCTGAAAATGCTAAAAAAATTCTAATCGTTTAAGTCTGCACACAAGGGTGGGAGGGGCTTACAAAACGTCGTATTGCGTCGCATAAGGGAGAGGAAAGAATAAAAGAGTCATATGATTCGTGAGCATTCCTTCATTTGAATGAGATTTATGTCTTGATTAATAAAAATATTTACCCGTGATGAACAAGCATAGCTTGCATTTTTTGTCTAAATGAAAAGAGTAGTAATTTCATAAAGTTAAGAGATTTTTGTCGTTGAAATGCTATTTCACACCCTGTTTCACATTTACAAACAGTCAATTCAAATTACAAAAATCTATCTAAAGAGTAGACACTTGGCATATAATAGTAGTCCAACATAAGAAATGTTATACAAACATCACCGCTGGTAAAAAGCAAAGTGGCAAATTGATGATAAGTTATTGAACTTTTTACCTGGTAGCTGACATTGATACATTGCGCTTAGGCGGATCTCGCAAACCACAACGTGGAAGAGTAAACACTACGAAAAAAGAAAATTCGCCGGCTGTTTCTTTATTTTAAATTACAGTCAAAAATCAAAAACTAATGCTGTGCATTTAATTTGCAATAACTTGAACGCTATTAATCTGATCATAACCAAAAGTATATAATTAGATTGAAAAATAAATTGGGCATCTATTTGAGCAAATACGGAATTGCTATTGTAAGCGGCTTAAAATTAGCTTCCAAAGTGTCGGGTCGAATCGACCCCCCCCCCCCTGGACATAGAAAGCAAAAAAAGCCTGGTCCTAATAGGGTTATATCAACGCAATCGCTTTTTTTGTTCGAGTTTCGATGAATTTGAACTTGTGGATGAAGATATACTTTTATGGCAATCATCTATCAAGACGTTGAAGCTGTCTTCATCGTCATTAATTGCTGTACGCCTTACAGCACTCAGAAGTGGCTTCTCTTCTTCCCACATGTTGGAGATAGTCCTTAACATCAGAAAATAAAAACAGATTATAAGCAGGAATAGCGACAAAAGCGGACCCAAAAATTTTGAGAGAGAGGAGCACGCTGGTTGTACATACTTGGGGAGTGCCACATAGTTTAGATAATTACCACACTGTTAATAATACGTTCATAACCAAATGGCGGTAAGCTCAACGCTCTGATCCTCCAGTCATATTGCCCTGCCCTTCATAAATGCACTTTCTACTAAAAATTTCTTCTGCGCGGTGGGTTCTAAGTAGCAGTAAAAATTGAAAGCAAACAGCAGAAGTAGTCAATCTCAACTAGGAAAACTGTTTACTTTAAATAGGTGGAAGGATTGCCCTACGTGTAATGGTTTAGTCTAAATAAAAAACAAAACGAAATTTATTTGCCAAGGCCTTTTTTCACTCTCAAGCTTCAAAATTATAAGCCAGTTTATTTCTTACACTTGCATATCTTTTTGAGAGAGTGCTAAAACCCCTTAATTGACTATCTCCATTTATTTTGGGTCTCAAAAAATTACAACTCCTGTCAATCAAATGCATAGATGCTTGACTTGCTGAAACAAATTCTTCCATTTTTTGCCAAATAAAAGTTTCCGAGCATACTTGGCTTCATTTAAAAAAAAAAAACTGCTTCAATTATTTGTAATTTAAACTCAGGTGCTAAAATTGATTGCACTGCCATCAATGAGATATATTTCTCATCTGTCAAATTTGTAAAACTACAATAGTAAAAAAGAGATCCCGCACTGTCAGTTTAGCAATGTTTTAACAGAAAATGAACGAATGGTTTTTGAATACAAACAAATACTAGAATACTAAGATATAACATCATGCACTACTCATTATGCAAAGCTGCAACGCATAACAATAAGTGAAGCACAAGCTAAGCTAACAAAAGACCATAATGTTGAAACTCGATAGTAAAAATTAGATCATAGTAGCAAGAGCCAAGCTTAAGCAAATAAAGCTGATCACAAATTTCTTCAAATAGACTGAACACAGCTCACTTTCTTCCTGAAAGAAATGGTTCTAGAAATAACATTGTGCGATATAGGTTCTAGGATCTTGAGACTGAACCTGGACCACCAGACTTGGTCTTTTTTTCTTGTCTAAACTTTTCCTTCAAAGCTTTCCGCTGCTTTTGGCAATCTGCTTCCCTCTCTCTCTCTATCATGGTTTTCAAAAAGTTATCATCTATTTTTAAATTGTTATTACATCAAAAATATATTTTCGATAATAATGAAACTTGTACACAATAAACAATGTAGTTCAGCATTTTGTGGAGGATAGTAAATGTAGAGCCAATCGATATATCAAGCATATTACTAATTGCGGGAACAAAGTAAAAATTTTCTTTATCCTCTAAAATTGCAACAACTTTTTGAGCATTTTCTGGATTTACTGATGAATTTGGTCTCCCTGATCGCACCTTGTCTTCAACAGAACCTGTCTCCAAAAACTTCTTGTACAAAAGACGAATTGTTTGATCAGTAGGTTTATGTTGAAATCCTTCTTTTGTAAGCTGCCTTTTAACTGCTGTAACAGATTCGTATTTTGCCATAAGAATAACTATTCTAACACGTTCTTGTATTGTGTACATTTCAAGCGGTCCTGAACCTAAAAAACAAAATGGAATAATTTAAATGGAGGTAAAGCTAAAAACAAGATGGAAAAATTAAAATGGTGTAGTAAAACAAAATTTTAATGTATACTGTTTATTGTGTACAAGCTTCATTATTATCGGAAATATATTTTTGATGTAATAACAATTTAAAAATAGATGATGACTTTTTGAAAACCTTGTATATATATATATATATATATATATATATATATTGCTGGTTCTAAGTGGTTACGATCGATAGAGAGCGTCTTATATATATACATATAAAAATGGTTACTTAGCTTCACAGTGCTCGACGGCAGGCTTGCCGGAGTCGTAATATATCTATATATATAAAACTCAAAGTTTGTCTGTCTGTATGTCCGCTATAGAAACAAAACTGGAGACATTTAGATACAAACAAACAAATGAATCTTATATAACTTTTTCCAGGGAAGCCAAGTACGGTATTTTAATTTCGATCAGAATCTTCTATGGGGGGGGGGCTACAAGCCTATATTTATTCAACCTATATTAAAATACTAGAGTTGTCTAAAGTTTTTATTATGTACCACAAATAGAAAAAAATTTGTAACAAATAAAAATCCAATGGCCTCGCTGTATTGAAGGACGCGTCTGGCCCCGCAACGGAGCGTACCAGAAAGAAAATAATCAAAATTTTTCAAGAAAATGGTTTGAAAATCACAGCAGACACCAATTTAGTAGAAACAAACTTCTTGGACGTAACCCTAAATCTAAAGTCAGGTAAATACTGGTCATTCCGTAAACCCAATAACTCTCCATTGTACGTGCACAATCAATCCAACCACCCGCCTATAATTAAAAAACAATTGCCGATTATGCTAGCGAAACGCCTTTCCAATCTCTCATGTAACCACGAAGAATTTGCAAAAGCCATCCCAGAGTATGAAGAAGCCATGCGCAGGAGCGGACACAAGAGCGAAATAAAATATGAAACGAATTCCCACCCACACAAAAGAAGATCTAGAAAACGTAAAATTATATGGTTTAACCCACCATATAGTGAACACGTTTACACCAACATTGGTAGAGAATTCCGCCGACTCCTAACCAAGAACTTTCCACCCACCCATCGATTGCACAAGATCTGCAACAACAACAACGTAAAACTAAGCTACAGCTGCATGCCCAACATGGCAAATCTCGTTTCCAAGCAAAATAAAACCGTGCTAAAAAGAATAGCCAACTCCAACAACACCACACCACCGTGCAACTGCAGAGTCAAAGCGAGCTGTCTTCTGAAAGGAAAGTGCCGCGAAAAGTGCATCATATATAAAGTTACATTAACATCTGATGACAGCACCATGCACTACCTCGGTAGTTGTGAAACGGAGTTCAAAGCCCGTTTTTACAACCACAGCCAGAGCTTCAAATACCAACGAAAAAGCAACGCCACCGAGCTTTCAAAAGCATTCTGGCTTCACAAATCTAATGGTAAAAGCCCCGAAATCACTTGGGAAATTGTCACACAAACCACCCCCTACCAACCAGGGGCAAGGGCTTGCATGCTGTGTCTCACAGAAAAGTGCACTATTCTGCAAGCACATCCCGCTACGTCATTGAATAAAAGAACCGAACTGATGGGAAAATGCCGCCACACAAACAAGTTTAAATTAAAAAATTTTTCATAGCACCTACAGTTTTCGATCCCGTCCTTCTCTAGAGCTTCGAGTTTAGCAATCTACCTTTGCCAAAAGTCCTATCTCCCTGCACCACCGGCGGCTTAATTGACATCTGTACTAACTTCTGAGACGCGTTGCATTAGTTGCTACATTTCCAAATGTATTGCACTTATTGGTTAACTTTTACATTTTTATGCCGGATTTTATAGCGTTTTATAGCGTTTTTCTTTTTATATGTATTTTGCAGACGCACCACCTGACGAGCCACTTGGCGAAACAGACTGTTGTGGTTTTTAATGTTTTTAATGTCTATTCTGTAGCTGTGCAAATACAAATATATGAAATAATGTATAATCATGTATAATGTATGGAAATAGCATATGACCAAAATATGTGACAATTATTGCATCAATATCTGTTATGTATTTGGGGGTGGAGGAATAGCAAGACAACATGTTTGGAAAAATATGTACTTTTATAACCTGGGATTAATATTGTGATGACTGCCCAAACCTCACTCGCTTGCGTTTTATGTAGTTTGTAAACATGTTTTAAAACACATAGAAATCTACAGTAAGATAATGTTACCAATGGACTCTAACAATTACAAACCAGTAATAACACTTGATTAATAAAATGATAGATTATCTGACATTATCACAAGGCACAACCATTTGCATAAGCTTTCTTTTTACATTTAGTTAGCAAACAAAACGTATTGGTAAATTTCAATATGTTAAAGGTAAACATAAGGCTATTTTGCCATCGATAGAATTTTAACCATGGAATGTATTTTGCAATTGAACATTTGTGACAGGTTAATTTCAACAATGTATTAAAAACATGACTCTTGGTCGTTTGTGATCGGTCAATTTCTAAGACGTGTTGAACACAAAAAATTTGCTGCCAGTGTACACTCCCCCTTACATTCATATATTGGGTATCCCAGTATACACTGCATTAGTCAAAGTATCTTGCCTGCCAAGACTCAAACTCAAATTTATTGCATTTCAAAGCAGCAGCACTCCCACCACATCAACACCACGTGCATTGTATTTATAGACACATTAATAGTGATGGCAAAGTAGATTTAAAGGACAAAATGCAGTTAATGGCAAGATAGCCATTGCTTAAACATAAATATTTTGGAAAAAGCTTCAATCTATTGTCTAAAAGACTTTTACATCACTAATAATTAGCTGTTCTTGGTTTGAAAAACAACTTTTCCCAAAAGACAGCAGCACATTTCAATGACTACTATCACTGAAATGAGTCCTGGAAACAACCAATTCGAATTGCAGTAGACTGCTCATGAGATGTTAACTTCTAAACAAACTTACCTTGACCTGGTTCATTGCAGAAATTAGCAACCTTTGACCATGCAATATTTCTTGCCAAACTTTTTCTGTTAGACTCTTTTGATGGGTCCCAAAGACATGGAAATTCCTCCACTGCCAAAATCAACTTCTTGTTTTCTACATCATCGATAAATGATGTAGTGCAAGTTTTTGGCATTGTTTAGTACCTGCTAAAGCTATGCAATCTCAAATAATCAAAATCTGAGATGTCATGATCTCATAATCTAGAAAGACCAATTGTATGACATACCGTATCACACAAAGGTTGATATATACTTAACTACCGGTATATACTTTCTGACAAAGAGGCCAGCAAGACTGGAAATTTGTGGTCTGGTACAGCCCGAGTTCTTATAAGCTTATCACTATTTATTTTTGAGGCAAAAAAGTGCAAGGAAAGGGATAAAAGCTATACATAGATTTTAAGCTGGTCTCACTCAAATACTGCTATGCCTATTTTTAATATGCTCTACCCTCTTTCCTACTTGATAAAGGTAGACAGTGTGACATCAATGGTGTGAAATTATAAAATACCGCAGTCTGACATATCAATGTATAGCTGGGACTATATTATTTCTATTTTTGTGCAGTTGCCTGATCTTAAAAGCAATGTTTTAACCTGGCAAGCTGGTAGCAAAAACAAGCAGATGTAAATGAAAAAGCCTATTATTTTGTAGTAGGTCAGATCTACTTCATACAAATTTTCAATGACATGTTAAAAAGAATGTAGTCAACAAGATGTCATGCTTTTTCAATTGAAATCGCTACTACATATCACAATTTATATGCTGACCAATGAAACATTAGCAACAAACTTTAAAACACATAAACACACTAGTACCCGAACACTGAAGATGAATTACCTGCCCATAGCATTTGAGCACTGACGATGTATATCTACAATAATAAACTTTTTGTACTTGCACACGTTATGGGCGAATTTGGTTAAAAGAGTCAAACCTTTTGAAATCAAATGTAAACTTAGGCCTACACTGTTACAGTAGGTAATTGTTTATCGTTGTTTCAAACCAATACTGTTTCGTTATTAGTTAGCCTGCACACAAGATAGTAGACACTTATTGGTGTAAGCGAACTACACATTAATCTGCTTTTTTGCAAATGACATTATAATTAGGCCTATTGGCTGCTTTAAAGCTTAAGCTACCAAGCTTACTTCAATTGGAGTCATAAAAACAGATCTTACTAGTGCAGCTGGCGCAATATCTTGCAAATTTTACATTCTTGGAACACCACTGCATAGCTAACAAAGTGCTTAGTACTAGCTACAAACGTTAAATGCAAGATAAGTTGCCATTGCACCTATGTACCCCAAAATTTCTTGATGAACTAGACACTCATTTAGCTTTCCAATACTGTACTTGCAAGGAGCCGATCTCCAACGCAACGGTGCGTTTAAGTTTTCAAGCCCACTTTTAAGTGAGCTAAATGAATCGCAACGATAGAAAACAATAAAACAAACAAAGGATACGATTTGGTAATTAATTATCGCAGTAAACAGGGCTTAACGGTCGAAAAAAGCTAATATCTAGGTTTAGGAAACAAGGACATTACTCCGGCTTATACTGCACTTTAACGATCAGCCTAAACCTGTTTGTTTGTATGTTTACAACTATTAGAACAAACTGGAAGAGTTTTGCAAAAATGTGAGCTGACGCTGTTATAAATATAGCAATATTTGTTTCTTTCCATAAACAGGAGCGGCTCTCTCACGACCGCTAATCATCAAGAAATAAACAAAACGCATTTCTTTTGCCATGATGTGGAAATCAAGCTCATTTTCTTACTTCAAAGCTGAAAGAAACAATAAAGGAAGTACTGTCAATGTAAAAAGATTATGAAACCACAAATTCTGGCTTCAGTAAAGAGCTGGAACAATAAAGCAATTTTATCTAAAGGCAACACAGCCAGAAAGGGGCATAGTAAAGCCCAGGGCTGCGAACTCGAACTTGAACTCGAACTCAAAGAACTCGGCATTTTTTGCCAAACTCGAACTTGAACTCGAACTTAAAAAAAGTTCGGTGAGTTCAAGTTCAATATTTGAGTAATTTTAACCGAAAAAGTAAGAATGCAGTTGCGTTATTTTTTTTATTCCCGCAGTACTTTTCTAAATATTTTATAACGTAGTCATTTATTGTTGTTTTAAAATAGTACCGGTACTTCAAATTATCTTTACATTTATTCGAGAAGTTAATTTAAGTAAGTTGACGAAGGTTTTTCAGACTTGCTTTAAATTTTTTCAAGCTATTTTAGGAAAAGAAGAGTGGCCGATAAACTTTGCTGCTTTGATGTATTAATATTTCGCAACAACAGCACAGACATAGAATTGACGCTACGTAAAATGAAAGCAATAGACCCTTTGCACACTAGTGCTTCCTCAAGCATAACGGAAAGGTCAAAGGTGAAGTTGCCATCAAACTGTTTGCAAGGCAAGATTGGTAGTGTTGAAATAGGAAAACGGTTGTATGTTTGGTGAGGAAAAAGGCAAATTACCAGAAAAAAAACAACTGTCGTCTAGACAAACGAATTCTTAAACGGATTAGCTTGGTGGCACAGCTGAACAAGTTTGTAAAGTACAGTAGAGGAATTTTTTTACAGACAAAAATCTTTTAAATTATTGTAAATAAAGCTTCACATCATGTCTGCAACGAAATTGTGGTCAAACGTCTTTTCAAAGACCAATAGCGTCAAACTCGCTTCATCTTGCTTGTACGTCAGAAAACTTGCGGTCGTGCTATTCCGCCAATGTACAAATATGATGAAAAAAAACGCCAATTGTGAAAAATATTTTTAAATGATATTATTAACACTAAGTATTTTTTAAACTTATGCAGAGGAACTTGTTTAATAACTTCATAATAAATTTAATTTTGAAAAGCCGATGGCTAAACGAAACAATCAATGCAGTCGCGTATACGACTCATTTCAATTTGATCAAAAAACGAAGCGTACCAATGTATAGAAAAAAAGAACAATGACGAAGTATGTAGAACAAATATAACAATTGGGAAGTGGAACCCGGGCAGCAATTTGAAACAGCATTTAAAAAGATGCCATGAAGAAGTCTGGAAGCGGGTGAAGTTGGCCGATGAAGATGAATCAAGATTACGATCGAAGAAAAAGAAATTGGCATCCGCAAGCCAACCAACTATTAATTCTCATTTTACACCACTATCAATAACAATTTCGATGAATAAAGAAAAGTTTATTCGAGGAATAGTGCAAATGGTCATGTCTGGTGTTCCATTAAGTATTTTTGAAAGTCAAGGATTCTTTACTTTAAATGGCGAAACTGTTCAAAAGTTGGGAGTGTCACTTTCAAGAGAATCAATCCGTAAATTTGTTGTTGACGCAGCAAACCAGATGAAGGGTTCATTAAAAAATGATTTAAAAGGAAAACTAATTTTTGTTAAAATGGACTGCGCAACGAGGCAACTGAGAAGTTTTTTGGGCATCAATGTTCAGTATTACAACGAAAGAAAGAAACAAACAGAGATAAAAACGTTGGCTTGCGCAGACACCGAAAGAAAACATACCAGCGAGCAAATGTGTTGCATGTTTAATTCAACTTTGCGAAAGTATAAAGTACCAACAGAAAATGTACTTGCATTAATTGTTGACAACGCAAGCAACATGATGAAAACAGTAGAACGGCTGAACGAAAATGATACCTCTGCTTTACTAGAGGAAACGCCTTTTCTACTCGAAGAAGATGACAGTGATGATGACAACGAATTGCCCTCTCTTGTTCGTATTCACCATATGCGCTGCGCAGTCCATACTCTTCAACTTTCCATTAAAGATGGCCTAAAACAAACTCATTGCAATGATTGCTAACTAAAACTCGCCACGTGGTTGCCAAGTTTCGTTCTCCCAATGCATTATTCTTGCTCGAAAAACGAGAAAAGAAAAGACGAGTGCTTGATACGTGTAGACGCTGGGGTTCCACCTACTTAATAATCAAACGTTTGTTGGAATTGCAAAACTCAATTGAAGAACTAGGAGTGCTCTCTCCCGAATTTCATCTTTCAACTGCGACATGGTCAAGCTTAAATAAACTTCTTTCTGTCCTTGAAGGTCCCTTTGCTCTAACTTTAAAACTTCAAGCAGAGGATTTAACCTCTGGAGTTTTTATGAAAGAGTGGAGCTCTTTAAAACATACACTGCGCGGAAAACAAACTTCACTTGCTTTAGAAATTCTTAGAGCAATGGAAAAAAGAGAAGAGTCTCTATTTCAAAACAAACTCTTTTTGGTTGGAGTTTTTGTAGATGCGAGATACCGCATTCTGCTTTCTGAAGAGCAAGTTGAACTTGCAAAAGCGGGATTATTGGAAGTAGCATTTAAGCTCGCCATTGCTCGGTAAGAGCTTTCAACGTATCAGACACTGCGGACAAAGCATACTTGTTGGCGACATCACCGGCACCGACAATCCTGCATCTTCTGCTTCCGAAGAAGATGAATTAGAAAAAGAATTGGATTTACTCGAACGAAGAAAATCGCCTGCATACCTCTCTTCAAGCAATACTTTTAATCAGGTAGCGCAAGAAATGAACAATAATATAGAAAAAATGGTTTGCGCTGGAAGACTAAAAGCAGAGAATGTTTGGAAAATCATTGCAAGTTTAGACGAGCCACTTCAAACAACAGTTAAGATTTTAAACGCTATGCATGTTACTCAAGTATCAGTTGAAAGACTGTTTTCTTCAATGAAATTTATTCTGAGTGATCAAAGATCATCAACTAAGCAAGATCTTTTAGAAGCGATATTGCTTTTACGTGCTAATGGCTGTGTGAATTAAAATTAAAAAAGCTGATATATTTGATAAACGTTAAATTAAAATGAAAACTTGATTTGTGTGGTTTGTGTTTAAATTTCTCAGCAATAAATAGTTAAACTTTTCTTTTTCTCACTAGTTTTTGATCGATCTCTGTGCAATGAATATTAATACCTGTGAGAGTAAACCTCGCTTACGTTTTTTAGTTGCAGCATTAAGTATAACTCGCTCTTTTACAATAGCTGACGGCCAGAAATAATTTTTTTTCTTAGTACATACTTTCAAATGATAGTTTTTCAGTTAATTAAATCGTCTAATTTCTATTTATTCACTTTAAGAGCAATGCCATACGCCTAATTCGATTTTTACTGCATGTTCGTTTTACAGTGCATAAAATAATTCAAACTAAGCTGTTTTTGACTTTTATACAAATTTAAAATTGATATAAAATTCTTTGATTTCGAACTTAGTCTGAACTCGGTAGAAGAAAGGCCGAACTCGAACTCGAACTCGAACTCGATAATTCAAAAATTAAGTACTCGAACTTGAACTCGGACTTGCGAATTTTTTTCAAACTCGAACTCGATAAAAATTGTCCCGAGTTCGCATCCCTGGTAAAGCCTACGATAGAAATGCAGAGCTTGCAATCAGTGGCGTGGTCCACTGATTGCTGATTTCATGTCTGCAAATCTAATGTAGGCCTATAACGTTTAGCATTCCTGATGATTAGAAATTGAGCGAACAAGATCTCCATTAATTTGATTGGTTGTTTGCTCGCAAGAAAAGTGCTTTTTTTTCTTGTGTTCGTTCAAGCAATGTCCAAGTTATTTGCATACTAGGAAGTGACATGAATACTGTGCCTGTCTCATAGTTTTAGCATGATCTTTTGGAAAAAGATTTTCAATGTACAAAAACACACTTTTTTAAAAATTTTGCCTTCGAATGCAGCGGCGAATACATACTGTGACAACATGATTTTCTACGAACAAAACGAGCTTGGCTATACTTGTTTATGGATATTGTGCATAACAAAAACTCTGGCTTTAACAATGTCCGACGCAATCACGTGATTACGTGGAGTTTAAACCAAGATTGTACCAATGTGGTGGAGATCTACCCAGGCCTTATTTTCAAATTCCTGTTAAGTGAAATAACTTTCACTACTTATGTTATGATACTCAATCCGGTCAATGCACAAATCAACAGAGCTTGGTCGATTCCCAAAGATTCTTCACTTCATTTCAAACCCTGGTCAGGAAGCAAACAAACAAACACTCTTAGTGGTAGCCTATCGTCCACTCATCACATTTGTTACTCGGATCATCAAAATCCTACAACCTGTTTAAAAAAGTGACCCTTAATACCTGATTTGGTTTACTCGTGCCCTTTCTGTTTAATCTTTTTTTTAATGATTTTGCGTGCTTGCCTGTATCTAAAATGAGTAATTAATCCGGTTTGCGTAGTTTGCCTAGCGCATCTCGCACTACAATCTATTTGGATCTCCTTTGTTGCAGTAGCAGTAGTAGTTTGTTCTTTGTTAAGGAAGCTGGACACCTGTTAGAATTATTTTAGTTTTCGAATAGCATATAGCTTTAGTTAAAATTTGTTTAATTAATAACGTTTTTATTTGATCTAGACTTGTGTAGCCATCACTTATGTTCGTAATCTATCCTGTCTCTGAAATTTATTTCGGCTCGCCACTTTTGTAAGTAATTAGTTTATTAATTAGTTTATGAGCACATTGTTTGTTATTTTATGTTTTAGGGTTACGAGAAAATACATCTAACGTAAACCAAGCGAGTGTTTGAAACAGAGGCACGCGGTGTTCCCCCAAATCAATACCCGTATAACATTTTTTCATTTCCCCGTGTAGCGCAACGACAGGCATTTGGCTGTGGTCCAGTGTCAAAAAGTGTGTACTCTATATAACAACTAGTCACTTCGATCAAGATAGCCACAATGGTTTGGTTTATAAGTTAACAATGCTGTTGATAACTTTTGGTTTGTGGTTTGTAACATCTTCGTGCTCATACGACACTTAGTACAGCGCTTCTCAACCGATGGGCCGCGAAGGTCCTTCAGGTAGGTCGCGAAACGTTCTGCCATAAATTAAAAATTTTATTGGAAAAAATTAAGAATTACGAAAGCTAAAAATGTACTACAAACTTAACAGTTCCAGGAATAAATGATTGTTCTGAAACAAATTTTTTATGAAGTGGGCCCCAAAACAAAGTCTCGGTGAAAAGTGGTCCATGACATCAAAAAGGTTGAGAAGCACTGATTTAGTAGCTAGATCACATTACCGTGATAGCTGCGCATGTATGCATCGAAGTTGCAGAGGCTGCAACACCTTGCATAGTAGGAAGGTTGCACGCACGTGATCAAACGTCATCAAAATGCCCTTGGAAACGTCATCAAAATAGTGGCTGACCAGTTTCAGTGATCGTGCATTGAATTGAATAGGAATGATATAGTTTTTTGCAAATCAAATGAATAAACGTGACAGTTGTTAAATGAACGTTAAATATGTTGTTTTACTGATGTAAAGGAATGAATCTAAGGTCAAAGTAAAGTAAGAAGTTCTAAGATTTGCTTGTTATTGCTAATGGTTGGGCTAATTTCATGGGCTAAACATGCAGGCGTATTAGTAGCCAGCTTCTATGAGAGTTTCATATTCGATTAATCAGCGTGTTTGGAAATGTTGAACTTAAGTTAATTGTAATGTGTAACTTATACAGCATATTTAGGTGCTTAAGCAAACTGAAAAGTTGAAAACCTAAGTTATACTGTAGCCTAAATGGCAGGGCAAACTTCTGTACCGTTTGTCGTATGCTGGATTAGTTATTGCTGGATAAAATCAGTAATTTTTGAAATTTTTTGTCAATAGTGATTGCAGACCAGTCATATTGATATATCAGATGTAATTTTGTGACCTTAACCACTCCTTAAACAATTTTTGGGCTATTACCTAGGCTGCTGAAACAAGGGTAATTTAAAAACTAACGGCAGCGATTTATTTATTCATGCGTATGAGCTCATGCTCTGTTTGCATGTCTTTCGTCACACTGGGCCACTACGACGGGTAAACTGCTTGGCCCCACCACCTGTTTGTCACGTAAAGATGGAGGCATGCCGTTAAATATCTTGCCCAAGGACACAACAAGCAAGCTTGCCGGCAAGCCTACGGTACCGGTAGTAATGGTCAGGTAATGGTTGTTTTTGCTGATGTACCGACTGATATCTAATTGGTATACAGTTTATTTTTAACTGAGGAGTAAATGGTATTGAGATGGCACTTTTCTTAGGGGCAATTTTTTTAATTGGCACACAGTGCTAGTTTGGACTAGCCTAAGAAAGACCTAATCTCCACCAAATTGCTTTTGGTCAAATTTATTGGTTTCCGAGGATCCAACTAGCAATAATTCATTTCAATTTTTAATTAATTTCTCATTAGTTTTCAAAATAACCCCAAAAGTTCGCGCTCGCCCTATATCTTTTCAGCATAAATTACAGCATTTGGTCAGCCACTATTTTTGGTGCGAAATGTGTGACGTCATATGCAACCTTCCTATTGCTTACTGACAACTGCCTAATTTCAGGCATATACAGATCTTTAACAAAAACTCTCAATCTTAGTCTGGTGATCTTCCCTGCAATACTCTTAAATGCCAGCTTTGCTCACATATCAAGACCAACGACATTAAAACAGGACCCAACAAGCAGCCTATAAATTTACCATCAAGAGGATCACATGTGCTTCGTCTAATGTCATTTATGTGCTCGCTTGTTCTCTTTGTCTCAAAGCTACATATACAGTATAATTGGAGAAACTGGAAATGGTATCAGACCGCAGTAGTGGATTAACAGACACAAAAGTGATGTTAGTTATAATAAAAAAAACCTGTTGCTAAGCATTTTAATTAAAAGCTAGATCAACCTCACTTAAGCGGGATACACACTGCAAGCGGCCACGGGCCGACAAGGGAAATTCCCTAAACGCTTGCGACGTGCGGTTCGCAACGGCTGCTACGTACACATACTAATTGCCGCTGGTTACCTGGGGCATGGACTTCTACTATTTAAAAGTCCATGCCTAGGGCGACAAAACTTTTTGTGTTGATGAAAAATAAATGCGAATTTGACGTTTTTTTCAAGTGAAGTAGCTTCTAAGACTTTTAAGTGATTGTATTTGATTTTGATCTTTTGTAAGTAATTAGCATGGTTTGAGAAATTTATCTTGATTAGCGAAGCCTAGATTCTTTAAAGGTCTTAAATTGTTAGTCGGTCAACTAAAAGCATAGAAAAATTTTTTTGCTACTTATGTAGCTAGCGTAGGACTACTACGATGAGATTTGGTCCGAATGAAAAGAAAATTTTTTAATGACTTTAATAAACTTGCGTGATCGCTTTTTCTTCAAATATTATGCTGATTTTGACGTTTTTTATGGCAACGGTTTTTAAAGTGCCAGAACATCTAATTATGGCCCAGTAAATTTTGCACTGTTTATTCTCCACATCACTCCTATTTTGAGCACCAAGCAGATTTATGAATAGCGTACCGACGTTTTGTATCTATGGTATGACTTGACATGAATAAGGAGTTCCATTTCACCAGCCGCTCCAATTACTACACCACCAACAATTTCGCTGTGGAATTGGGCTGCCATAGTGTAGTAGTAATTGTTCCACATTTAGAAGTGAAGGGTCTGGAATTCGAAACTCTGTCAATGTGCATGTACCATTGTAGGTCGGTTTCTGAGCAAGTGTCATCAATTTAAAGTGCTGCGTTACTTCAATAAAGTCTGCTTTAAAAGCAAATATTTAATGGTAGACATGCATTAAATCTGAATGTCTAAGTTTGCGAAAACGCTGAAAATATAGATGTCAAAAACTAGGTCTATAGTAAAAACATAAGGTACACTCGCAGCTTCTTGCGGGACCATTATATGCCAGTTATCCCAAACCTGGACTAGCGGTACCTTTAGCATTTGCAGCAACAAACAAATTTAATAAAGTGCAGTATCGTAGAATTTGCCTATATCGTAAAAACATCATAAAAAAACAATATGAACAAAAGCACTGTTATATTACACCTACACTTACTCACACCAACAAAAAGATAGTAATTTGAAAAAATAAACAAGCACAGACATACATGGCAAAAAAGATTGCATGTATTGAGTGTTTGGTAAAAAAAACAAAAAGGTGTTGCGCAAAAAACTATCTCCAAGCGCATTTCACTGCTGAGGCGACTTGCGGGTTCAGGATGCGACGCTGGTGCCAAGACATTGCGCAGAGCTGCCTTGTCCCTGATTTACTCGTGTAAGATACTTTACGTGGCTCCTGGTTAGCCCCAATATCCTACACAGAACTGCAACGAAACGCGCCGGTTCACTCTCAACAGCACGACGATTTTATTGTCTCTTTTACGAATACAATTATGTGAAGCGGATGAACGAAGGCGGTTTCTGAAAACAAATCAAAATTCAACACCAAAACAATCCCACACAAGCACAAAACTTACATACCGTTTGCTTTTGAACCAGGATTCCTTGTTGTTACCGCTAGCCGTACAAGTATTAACTAAACTTAAAACTGATATCAATACATGAAATTGGTCACACAAAAGGTAATTAGGCATAGAAACGTTCTGATGATTACACTGAATATGTCGTTTAAAGACGTGCGTGATTACATGATAGTAAGTCTTGGCATGTGTGGAACAATAGCTTGAATAGCCCGGGTTTGAGGCTCAATAGAACAAGATACGACGTAACAACTCGACTGCTGAGTTTGAGCACCAGCTTGGTATCCCAGCGCGCATACTCGCCTTATTGACAGCGTTCTTAATGACTCTTTGCGTATTGTCACTGGATGCCTACGTCTCACTCCAACGGACAACCCTCCAGCCAGCTGAGCTTCGCCGCCAAGTAGCGACACTCTCCTTGGCTAGACGCAGTTGTTTAAACCCTGGCCACATTCTGCATGACCAACTGACAGAGTCGCAGGCTGCTAGCAAGAAGAGACTGAAATCTAGATACCCAATTGTCCCTGCCACGCGAATATTATTACACAACTTATCTACATTGGGCTTCCGCACTGCCCAATGGAAAAACTTGGCATGGGACACAGAGTACTCTAAAAATACATCAGCGCTCTGTGTCTACATTTCTAAGGTCAGCACAACACCTATTGGAATGAGTTTGACCAGAACAGCTTGGGTCAAACTCAATCGCCTGGGTACTGGCGTTGTAGGTTTGGTTCGTCCATGCACAAATGGGGTCTCGCTTCTTCAGCAAGATGCGAGTGTGGCGCTAGTGAACAAATTGCAGACCACATTATTTTAACATGTCCCACACATCGGGCACCTCGATGAATAATGTGTCTAACATTTTTTGATGAAGAAACAAGGCGCTGGCTCAACTCCATCACTGTCAGCATCTGATCTGGGCAACACAGCAGGTTGGGATGGTAAAAGACTAAACCCTCGGCCCCCATCCTTTTTGTGTGTCTGACCTGGATCACAGATACCCTGCTATACGAGGAAGAAAAAGTGGATGATCGCCACAGCGAGTAAAATCAAATGTCTGCAGTAGAATTTCTGCCGGAGCGATACGAACCCCATGCTAGCCAACAAATATTCACTTACCCACCCACGCTCAGAATTTTGTGGTCTAAAATTTTGTGGCACATTTTTCAAGTTCTATCCATACCATTTTTCGACTATCAGGTAAGGTGGATGCGTCGTTAATCCACAAGAAAAGTATTATTATTTTTTTTCCTTTCCCATGTTTATCCTCCATTCACGAAAAAGCGAATTATGTCGATGCCTTTTTACGGGATGTCCGCACTCTGGAAGTTGCCATTTCTGATGTGTCTGGGCCATCTATCTTTCACATAAAGGTCGGGGCTTTCTGTTGAGAGCATTGTCCAAGGACACAACAAGCGAAATTGCCGGCATGTTCTCCACACAATCTCTTAAATGCCGAGCGCCAAGCAAGGAAGCTGTGGTTACCAATTTTTTAAAGTCTTTTAGTTTGACTGGACATGCGGAATGAACCGAAGGTCTACCGACTGGAAAGTGGACGCTCTAACCACTACGCCATCGCGCCTGTCAACAAGAAATAACAAAAGTAAAGTTGAGACTTCCAATAGTTTTTTGCAAATAAGTAAAATGCAATGTTTTAGAAATGATTTTTTAGAAACAAAGGTACACTGCATGATTCAAATGTCCCGGCTGCCCAATTATACCACATCTCCTCTACATGCTTGAAACTGGGCAAATATGACCTTTCTGAGCTCTTGAAAAACTTTTTGAGAGCTATAGCGGCCATGCACTACCATCTCTGATCTTATTTTGCTCAATTCCCCTTAAAGCTAGGTACTTTAAATTTTAGAACAACAGTTGGCTACGTTAAAAACCATCAACATTTCATTACTGTTCTCACAACTACCGATATTTGTAACCTAGACATTAATAATAAGGGCACTGCAATTGAAATAACCTAACTGTAAGTGTATCACTTCGAGTTATTTGCTCTTTCCTGGCTGCGTTTATGTCAAGACCAAGTGACATGCGCGTAACCACAGGCTTTAGGTTATACTAATGGGCATACAATTAAGAAAAAGTCGTAAGTGGTTCTAATATTTAATAGGTTATTTCTAAACCTACATATCAATCACTTTGGTGTCCTTCCACCCATCATTTCATGTCATTCTTCCATGCACTTTATCAAATGACCGGATAAACGTTTGTGAAATTGTTGATTGTTTTAATTGTGAGCAAGTCGAGTTTCTAAGTACGGTGCGCATATGCTATAAACAAGGTCCAGCAAGATGTAACAAGCCGCTCCATAAACTTTGGGAAAAATATAGCGTCTATGCGCAATCTCTATGTCTATAGTGTTTTTAGATCGATTTGATTTTAGTTTTAAGAAAGTCAGTTTTAAGAAATAATCATAAGTAGTAGGCCAAATATTTTATTGCCTAGTTTTAAAACTGCATGACCACAATTTTGGTGTTCCTTCACAATTTGGATATGCTTTTAAGCAGTTGCTGAATTAAACGGATATTGAAGTTTAAAAAAGCCAATACTAAATCAGGACAAACAAGACGTTGCCAGAGACTCCAGAGACTTGGTGACATGTACCAGCTATAAGCAACTCCCCATAATAATTTTTCAATCACTCCCCTTTGAAAAATCAATAGTTTTGTTTCGAAACGAGATTTGGCTACGTCTAAAAAAGATTAACTTTGTTTACTGTCACGACTATGCATTGGGTGAAGCCGGCTTGGCCGGCTAACCAATATTCTTGACCACGACATTACTAATCCGGGGGCCTTCGTACTACGCCGGCGGAGCTGGCTAGTACTGCATACAGAAACAAAAATTTATCACCACCCATTGCGATTGGTCTGAATAAAAATGTTATCGCATAATAAATGTTATCATATGATGTGATGGCGGGTTTAAAAATTTACAAATACCAGTAGGAAGGGGTATGTCACATCATAATCGCTTTGAAGAATCTGTTTAGAAACAAATAATATCAAGTTCGCATTTAAATAAATGAAAACAAGTAAATGAACTGAAAGTGACGACAACCCTAAAACAGCAATAGAATGTGACAATAGTTTTAGATTTCTATTACCGATTTTATTGCTGAGCTTTGGTATAAAATAACTGTGATGTCACACATCTTATACCAAAAAAGCACAAAGATAGTGTATGACATCACAATGGTTTTCATCAACCAATAAAGTTAAACATAGGAACGCAGTATAAGTAATCATCTGCGCATTCATCACATCAGTTCATCTCTAGCGTGTCGACAAATTTCGGAGGAAATGGAAAAGGCACAATTTGTAATAAAATTATATAAAAAGAAATCAACAAATTGTGTCAAAATTAGTCGTTTAGGAAATACAATCAACGGGAAAGACCAGGCGGTCACACAGATTTCCCCAAGAAATGGCTATTTTGAAGAATAATGAAGACAGTTATTATTTATTTGATAGTCACAAACAAACGGCAAGTGAGAAACTTTGGTCAAGGACAAAACAAATCAAGGAAATGGCATAATGTTTCTACACCTTAAACACGCAAACGGATCATTAGTACAAACGGTTTGCAGAAAAAAAGCTGTTCATTCAACCGTATTGAGAGCACGGCGGTAAGCTTATATAATCGCACATCGAGAAATATCAGACAGAATAAAACGAGATGTTGAAGCTGGTGATTTGCATCATAATTTTGACCGCAGTTTGCGATGCTCGAGAGCACCTGACATGTTTGAGAACCGATGACATCTTAAATCAACAAAGTCCACAAACGCCCCCAAAAGCGTTACAGGGATCTCCAGGCAAGATGGGCCCGAGAGGTCAATCGGGGTCACGTGGGAGGCCCGGCTAGAAGGGGGAACCTGGAATTCTTGATAATCGACAAATCAATCTGCTCCGTGATCAACTCAATTCCCTCTCTTGGGAAGTGGAAGCTCAAAAGGACCAAAGTAAAAAAAATAGTCAACTAATTGCAGCAGTTGGCAAAGGATTGTATCTTCCTCCTCATGTTTACGTTTATCAACTCGCCCCTGATGGACAGTCGTGGCAGGCAAGTCAAGAGTTTTGCCAAAATTGGGGAGGTAATCTTGCGATGCATGGCATGAAAACGTTAGAAAATAGAAAAAAAATAATTCAAATGCTGTCAATCAGACCTCATTTTTGGATGGGAGTAAATGATATTGCGTTGAAAGGAAACTGGATCTGGATGGATGGTGAGCGAGCAAGCAGTTCTGAATTAATCTGGAGAAGTGGAGAACCGAACAATATTGGTGGAAACGAAGACTGCGTTGCTGTGGTTGGAATTGGCGAAGCACGTACTGTTGGACTTGCTTGGGACGAGATATGCACGAGGAAATATCCAGCACTTTGTGAGAAACCACTTTAAACTTATTAACCAATAATCAATAGCTCTTGAAGGGGCCATGTTTAGAGGGTCATAGGGTTCAACTCATTCAACTGTGTAAAAACTTTGTTTTGTAAAAATTTCATTGCATAAACCCGAAACCATTTTGTGTAGAACTTTCTCGATCATTAACTTGACGCATTTACAGAAATACACTGTCGTCGTACTTCGGCGCTACCACTCAATGATGTTTGGTTTGATATATCGGTTCAAATGGTTGCATCGGCCTTACTCAAATAACCTTTCTGTGAGCAGTAACAAAAATTTGTAAATATAAATGCTCGACCCTACGCTTCTAATTTCAATCAGCGTATTCCTGAATTAAAACTGGCGTTATTCACAAACTTTCAATCATTTCACAAACCGCTATCCGCTTTTTAATCGCACTGGCGCGAAGTCAAATTTGGGGTAGCCGTTGTAACGATGGTCTTTCAACAATTACCGAAATAAATATTTAAGGGCAAGCTTATTGGGTAAAAGCTTGTTACTTATTCCGTGCGATCTTTTTTGTAATGATATTTTGTACATCAAGATGCTTTCCTGCACCTATGTGCACTGGTTTCGGCACAGAGAGAAAAAAGCCATTCCTTTCGCTAATGTTTAGCATCCGTTCTCAGTAGGCTATTTATCCCCAGTTTCAAGCAAAAATATTATTTACATAGATGCAATTACACAATGGCGTGAGTTTTGTTGAAGTCAAAACAGGTTTGTTAAAGACCAATGATCAAGTCAAGAATCTTTTCAAAACCAGCATCCCAAGATCAAGACCTTAAGCAAGCGAGATCAAGGCCGATAAAGTTTTTACGATGTATCAAAATAAGAGGCATGCACAAATTAGCAAATAGAGGAATCGCGCTCTTGATTTTAGTTTTGCATATTTGCTTTGCATTTTTAATATTCATTAATTACATCAATTTTAGACAATAACATTTAGGTTCGATATGGTGGATGACCAACCCATTTTGACTAAAAATGGGTTTACTAAGGAAAATGGAGCAGGCGCACAAAAACTTGATTGCAGCTGGTGTCGATTGCGTTATTAATTACGCTAACCAACACATATCTGACTTATATTGATGAATATTGCTAAATAGCTCTTAAGCAGCTGTTTTAAAATTCTGAGGACATCAACTTTTTGTTTTCATGTAACTATTAAGATAAGTGTAATTTCTTCGTTTTGACAACCTTTATCCCCATGACAACTAAGTTTGAATAACAAACTATCACAAAACTTGCAGCTGTGTCTAAAAACAACAAAAATAACAACACATTTTTTTACAAAACGCCACTTACTGGGTTCATACAACGACAGAAGAGCTGATATGGTGTAATTTAGCACATTGGCGTGTAACATTTTGCTTTGCTTGAGGAGGGGTTATTGGCTAACGAAAAGAAACCATTTTTTTGGAAAGCATGTGTTTAAAAGTGACAATTTTTCTAATTTTTTTCTCAAAACAAACTTTTTTTATTAGAAGATTAACTTTTTAAAAGAAATAATTTATCAAATTTTTTCAAAAACCAAACATCGCATTTAAAATAATGGGAAGGGCTGAGAATATTTTGGGTGAGATGACAAAATCCTAAGGGGCATCAACTCCCTAGCCCACTATCTTATGCTTGTTGTTAACGACCACTAAATTTGTTGGCCTAATTTATTTTTATTTACATTATTACCATAAGACTACAAGTAATTTGCAATTTCAATAAAGCGATTATTGCGCTACAAGCACATTCGTTAATGCACTATTTAATACTCTGTTTTATTGTAATTAAACTTTTGTGGTATCATAAAGTTGTTTAAACGTTTACAATTGTAGTAAAATATTGAGGTTGCTAGTTGCTAGGTAGCAATTTTCAAGGCGATCTCCTATCAAGAAGGATCTGCCTCCAGCATCACAATAAGGTAAAATAGAAAATTTTGATCAAAAATATTCACCAACATCATACGGTATTAAACAGCAATCTATTACATCATGTCAATAACCCCCGACCAGTTTTGATTTTATTGGATCTCATCAAACGGATGTAACAAACACTCAATAATTAAAATGCTGAAAAAAACAAATTTGTCCTTGAGTGCAAAAGAAAAGATGCAATACAAAACAATATGATACAGCAATACTTATATCATGGGGATTTCATTTAAGGGCACATACACATATGACCTGGAAACGAGTCACATCGGTGATCCTTGATAGGGCTGTAGGGTCATTAAGACTTAATCATTTTACACAATATAAAGGTTGCCGATGTAACTTGTTGTTTATATCATGTGTGGGTGTCCCTAAACGAGATCCCCATAATATAGGTATTACTATATCATATTGTTTTGTGTTGCATCTTTTTTTTGCACCCAATGAAAAATTTGTTCTTATCCAGCATCATTTTTATTGAGTGTTTTTTACACCCGCTTGATGAGACCCGATAAGGTCGAAACCGGTCGCGAATTATTTCCATAATAAAATAGATTGCTGTGTGATACCGTATGATGTTGGTGAACATTTTTGTGTAAACTTTTCTATCTTACCTCAGTTCCAGTAAATAACAAAAGTTTTCGTGCAAGTTTTCAGCATTCAGTCGGTACTACATCTCCTGCGTAATATGTAATGCTTGACTATAAATATAAACCATTATGAGCATCTTAATATTACGATAGTTAACAACTGATGTCGCTTATACTTACCAGGGAGCAGTACAAAAGACCTATTCTTTCCAGTAAACTTCAACATTTCCGTATCAACACTTGATGAAACACGAAATCAGTACAGTTGAGGGTATCTTAATCAGATTTTTATTCATGCAGGAGCGGAGGCAAAGATGGTGCAGTGACACAAAACAATTGATATTAACACTAAGCTTCATATGTATAACGATATCAACATTTCATTTTGTATTAAAAAAGGCAGTACTTATTAATATAGTCACAACTTGCTCCAAACATTGGTATCTTACTGCAGTGATAAATACAAATCGTTCTTTAGACATCACATAAGTTTAATTGATACCACAAAAAGTATGCTATTGGAAGTTACCAAATAATTGATGTGTATACGGCATAAATGGCCAATGACTCAATTACCAATATTTAAAAACATATACCAAAAAATGTTATATGATAGAGAAAAATCGGTTCCAGATTTGAACTGGGCGCGTTTGACATTACAAAATTCTATTTACTTAACTTAAAACAAGCTTATTGTTTTGACCAATGTGTTGTGCTCAGAAAAGACACTCCAAAAATAAATTTAACAAAGTAGTAGACTTTAGATATTGGCGATTGTATAATCATACAAAGTTTTTTTGGTATTTGCTTTTAAATATTGGAAATTGATTCGTAATTAGGCCATATATACATCTGGTGGTATTATCGTCCTTTTGGACTCATCAGCAGGGCTTGCCAAGGGCCGAGAGGTCCCCCCAATAGCATTAATGTTGGCCATTACAAAACAGACTAACACAAAACACAAGACTTACGTGCCGTTGACTATTGAGCGAGATTCGTTTTGGCGTAGTTCTAGCTGCTCGACCATGGAGTGATACTGATATCCTTATGCGAAGTTGATCACACAAGCAGTGATTATGCACAAAAGGTCTTCCAAAGGTTACAAGCCAAATGCGGCGCCTTAAGGCATAGCTGGCAGCACGCGGTGCATGGCAGCAAAAAACGGGCGCGCGAGGCCAGATTCAAAGGCGCAGGTTCGAATCCCCAGGCCCGTCGCGCCAGCGCTGACTCTCAAGAACGCAATGCACGCGCAACGTGAAAAGGGCGCCTAACTAATTCCGGTGGGTCCCAAATGACTGCACCGCGGCTTATATAATGGACGGCCGCCAAGAGGTCAGCCACTTCGCCTATTCCACTCCGAGCGTAGCTACCGATTCCGACAACTAGCCCACCGCACGGGCAATAACTAGCGTGTTACATAGCGTAGCCCGATCAGCGACGCAACTAGCGCCAGATACCACTTAACAATCACACGCGGAGATTCCCCCACACAGTTCTTCGGCAGGGTTTGCGCGATCACAGTGCTCGAGCTACTAACAGGGCCCCCGCACCACAGGAGCACACCGGAACGGGCGTTTCACCGAGCGATGAACTTGTTAACATGAACGGTCCCAATGCCCCGGGCCTGGGTATTAAGCTTGGGGATGCACACATAGCGAGCGATATATGTTTGCTGGTTCCAAGTGGTATGTACATATGTACATTATGTGAAGGTAAGGTAAAAGAAAATAACCTTGGTAATAGCCGATAATAACAGTCGATATCGGTACAGGTTTGTTTGCTAGGCTAGTCCAACGTAGCATTCGTCAGGTGATTTACTTGAATAAACAAAAATACACAAATATATCAATAAATAAATCTGCTTTTTCACATGCTATGAAGGTAAATGTAGTAAAACAAAATAGCCCATATAATAACGGCATTTTTAACTAAACTTCGTTACCCTAGGCATGTTTATAAGCTATGGCCTATAGGTCGTCTGTTAAGTCGGACAATCGGTCAACACGGACATCCTCCCCCCCCCCCCCCCGCTGTCCGAGTTAACGAGGTGAAACTGTAGTTCTGATTCAGTCACAAATTAATTACCGAGAATTACATGACAAGGTAACAATTAGCACTCATCATTAACAAGAAATTCAGTAGCTTATAATAAATACACTTACTGACTGAATGCGACTTTCCAAAACTACTCAAACTTTGCAGCAGAGATTTACACTTTGTCCATTTTTTGATTTTTAGAAACATCAGAAATGACTGAGGAGCCGCAGTTATATACAACTAGCCGGCTTTGTCGGCGTCGCCCGTCAAAAGCCCTCCGTCTGTAATGTCCGGGTTTAGCATTTCGGTTCAACCAGCTACGCCTGCTTCACCCATTCCGCTCTTGCGTGAGCAGTAGCGTAAAGTTAATGAATTTTATACACTTTTACAATTCTTGTACACAAAATTGTGATCATCATATTGTCTTAATCATGACTGCTAATGCTCACAAAAATCTTGCAACAAATTATTGTTAATACTTGTGAGGGAGAAGGGGTTGTATTCAATCAAAACTGATTGTAGCGGCAAAATGGTGGTTGCTTTCACAATAAAAGAAATACTATTTAATGGTAAGCCTATTTTGCGATGTGGTGCTGCCGCTTTCCTATTTATATTTGTGGTATTAAGTTCCTAATTTGGCTTCACTATTGGTCTTTTTTCCGTCATAGCGACAAAAACAGCTATTGTTCTCCATATATTTAGTTTTACAAATTGCTATATTTATGGTTTTATGTTGATTTTTTTCTAAACTTGGGATTTTATTACAATGCTGTAGAGTATAGACATAAATACCTTAACAGGCAGCATATCAGCACAAGAAAGAAATCCTTGCTTTATAGTATATACAACGGCGTCACCCGGAAAGGCCCATGAGTAACCTCCGGATTGAGAGTGTAGGTCAAGCCGGCTACATCTATCAGGTTCTTGTATGAAGAGTTACCAAAAGTTAATGTGTTTTCAGCACATAAGATTTTTACGACTTTTTGTGCTCCTTTACCTATTAGAATATTTCATTTCAAGATTCTGGCTATGCCTTAGGTTCATATGCTCTGTTCATTGCCGAGACGAACCAAAGGAAGCCTTGCGTTTACCGTAGTTGGGAAACAGGGATTACATTTCTGATATTAAGCTATTCTAAAGCAAAAAAGCAAAAATGTCTTTCGTGTGGTGCGATTTTACACAGTGACGCTGTTTTCTTTTAATTTCCTCTTAAACTTTCTCAAGTCCTCGCTGGCTACGCATTATGTAGCATGTTCTTTTCTCTCTGCTTTGCGTGCTCTGGGGAGTTAAAAGAGCCTTTGCTTTTCCTTAAATGTTTGATTTGACCCCGGTAGCTCTATAAAGCTACCATTATGAAGCAAAATACCAATAATATCTTCCATGTGGTGCGATTTAACACAGTGACAATGTTAATTTTGATTTTGTCTCGAATTTTCTCAAGTCCCTGCTAGCTACCCATTATGATTCATATTCGTTTTTCCTTGCTTAGGTATGCTCATAGAATTTAAATAAGTTCTTTCTTTTCCCAAATTTTCAGGTTTGATTCCGGAGCTCTATAAAGCTATTATAAAGCAAAATAGAAAAAAATGTTTCTCCTAAGTATGGTGCGATTTTACCTAGCCAGGGTATATTAACACCCGTGCCGATTCAAAACGTATCAATTAATGCAGCTTCACCGTACAAACACTTGTTAGAGCCACTACAAAATATTTTAATAAATACAAGTCATGGTTCCTGTACATGTAATGGTGATCATGTTGGTCTATTTATCAAGACTGGAAGTATTCAAAAAGAAAGAAAGATGACACAAACTACCATTCGTAATTTTAAAAAGTGTAAGAGTGGTAAAACATAATCAAAGTTGATGGCGTCGTTTTGACAATTAAAGAAATGAGCTGTTTTGTGGTAGGCCTATTTGACGATTTAGTGGGCCCGCTTTCGTATTGATATTGGTGACATTAAGATTGTTGCCTGCGCTATTTGCTTTAATTCGGCCTTAGCATGAAAAGGGGCCCTGCCTTTCCTTTAAATCATATAAACAAGTGCAATAGGCACCTATTAAGCTCTTTTCATACGAAAATATTTCCTCCTAATCCAGTGTCACAAATTGATGCAATCATTGTTTAATTTTGATCTTTTCTTAAATTTGGGATTTTATTACATTTAACTTTGCCCCTAATCCAGACCTCCCTACTTCTAAAGGAAGATTAGTGTTTTCGACCGATAGGCCTATCCTTGCAATTACAAATATCAGTAATGGGCTTTACCATTTATGTTTGCTATCAAATTGATAGTGGATAATTTTGCTGCCTGCTGCCGTTTTCACTAAATAGTGGCAAGAATTCAAATGTCATTTAACATCATGACCTCACAATGCGTTTTGAGCCATTATTGTTAGGATCGCTACTTACTATTTTTTCGTTACTCCAGGTAAATTAATAGGAACTAACGTCTCTGACTGCGTGCATGTTTCCTGGCCCTGGAATAAACGCCGCCATGCAAAGAGCAAACTAATCCGAAATGAAGCACCTGCAATTCAGTTATAGCAGTAGCGGAAGCCCCCATCAATAATGTCGAGATTAAGAACATCCAATCAGCTAGCTGCTGCGGCAGCTTTGCGCTATTGCAAAAGAAATTGCTTCAACATTTGGAATTTAGATCATATGTAGCTCGACACTTACATTTTGTTGCAAACGATAAGAAAGAACCATCTTTTACCCATCGTCTTTTTCTCGTCTTACTTAGAGTAGACTACATATTGAAATTTGTAGACTTCATTCTTCGATAAGTCTTTTTAAATAATTTGATTGATAATCCCAAAGATCCATGCTATCGAGAAAAAATTGACAAAATGAACCAAGGGACTTAGTTTTTCTAGAAATTGCAATTTCGTGAACTGCAGGCACCAAAATTTTGTGTGTTTCTAACCGGTAGATTACATTTCATAAACATTTGAAGACTAAACATTTTGCTGGATCTTTTTAAAAACTTTGGCAGATAATGCAAAAGAACCACGCTTGTGAGAAAAGTAGTCAAAATGTATCATGAACTAACTTTGTCCAACAATTGCGAGTTTGTTAGCTCTAGTAGGATAATTGTTCAACTAAAAATGAAGCATCACGTATGGCAACCAAGTTTTGATCAGCTATTATAAACTAATTCTTAGTCTCAAGTGATTGGAGTGACATATTGCTGGAAAGGAAATTTCCTAAGCTTTCCAAGGACAGTAATTGTTAGTACTTTATTATAACGTTTTTGTATTAAAGTCACCTGTTTTTACTTAACTCATTACTCTTGGGAGGGGTAAAATGTTACACCACAGGTCTTAAAGTTCAGTATAAAAACCGGTAATAGTTGTACATATTGTACACTATCTGAATCGCCTTGAAATAACTTTGTTGAAAAAAAATTTGAAAATCCGTTAAGAAATGAGGTAACAAATCAGTTTTTTTAATAAACTAATTTTGCAAAAAGATTGCAATTTTTGAAAACATTATGCTCTGCGGTAGCGAAGAGTTGTGTTAATCGTACGAGACATGTTGACATCACAGAGCCAGTTCAGACGTGCAAGGGAAAGAGAGAAAAAATGCTTGGAGGGTTTGAAGTGCTTAAATAAAGAAGTGCTCGTAGCATGGTCAAATGAGCATTGATTTTTGTAAAGTCGTTTTTATCGAAAGCACCTTATTAATATCTTTTAGAAGAACGTTTAATTGCATTTATGGGATTGATATTTTTTGAGAAAGAACAAAAAACAGATTGTGCAATAAAGCGTTGATTGTGACGTCATTTTAGACTCCCAAAGAATGAAGTATTTTGAAATGTTGTAAGTCAGCAGCTGGTTTTCGTTTGAGCAAAAAGCAGTTGTGCTCTGTTAAGTAATGCAAATTCTAAAAAATTTGTTTTTGATTATGACAAAATGACAACGTCACGAATACCCTAGGGTGGTGATCAATCGTGCCAAGTTTGATGCTTGTACCTCTAGCAGTTTTAGAGGAATTAAGACAGACACACAGACATGCAGACAGAATTGCGCATTATATATTAGATTATCATCTTCAGGTCCATCTTTATCCGCCTTTCTTTTGTAGAGGGATCACCGGTGCTTTGCCCGGATGCTCACCACTTTTAAAAATTTTTAGAGACTTCACTTTTAAATGAATATTTTTGACAATTTCGAAAGCTTCCCTACTTATTACAGTTGACCAAAAATCCCTACGGTAGAGATAAATCTCTCCAAGTGGCAGCCTTGTTTATGTTTGCTACCAAAATCTTCTGTTTCTTCTTTCGGATTCTTCCTGTTCGGGGTCGCCCCAGCGCGAAAGTATTGTTCATTTGACCCAATCGACTTCGTCTCCCTCCCTAGCTCCAACCCTTTCCATGTCTTCTCTCGCTAAATCTATCCATCTTCTCCTTGGCTTTCCTCTTTTTCTTCTACCTGGCACCGCCATCTCTATCATCCTTTTTCCCACACAGCTTTCTTTTCTCTATTTCACGTGTCCATACCAGCGTACCTTTGCATCCCGAAGTTTTTCTTCTAGCTTTGCGATTTTCGCGGTCCCTCTCACGTATTCGTTTCTTATCTTGTCCTTCTTGTCACCAGCAGTATCCATCTCACCATTTCACCATTTCACCATTTTCAACTTTGCAACTTCCACTTTTCCCACCTGTCTTTCCGTCACTGCCACCTTTTCCTTTCCATAAAGCATGGCTGGTCTAACAACACTCATTTACATTTTATCCTTAACCCTTGCTGATAACTTCCTGTCGCACAGAACTTCTGACATCTTCTTCCAACTCATCCATCCTGCTTGGATCCTTCTCCTCACTTTTTCTTCACATCTTCCATCGCTACTAACTGTCGAACCCAGGTATTTGAAGTTTTTTGCTCTTTTTACCTTTTCTCCTTGCAGCTTCAACTGTTCTCCATCATCATCACCCCAAGCCTTCAAATATTCGGTCTTGCTTCGTCTCACTTTCAGAGCTCTTCTTTTCAGTTCATTTCTCCAAAGCTCCAGATCATCTTCTATCTCCCTATGATTTTGCCTAGACAGCGCTATGTCATCTGCAAACAGAATACCCCATGGTTCGTTCTTTCTGATGTCCTCCGTCAGCTTGTCCACGATGATGGTAAAAGAAATGGGCTGAGTGCTGAGCCTTGGTGAAGTCCAACACCTACCTTGAATTCCTCAGTCATCACTGCTGCACTTCTCACAGTTGTTGTCGCTCCACCATACATATCCTTGATAATTCTTATGTAGCACTTTGATGTTTCAGCTAACCGCAAGCATTCCCACGGTTCCTATCTGGGTACCCTGATGTATGCTTTCTCGAAGTCAATAAAGGCACAGTGCACTGCCTTCTTCCCTTCAGCCCGCTTTTCCAACCGCATCCTCAGACAGAAGATTGGGTCGGTGGTACCCCTTCCTGGCACGAACCCAAATTGTGGCTCAGCAATCGTCACCTCCTTCCCTATCCTTGCTTCTATTATCCTCTCCTACAGTTTCATAGTGTGGCTCATCAACTTGATCCCCCGGTAATTTCCATGTTCTTTGATGTCTCCTTTGTCTTTGTACAAAGGTACAAGCACGCTACTCCTCCATCCACCTGGCATCTCCTCTCCTTGTAAGAGTCTGTTGAAGAAGTTCACTAGAAACTCCACACCTTTTGTTCCTTAGAGCGATCCATGCTTCCACTGGTAGGTTACCAGGTCCTTGAGACTTTCCCTTCTTCATCTTCTTCAACCCAGTCTTGATTCTTCTATAGATATATCTTCCACGTCCCTTTCTCTCTCTTCCATTCTCATTTCTCTTCTTTCCTCTAGGGAAGTGTTTCTTAACCTTTTTCTTCCACAGCACCTCTTCTGGTCAAGCCTAAGCAGTCCAGCACCCCCTACCATTGGCTAACACTTGGTTACTTGTAAGGATAAAGTAAAGACAAGTGCAATACATCTTGATCATTTGTTTGGTTCATTCTCCGAAACAGCTTTTTGGCCGGACTCGGGATGCTCAGTTGTAGATCGCGCCCTGACGGTGGGGTGGGTCTCGAAAAAAAAAAGGTCACCACCTATTTCTTGTCGTTGTCGGCTAGTTTCGCTGCCAATATGCCTGGTTTATCAGCAGTAAAGCAGGACATTCCACAATTTAACCGCGACAGGCCTGGAGTAGTGGGATTGTCCCCCTTGAACAGGTCATGTGGCCATCCTACCTTTTACCTCCCACCACCTCATTTGTCACCTTTCCCAGCACCCCAGGTTAAGAAACACTGCTCTAGGGTTTTCCTGGTTGAGTAAGTTGTCGAAATACTCCTTCCATCTCTGTTTCACTTTCTCTTCTTCCATCAGCATCTCCTCAGATATACTGTTGATTACTCTTACTTGTTGTACTTCCTTGCTTTGTCTGTTTCTCTGCTTTGCTATCTTGAGAAACTCCTTTTCCCCTTCCTTTGTTTCCAGTTTTTTGTACAGTTCCTCCTATGCTTTGTTTCCTGCCTTTGCCACTTTTCTCTTAGCTTGTTTTCTTGCAGTTTAATAGGCCAACTTGCTTGCATCATCCCCGATAGTGTACCAAACCTTTTTAGCTTTTCTCTTATCCTTCAATTTCTCCTAGACTTCCTGGCTCCACCACCAGGTCTCTCGTCTACCTGCCGAGCTGATTTTTCCGATGTTTCACCCAGTTCCATTCTGGCGATGCTTTGTATCATTTCAGCTACTCTTTGCCAGTCTTCCTGTACACCAAGTATTTCGCTTTCAATCACTTCTATTTTGAATTTGTTTTTTTACTTTCGAGTCTTTTAGCTTCCACCATTTTATTCTCTTCACTGGTTTTGGTGCTTCGTCCACTTTGTCCAAATGATTATCACACTGACTACTATTCTGTGCTGTTTCGCTGCACTTTCGCCGACAATAATCTTTGTATTCGCCACCTCCTTGATCCTTCGTCTTCTCAACATAATGTAATCCACCTGCGAACTGCGTTCACCACTGTTGTAGGTGACTCTCTGTGCTGGTTTCTTTACAAAGTAGGTGTTAGTGATCGCTAGTTTCTATTCTCTGAGCAAAATCCACCACTGCTTGTTCTTCCTTTTTTCTCTTCCCCAATCCGTGTTTCTCCATGCATTTTTCATCACCGTTATTACCTTCTCCTACGTGCCCATTCAGGTCTGCTATCACCACAATTCTTTCATTCTTTAGTATCTTTTCCACTGTCTCATCTAGGTCCAGCCAGAATTTTTCCTTTTCTCCTCGTATGCACCCCACCTGTGGTGCATACGCACTGATAACATTCTACATATCACCATCAAGCTTCATTTTCAAGCCTATTATCCTGTCTGTTACCTTCCACAATTCCACTACCTTGTCCACATGCTCATTTTTCAATATAATTCCCACACCATTATTTTAGTTTCCGCTTTCACAGTACCAAATTTTTTATCCTTCATTTATGCATTTTGCATTTTCCCCTTTCCAGCGAGTTTCCAGCACACACAGTATGTCTACCCCACTTCGCTCTACAAGGTCTGCCACTTCTTTTTCTTTACCGGTCAAGGTTCCAACGTTTAATGTAGCAACCCTTTGCTTGATCTTCTTAGTTTTCTTCTTCTTTTCATTTCTTTTCTTCTTCACTGCTTTCCACCTCTTCTTTGCATCCAAGTAGCATTTCCACTAGTGACCCTTGGTGCCCAGTCACTGGTAACGGTCGTTGTTATCCCGGGCCTCGACCAATCGGGTATGAATTCAGATACGACGTGCATTGAAAACATTTGGCTAGGTTTTACCCGCATGCTCTTCTTGTGGCAACGCTCCCCATTTATCCGGACTTGAGACCAGCACCAAGGCTGCTCTGATTTGAACAACCTTGGAATGCTGGGTTATGTTTGCTATCAAAACGATAGTGGATAATCTTGCTGCCTGCTGCTGTTTTCACTATAGAGTGGCAAACATTGCGATGTCATTTAGGATTACAACGGAACATTACTTTTTAAAAAAATTCAAGACAGAAGAAAAATGCATGCTTAAAAACACTTATATGAATAATCGCTTATTTCACCTTGATACAGCGTAAAATGTTATAGAATTACTTTTAGTAAAAATTAACGTAGGTTTAAACGCAATCGATTAAAAAAAACATTCAAGAGATTAAATTGTTGTAGAGTTGTTTTTGTCAAAATTACCTGATTGACATTTTCTGAAAATGCGTTTGATTGCGTTTCTATGATCAGTAGTTTTAGAGAAAATACAGAAAACAAATTGTGCAATCAAACGTTGATTGTGGCGTCATCTTAGACCCCAAAAAGATAAAGTTTTTTGTAAGGTAATAGGTCAAGCGCTTGCTTTTATTTGAATGCAAAATGGTTTATTTTTGTCATAAAATGTCAATTTTAAAAAATTATATTTGATAATGACGTTATAGTGACGTCGCGAACACCCTTATAATCCTCACCTCGAGGTGTCAATCAATCGCGCCAAGTTTGATGTTTGTACGTCCAGTAATTTTGGGAGGAATTAAAGCGCACTTACGTACGTGCGGAAAGACCAAATTGTACTTTATGTAATAGACTAGCCGGCGTCGCCCGACTGGGCTGGCAACCAGTTATTTCCGGTTGGCAACATTTGTCCTGCCGGCTTCAACCAAATTGTTTTTAAGTACATAAGCTATCAGTTGATGCTAATAAGGTATCTTCCCTATTTCCCTTAATCCCGATCGTAATACGATTGCTTTCAATTAAGAGAGGTCGTAGAAACTCTCTATCACAGGGCTACTCAATTGGCGGACCGTGGTCCGAATCCGGACCTTTTAAGCGTTGAAACTGGACTTCAAGCTCCAGAATGAGCAACAGTAAGTGCAGCCACGGATTGCGAAAAACCCCACGCTCCTTTTATTAAACTTTGTTGACCTCTTCTCAATACTAAATTGTTTATTAAAAAATGTCAAAAATTTTTCAAGCCTTCGGCGCAACTGCACATTCTTAGCGTTGACTAACGGCACCTTCAAAAAGATTAACAAACAACATGATCAGCATGAAAAACAGGAGAAAACCTATTTCCCAAGGCTGAGGATCTATTATTCATGCCTGTCTTGTCCACCAAATTTATGCTGTCGGGTCGAATCGACCCCCCCCCCCCCCCCCCGCCCGGACATAGGAAGCAAAAAAAGCCAGGTCCTAATAGGATTAAAATGTTCAAGATTGCCGAAATGACAGGCTATGTGTGGGATTTTTCTATTTACTGCGGAAATCGATAAGAAACTACAATACTGTAGATGGCTTAAACCAGGGGTTGGCAAACTACGGCCTGCGGGCCGCATGCGGCCCTCCAGAGCATTTTGTGCACCCGCGAACACTTGTAGAAACTTCGTCACATATAAATTAAAATGACAAGGGGGAGAACGCGCGCCGTATTTAAGAGCCAAAAACTTTAGAAGCTATCAGAAGCAGGGCAATTGTTAGATCCCACTGACGCATTTTTCGTCTAAGAAAAAGGCAACGACCTGTTTTGTTTTTTTTTCTTTAGAGACACCATCGCTTTTGAGCCCTGCAATACGACATTGTTAGAACATATCGCAAAATTTTAAGCTAACGCACTTTCTTTTGTTGCATGCAGCTGTACAAGATTATAAGCACTGGCCCTCGACCACTCTTAAAAGGTCAATGCGGCCCTCTGACTAAAACGTTTGCCCACCCCTGGCTTAAACCATTCTGGATCCATTGTCAGCTTGGCAGAACCGCTGCTAAATGAAGAAAAACTGCTGTTAGCTGACAATTGATATAGTAGTATTGCTCTGGCAAAGTACCTCTGTGAAAGAAATACTGAATACTCTGGGACAATCAGGTCAAACAGAAAAGATCTATCTATTAGAGTAAAAGACGCAAAACTCAAAAAGGAAGAAACAATATCTAAAGTGAACCAAGATGGGATAAGAATAATGAACTATAAGGATAAGAAAAATGTGCTCATGATCTCTACTTTCCATGTTCCTGATTTGAAATGTACTGGAAAGAAAAGTCGTGCTGGCAATGATATTATGAAACCAGCAGTCATATTGGATTACAACAGAGTAAAAGGAGGAATTGATTTATCTGATCAAATGATCTCCTACAGCCCAGCCAGAAAAACAGTCAAATGGTATAGGAAAATCTTATTTCAATGCATAAGCACTGCAGTGCTAAACAGTTGAGTTTTGTACAATAAATTTTATGCGCCACAGAAAAAAATGACACTCGTGTCTTTCATGAAATCTATGGCAAGCTCCCTTCTTTATGTTCAAGAAACTTCAATTGATAAGCCTTCAAGAGAAGCTCACCAACTTGTCAAAATCGCTAGAGAACCTGAAGGTAAAATAAACAGAAAAAGATGTAATGGCTGTTATGCTAGAATATTTAAGAATTGTGGTCGAAAAGTAGCTGTTGCCAAAACAAAAAAAGTAGACACACAATGTGTTGAGTGCGAAAAAGCATTTTGTTTAGAATGCTTCAACCAAACTCACTCCAAAAAAGGAAATTGAACTTTTTGCTTTTATTTTCAAAGATTTTTTTTATTTCGTTATTGCTTTTTTTAGTTTTTGTTTGTGTTTAGTGACAAATCAATTAGTGTCAGTAACCAAATTAGCTTTGCTACACAGTAGTAGTGCCATTTTGCAAGCAATAATATTTTTGTTTTTTTATTGCAACTTTGCAGTTACTCAATAAAGTGAAAATTTCTGTCATTTTTTCCGAAGTCTTACTTTATCAGTAAGGAATCCTACGGTCTAATATATAATACACCACACTATATTGAACCTTTTCTGAAACGTCCCATTCAATATCATGCTCTATACTAAAATGTCCTTAATTTTATAGCCATTCGAAAAAGCATGCTTGTGTGCACCACATATGGTCTACGGACGTATGAGTCAAATGTCCTGTGCACGGTGCACGGGACAGCGAAAGGGTTAAGAACTGGCGAAAAATAAAAAATTCACCTTTTTCACAACATTAGCAGAATAGAGCACAATAAGCTCATAGTATTTTTGATTTTGATGATTAATGTAGACTATGAAAAAATCGAAGTGTTTTTCTGTACATATGTAGGCTACTGGTAAAGATAGTTTTATTTTTGTCATAGCAAATCAAACATTTTACTGGACCTCTGGAAATATTGAAATTCTCCAACTGGACCTTTGCTAAAATTAGTTGAATAGCACTGCTCCATCATTTCACAAAGTCGGGATATTCCTTCAAATATGTGTAGGAGAAGAAACACAAAGTTGGAAATGGGTCCCTTAATGGCCGTTGTTTTAGGATAACACAAATCGGTTGTTTGGTGGTATGCATATTTTACGACTTCGCAACCCCCCCCTTCCAAGCATAAATGATGTCCCTATCCAGGGTATCAGGCACGCTTCAGAGGGAATTGCAAGTGTTAGATATTACTACTTGCTACTTTTTCCCAACTGTATGCCTATTAGTACCGGTACCTAAAGTCTCCGGTTTGGCACGTGTTACTTGGTCATGGCATAAACGCACCACGAGAAAGAACAAACTAACCCCAAGAGACGCAATTACAGTTCAGTACCACCATCAGTAACGTCGATGTTAAGAACACGGGTAGTTATGACAACAGCAATGAAAAGTTCATGTTTCTTTGACGTTGCTTATTCTCGTTTTTTAAAGGAAATTCATCAAACCTAAAAAAAACATTACAAAGGGATGCGCGTAGCCGCACTATTTCTCACCGAGTTTCTGAAGTTCCGGGCTAAGTCTTGCTTGCCCTGTTTGGTATTTTGGAAGGAGGCTTGCTTACTTCGATCAACCAACGATTTGAAAAAGATATTGTGGTCATTTTATAAAATGCAAAGAAGAATAATTTAAATGTTGTGGAGTAGATAGGCGATTTACCTGAATATTTTTGAAAATTTTGATAGATAATGCCAACAAACGATGCTTTTGAGGAAAAATTGTGAAAATGTAACAAAGGACTTAGTTTTTCTAGAAATTGCAACTGTGTGAAGCCCAGACACCAAAATTTGAGTGTTTTTGGCCGGTAGACTAGATTTCAAAGTTTTTAGAGACTTTATTTTTTGATGAATCTTCCATCTTCAAACCAAAAGATTCACACCGACATAAATCACAACATTATTTTGAAAACAATTTACAGTGTATTGCAAACAATCTATCCAACCCAATTGGACGAGACCATCCCTGGACGCGTTTTGTCCTTTTTGGACTCCTCAGCAGGGCCTGTTCCATCACCCAAACTCAAACCCTTCATTTGCAATCAGTCCCGTAGCACTCCAACTTCGGGCCCCCCCAAAGTAAGCGCAAGAGCCCCTGCGCACAGGTCATATCACTTTAGAGGTGTAAAATTGAAAAGCTGCATTAAGAAAATACACCACAATTTGTACATAAGTAAACAGGCTAATGTCAGAATAAAGCATGCCGATACCGAAGGTGCAAGTCATAAAAAATTCGGCACCGATGCCAGAGTTCAGTAGGACATTTATGCAGACACTGCGAAACGAAAGCAATGACACTGAAAAACATGAAAAAGTTATAAAAACACAGTATCATTTAAATAGTCTGGAGCGAACCTTTTTGTTCGCAAATGCTGTTATGACATTGTCATTTTCGATTGACAACATGGCTAATGAAGATAGTCTACTGTCTGTCATAGACGTTCTATTAAAACTTTTGATCAGTTTCAATTTGCTGAAGCTTCTTTCAGCGCTGGCAACAGTCACGGGACAAGTTAGTAAGATTCGAAGTGCGATGTACACATTCGGATACAATTCAAATAAATGAGTCTTTAGAAGATAGTTCAGAAAGTCTTGAGCCGTATTGAGATTGCGTTTTTTTTGTAAAATTAAAACAAACCGCTGTAGCTCAGCGCTCATTTCATCAGAATCAATGTCACCGAACTTTTTTTGGAACTCTTTACAACAAGTAAGAAGAGCATTTTCTTGTTGCACAAGCAAAAGTTTGTCTCGTGTGTACAAAAACGAAAAGGCGGAAGAAACCTCACGTAACAAATTAAAGCGCTCCTTTATTGACATAATAGCCTGGTCTACTAATGGATAGAAAAAGTTGCTTTTAAATTTCAGTTCAGGAGTAGCTCGTTGTTCCTCTTCACCTTGGTAATCAAACAATCTTCTTTTCTTTCCACTTCTTGACGGAGGAAAAGAAGGATCAATATCCAATTCCTGTGCTATTTCAACAGCAGATGTTGCGGCACTGTCATAACCCGTTGTGCGATAGTTTTGCAAAAACTTTTCAGTTGCCTGGATTTCCGTTTCCATTGTATGAAGGGAGACTCCATACGATTGAAGAATCTTGCTTGCTTTATTGACTTGGAATAGGATATCATACCAAATAAACACCGACAAAAGAAAACTCCATTTTGATAAATGAGCTATCAACGATTTTGTTTCTGAGGCAGCTCTTCCATCTTTTCTTTCTATTGAAATGGCTTCCAAGTCTTCCAGTGCCAGCAACACCTCTTTTAAATTGTATCGAAGAGGTTTGATGCATTTAATTCTGCTTTCCCAACGAGTATCAGATTGTGACTTTATGGACAGCTCCACATGTTTCTTCAAAATTTCCCAACGCTGAGCAGAGGAAGAAAACAGCACATACAACCTGGTAAGTACTCCAAAAAATGTCAATGCTTCCGTCAATGAATTAGCACCGTCAACAACAACTAAGTTAAGGGTATGGTTTGCATAGGGCACGTAAACAGCTTTGGGATTGATGTCTAGCATTCTTGCTTGGACCCCAGAATGTTTTCCTTTCATGTTAGCACCATTATCATATGACTGACCTCGACAATCAGACAATTCGAGTTGCAGTTCGGTCGCTTTTTCTAAGAAAGCGTCCAACAAGCCTTTCCCAGTGCTGTCACTTATTCTCAAGTAGCCAAAAAATGTTTCTTTAACAACAGCAGCTTCTTCATTACATAGTACATAACGGAGAATGACAGACATTTGTTCATGATGTGACATATCTGGAGTGCAGTCCAAAATTATAGAAAAATATTTTGCCAATTTCAATTGCTGTAAATTTTCTTTTTCAACTTCTGTCGCTAGCAATTCAATTAGTTCATTTTGTATGGTAGGACTCAAATAGTGATCTTTAGTGTTTTTATTCTTGATTCTGTCTGGAAGCTCTTTTAGGATCGGATCTCTTCTTGCCAAAAGCTCAAATATACCCAGAAAATTTCCATTGTGAGGAGATCCTAAGACTTCTTCAGATCCTCTAAAAGCAAGATTCCTTTCCGATAGAAACAAGGCAATGTCGATAAGTCTCTCTAAAACATTTCTCCAAAAACGTCTTTCATTGAAAAAATATTCATCTCGCGTTTGTCGATAGTGGATGAATTTCTTATCCCTTCAGCTAGCAACATCCATTGACTGCAGCATTGTTGGTGGGAAATGCCGTTTTCATGGTCTTTCAGTTTTTTCGAAAAACCCTCCCATGTATTTATACCACTACAAAAGGGGCTTAGTGTTTTTCCAAATAGCTTACAACAAAAGCAAAAAACTTGATCTGATTCCCCAGAATAAACTAGCCACGACCGTGAAACACTTTCACCATTAGGTAACACACGTTTATAATGGTTGGAGGAAAAACGTCGCCTTGGAGTTGTGTTATTATATGGAAAATTCATTATTAGTTGATGTGGTCCACGCTTTACTATATCACATCGTTGAGCATCAGAAATACTTTCAGGCCATTTACATGGGTCATCAGGGATAGGGGTAAATTGAGATTCAGTTATTTTTGATATTGAAGGTTGCGTATTGGCAGGTAAATCACAACTTACATTTTCTGGAAATTCACAATCACTTTGATGCTGATCGTCATGGTCTTCTTTTTCTTGTACACTATAGTTTTCTTCATCCCTCTCGGTACTAGTGCCAGGTCTACTCTGCTGAGTAATCTTGAAAAAATCTGTCATCTTGGGCAATTTCGCTACAGCATCTCGAGCAGTGGCTGCTTCTTTTCTCTTTTGAGCACCACTTTTTGAACGTTTCATTCTATACAATGTCAATAAAATACTTTATCTGCACTCTGCAGTGTATATATATTGTCCCGGTATTTCTAGCCAAACAGAATTCCAGACCATTCTATGATTGTTGCGTAACAACGGCATTGTTACGTCAATCGAATATTCAAGATTCTACCAGAAAATCAATCGAAATATTCTAGATTCTGCGAGATAAAATGACGTTGCATTCACTTATGATGTCACAAGCCAATTTCTTCCTACAATTTAAATCGGTTGTAAACAAGTCTGCTGAACTGAAAATAGTCACGTAGCCAAAAAGCAATTTCAGACTAACTTGGGCCCCCAAAGTTGGCCTGGGCCCCCCTCCCAATTGGGGGGTTTGGGGGGCGGCTGCTACGTCTCTGTTTGCAATAACATAAACTCGTTTTCTCCACAAGCAATAACAAACATGCGTCGGACAAGCTGCGCCAGCGTGTTCATGACAGATAGTGAACCTAATGGAGACACTTGGGCTTTTGCTGCAAAATGAAACTTGCAGAAGCCACTGCGATCCACAGAATAAATCACTTCAAAGGAACACTTTGTTGCCAAGAGCGCCCTCACCTCAAAGCAACACCACGCCATCAGCAAGGTGTTGCTCTGAAGTGATTTATTCTGTGGATCGCAGTGGCTTCTGCGAGTCTTATTTTGCAGCAAAAGCCCGAGTGTCTCCATTAGGTTCACTATCTGTCACGAACATGCTTGCGCAGCTTGTCCGACGCATGTTTGTTATTGCCTGTGGAGAAAACAAGTTTATGTTATTGCAAATGAAGGGTTTGAGTTTGGGTGACGGAACAGGCCCTGCTGAGGAGTCCAAAAAGGACAAAACGCGTCCAGGGATGGTCTCGTCAAATTGGGTTGGATAGATTGTTTGCAATACACTGTAAATTGTTTTCAAAATAATGTTTGTGATTTATGTCGGTGTGAATCTTCAAACCATTAAACTAACCTTGCATAACGTAATCTAATGAATCTTTTTGAAAATTTAGATAAATAATGACGAAGAAGCATGCTTTGAATAGAAAATAGTCAAAATGAACCAAAAAACTAACTTTTTATAAAAATTGCTGGTTAGTAAGGAAAATTTTTTAACGGAACTTGAAAAATCGTCTATGGCAGCCAATTTTCAATTGATCATTATAAACTAATCCTTAACTCTAAATAAATGGAAGTATAGATAGATAGTAAGGAAGCTTTCTAAGCTTTCAAATGACACTAATTGCTAGTACCTTATTACAATCTATTTGTATTACACTTGCATGTTTTTACTCACCGCACCACTTTTTGGAAAGGAGTAAAATGATACACAACACGTCTCAAAGTTGTTGGTTAATCAAAACTGTTAGATGTTAGGATCACCACCCACTACTTTTTCGTAACTGTATGCCTATTTGTACCTAAAGCCTAAAGTTTGTTTGACTTGTCTAGTGTGGTTTTGGAGAAATTGGGGTAATTGTGTTTTTGGACCGAAAAGTAAATATTTTGACTTGTGTTTGAAGATTAGTGAAAAGTTGTGATTTTATTTAAACTAAGCATGCAGACAGCATCCTTGCACTTAAATACCTATTTAATCAGGTTAAGCATCAAAATTTTGAAACGTAGTTGGCTTTAGGATCGAAGGAGGTGACAAGTAAAAAAGGTTGCTTAGTTGACCTTTAAACCAGCAGCTTATGGAACCTATAAACCTTTGATTCGTTGGTCCCTTCTTACTGTTTTTAAGTTGATTGAAAAATGCCTACTTTTAAAAAAAGTATTCTTTGAGATTTACAGATGACATCACCCAATTCAGTATTGTTTAAAATATGTCAAAATTTCTCGGAATATAAAACTTTTTTTATTTTGCCATATTTATCCTTCATTCACGAGAAAGCAAATTGTATTGCTATATTTTGGACGGGACGTCCGCACTCGCTTGAGAGCTGTCTGAGCCACCTGTCTTCCACATAAAGGCGGAGTCGTCCTGATAAGTGCCTTGCCCAAGGACACAACAAAACTTACCAAAGTTTTGAGCAAAGTTCGAGCAAAACTTATTAAAAATTCTTTGACCAAACTCGACAAAACACTACTGCCTGGGAATCACTTTCCCTTAGAAAATCCGAAGGGAGCTCAATGGCAACCCCAACACAAACTACAGGCTAGGCCTACAGCAACGTGCCTGCCCAAGTAAACCAATTTGATTAAATCAACTAAAATACAATAATCATAAGAACGGAATACAATAGTAGTAAACTATGCCTACAAGCACTTCTTTATCCTGACCCTAACTTTCCCGTTTTGGTTGTAAAGTAGACTCCGCTTAATTGGTTAACGGATAACTGGATCATTCGGTTAGCTAGATCATTTTTCCAAGGCCCAAACCACCTGTGCATTTTTAATGTAAATGTACGCCGCTTTTCTTGATCACTTGATTATTTTATCGTATAACTGGATCACTTTTGCACCGACACTTAGAGTAAAATCCCATAATTCGCAGCCACGTGTCCTAGTCATTGATCACGTGCTGAAACAAAATTGTGCCACGACTATATTGCCTTTTTTTCAGCAGAAATAATACAGCATTTTAATAAATAAATACAGTATTACTGATTCTCATTTCATTATTTTTTTATAACTTGGCTTTCTTTGATGAAAAAATAAAACCTGGTCGTTTTTTAAATACAGTACTGTATCTTTTTGGCTAACTGGTTCAAAAGCCCTCTGCCCGAAGTAATCCAGTTAAGCGGAGTCTACTGTACTACCTTAACTCATTAAAACTAAACTCCCACCCAGTTTATTTAGCTTTGGTATGCTCGGTATCAATTACAGCTGGCATATCAGACCAACGGAAACCAGTTACAATAACATGAATCATAAAAAGAGACAATGTTAATAGTATGTGTGAGTTCGCTTATATTTTTAATTCTACTGTAATCCAAGACTAATCTTCACTTAATATAAAGTTGTTCCTTTTTATTGGTGATAACAATCAGTAAGTATATAACAGAACAGAATTATAGCAGAATGGTTAAATCGGGTGATACGAACATATATATGCACACGAATCACGTGACACGATAAAGCAATGGAGTTTTGATAAGGTTGGCGTGAAAGCAATGCAATTTCCCATACCAAATGCTAACGTTGATGTTTAACACCAGGTATGGGAAATACTGATTGTGATATTAAAAATAAAGCCAAATACAAATTAATTTACAGTCAACACAAATCAAAGCAAAATCAAATAAGCACGTAATCACCACAAGTAGAACGCGATAGCATACACGCACGCCACACAAATTAGAACAAAATGAAATGGGGAAATCAACATAAAAAATTTTGCTCAAATATGATCACCAACATCATACAGTACCATACAGCAATCTATTACATTATGTTAATAAACCACGACCGGTCTCGACCTTACTGGATCTCATAGGCGGGTGTAAAAACACTCAATAATAAGCACGCCGAAAAAAACAAATTTGCCATTGGATGAACAAAAATGCAATACAAAACAATGTAATACAGCAATACCTATATCGTGGGAGTCACATTTACGAACACACACATACACACATGACATAAGCAATACATCTTATCGATAAGCCCTGATAGGGGTGTAGGATTATTGTCAAGACTTTATCATTTCACAAATACAGGAGCATATAGTTGCCTATTAGCAATTTTCATGGCGATATCCTATTATGAGGGATCGATTTCCAGCATCAAGTTAAAATAAAAAATTTTGCTCAAATATGATCACCAACATTATACAGTACCATACAGCAATCTATTACCGGTACATCATGTCAATAACCCGCGACCGTCTCACCTTACTGGGTCTCATCCCGTGATACCTAAACCTTCTAGTATAAGTATCCCCGAATCCCAACAGGCAAGTGTCAAAAACACTCAATAACAGGCATGCTGAAAAACAAATTTGCTATTTGATGCACAAAAATACGATACAAAACAATATGATACAGCAATACCTATATCATGGGGGTCAAATTCCGGCAACACACACACACACACACACGACATGGACAATAAGTTTCATTGGTAAGCCATAATGGGGTTGTAGGATCATAGTCAAGACTTATCATTTCATAAATTACAGGAGTTGCTCGTTGCTAATTAGCAATTTTCAAGGCGATCTCCAATTAAGAAGAATCTGTCTCCAGCAACAAGGCAAAATAAAAAAATTTTGCTCAAAAATGATCACCAACATTATATGGTACCATATACAGTTTTTTCAACATGTTTGTCATAGAGTTTTTTTTCACCCGCCTGATGAGACCCAATAAGGTCGAAACCAGTCGCGGGTTCTTGACATGATGCAATAGACTGCTGTGTGGTACCGTATGATGTTGGCGATCATTTTTGAGAAAATTTTTTGTTTTCTCGGAGACAAGCACGTTAGCGTAGTTCGTTTCAGTGATCCTTTATCGAGCAACAGGATGCTTATTCCAATGGCAGGAGGACAGAAATGTGTGTAAAAGTTATGAGGCTAGTTGTTATTGGTAAAACCAGTAACGGTAAATATGGCTGATATCTAAAAAGATTACTTTACATTTTGTGAGATAAATATAAAAATTTTGGAAATGGCTTATTTTGTTAACTTGTGCGAGCAGTTTTTTGGACCTATCATTTGTTTTCGCCGTTGTAAGGCAGCTAACCAAATTTATTTAGTTCTAAGCACAACCAATAAAGACTAAGCATAAAGTAGTACAGCACTGAAATGTTTGTAACAAGTGGGAGGGTTGCTGTGGGGTGTTTAAGTTAGCAATTCAAGCCAGAGTGTACTGGTATGGTACTAGTGTACCAGTATCTATTGTGTGATATGCAGGTATATATAGCGTTCCATAGATCTGAATGTGACTAAAATGCTGAAATTCTACAAAATTGTAGATCAAAGTGAAGGTTGTGATTGGTGTTAGAACTAAAGTTACATTTAACAGGTTAAGGTTAGATAACTTACCAGTATGGTTAGAATTAAAGTTACCAGGCTACTACTTAAAATTTCTGCATTTAACAGTTTAAATTGCATCTGCAAATTACTGGTACTACTTAGTCATTTGTCAATTGCAGATTTTATAAATTCATAAGAAAAAATACTGTTGTTTTTTGCATTTCTCATATACAATACTGTGTTTTGTACGGTGTACTTTTTTGCCAGTAGTTGAGTTCTTACTTTGGCACTACACTGCTGCACAATTCTGAGTTGCTCAGTTCAACTTGTCAACAAACATTACAACAATTACAGAATTAAACGATGAGTAAGTTTGAATGAGATTGCATTGTTAGCAGTGTTTTACTTTTTGCACTGAGTAGGTTCACTAAAACATATAGCAAGTTTAAATAAAGAAGTACCTGTTTTGCTGTTGACAGCATTTTATTGTACCCCTAGAATTTATTTTGCCATCACAGCTTATGTGTCTTTAAATTTGCACAGAAATCGTCGTGGTCAATGTGTTAAGTGTGCTCACTCAATCTCTTTAAGACATTTGTGAAGGTTGCACTATTTGTAAGTGGTTTAGAATATGAGGTTGACTGTGCCTGTAAATAAGGTAAAGCCTATTTCCACATCAACCAGAATGTTATTGCTGTTTCAAACTCATGGCTGGTAGTTACGATAACTATTACACACAAAACAAAAGTGCTTGTAATCTTTACTTGTTGCTTGATGGTAGCAAAGTCATTTGTTATAGTAAATCAGTAAACTAGTTAGTTGGCTGTGTGGTTCAGTGGACTAAACATTGGACTTGTAATTAAAAGAATAGAAGTTTAGCGTTTCAAAATTAGCATTTGTTTAACACATTGACTGCCAAGCCCATTTTCAGAAAATGGTTCCCAGAGGCCATGGCGCAAAAGTTTTTTTTTCTGATGTATTTTAACTAAAAATTACTTATATATATCGAAATTTCCTATGTTAGTGCATTTTAGGTATGAAATTTAACTTTTTCTGTGTCAGTCACTAATGTCTGACGCGGCCCCAGATTGAAACGTTTTTGTGCCATAAGTGAGAGACGTGGCCTAGACGGAAAATTCGAGTGTCACCCACATATGACTGACGGTGATCGTAATCAGTGTTCCCTCTAAGATTTTAGTAAGTGCGTAACCACCGGCACAAGTGCGAAATTGCTAGCAAATGTACGAAAACCGCCGGACAAAATTGCAGGAAAAGGAAAGTCAAAACTGTGACAATGCGCTTCGGTGACGTAGTAATTAGCGTGACTGTCAGCTCCAAAATGTTCACAAACCGGTATCCTATCGGTTATTATAAGGCGGCGGTGAAATACCTGGCTATTTTTCTTCAGTAAGTTAATTGTGGTTAAATTTGGTCTCAAACTTTACAGCCTTTGCAACAGTGTATCGTAAGCACTTTGGAATGACAGGTTAACAATGGGCGTAAATAAAATTAGCCCTTTGCCGACGCCCGACATGAGCATGAGAAACAGGACTTTTATAAACTAATGTGATGTAAGATAGGTTATTACTATGACAAAACAAAAATTACTTGCATACTTTAATTGTTGCTTGATTACGGTAAATAATAATTAAACATCTTACATTTCTCTATTGTATTCAATTAAACAACAGGTTTTTGCAATTGCAAGCAAACTTTCGATCTCATATCGGAAAGTATTTGAAAAGAATTCAAAACTAAAATTGGTTAGAAGTCATATTCTTTTTTATTTTTAACGTACAAAAACTGAACCATTCCCTCGAAAAATGGTGTTTTTTGTATGAAACTGAAAGCGAGAGCTATGTGCTTTTTTATCTTTACAAGCACCATTGAAGTTAGCGTTGAAACGTAAAGAAAACAAAGAGTTTAAGCAAGTTTTGTTTCAAACTTCCCTTGAAAAATGATGTCTTGTGTTAAAACTGAAGTTTGAGAACTGCTTGCTATTACTGCTCTTTAGCTACGATTGCAATCGGCTGCGAAAAAGTAAACAAAAAAAATTGATTTCACTTTAGGTTAATTGCTGGAGAGATAATTTGTTAGACAAAAAAGTGGCAATTGCGCGCGCGATATGTTAAGTCGCCGTCACTCGATGTTGCGTCACAGCTGCGCGATGTTTGCGTGAGACGTTGCACTGCTTTGAAAAAGGGTCTGTCCTAACTTGGATTTCTTTTCATTGTCTCCCATGCATTTAACAATTGGTTAAGATTTTGCTAAGAAAATTGCAAAAATTTTAACAAAGTGAAAGAGTTACCAAAAACCGCCAGACATTTTTTACGCACTGTTGAATTTTAACTGCGAATCCGCCGGACATAATTTCGCAAATTCGCACTTTTTTTGCGTTTAAAGGGAACACTGATCGTAATGAAACATTACGTGTCACTCATATATGACTGACATGGCAGTCAAAGTGTTAAAGCCAACGTTTTGGTTTCAAACTAGCTTTTGCTAATTGCAGTGATTTCTATTGGTGACTTCAAACTCACACCATAAAGTTATTTTGCAGTCTCTCAAACTCTACCATCATCTTATATTGGATGAGTTAAATAATTTCTCATCATTTATCTAGTAACATTACCCCATTGCTGCTTTAACAGTAGAGAGCACTAGAGTAGCTGGTGGAAAATACTCACATCAGGGAAATAACCCCGATCGGGGAAAATCTGCTCCCTGATTGGGGTTATTTACCTTACTTAGGACCCAAGAATTTAGCAAAATTAAAATGCGCAAAAAACAGAGCAAAATCGGGATGTTTTAACACTTCCATCGTGTTGCTCACCCAAAAAAAACATAAGTTACCGAAGAGGAAAAAAAATTTACCGTTGTGCTTTTTCAAAAACGTTAAAAGTTTTAAGTATAAATGTGTAGCAACCTAGGATATAGATTAAATAGCTTATTATTTGTCTTTTATTTTTTTCACATGCAAGCTAATCTATATTTTATTAGCTAAGCTTTTAGCTGATTAATCGGTTGAATTTTCAGTTTGGTAAATAATTTTACTGGCCTACACCAACTAAGGATGGAAGGAAGTTCAAGTACCCCTAAGTTTTTTCTACGCTCATTTTTGGCAAAGGCTATCATCTGCTCTGTGTGATATGGTTTTCATGGTAGAGAAACATTTTCAAAAACCTTTCCAGGCATTTTTTTTTAAAATGACTTATTCGATTTATGATTTAGATAATTATGAAGAATTTGCAAGAACTGGAGCTGTAATGTCATAAGATCTATTGTTTAATTTAAATGAAAATTTAGAGTATGTTGAGGCAGAATTTCAGATTGATAACAATCCACATTACGCAAGGCAAAGAGCAAATGGAACGTTTGTAAATCCTGTTTTTGTTCGATGTTGTTGATACCCGATCCCTTCCGAGGGATGGGGGCATGGCGGAAGACCATGGAGCACTAGAAACCTGGAAACTCTCCAAGGCCTGGACCAGAGGTCGTAGAGAGACAGAGAGTCACCAAAAAGCGAGCGGCGCTAAGAGTCCGTACCTGGACAGTGCAGAACGACATGAGTGGTGTCCTGGGACAAGTGTCCGCAGGTGCTGCAGGAAGGATTTTCGATTTTGCCAATCCTAGAGAGATAAGAGCCTAACAGTAGGCTGTTGAAGCAAAGGCGAAAAAGCACACAGCAAGCATGATGAGGGAGCACAAGTTCCTCGGTGGAAATCGAGGGAACCTGTGTGTCAAGGAACTTCGATGAGACAGTACGCCTCCAGTCAGAGAAAAATGATGAGTGGATATAAGAGATAAGAAAAAGATTACAAGGAATTGCAGAGGACACGAGTAGCGCTCCCTGTCTGGCCAGCTCATCAGCTGCGCCGTTTCCCGGAAGAAACAAGTGTCCAGGGACCCATTGTAGCCTGATAGAACAGGAGAAGAGAGAAGACAGTTCCTGCCAGAAAGATTGAGGTAACAGGAAAGACTGAGGAGAGAACATGATGATGAGGACAGAACGAGAATCAGATAAGAGGAGAAGAGAAGAAAAGTGGCAGACTTGTTGATGCTGCCGAGACCAGCAAAGAGCGTGCTTAATGGCGCAGGCTTCAGCAGAAAAACTTGAGCATACTGGGCCTGCCGAAAAAAAAGAGTGGCCTCAGTACCACAGAGAGAGCAGTTGGCAAGAACGCCAGAGCCGCCATTGTCAAAAGGAAAAGGAACAGACCTGTCTGTCCAGAGTACCAGGTTATAAGGGGGGTAGAGTCAAGGTGGGCAAGAGCCGCACCTTGGCAAGAAAGAATGGATCAGAGCTGGAGCATGGGAAAGAAAGAGTGGCCTTCACAGTGAAGGAAAGCAGGTTCCAAGGAGGAAAGGGAGGGCAAGCAAAAAGAGCCTCCCTAGGAGAAGTAGAAGGAAGCATGAGAGGATGAGTGGACATAAAAGCTCTCCAGGACGATCTGCAGAGTTTTGATTTCATTCCATGTCTGGCCAAACCTGAAATGGGGAAGAAGGTTGGAAGACATAGAGCTCACTCATAAAATGACAAAGGGAAATCAGTCAGTGTGGCTCATAGGAGAGGAAGAGAATCCTCGAAGAGAAGAAATGGGATAGGGAAAGACGAGAGGCAGCTGGTGATGATGCAACTAGCCACCAGGTGAAGGCGTTCCAATTTGGTGATATTGGTAACGCTTACAAAAGGAAACCATCCAGGTGAAACATAAGTGAGAAGGGGCCAAATAAAAGCTTTATACAGAAGAGAGAGAGAGGGCCTTCTTAGAGAAGCCCCATGAGGAAGCAGAGAGACAGCGTGAAGCTGTGAGATCGGCAAAGAACTTGGCCTTCAGTGAAGATACATGTTTAGAAAAGGAAAAAGTACAGTCGAAGGTGACCCCAAGAAAAGTTGGAGTGGGATTGAAACAAAGGAGGGAGTTGAATAAGAGGAGGTTGGGCTGGAGATTAGCTTGGTGGGGATTTACTGAGAAGGAGGCCTCACATTTTCTCGGATTGAGAGGAAGACACCAGTACTCAGACTAGTGCTCCAATCGAATCAGAGCTCCTCGCGTGGCCTCCACCGCAGTAGGGACCGAAAGGAAGAAGAACCAAATGGACAGATCGTCAGCAATAAAGAGAGCAGCTGATGAAAGAAGGAATAAAAGCAGGGACATCATTGATGTTCCTAATAGCCATATAGATCAGGTGAAGTAGACCATTGAATACCGAAGTTTGCTCAGTGGGGCCACATACGCAATTCAGTGATGGAGTGAGACCCCATTTTGAAAAGGTCCTACACCATTCTGCCATCAAATTGAGCGTTGCCCAAGTTGTTCTGGGCAGACTCATTTGAAGTGGCCTATAACTGACCCTGGGAATATAAACATGGACTACCTGAAGTACTCTCCAAGTAGTCCGCGTTCCATGTATGTTCCTTCAACTGCTTCACGCAGATGTCCAGTTTAGACAGACTACCTCATAGTTTCCACACAGCAGGTACAAATGGGCATCTTGATCTAAGTCTCCCCAGGTGCGCATCCTGCTGCCCAACCAACTGTCCATGCAGTACATGGTCGGGATCATACATAGCATGATTCGCCAAAGAGAATGTCGCTCCTAATTAGCGGAGCTCAGCTGGCTGGATGCCTGCAAGGACAGGCAAGTCTTCCATTGGTGTGGGACGCAAGCATCTAGTGACAATGCACAAAGCATCATTGAGAATGCTGTCAATGAGGCGAGTATGCATACTACGACACCAAACTGGTGCGCAGTACTCAGCTGTAAGGTAGACCAAGGAAAGAGCAGAGATGCGCAATGTCTTGGCACCTGCACCCCATCTGGATCCTGCAAGTCATCTCAACTGCGTAACTCAGGTGGAAAGTCTTTTGCAAAAAGCCTCGAGGAGGTGACGGAAAGTGAGCGATCTATTCAGCTTTACCCCAAGTTACGTTGGGACTGGACAGGTTTATGATGAAGTACAGACTGGTTAAATGATAAAGTACAATTAAGCTCTGAGCACCGCTTCTCTTTACTAGTTCTTCAATATCCATATCAGTTATTGAATTTAGCCTTTCAATGTCGAAAACTGGAATTTCTTTGTCTAATTTACTGAGCTTATTATCTTTAGAACTGGTGTGCTTGCATTAAAACGTTTGTCTTGTCTGCCTTTGATGAAAGTGAAACTCCTATCAGAAGTTAAACGCAACTTTTCAGCATAGTTTACACAATCCAAACAAATACTTTTATTAGGTATTTTTTCCTGTCATTTGAGCATGGTAGCAGATTTTGTGCTTGCATGTCGTTGACAAGCTGTAATTTTAGTTTTTTTTTACTTTTTTTAATAATTAGCAAGCGAGATTTGTTATTCGCATCTGTTACGCAAATACATGCTTGTGCGAACTTTTCGGAGCTCTTCTTTCTTCGAAAATTATTTCATCGAGTTTTCATGTTAGATTGACTTACCAGCCAGCGGTAACCAGAATTTATTAAAAAAATTATACTCCAACTATAAATTTAAAAAATAATTTAGGCTACTTATAAAATCAAATAAAGTTGATTTTACTGTTACAGAATGTCCAACACTCTAGTTTCAAAGTAAAAAAGATCGTGGTTTTATCGGCTTTGATCTTTGTTGTCATGACTACTAATCCACCACCCCAAGTCCGTTCATAGAGAAAGGCCCAAATGCATAACGCAACCTATCCCAACAATAAATAGCAGTGAAGATATGATGTAAAATGCCCCGATCGGGGAACAACACTGAGTTGACGTCATGAACACGTGACTAATGTTCCCGATCGGGGTCATTACCTCCGATAACGGTAATTTCCACTAGTTGATCTAGTGTTCTCTACTGTTTAACTAAACAACAGGATTTTGCAATTGCAGCTAAACTTTGTTCATTTGCAGTCTTTAAACCAGTGACTATAATTCTGTATCTACTTATACAATGGACAAAGAATAAGAATGTCTGTCAAAAGAAAAACAAGCTTGCTGTGGCATATGTTGTGGTTTATTTATTATCGTGCAAAATGATCTGTTTTATAGTGGTGCTAAACACAGATGCTTTATCTATGGAAATGAAGCATAAACTTTTGTTTATAGCAAAGATTTCCAAAGTTTTTTGTTGGCGGCATCCTTTGAAAACTTATCAATATTCACACTCCGTAATGAAGCCAAAATTTGCAAATTTCAAGTTTTACCAAAAAATTGCATTTAAATCATGTTTATTGTTCAAAATGCAAAATACTGAAAAACATTTAATGTGAGCAATGAGCTTGTTGCTCTATGCACATTTTATCCAAGCATGGTGCAATGTTTGATATTGCAACACGCATCTTTCGTTCAATGTCAATCTTAGTGCAGTACTTCAGCTTGATTACTGCTACCACAGAAAAACTGGCTTCACGCAAGTATGACGTTTCAAACAGCACAAAAACATGGAGAGCTTTACAGCCTAAGTGGAAATTCCAGTTGCTCCTCAACCCCAAATGAAATGAGTGAATTAGGGTTGTATATGTTTTTCAAAGTGAGATCAGGGGAAGTAAGATTGATAAATTGTTCAGCTTCCAGAGATGTAAACCCCTGAGGGGCATTTGCATTATTAAGAAAAGGATTTTTTATCCAATTGTACTTTTCTGTGTCTTCAGAAAAATTTTCTCAAAATGCAAGATTAGAGCATCCAAATGTGAACACATCACAGTCTTCATATTACACTCATTGGTATTCTGCAGGAAGAGAGTGCCAGATTGCAAGTCTAAATGGGATTTTAAAGTGGAAAACTATCATATTGTTCGTTATTTATCAACAGATCAGTTTTCCACAACTGTCGTTTTCTTTTAAAGGCTGTAATTTCGTCATGGAGTTGCAGAAGTTGAGTATCTTTTCCTTGAAGTGAGGTGTTTTAATTGATTTAATTTTGCAAAGATATCACAGAGATATGCCAACTAAATCAGGAAAACTTCATCCTCAAAGGTAGTAGCAAGTGCATGGTTTTCTTCTTTTAAAAATATGAAAATTTTGTTTCTCAATTCATACACACGTAAAAAAACTTTGCCTTTGGAAAGCCACCTTACAGTACAATAAAACAATAAATTGTTGTGGTCTGCTCTTAATTTATCACAAAAACATTGAAAAAGCCAAGCTTTAAGTGGCCTTGCTTTAATGAAACTTAGACAACAACTTCAAGCACTCCATTAAGATCACCACTGAGCTGTTGCAAAGCCAGTGGCTCACGGTGTGTTAAGCAGTAGGTCCGTTTTGCGTTGATGGTAGTGCCCTGCACTAACGTTTGCAACCTGCCAAAATGACCAGATATAGCTCGGGCTCTGTCAGTGCATAAACCAATGCAATATTTCCACTCGATATTTTCCAGAAAAAAGTTGTTCAGTATTGCAAGCCATTCATGTGCTCTGCAATTTGTTATAATGGGCTTACAAAACAGCAAATCTTCAACGATGTTGTCATTATCAATAAAGCGCACTTAACAAATCAAATGAGCATCTTTATCATTGGTAATGGTTGTTACCTCATTTAACTGTAAGCTGAACTCATTTTCGCTACCAGCTAATCACTAATATCAGCCAAAATTTTATCAATCCTCCAACAAATGGTATTGTTTGAGAATTGGACAGCTTGTAGCTTCTAAGCAACTGATTCTCCAACCATTGTTGAGACTAAGTCAAGAGCAGCAGGATGCATGATTTTTGCAATAGTATGCAGTTTTTTACATTTTGCGATTCTGTATGCAACTTCAAAAGACGCAAGCTGTGTCTTGGCAGGTGTGTGTGCAAAATTTGAAAATAAGACCAACTATTTATTCATTTCTGACAACTTACGAGAGAAAAATTGGCATGGTTTTCCAGATAAGTTGTTGTGGTTTGTTGCTAAGTAGTGTTTTAGTTTACTAGGAAGCATGCATTGCGGATGCTCAACGTTGCCAAAATTGAGATAACTACTGTTGTATTTTCTAGTCTTCTTTCTTCCACTTTTCTCTTTGTTGCATCAACTTCTATCTGTCTCTTCTGAGGTAAAGTACCAGTAACAAATGTGTCCATTACAAAGCCAATACATTGTCAATACTTTACTGCAGATATTGTTTGACACTATGGAAAGTGATATTTTCTACAATCATGTGGTTGATATAAAAAAATATTAATTAGCTGTAAAATTGTAGCAAGTTGTTAACAACTTTCATGCTGTAACGATTAAGCTGCTAACAAGCTGTTGCTAACCACACACTGTAATTTTTTGTGAAGAAACCAGCAAATATATCGTCTTGTCATATAACACGATATATGACCTACTAACAGCAGAGGTCACCAAACAGCAGTTAGGCTGCTAGTACCCTACTCTGTCCTTTTGACCCAGGAAATAGCCCTGTCTAGGCAGGCGACATGGACACAGAAAGCAAACAGATAATTCTACACAAGCTGTCGCCAGGCAGTTCTTTTCTCATCCAGGTAGTTCCAAGGTGAGTTTGGAAACCCACAAACATTATGAAGGAAATTCAACCAATCTTTATTTTTGGAATCGTAGCAGCGTGAGAGTTGATTCGACAAATCCTTGGTGGAAAATAAAACGTCAGAAAATTCTAAAAAATGTGCTTGCTTAATTGATATTGAAAAGGCATGTGTTACACTTAATCAGGTCATGCAATGCTCAAACGATTGTAAACAGCCAATGAAGGATTTCTCATGATTCACACCAACATCCGGGCAAGAAAAGAGAGTAGAATAGAATTACAATTTTACCATAATCAAATAGAATATGCAGAGAAGTGCTATCTTTCTTCATTAACTCCTCAGAGGTGGACAAAAATTTCTACTGAATTTTGCTTCACACAGGTTAATGAAATTGAACAGGCAATTGTTTCAAATATACAGTGTTACATTTTGACATGTGACTACGTAATGTGTTTACGAGCAACTCTTCCAGACAGTATTTTTCCATTATAAAATTTCGAGGTACAGAGTGGGCTTGACAGTGCAACAACAACAAAATGCAACAACTTTCACATGCTTTTGCGGTGCCCCTGGCAAAGTCTTGTGGCACCCAGTTTGGGAACCACTGGTTTATTGGAAAAATTTTTAATTAGATGAAGAGCTGATTTTTAGTGCAACTTGTATTTTATCAACGAATGTTTTCTTTAAAAAAACTTCATTTATTTATCAAATGATTAAGCCCCCTACGCAATCTGATAATTGATTTGATAGTTATCTGCATGAACAAGGCATAAAAGGCCACTTACAGATTTCAGTTTGCTGGAGCCTAACAGATGTGTAAAGAAGAGGGTGACCCTCAGTTTGGCAAGGTATTTTCTGTGTGAATTATGTTGGGAAAGAACAGTGGGTGCAGTGAACTCGTTTAAATAGTTGATTCACAAGAGAAAGACTGTAAAAGGGGTTTTGCTATTTGGGTAATATGATAAATGCTAGTGGTGGATGTAAAGCAGCAGCAATAACTATAGCAAAAACTGGACGGCCGAATTTTAGAGAATATGAGCTACTGCAAAAAAAAATAGTTACTACTGAAAGATAAAAGGAATGGTGTATCAAAGCTACAAGTGTCCAGAATTGTTGTATAGGAGTAAAATGCAGGTTCTGAGAGAAAAAAGATGGCATTTTTATGAATAATTTCAAATACAATAATGAAAGTAGATAGGCAGTCTGAAGTCGGTGAACAAACAAAATACGGGAAAGGTGATGTATAGCTGAATTTGGAGAAAAGTATTGACAGGCTAGCAAAGGCGGTTGAAGTGAGATGATATAGCTGCAGTTTGAGGTAGTAATTATGATTTACTGCAAAGATCATTTGCTTTTGAAGTGTTGACTTGACAAAAACCAATCTTTTTTGCTCATATTAAATCACAAATAATCATTCACTTAAGGTATGAAAAGAGATTACAGATGTTTGACATACGAATTTTAATCTTTGTAAAAATGTAAGCACCTAAAATGCAATTGAAATAAAAGAAGAGAAATTTATAGTTGTAAATATTGGCTAGTTTGGTAAATGCAGCTGTAATGTCAAATTGAAAACTTACAAAACTATTTCAATATTTGCAATTGAAATAAAAGAAGAGGAGTTTATAGTTGTAAATATTGGCTAGTTTAGTAAATGCAGCTGTAATGTCAAATTAAAAAATTACAAAGCTATATTAATATTTGTAATTACATGAAGAATCAGAGGCTTAAAAGTGTTTACATGAAAAAAATATGTGCTCCTGTTCTCCACTTAGTACCAACTACATTTTCTGACCTCATGTAACAGCTTCACCCCATGGCCAAAGCACCATCCCCGCTTACTCGGTGTCACTAATTCTTTTTGGTAGAAGTAATAATTTTTAAGAGGTGATTTGTTGGAGCTCATGACCAACATTTTCGAGCTCACATCAAGTTATCAAAAATTCAGATAAAGAATACAATGCTGTGGCAGCAGCACTGGTAACTGTAATGCAAGTCTGAGCTCAAATTTCTGTAAGTAATATAACTAACTGAAAGTTTTCTGTTTCCGGATGATACGAGTATAATGTTTACAATAAAAACCTATATGTTTAATTTAGGTGGTTTAAACTTAGCAAACTAGTTGAGTGTATGTAGAACTTGCATTCTACGTGATGTTATTCCCAGAATGAAATCAATTTTATGCTGTAACTTTAAAAATCTTGTATTTCCAGTGGTTTCCATCACGAACTTAATTTGCAGATAAACATGGTTTTGTTCTTAGGTAGCGTTTACAAAAAAGTGGACAGTCCTCTAAATTCTTCTGATCTTGATCGCAAGAAACAGCTTACTAAAAAACGTTCAAAACAGCGATCACCTACTCCAGAACCAGCTAAAAAAAAGAACAAAAAAGGTGAAAATTTGTGTGTGCAAAAAAATGTTTTGTTTTATGTCATTGTTTTCTTTAAATGAAGATGGATAACATGTACATCAATGAACTTAGGCAGCATAGAAAAGGTATATCGAAAATCATTTTTAAAGTTTTTTCGTTAATTTAGATTAAGATGTTTTCGTTTTGTAAATACATTTTGTAATTATGTATGAGCAAAAGTAGATTTGCAGAACTACAAACCACTGTTGAGGTATCTTTGAGAATTTTATTCTATTTTATTGATATAGAGAACCACAAATTTATTGAAAAATTGTATTGATATATACAATATACCAATACATTCTGCGAGAGATTTCATGACCCATTCTAAATAATCTGTAAAGAGTTAATTTAAGACGAACAACTTGCTTAGACCAACCACTCTAAATTCCCAAATCTTTCAAGTAGTGGCACCATTTTTGTAGTCAAATTCACTATTTATTTTTTAAATTAATTTGTTACAAATTTATGGCGTTTTTTCCAACCTTGTTGGCTTTAGCCACTCGTCCTAGCACTCCTGCATCGAAAAAAAGAAAAGATGAAGAAGATGATTTAACAAAGGATTTAGAAGATCCTGCTCCTGTTCCTGCTGTGGAAGAAGTTGAACTCCCGAAGCAGGTAGTTTTTCATTCACAGTCAAAACTCAAAATGCTGAGTTAAATTAATTGTGAAGCACACTGAATGTTATTACAAGCAGAATATTGATTGCAGGGGAAAAACTTAAATGACTAATCGTAACCAAAAACATAGCTTAGGCGTCAAATTAATACCTTACATTGACATGACTTTCTATTTCCTACTCAGAATAGCTGCTGCAAAAATCGAGCACAACAAAAGTTTAAATTGTCACACTTTCGTTTGTTCTGTACCTTGTCATTTCAGGCAAAACAATTTAATCGCAATAGATTTTTAGCATTTGAAAACTTTTTATAGAAAGGCTGTTTTGCAGTGTTGTTGATAAATGACATGCTTCGAGATAAAGTCATGAAAACATCTATGACTGTCGAAAAAATGACTAAATATAAGGTGCTGGTGTAAATTTTAATCTGGTGGCTACGAAAGCATTGTTTGCGACACTTCATAAATTAATTGTCGTTAAAGAAAAACTTGGGCGTTTTTTGCGGTCTTCCGAAATTGGTGACAATAAACTGTTCTAAATCATCAACTTGCCAGATGGGAATGTACTTTTGGTTGCAAAAGCAGATGTTAATAAATATTAAAGTCGTCCAAGGTGCACTGTTTTTTATCTATGGAAAGCCAATGTCGTTTAATGCTTTCAACCGTTGTGTTTTACATGTGCATCTATAGACAAACTCAAAGAAAGATTCTGAAAATCAACCAATAAAAGGTGGAATTCTGCAAGACATTGGTGATCCTGAAGATAACGATATGGATACAGATGCAAACATTCCCAACTGTATGCTGAGTTAAAAGTTATTGTTATTGTTAATGTTTGTTTTTGAATGTTACTGCTGCCGCTGTCTTCACAGCATTCGTCAACTTTTTTCGATAACTGCACTTCCAAAACTTTGTTCCGCCATTTTGACGGGAATCAATGCATGACGTCAATTAGCATTGGCTGTAATTTGTAAATATTATGCAGCTCTTGATCAGTAAATACAGCAACTAAGATGGTAATATTTCATTGTTCAATCACGGCAAAGTAATACTTGTCGAACAATTTGTGTTCAAGCTTTTTTTGGATTTGTTGGTAGTTACACGCATTGTGCTTTTCTGCCGCAAACGTTGCAGTCAAATTGAAAAAATTTCGTAAAGCGTTTTTCTTTGCAGTCACTGTTAAACAGAAGCTATGAGTAAATTATGTTATGAATAGCCAGTTTAACGTCATCTTAAGAGGTATATGTATTCAGCAACCACTGTTACCGAAGAAAATGTCACTGAACAGACCCATCACATCATTGTTCCTTCCTACTCCGCTTGGTTTGATTACAATTCGATTCATGCCATTGAACGGAGGTAACTTGCGGTTGATTTTGAGAAAGCATGGTGTAAAGTGCTTAGACTGTTTTTCCCAAAAATTGAATTAATCGCATTCCAAGAAATACTATGTAGGAGCTCTTGCAGTAAAATGGCATTGCTTGCTATCTTAGAAAAAATTGTTGGGATGGTTGCACGGGCGTTATTGCATCAGACTAAATACGTATTTAAATCTTTCGTCATTGATTACAAAAATTAAATTTTCAACTTTTTGTTGTCTGTAAATAAAGCGGCAATAAGACGGCAAGTTTGATAGGTTAGTGTTGTTAAATTCGGTGCGTCAATCCAACAATTAAGCAGAGCAATGTATGGCAACATCATTTTATTTGTTAAGATCTCTAATGCACATGAGCCTATGCTACCACTAGCAATTACTGAATTAGCGATAAGCCTATTCTAGAAGTAATTCTAATTACAATCAACTGCAGTCGGTACAGCACAGCATGGGTATGGCTACCCGTATAATTTGTCTGAGTTAAAAAATATCGATTCAGCCAGTTTTACCCAAGGAATATTTACGAGAGCAGAAGCAAATTGGAGGCTGTAGCTTTCCGTGGCACTGATATCTATCTTTCTACTTTTAAATCAAGACTGGCTTTACTTTCCGACATTCTGTCATTTTGCAAACTTGCATTTTTTTTTTTTTTTTTATTAAGCACTGGGAGAGCATAGAGTCCAATTGGGAATGGGCTGGCTTTTTTTGAGCTCAAAACCATTTTCCTCCGTCAAGAGATAAGGGTTTTATTTTTTTCGATGGGTACGTCGTGATGACGTCACAAAGTCTCCTAACACTCACCCCGAAATGATAATAAATTGTGCCATGTTTCTGTACTCAGTAGCTTCAAAAAAGTACACACTTAAAGGACAAAGAATTTTACTATATATTTTCGATGCCTAAATTGGATTACAATTTTTCCATATCGCATTATACAGTTATCGCAAGTAAAATTTGTTGCAGGGCAATGCCAGAGTTTTTTAATGGGAAAAATAAATCAAAAACTCCCGAAATCTATCTAGCTTATCGAAACTTCATGATCGATACATACAGACTGAATCCAATTGAGTATTTAAGTGCAACTGGATGTCGTAGAAATCTAGCTGGTGACGTGTGCGCTATATTGAGGTGAGTTAAAAGGCAAAATGGTTGCCAGCACAATGCAACGTTTGCAGTCAGTTACATCATAATTCGCTAAAAAACAATACATTTGTTTTAGAGTAGAGCAGAGCTTAATTGTCGTAATTTCACGGCACAAGATCCTCAATGGGTTTTTTCAAAAGAAAACTTGGCCCAATACTGGTTTAGGGCCTGAATTTAATTTTTGTATGACTTGATCATGAAAAAAAATTGGTTCCATTTTAATGGTAATGTTCTGGTCTTGCTAAGCCTTTAAGTATATTGGATACCTTTTAGGTAAGTGTTGCCCGATAATTCAATGAAATGTTGAAACTAGGAATCAAGAAGCAGATCTGAACAATTTTCGTATGCTTGACGTCACTGTCGCTGTCTTGCAAATATGGTAGATAAAAATACAAACCAATCTAGTTGTTCTTGCTACAACCGAATTTTTGAACTAGGTTTATTAATAGGGTATCTCTCCGTCATTTTGTTACACTAATATTTTTGTTAAATCGAGTTTGAGTTAGTTTATTTTGCTAAAATCACCAAAACTGAAATTTTGTACATAATATGCATATTCAACTAAACTGAAGCATTGAAATGAATAGAATGTAGGCCAGTATACATACTTTTAAGAAGTTGTTTTTCTGGCCTTGTGGTAAAAAGTATATTTCGTCTGGTGTACTCACTAATATATTAAGAACTTTATCGTAATTTCCTCATAGATATCGATTGATATGTTTTTAATTGTGTTTATTTATGAATCAGTTTAGATGGTTGTTACTGGCTTCATAAACTTGTTCAGAAATGTATTTGCTACTTTTGCATGCCACTTGCAACTTTAAACTGATACAAACTTAAAATTGCAAGCCAAACGTGCAAGGCGAAAATAAAAGCTTTGAGAAGATACTGGAAGGTTAATTGCAAAACTTATAACATTGCTTGTTTCTTAGTCGACGTTTAAGCCTCTTCCTCTCACTAAATATATTTACAACTTTTGTTTGTGTTAGACTGAAAGATGACCTCTAGCAATTAGCTAATTGACTAAGTTTAACGGACAGGAAAGAAAACTTAGTGTGGAAGGAACCCAACTGTCAGGGTTGAAATAACTGCCGGAACATTTTGTAATTTCAGTGATCAACTTATTTTTATCATTGTCGTCATTTCGCAGGTCGGATGTGTGTTTGTATTTACAGGGTTCATGCCTTTTTGGAGCAATGGGGTCTCATTAACTACCAGGTTGATTCTGATTCTAAACCATCTGTCATGGGTCCTCCTCCCACTTCTCACTTTCACGTGATTGCTGACACGCCTTCCGGTTTGCATCCAATACTTCCTGCTAAACCAGCTACCCCATCTCAGCATCTGGCCAAGTTCGATAAAGTAAGTTGCTTGCCAGCTAAAGTATTTGTGTTCGTTGTGGTAATGCTGCCGGCAAATGCGTCGTATAGCGCTTGGATTTCCAGTTCAATACTGTCAACGAGCTATAAAAATCCAGTAATACTCCGAGTTGGCAATCACCCTCATGCAGCTCTTGGATCAACTTTGCTCTTTGACATCTCTCCTTTTGAACCATTTATCATCAATTCGGTGTTATAAATGTTAACCTTCATCCCGTCACTTTGAAATTCTTTTTTGATTTCTAAATCCTCATTCTCAGTTTCTCCATATCAAAGCCACATCATCTGCAGGCAACATTACATTTATTAAGCTTTTTCTTGCGCTCTCGGTAATTGCATCAACCACAATCCCGATAATTTTTGATCTTCCGGCATCTCTGCCTTCTTCCGTCAGCTGCTCTCTATGCTGACGATCTGGCCATTTGGTCCTCCTCCCCCTCGGTCCCTACTGCGGTGGAGGCCACCCAAAGAGCTCTGTTTCGATTGGAGCACTGGTCTGAGTACTGGTGTCTTCCTCTCAATCCGAGCAAATGTGAGGCCTCCTTCTTCTCACTGGATCCCCACCATGCTCACCTCCAGCCCAACCTCCTCCTACTCGGCTCCTGCCTTCATTTCAATCCCACTCCAACTTTTCTTGGGGTCACCTTCGACCGCACTCTTTCCTTTTCTAAGCATGTATCTTTGCTGAAGGCCAAGTTTTTCCCACGTCTCAAGGCCTTACGCTGTATCTCTGCTTCCTCATGGGGCCCCTCTAACGAGTCCCTCTGTGTTCTGTATAAATCTTTTCTTCGGCCCCTTCTCACTCACGCTTCACCCGGATGGTTTCCTTTCCTAAGCGTTACCAATGTCACCAAATTGGAACGCCTTCACCGAGCGGCCAGTCGCGCCATCACCGGCTGCCTCTCGTCCTCCCCTATCCCTCTACTACTCACTGAGGCTTCTCTACCTCCCCTGCGAGTCACCCTGACTCACTTCACTCTTTTATCGTATGAGCGGGCTCTTCGTCTCCCAACCTCCTTTCCCATTTCAGGTTTGGTCAGACATGGAGTGAAACCAAGACTCTGCAGATCGTCCTGGAGAACTTTTGCGTCCACTCACCCGCTCATGCTTCCTTCTACTTGTTCTAGGGAGTCTCTTCTTGCTTGCCATCCCTTTCCTCCGTGGAATCTACCTTCCTTCACGATGGAGTCCACCCTTTTTTCTTCATGCTCTCGCTCTGATTCTCCTCTCTCACGCCAAGGTGCGGCTCTCACCCACCTTGACTTTCTCCCTTCCCTCCATGATCTGGTGCTTTGGACAGACGGCTCTGTTCCTTTTCCTTTTGGCAAGGGCGGCTCTGGCGTTTTTGCCAACTGCTCACTCTGTGGCAGTGAGGCCACTCTTTCCTTTTCAGCAGGCCCGGTATGTTCAAGTTTTTCTGCTGAAGCCTGCGCCATTCTGCACGCTCTTTGCTGGTCTCGGCAGCACCAACAAGTCTGCCACTTTTCTTCTTTTTACCTTCTATCTAACTCTCGTTCTGTCCTCGCCACCCTGTTCTCTCCTCCATCTTTCCTCTTATCTCAAACTCTGTGGCAGATCTGGGAGGAACTGTCTTTTTTTCCTCCTGTTCTATCAGGCTACAATGGGTCCTCGGACACTCGTTTCTCCCGGGGAATGCTGACAAACTGGCCAATCTTTCCTCTAATCTCTAATGTCCCCTCTTCTCTTTTCTCAGACTGGAGGCGTACTGTCTCATCAAAATTCTTTGACACACAGGTCCCCTCAATTTCCACCAAGGAACTTGTGCTCCCTCGTCATGCTCGCTGTGTCCTCTCTCGTCTACGCTGCAACGGATACAGCCTTTTGTTGAGTTCTTACCTCTCTAGGATTGGCAGAATCGAGAATCCATCCTGCAGCGCCTGTGGACTCTCGTCCCAGGACATCTTTCATCTCGTTCTGCACTGTCCAGCTACAGACTCTTTGCGCCACTCACTCTTTGGCAACTCTCTGTCCCTCTACAACCTCTGGTTCAGACCTTGGAAAGTTGCCCGGCTTCTGGGGCTCCATGGTCTCCCGCCATGTCCCACATCCCTCGGAAGGGGTTGGGTAACCAACAACAACAACAACAACAAGCTTTAATGGTTAGAGCGTCCGCTTTGAACGTTAATTTAATGGTTTGACGCTTTGAACGAACGTTAATTTAATTTAATGGTTAGAGCGTCCGAAAGACCTGAAGTTCATTTCCCAAGTCGGATCATACCAAAACACTTAAAAATGATTTTCAGAACTTCCGTGCTTGGTGCTCAGCACGAAAGGTATTATGTGGAGAAGAAGCCTGAAAGCTTGGTTGTATTAACACAAAGATGGAGGCATCCTGTTAAATGTCCTCATCGGGCAAAGACACTTAGCGAGATGCCTCCATCTTTATGTGGCGGACAGGGGGTGGGGCCTAGCACTAGCAGTCTACCCGTCGTGGTTGCTCAGTCTAACTGAAGTCCTACCAAAAAGGGCTCTCGAAAAGACTGTAATTTGATATCCTTCTCCAAAAATAAATGATCTTGCCCATACGAAGAAGAAGAAGAAGCACTTCTAATTTGGATGCCCTCTTTAATGAATACCTGTTGTGATTTATGGAGTTTCGAACTCCAGGCTCTTCGTTCGCAAATCGGAAACTCTTATCGCTACGCCACTGCGGCTTAAAAAACGCCAAGTAAACTTGCTGGTGGTCTAGTGCTTGAAAGTGTGTATGGCGTACTCTTCAACTCTTCCAAGATATATTTTGTAAGCAATACTATAAGGGCCATATACATGTCAATATCGTAAATAATCTCTGCAGGATAAAGTAAAGGAAGAAAAATCTTCCGCCCCTGAAGACGGAGTTGGTTCGAATGTAGGATTGCGCACCGAAGTGTTCTCCGCTCATCATAAAGCACAAATGAGTAAAGCTAAAACACTCGCAGCTCAGGCTGTTGCGAAGCCGTGGACAGATCAGGAAATTCTCTTATTGCTGGAAGGCTTAGAAATGTACAAGGTAAGCGAAAGAAGTCAATACCGCATCGCATCAAAATACACTAATTATTATTGCTACGTTTTTTTGACGGTTTGGTTTGCACTAGAAATATTTAGTTCCAGCCAATATGCGTTTTTTCCAAGCCGGCTGCGATAGCTGACTGGTATGAGCCTCGGAGGCGATGTCAATAGCTGCTTTAGTTTGGGGCGCCAATAGTGGAATCCGAGGTAAAGTAAAATTTTGTTGAGATTAGGACATACAGGGTAACGTAAACCATGTATTTTTTTACGATATTCCAGACTGCATCAAAAATATTTTTCGTACCAAGACAGATCATACTGCAACGAAAACGTTTTTCCTTAAAGGCATACCGTATTGAAACAAAAGCTTTACTCTTTCCCAAAGATATGTCATACTGCAACAAAACCATTACTACCTTCCCAAAACCAGTGATACTGCAATGAAAAAAGTAGCGCTACTTTTTAAAGCATGTTAGCTAACGTTCGCGGTTATTTGGAGGCAGGGTTTCATTCTACTCTAAAATGTGCTGGTTGTTTATAGATAGGTTTAAGCTTTGCTCAGCAGTATACCGAACCTCGCCGCTTTTAAATGGCGACGAATGTTACCGAACATGTTTTGCAAGTAGCGCTGTTTTACACGTAGCACTCCACTTTGTTTTCGTTGCAATGTTGGGAAGGTAGCATTGCTTGCTTTGTAGAGTGATATGTCTTTGGGAAGGAACAAAGTTTTCTCTACCGCATGACATATCTTTGGAAAAGAAAAATGTTTTCGTTGCAGTGTGATATGTCTTCGAAAAGGAAAATGTTTTTGCTGCGGAACGATATGTCTATAAGAAATGTGGTTTTCGTTGAAATATTGATCGTAATCACTACACAATTTTACTTTGCTATTAGCACGCGATAATTAGTTTTTGCTGGTTCAACTTTTTGAAGGTCCTTCACAACCGTTTCTTCGTTTGGTTGTTATGCTTTCAATAGAAATACACTCCATCGGTGGTAGTGGCAACTTCCATGGCTGGTCTTTGCGATTGTCTTTTATGGGTTTTTTCAGGACCGACTGATGAAGATAATGCAAAACCTAACATGAATCGCCAATTGAAGTCGCAAAAACTAAAGCGTTTACTGCGTAGCAATGCAATTTAGATAATTGAACAAAGCGTGCTTCGTTTCTCGTGTTCTGACAGTTAATAATGTTGATTTTCTAGGACGATTGGAACAAAGTTTCTGAGCATGTTGGGAGTCGTACTCAGGATGAGTGTATTTTGCAATTCTTGCGCTTGCCGATAGAAGATCCATATTTGGAAGGTACCGTAGTTAGTGAACAGTAAAAGTAGATTGATAGATAACTGATGATGTGAGATCGGACTTGTTTATTTATGAAGATATCTTCGCTTCTTTCTGCTACAATCATGATTTAAGCTGTCCTATGCAGAAAAATACCGGTATACTTTGTGAAGTAGAAATTGGTAGTTCATCGTTTTGATTGGCTATGAAATATTTTTAGGATCGTTGTCGATACCTTCAACTACTGAGCAAGCCTCAGGCGATGCCAAGCCGGTGATGACCGAAGGACCTGTTCCTTTTTCAAAGTCAGGAAACCCGGTCATGACCACTGTGGCCTTTCTCGCTTCGGTTGTTAGTCCGCGGGTGGCATCCGCAGCAGCGAAAGCAGCGATCGAAGAGTTTTCTTCAATGAAAGATGAAGTACCACAGCATTTGATTGATGCGCATGTGCAAAAGGTAAAAATCAACGCAAGTAGTCTTAGACTTCACATAGATACATTTTCTGAGTAATTGTTTGTTTTTGTTTAACTATTTTTGTCTTCAACCAAGTCTAATTCATATTTTTCCAAGCATTAATAATGAAAACTCATTGAATAAAGCAAGAATTACATGTTTGCTTTGCTTACCAAACCCTGGCTAAACGAACTCGTCTTCGATTGGCAAGTCTCAGCTGAATTGCTCTGGTCGTGATTCGTAACATTTTTGTGTGTTCGATCTCTGAGCTTCCACAATCAATAAACTACCCTCCCCCTGTGCAAAGCCACAGCAATAATTGATATAATCCAAAGTTCATTCATTCCGGTCCTTAGGAAGGGTACTTGAAGAAATCGCTCGATCTTTATGATGGGGTAAACAGGTGGTGGAGCCGTTCAATGTTCTCGTCGTGGTTGCCCTGTCTGACCAAAGATGAACTGCAAACAATGCATGAGCTCGTACGCATGAATGGAATAAGCCGAACTGCTGCAAACGCTCTTTTGTTGTTACGCACAGTTTTTAAAGCATGGTATATGACGCAATATCTCGTGCAGACGGTTAAGAACTACCACGCTCCGTACCAGTATAATGGTGACATGACCCATCGAATGATGCTGCATGACTGTGCTGTAGTCACTTTGCTCTTAAAACTCTTTTCCATGATTGTTAGGTTGAAGAACATGCGAAGGAATCGGGCGAAATCAATCCTGAGTATGGACTGGATACTAGTGGCATTGCTGGCACTGGAAAAGCGAAAAAAGAAGCAACAGAAGAAGAAAAAGGGGAAGAAAAAAAAGAAAATGATGAAGAAAAAGAAGAAAAAATGGAAGTGAAAGAAGAAGCTCCCAAAGATGAAAACGAAAAAGAGGTAAAAGTGCCAGCGGTAGTTAATTGGCCATAAAACTATTGGATCAAGTGCATAAATTTCCCCATGTGGGGAAATTTATGCACTTGATCCACCCTGTACACTCCCTTCCAGTGTACACTGCCCCGTACATTTACATACCATGCCTGCCCCTTCAGTGTACACTGCCTTTCTTTTAATGCCCTGCCAGCTGAGATTCGAACCCGCAACCATGGTATCTCAACTGTTCTAATGTTCTTAAGAATAAACTTGATAACTAACTGGGGAAAATTTTGCACTTGTTGTTGTCTTGGGGAAAATTTTGCACTTGTTCCAAACTATTACTAACGTGAAAAACATTCGTTCAATTACAAAAAACCCACCTTTTTCCGATTACACGGCTGTTAATCCGCTATTCAAGCACAGCTCCAAAACATGTTCATCTTACAGTTATGAAGCCGTGAGCGTAAAGCTTTTTGAAATGCGTTTAAAGGTCACTTCTTTGCTTGGTGGTTTTGTTTGCGTAAGAAATCCAGTGTGCCAGCAGTACTGGTCATTCCTGAGTGTACAAACCACTTGTCCTTATATAAGCTGTAGACTTCTTGGACTATGCTGTTACAAACGCTAGTATTTTGGTAAACATAATGTTGTTTTCTTTTTCCTATGGCTTGTCAGGTTAAATAAGATACTTTATTTTGTTTCTGGTGTTGGTTAAGCAAGCCTTAAAAGATCAAATGTCTTTTCCTAAACCCGAAAACGCGGTTTCTGTGACAATATATCAATGTTGTTTAAACTTTAGAAGGAAGAAGCGAAGAGCTTATTGGATCGGAAAATTCCGGAAGGAAACCTTGCCACCGCTGCTGCCGCAGCTCTGTCGGCCGCTGCTGTGAAAGCGAAGTATCTTTCTCAGATTGAAGAAAGAAAAATCAAAAGCTTGGTCGCTTTGCTAGTTGAGACGCAAATGAAGAAGTTAGAAATAAAACTTCGGTATGGATAATTTATGCTTTTCTAGTGACTATTTAAATTTCTGAGAGGTCCCTTTGTTGTTGTTCAACTGTTTGAGCACTGGGCTTGTCCTCTTTATAAATGTACCAAGTTGCTATTTCTTTTTATTGAGATATTCAGCTGCGTTGGTTTGGCCAATGTATGAATAGTGAAACTAGAATGGCTTACTGGTTAACTTCTTTTTGTCACTACCAAACATCTGGGAGACCGATTAGCCACCCAAGAACTCAGTGGGTGAGTTGTACCGGCGACTTGGCTTGATCAAAGTTCAGCTATAAACCGGTTGTGTCAGCAAATGTGGGAGCAATTTAAATTAGAGAACTCGAAGATTCGCTACTTTCTCGACTCCCATTAGGAAAAGCGAGTTCAGAAGTCGTGTGTTTGAAAAGAGACTTGTAATGATGTATGCAAAAAATTGAATCAAGTGCTTATGAATTCCTTGTGTGGCATATCAGTAAAGCGAGTGCTTAGAGTAGGCAAGTGATGTTTCAGACATCTAGAAGAACTAAACACAATCGTTGAGTGCGAGCATGGAATGCTGAGTTCGGAGATGGGGCAGCTTTTAAAGGAAAGACAGGACTTTCTAGCGAAAGCGTCAAAGTGAGAAATAGAGATAAGTTTGGTTGAGCTTTAGTTTAATTAAATGTATTGTTGACGCCTGGTTACAGGAAAACTGTACGTTGAAACGGAAAAGATCTCGCGATCAGATCCGCTTTGGTATTGCTAATACTGAAGCCACAAGCAAAGATAAACTCTCCAAGGACGCAATAACTTATACCGAGGCGATCATTGTATGAGGTCGTAAACTTCCTCATGGCAAATCAGTATCCATAAACTGAAAAGTTTGTTTTACATCTGATTCTTTTAGTGGGTGGAAGGGAGGGGTTGGAACTAGAAGATTGTTGAAGGGAGTTTTCAGCGTGGTACTATTGCTTGAGAGTTACACCAGTCATGTAAGGACTGAGAGTTGAGCGCTCAAAGCGTTACATTGCGTGCGACATATTGGAATGAAATTGACGTTTAAGTTTAAAATACGACTTGCGTACATGTTAGCGGCATGCATGGGTGGCTGCTGACTCGAAGACAGTACGGCAGCCTAGCTTGGTTAGGTGGGCATTATGGGTCTGTATCACCATTCCATGCCGTGCCTCCATCCTATGGAAAAGGAGGGTTGAACAATGCGCAGCACCATTGTATTTTTAAGTTCATCTTGCGTTCAATGAATTGAATACGTCCTCATAATTTTAGTGGTTTTGAAAATAGTGTTTCCAAAATGGGTTTTTGATCGTCGAGTGATTTCACCGCCTCTTAAACAAAACTGTGTTTTTGACTTTTATTAAATAGGCACTTTGAAGAATTGGAAACTATCATGGAAAGAGAGAAGGAACAGCACGAGTACTCGAAGCAGCAATTACTGCAGGAACGTCAAGCGTTTCTCTACGAGCAAGCAAAATATGCTGAAGCACGTGCTAAGCAACATGCGAAACAACAGCAGCAACAACACCAGCAAGCCGTGCAACATGGCGCCCCACCTCAGCAGCCCGCTGTGTTGCATCATGGGTCAGGTCAAGTGGCTATGCAGCACAGTACCGGTCACCCGTCTACACATTCACATGGCGCAGGCCCACAACCCGCTATGCAACCAGCTGCAGGGCAACAAGCATTGCCCCAACATAGCCAGCAGCCGTTGCAGTCGGGGCCAGGCACTCAGGCACCTGTACAGCAGGGCCCACCGCAGCACAATGCTCCCCACAGCACTCAGAAGCCGGCCATGCATGCCGGTACCCCACAACCCCTGCATAGACCACCTCAACCGGGTCCTGCTGCACCTCAGTTCCCGGCAAGCCAGGCTCCAGGACAGTCGGTGTCGTACCATCCAGGAATTCATTCACAGCAATCTGGATATGCAGCGCAGCCAAAAGTTGCATCGTCGGTATTTATCTTAGAAATAATAGCATGATTTTTGTTTTTCTGAAAACTTGGTCTCAAGTAGAAGGCATTCGAAAAGGCCTATGGCCAGTAGTATACAATACTGAGAAAATAACGTTCTCACGACTGTTAGCTTCATTGTGGCCTGTGCTAACTTACAGTAATTTCATTATCTAAAACAAAAGCTCGTTCATTGCAAAACAAAGTACTGGATCAGTGGATGCGCATCCAATTTATTGCACAGTGTTGAGAATTCTTTAAATTAATTGTCCTTGGTAGTTTGTGATTTAATCTAAAATCGTTCTTTGAATTTTTATACCAAGATTTTCTTTAAATTTCATTTATTTTTGTTGTTAGATTCCTCCAAACCACGTTCCGGATCAGGCGCCAGTTCAAGCACCAGTCCCTGCACCAACTATTTCCCACCAACCTGTAAACCCTAGTGGTATAACCCAACAACCCACCACGGTACCACCTGCCAACCAGCAAGCCCCTCAGCCTTTGCCCAATCAAAATAACGCTGTAGCGGCTAGCCAGCCTTCTGGACCTCTGCCACCTGCTCCCCAAATCGATGGCCCTCCTCAGCATGGTGCTCAACCCCCAGTTCCACCAGCCAGCGGTATTGCACCACAAGCTGCTCCTGCTTCTCAACCTGGTGCCCAGCACATGCAGGCGCCCCAGGCCGGGTCTTCACACGCACCTCCACCAGTTGCGTCGATGCCTAGTGCTCCCCAACCTGTTCCTGTTTATATCCAAGGGACCCCTCACCCACAGCAAGCTTATTCTCAAGGCCAGCTTCATCAGCCAGGAGTGCCAGGTTCGATACCCTCGAGCCAACCACCGTATAATGCTCAACCTAGCCAGGCACCAATGGCTGGACCTCCTTCATCTGTTCCGTCAAGTCAGGCACCCATGTTTCAAGCCCCGCCCCAGTCTGGACCCATGATGCCTAATCAGGCTCCCCAGCAGCCATACATGCCCCAACCACAGCAACCTCCCCAATCGATGCCCAGCACTACCCAATCTGGACCACCAGCCGGCTATAATCCGGCAGCAACACAGTATCCACCTGGTCCATTTCAAGTCCCACCACAACCTTATTCAGGTATTTTTTATTAATTTTGCGTGTATGAGCGTAGCAGCATTTTGACTGTCCAGTTGTGTCGCCTTTAAAATTCTGGATTTGCTGTTACGTAACTGTGATACGCAAAACAACTTTTTGCGTTGCGAGTAAGCTACAAAAAATATGTCTGGATTGAATTTTTGTGTGAATTTTATTTAGAAGACCTCGCATACAATAGGCAAGTCAAGATCAGCAGTAATGTTCGTCCGTTGCAGTAAATTGTGAATGCATTAAAAAAGTGGCAACCATTCGCACCAGAGTTTTTGTGGAGAGTGGAGCTAACTAAAACCTTTAAGGTGTTTTTGTGGCGGTTTTAAGTAAAAAAAAACAAACTGGTTGTCTGTGGGCTATTTATCCAAGTTTTGGTGTTTTTGTTGCAACATTTTCGAGTGTTAAAAGAAAGATCTTACCTTTGTTCAAAACAAAGTTCCTCGTACCCCCATGGTTGCGCGTCTATGCGAATGTTTGGTAAAACTGAATGTAATTGATTGCGTTTGTTTAGGGCAAGGTGGACCACGACCTATATATCCACCGCAACAACAACCAGGCTACTATGGTAATCAGCAGGGGTATCCTCCTGGTGGGGTGCCCCAATATGGTCAAGAAAGCGGTTTTCCGCCTGCTCAAGGTCAACAGCCACCTGCTCAAAGCCATCAGGACTCTGAAGCCATGCAACAGTGACGCAACAGCAGCGTGGCTAATGCCTACAGACGATTTGATTGATCTGTTTGATAAGTTTACCACACGTAATTGTATGTGGATGTTAAGGAAGGATGTTAATGAACCGTTTGAAACTTTTCGAGTTGGACGATTGTCGATGATGTTGATGCTGCTTATTACCTTGTACACAAGCTGAAAAATAGATAGCTGATTGGTAGGAAAACTTACCAAGCAAATACTTGCTTTTTCTTCCGACTCGCAGGACAGTAAAAGAGGCACTGAGAACAAAACAGTTCTCTAGATGTAATATTTCAGTTAAAATTCCCCATCGGAAATCATCATCGTAAAATGTCTTTCCCAAGGATGCAACAGTACAGTCATCCGGAGCGTCAAAGACATAAATATTTGACTTTCATTGTATCAGAACGGTCCTTTATTTTCGGTACTCTACCACATTACAGTTGTAATCACTGTCCTACTCACTGACGCTATATCAGCTTAGATAACAGCCTGATACTTGCAGCATAGTGACCACTTAAGACCATAATGTATATCCTTTCTCTGAATTCATGTTATCGGTTGCGACTTTTAGCCACGGAAAATTTCATCTCGCGCGAAAGAATTTTCTAAATGTGATCTTGTTGGTCTGCTTTATAACGTTAATTACAGGGTAAGCTACTACCGTATAGGCCTATTTGAGTCTACTGTTAATCGACAAATTTCCCAAAACTTATTAGTGTAATTCATGGGTTTATTGATTTAGCTTAAGGTCATTTTAGGGAACGTAGTCTAATGCAGCAATGTTGTCATACCAACCATTTCGATTGTTTTAATGGAAAAGCAGTCATTAACCCTTTTAAAGTCGAGTTTTTTTTTTGTTGTCAAAACCGCCAAACAAAAGTTTTTATCGGTGTTCTAGAGGATCATTTTAAGAAAATTTTATGCAAACTTTGAAAAAAAAGGGTTTGGGAGGAAATGGGTCTGGTACATATATGTACCGTACCACTAGGCATATTCAGCTGAAGGTGCTGGGTACAAATGTGTACCAACAGACTTATGCTGGCAAACGAATATATTTACAGAATGAAAACTTGTTAACATATTACTTACAATAAAGTTAACATGTCTACATTGAATTGCCATCAAGCTGATGAAGCTAAACGAACAAAGAACGTACAGTTTTGCCGGTCTTAGATAGAAGCAGGGTCTGTGGTATACATATGTACCGTTAGTCTCGAAAGGGTTAATGGATAAGAGCTCGCGCTCTTGGCTAGCTTATTGCTCGGTTGAGTCTTATCGCACCCGGTTAATTGCTCTGCTGTGCTTTGTGAAATCGGAGGAACCCGATTGACTGCCTACAGTTTGATAAAAGAAAATGAATTGCTGCAAGAAATTCCACAGCAAATTAAAAACATTAAACAGTTACGCTGCATTAGCAAAGGAATCAAAAATAATCGTAAAATTTTTCGATTCAATGATAGATTGCGTATCCACAATTTAAAATATGGTAAGTAGAATTAACGTCAGTTGGCGTGCAGCTATGTGTTTTACGTATGGCTATTTTGTTTTATCACAAAAAGTTCCTGGATTTTTGCTTTCTACAATGTTTGGAAGCGCAACGCATGTTGCAAAAGTTGCGCATTGCCCAGCTCTAATTGCTAATGCTGCCTGTCTAAGTAAAATGACATATTACAATTCAAACATATCGGCATTTATTTGATTTTTGACATCGCAATGGTAATTACACAAATTATGATAGGCCCAACTGAATTGTTAATGGCCTCCATGTTATAGGCCTAATACTTTGCAGAATAGTCATGCCGAGAGTGAATACTGCATTTCACCTCTACGGTAATTTTATCACGTGCAACAAATGCTAAGTCAAACAGGATTTAGAACACATCCTTTTTTTTTAGCTTAAAAAGCTGATTCGGCGGGCATGGTCTAATAAAGATGGTGCGGGGCCCTAATTTTTGCCGGTCCGGGGGACAATTAACCATAATTTCTATTAAATGACAATAGAAATACGTTATTATTTATTCTGAGAAAATATTAATGCATCATGCAAAATTTAATACCGGTACCTGTCCAAGTATGAAATTGTCCGGAGGACGATTCCCAATTATTGGCCTAAACACTACGCAGAAACTTTTCACAACCAAAATTGTCACCATTATACAATAAAGTCTTGAAGATTTTTTTTTGTTTTAGTTGTTTTATCCCAAGAACATTACCTGACTTCAGCTTTATTTTTACACAATACTTCTGGATTTCCGATAAGAATTATTTGTTTAGTGTTTATTTCATGCATTAGCTGGTTTGCAACGCTGATTAGAGAAAGATAGTTTAACCGTTCTTTGCCCATGGAGGTCCGAAGTTCATTTTAATTCTCTTAAGTTTTGAAAAAGAGCACTCGTCACTGCAGTTCGTGATCATCATGGATAAATATATCCGCAACGCTATGTCCAACTTGGGAAAGCAAACATTCAAAGAATTTTCTAAAAGCAATCGATAACACTGCAATTCACAGGCTTGTCCATGGGACATATTTTTCTGTCCCATCTCATTCCATAGCAGTTCATGCCTGTCCCATCCAGTCCCGTAGCACTCCAACTTTGGGCCCCCCCAAAGTAAGCGCAAGAGCCCCTGCGCACAGGTCATATCACTTTAGAGGTGTAAAATTGAAAAGCTGCATTAAGAAAATACACCACAATTTGTACATAAGTAAACAGGCTAATACATTATCAGAATAAAGCATGCCGATACCGAAGATGCAAGTCATAAAAAATTCGGCACCGATGCCAAGAGTTCAGTAGGACATTTATGCAGACACTGCGAAACGAAAGCAATGACACTGAAAAACATGAAAAAGTTATAAAAACACAGTATCATTTAAATAGTCTGGAGCGAACCTTTTTGTTCGCAAATGCTGTTATGACATTGTCATAATCAAGAGATCGGGCGCAGTCATTTTCGATTGACAACATGGCTAATGAAGATAGTCTACTGTCTGTCATAGACGTTCTATTAAAAGTTTTGATCAGTTTCAATTTGCTGAAGCTTCTTTCAGCGCTGGCAACAGTCACGGGGCAAGTTAGTAAGATTCGAAGTGCGATGTACACATTCGGATACAATTCAAATAAATGAGTCTTTAGAAGATAGTTCAGAAAGTCTTGAGCCGTATTGAGATTGCGTTTTTTTTGTAAAATTGAAACAAACCGCTGTAGCTCAGCGCTCATTTCATCAGAATCAATGTCACCGAACTTTTTTTGGAACTCTTTACAGCAAGTAAGAAGAGCATTTTCTTGTTGCACAAGCAAAAGTTTGTCTCCTGTGTACAAAAACGAAAAAACTGAAGAAACCTCACGTAACAAATTAAAGCGCTCCTTTATTGACATAATAGCCTTTATTGACATAATAACCGACGCGATGGCGTAGTGGTTAGAGCGTCCGCTTCGCAGTCGGTAAACCTGGGGTTCATTCCCCTTGTCGAGTCATACCAAAAGACTTTAAAAAATGGTATCTATAGCTTCCCTGCTTGGCGTTCGGCATTTATGGGAGGTTGTGGAGAACAAGCCGGCAAGTTCGCTTGTTGTGTCCTTGGGCAAGGCACTTAACGGGACGCCCCCGCCTTTATGTGGAAGACAGGTGGCCCATAAACCTCGAAAAAGGCAACTCCCAAGCGAGTGCGGACTTACCGTCCAAAGTATAGCGATACAATTCGCTTTCTCGTGAATGGAGGATAAAAATGGCAAATAAAACAAAAAACAAAACAAATACTAATGGATAGAAAAAGTTGCTTTTAAATTTCAGTTCAGGAGTAGCTCGTTGTTCCTCTTCACCTTGGTAATCAAACAATCTTCTTTTCTTTCCACTTCTTGACGGAGGAAAAGAAGGATCAATATCCAATTCCTGTGCTATTTCAACAGCAGATGTTGCGGCACTGTCATAACCCGTTGTGCGATAGTTTTGCAAAAACTTTTCACTTGCCTGGATTTCCGTTTCCATTGTATGAAGGGAGACTCCATACGATTGAAGAATCTTGCTTGCTTTATTGACTTGGAATAGGATATCATAGCAAATAAACACCGACAAAAGAAAACTCCATTTTGATAAATGAGCTATCAACGATTTTGTTTCTGAGGCAGCTCTTCCATCTTTTCTTTCTATTGAAATGGCTTCCAAGTCTTTCAGTGCCAGCAACACCTCTTTTAAATTGTATCGAAGAGGTTTGATGCATTTAATTCTGCTTTCCCAACGAGTATCAGATTGTGACTTTATGGACAGCTCCACATGTTTCTTCAAATTTCCCAACGCTGAGCAGAGGAAGAAAACAGCACATACAACCTTGTAAGTACTCCAAAAAATGTCAATGCTTCCGTCGATCAATTAGCACTGTCAACAACAACTAAGTTAAGGGTATGGTTTGCACAGGGCACGTAAACAGCTTTGGGATTGATGTCTAGCATTCTTGCTTGGACCCCAGAATGTTTTCCTTTCATGTTAGCACCATTATCATATGACTGACCTCGACAATCAGACAATTCGAGTTGCAGTTCGGTCGCTTTTTCTAACAAAGCGTCCAACAAGCCTTTCCCAGTGCTGTCACTTATTCTCAAGTAGCCAAAAAATGTTTCTTTAACAACAGCAGCTTCTTCATTACATAGTACTTAACGGAGAATGACAGACATTTGTTCATGATGTGACATATCTGGAGTGCAGTCGAAAATTATAGAAAAATATTTTGCCAATTTCAATTGCTGTAAATTTTCTTTTTCAACTTCTGTCGCTAGCAATTCAATTAGTTCATTTTGTATGGTAGGACTCAAATAGTGATCTTTAGTGTTTTTATTCTTGATTCTGTCTTGAAGCTCTTTTAGGATCGGATCTCTTCTTGCCAAAAGCTCAAATATACTCAGAAAATTTCCATTGTGAGGAGATCCTAAGACTTCTTCAGATCCTCTAAAAGCAAGATTCCTTTCCGATAGAAACAAGGCAATGTCGATAAGTCTCTCTAAAACATTTCTCCAAAAACGTCTTTCATTGAAAAAAAAATATTCATCTCGCGTTTGTCGATAGTGGATGAATTTCTTATCCCTTCAGCTAGCAACATCCATTGACTGCAGCATTCTTGGTGGGAAATGCCGTTTTCATGGTCTTTCAGTTTTTTCGAAAAACCCTCCCATGTATTTATACCACTACAAAAGGGGCTTAGTGTTTTTCCAAATAGCTTACAACAAAAGCAAAAAACTTGATCTGATTCCCCAGAATAAACTAGCCACGACCGTGAAACACTTTCACCATTCGGTAATACACGTTTATAATGGTTGGAGGAAAATCGTCGCCTTGGAGTTGTGTTATTATATGGAAAATTCATTATTAGTTGATGTGGTCCACGTTTTACTATATCACATCGTTGAGCATCAGAAATACTTTCAGGCCATTTACATGGGTCATCAGGGATAGGGGCAAATTGAGATTCAGTTATTTTTGATATTGAAGGTTGCGTATTGGCAGGTAAATCACAACTTACATTTTCTGGAAATTCACAATCACTTTGATGCTGATCGTCATAGTTTTCTTTTTCTTGTACACTATAGTTTTCTTCATCCCTCTCGGTACTAGTGCCAGGTCTACTCTGCTCAGTAATCTTGAAAAAATCTGTCATCTTGGGCAATTTCGCTACAGCATCTCGAGCAGTGGCTGCTTCTTTTCTCTTTTGAGCACCACTTTTTGAACGTTTCATTCTATACAATGTCAATAAAATACTTTATCTGCACTCTGCAGTGTATATATATTGTCCCGGTATTTCTAGCCAAACAGAATTCCAGACCATTTTATGATTGTTGCGTAACAACGGCATTGTTACGTCAATCGAATATTCAAGATTCTACCAGAAAATCAATCGAAATATTCTAGATTCTGCGAGATAAAATGACGTTGCATTCACTTATGATGTCACAAGCCAATTTCTTCCTACAGTTTAAATCGGTTGTAAACAAGTCTGCTGAACTGAAAATAGTCACGTAGCCAAAAAGCAATTTCAGACTAACTTGGGCCCCCAAAGTTGGCCTGGGCCCCCCCAATTGGGGTGATTGGGGGGTTTGGGGGGCGGCTGCTACGTCTCTGGTCCCATCCCATGGGATTCCCATCAAAATACAATTCAATAAAAGTTATAAAATTTATGAAAATTTAAGTATAATGTGTATTAGATAGGACTACACGTACAAAGAGAGATACAAAACTACAAAATTTATTGACTTTGCTAACTTTAAAGTTCAGAAGAGTTCACAATTCATTATCATTCTGCCACTCATATTCCGAGTCACTGTGCTCGTTCAGCAAATTTTCAATTTCATGCTCATCAACGAGCATGATGCGTTGCCAGTTTGAAACGAAGCTCCTATACCACAGAGAGGACAAAATTACACCATCTAAGATTTTTCTTAAAAACCATCTAAAATCATAGAAACACCGATAATCCACTCTCTGAATATCACTAAAGTTTCAAGTTATCTTTAAAAACTATTTGCCTATCTATTTAGCAATTGAAAGACAAGGGGTAAGGCAGAAATCTAGCTCTTTCAATAAGATGCAATTTAACTCACTCATCAAGCCCACCAAACCTCAAATCTAACGCTAAAACTAAACTAGGACCAAGGCTAACCTCATTTAAAAGCAAATTTATTCAAAACTGAAATTTTCTGCCTTGCCCCCTTCTCTTTCGATTGTTGGATTGCACCGTTGGGAGAGGCCTTGAGCTCGATCGACCAAAGTGGCCACATCATCATAAATTTTAGGGTTTAGTATTCCTTTCCAATGCTTGCCTATCTATTTAGGCATGACATTATCAAAAGACTATCACATGACTGCTGTCCCATAGATCCCATGGGAAATGCAATGCGTGCAGTCCCATCCCATCCCATCCCATGGGACATTTCCCATGGGAATCCCATTCCCATGGGCAAGCCTGGCAATTCACCTGAAACGTCAGTCTTACTAATATTGGAAGAAAGACCGGATTTTAGAAGCTCAGCAAACTGCAATAATTATTCAGAAAGGCTCAGTCCCAAGTCTTTTGAATGCATTTTGACAAGGTTTGAGGAGGTTTTTACAATTCCATTACGGGTAGATAGTTGCAACCGACGTAGAAACTCAAAAACGCTGTTCAACTTTTCGTAAGCAGCTTGGCGTTTTGATAAAGCGACTAGCAAGTAATCAATTATGGCAAAAAAATAATTGCTTTTTCTAACCTCTGAAAAGGTGTTTAAATTGGAGCTGAACGACCAGCACCAAGAGATGTGCCGCACTTAGTAGCGTGCAGAGAGGGGGGGAGGCGAACGGGGCGACCGCCCTGGGTGTAACGGGTTCGTGGAGCAGAGACCCTTGGGGTAGTCTCCGAACCAGAGACAGATTTCAGTGAAGCTGAAGTTGTAAATAGATGAAACGCGCTTTTCCTCTCGTCACGCTGTTATTGTCTGACTTTCTTGAATAAATTCTTTGATAAATTTTTATTGGTAACTTAATACGCAAAACTGAAAATGGAAATAATGAAAATGATAAGCAGATATGAAAAAACAGATGGATTGGCTTCGGCGACGTTGGCGTTGTTAGTTGTGTAGCAGTTTAGCGTAGTTAGCGTTGTAGCGGCGTAGCGTTGTAGCGGCGTAGCGTTGAAGCGGCGTGGCGGCGTAGCGGTTTCAAACTATTTTGACCCCCAAGTACTTTCTTCTTTACTACAGCTCCAACACAATAATAATCGAAAAGGAAACAGCTCAACCAACTTTTCTCTACGTTGGCATCTACGAGCTTTCTTTGATAGTTCTTTGACTTCTACTCAAACGTGCAGGTTTAACAAACAACGTAATCCTTCTTGCAACGTGTCTACTTGAGAATAATGTAAAGGTGTGTTAACAAGGCAGTTACTACTGCGTCGCTCGAGGGTCAACCTCGCTAATCCAACGACTAATCAATAAGAGACGATAACTCAAGAGAAACAAACATAACAACCACACAACGCGGGTTCGAATCACAGATTGGCTACGCAAACTAGATTTAAAGCATTAAATGTTGCCAGATATTGTAACAATATTTACACTGAGCATCCAAGGTAGGAGGCATCAAGAGAGTGAAATTGCAAAAATTACATTTTATTAAATTGTTAAAAATATAAAACTTATGCTTTTTCGTATCGTACGTCTACTAACACATGCTGCATGGATCTCAGGATCTTGTTTGGAGGGCATGGTGTGGTTGTGTTTCGTAGAAAATTTTCTGCAGTGTCAGTTTTTGTACTAAAATTATTATTTACAAAATTTCAATTAGTGTGCTATGTATGCAGTATAATTACTTTTGACTTCTTTATGCTCCTTCGAGCTATAGGAAATGCAACTCCCTCTAATCCTAAGTGTGCTCTTGAATGTTTAATGCAGTTTGGGGGGGATGTTTTCCCAACTTTATGTTTTGCGTATAGGTTACTGCTCACCTTCGGATTTTGAATTGCAAGGGGTGAGAGGTCATTTTCAAAGTTGAAATTGATAAAAACATGTGTAAAATTATCTATGCTACAGGAACGCCTATGTAGCGCAACGGCAGGCATCTGACTGTTCGACTAGTCACTTCTATCATGACAGCTATTGAACGTAGATGGCGTTCCATGTATAAAGCCCAGAGTTGCTGTCAACTTTCTGTTTGTCTTTTGTAGTTGAAGTTGCTACACGATTCCCGCCCTTAAGCACGCGCAGCTGGCGGAGACGTGCGAAGGAACAAAGAAGGTTGCTGAAGTCGCAACATACCTTCCCCGCCGACGTTGAGAGCGTGAGGCTTGCCGGCCGAAGTAGCCTAAGTGAGATTGTCAAGACGTCAATGGAAGGGGGTCTTGGCGTTAGAGGTCGGCGACTCGACGATGGCTCTTGTTGCTTGACTGAAGACGCTGCCGTCCAACTACATCGGGGGAGATGAAGCTTCTTCCCGGGGTCACCATTGTAGCGCAACGGCATGCATCCGACTGTAATTGAAGTTAAATCACTGCACTTCATGTCGCAATTAGTCACTTCTATCATGATAGCTTTTGAACGTAGATGACGTTCCATATATAAAACCAAGAGTTGTTTGTGACTTTCTATTTGTGGTTTGTAGTTGCTGAGATTATTACACCTAGCTTATTTGGCTTTAATCAGCATCAAGAGAGAATTCCTTTCAGCAGATACAAAAAATAAGGTAGTTCATATATTTTCCGATAGAAGAGCTCATATGGGAAATAGAAATGGTAAAGTGTAAGTGTCTAATTCAGAGGTAGGCACAGAGACGTAGCAGCCGCCCCCCAAACCCCCCAATCACCCCAATTGGGGGGGCCCAGGCCAACTTTGGGGGCCCAAGTTAGTCTGAAATTGCTTTTTGGCTACGTGACTATTTTCAGTTCAGCAGACTTGTTTACAACCGATTTAAACTGTAGGAAGAAATTGGCTTGTGACATCATAAGTGAATGCAACGTCATTTTATCTCGCAGAATCTAGAATATTTCGATTGATTTTCTGGTAGAATCTTGAATATTCGATTGATGTAACAATGCCGTTGTTACGCAACAATCATAGAATGGTCTGGAATTCTGTTTGGCTAGAAATACCGGGACAATATATATACACTGCAGAGTGCAGATAAAGTATTTTATTGACATTGTATAGAATGAAACGTTCAAAAAGTGGTGCTCAAAAGAGAAAAGAAGCAGTCACTGCTCGAGATGCTGTAGCGAAATTGCCCAAGATGACAGATTTTTTCAAGATTACTGAGCAGAGTAGACCTGGCACTAGTACCGAGAGGGATGAAGAAAACTATAGTGTACAAGAAAAAGAAAACTATGACGATCAGCATCAAAGTGATTGTGAATTTCCAGAAAATGTAAGTTGTGATTTACCTGCCAATACGCAACCTTCAATATCAAAAATAACTGAATCTCAATTTGCCCCTATCCCTGATGACCCATGTAAATGGCCTGAAAGTATTTCTGATGCTCAACGATGTGATATAGTAAAACGTGGACCACATCAACTAATAATGAATTTTCCATATAATAACACAACTCCAAGGCGACGATTTTCCTCCAACCATTATAAACGTGTATTACCGAATGGTGAAAGTGTTTCACGGTCGTGGCTAGTTTATTCTGGGGAATCAGATCAAGTTTTTTGCTTTTGTTGTAAGCTATTTGGAAAAACACTAAGCCCCTTTTGTAGTGGTATAAATACATGGGAGGGTTTTTCGAAAAAACTGAAAGACCATGAAAACGGCATTTCCCACCAACAATGCTGCAATCAATGGATGTTGCTAGCTAAAGGGATAAGAAATTCATCCACTATCGACAAACGCGAGATGAATATTTTTTTCTTCAATGAAAGACGTTTTTGGAGAAATGTTTTAGAGAGACTTATCGACATTGCCTTGTTTCTATCGGAAAGGAATCTTGCTTTTAGAGGATCTGAAGAAGTCTTAGGATCTCCTCACAATGGAAATTTTCTGAGTATATTTGAGCTTTTGGCAAGAAGAGATCCGATCCTAAAAGAGCTTCAAGACAGAATCAAGAATAAAAACACTAAAGATCACTATTTGAGTCCTACCATACAAAATGAACTAATTGAATTGCTAGCGACAGAAGTTGAAAAAGAAAATTTACAGCAATTGAAATTGGCAAAATATTTTTCTATAATTTTCGACTGCACTCCAGATATGTCACATCATGAACAAATGTCTGTCATTCTCCGTTATGTACTATGTAATGAAGAAGCTGCTGTTGTTAAAGAAACATTTTTTGGCTACTTGAGAATAAGTGACAGTACTGGGAAAGGCTTGTTGGACGCTTTGTTAGAAAAAGCGACCGAACTGCAACTCGAATTGTCTGATTGTCGAGGTCAGTCATATGATAATGGTGCTAACATGAAAGGAAAACATTCTGGGGTCCAAGCAAGAATGCTAGACATCAATCCCAAAGCTGTTTACGTGCCCTGTGCAAACCATACCCTTAACTTGGTTGTTGTTGACAGTGCTAATTGATCGACGGAAGCATTGACATTTTTTGGAGTACTTACAAGGTTGTATGTGCTGTTTTCTTCCTCTGCTCAGCGTTGGGAAATTTGAAGAAACATGTGGAGCTGTCCATAAAGTCACAATATGATACTCGTTGGGAAAGCAGAATTAAATGCATCAAACCTCTTCGATACAATTTAAAAGAGGTGTTGCTGGCACTGAAAGACTTGGAAGCCATTTCAATAGAAAGAAAAGATGGAAGAGCTGCCTCAGAAACAAAATCGTTGATAGCTCATTTATCAAAACGGAGTTTTCTTTTGTCGGTGTTTATTTGGTATGATATCCTATTCCAAGTCAATAAAGCAAGCAAGATTCTTCAATCGTATGGAGTCTCCCTTCATACAATGGAAACGGAAATCCAGGCAAGTGAAAAGTTTTTGCAAAACTATCGCACAACGGGTTATGACAGTGCCGCAACATCTGCTGTTGAAATAGCACAGGAATTGGATATTGATCCTTCTTTTCCTCCGTCAAGAAGTGGAAAGAAAAGAAGATTGTTTGATTACCAAGGTGAAGAGGAACAACGAGCTACTCCTGAACTGAAATTTAAAAGCAACTTTTTCTATCCATTAGTAGACCAGGCTATTATGTCAATAAAGGAGCGCTTTAATTTGTTACGTGAGGTTTCTTCCGCCTTTTCATTTTTGTACACAGGAGACAAACTTTTGCCTGTGCAACAAGAAAATGCTCTTTTTACTTGCTGTAAAGAGTTCCAAAAAAAGTTCGGTGACATTGATTCTGATGAAATGAGCGCTGAGCTACAGCGGTTTGTTTCAATTTTACAAAAAAAACGCAATCTCAATACGGCTCAAGACTTTCTGAACTATCTTCTAAAGACTCATTTATTTGAATTGTATCCGAATGTGTACATCGCACTTCGAATCTTACTAACTTGCCCCGTGACTGTTGCTAGCGCTGAAAGAAGCTTCAGCAAATTGAAACTGATCAAAACTTTTAATAGAACGTCTATGACAGACAGTAGACTATCTTCATTAGCCATGTTGTCAATCGAAAATGACTGCGCCCGATCTCTTGATTATGACAATGTCATAACAGCATTTGCGAATAAAAAGGTTCGCTCCAGACTATTTAAATGATACTGTGTTTTTATAACTTTTTCATGTTTTTCAGTGTCATTGCTTTCGTTTCGCAGTGTCTGCATAAATGTCCTACTGAACTCTTGGCATCGGTGCCGAATTTTTTATGACTTGCACCTTCGGTATCGGCATGCTTTATTCTGATAATGTATTAGCCTGTTTACTTATGTACAAATTGTGGTGTATTTTCTTAATGCAGCTTTTCAATTTTACACCTCTAAAGTGATATGACCTGTGCGCAGGGGCTCTTGCGCTTACTTTGGGGGGGCCCGAAGTTGGAGTGCTACGGGACTGGGTAGGCAAGCTTTTTAGTCGGAGTGCCGGATTGACAATTCAAAAGTTGGCCGAAAGCCGCATTGACCATTCGAGAGTTGGCCAAAGGCCGCATTGACCATTTAAGAGTGGCCGAGGGCCCGTGCTTAATATCTTGCAAAAGCTGTATACAATGCAAGAGCTTGCATTAGCTTAAAATCTTGCGATAACTAGCCTACTTGCAATATCATATTACCGGTACATGGCTTTGAAAATGATGGTGTCCAAAAAAAAAGTAATCACCCTCAGTTTCGACGAAAAATACGTCAATTCGAACTAAGAATCGCGTAGCCGCTCTTTCAATGATGACTTTTAACGTTTTTGGCTCCTTAGTACGAGAAGTGTTGCCTACCCCTGTGATATTAAATTAGATAGGCCTATATAGAAGTTTCTACAAGTGTCGGTGGGCCGCACAAAGTGCCTCCACGGAGTACGCCACAAGAATTTGTGGCCCACTTCCATCAGAACTTTGAAACAACCATAACAATGTCACGGGTTAAGCTTAGGACATGATGGCAGTGAAGTTGTCCTCCAAAAAATAAGCTTGTTGCCTCTCAAGTTCTCAGATTAGCCAGCTCATAGCACAATAGTGTTGTTGATCTAAAAAAAAACCAGTCATTGCATCGCTAGTTCACTGTTTGTGTGGACCATCATTTCTCAACCTTATTCAATATGCAGACCCATTTTCAGAACGCACAGACGTTCATGGCCCATTCGACTTCGGTACATGCTGCGGTCCATTGGTTGAGAACTGCTGTACTAGAGCTTGCTTTTTGCAGCCTATTAAGGTTAAAACTCAACTTTGTAAGGTAGTATCAACCTAATCTCGATAGAAGTGTGAAGCTTAAATTGTCTCATTAGCTAAAACATTTTATAATTTTAGTCTGGCTCGAAAGCGAGTGTGTAGTGGTAGACATACAATAAATCAGCACGTCTGAGCTTGCTAAATTGCAGGAAAAATGACGTAAAATCAATGACGAGAGTGTTGATTTTTGTCATGGACACTGGTGTGCGGTAGTGTTGTGTTAGCGTTCGCTTTTGTGCTGCTATTGTTTTCATAAACTAGTGAGAATAGAGGCAGGTGTTATTTTTGTTTGCAATTGTGCTAGTCAAAGCTGGGCTAGTTTTTCAAAAGGTAGTTGCTGCTAGTGTTTAGTCTGCCCATTCTTAAAATAAATGCATTGTTTGAAATGTCTGGAACGTTTCAAAAGTTATAAGCTACCAGAGTGCATCTTTTAATAACTAATTTTGTGAGGGAGCATTTGCAGATAACATGGATAGGTCACGAAAAGACAGCAGCATTGAAAAGCTGCTAGACAACTTTTTGAAAGTGGTACATGAGTCCCTAATCAATATAATTGCTATGCTGCTTTTCAACACAACCATAGCTCATTAATGCCAAAGGTTAAGATTTTAAAAGTTTTATTTTGTGACTTGGAAAATAGCTTAGTTTAGGTTGAAATAACACCCTTTTAAATTTATTGTTTTTACTTCATGTCTATTTTGTAGAATACGAGGCATTCTATATATATTGGCCACCAGGCATATTCACATCCTAATTTGCATGTCTTGCTTCTTGAAAACGTTTTTGCTGTGCATCGACACAAATGTCTGCTCTTGCATCATACTGTATACAAAATAAAAAGGCGTAATCAGCACGATGTTTATTACTGTTGTTATGTATGATAATTTTTCAAACACTTGACATGAAGTCCAATGTCATGCTTTTCACATAGCTGATTGTTACTTTTTGCATGGCAGCGTGTACAGTGGGTTTGTTTATCTTGTGTTTTTATCCATTGATCAGTCTAAGCTTTTTTTATGGCCTGCCTTGCAGCAGATTTCCATACTGCATCAGAAATGTTTTCATAAGGCAGTGGCTATTTTGCCGTCGATTGCAATTTACCCTCAGAGACTATTTTGCTGTGAGTTATTTGTGATTGGTCAATCTTAATGACGTACTAAACATGTCATTTTTGGTCATTTCTGATTGGTCAATTTTAAAAACCAATTAAAAAAATTTTGCACCCCCAGGTCTCTATCCCCCACCCTGTACACTCCCTTCCAGTGTACACTGCCTTTCTTTTTATGCCCTGCCAGCTGAGATTCAAACCCGCAACCATTGTATTTCAAGACCAGCGCACTATCCACTACACCACAGTGTCACTGGCATAATTACGGCAAATACGGCAATATAAACACATGTGAATGATTACGGCAAAATAGATTCCAAGGGAAAATTGCCGTCGACGATGAAATAGCCACTGCCTTTTCATAATATACTGGTAAAAGTGAAATAGATTTCACAAACTTGCACCATTGCAATGTTGTGCAGCTGCCATACATTGTTTATGGCAACATCAATAAAATATGTAACAAGTGAAGAATACCACTTCCATTATTGCATTGCAGTTTGGTACTACAAAATGTTTTGATCCATTTTATATACCCCTCCCTTGTGGTTGTTGTACACTTTCACTAGGTGAGGTTCAATCTGAACTCACTTCTTTTCTGAAGATGAGTAGCATGAAGCTGAGGTCATAGGTTCAACTCCCACAGCATTTGAATATAGGTTGACTATGTTATTGTCATGGCACCTGCAGACTAGTAAGTTGCTCGTAATGTCCATTCTGCATTAAAATGAGCCTCTTTCCTGCTTTTTAAAGTTGTCCCTACATTTGTCTATTCTGTTTCTTATAGTTTCCATTGTCTTGATGTTTTTGTCTTTCAAAGCGGCAACAAGCTTTACACTCAAAGAAATTATCAAAGCATATATGATACTTTTTTCATGACTTGGAAGTACATTTGCAAAGTTGTTGTATAAAACAACACTTCCTTATCTTTCAGTGTGGAAATGAAATACCTTTTTTTGCTAGGGAAGGATGTGCTAAAGCCAAAACGTTTTGGGTTGATTTTTAAAGTTAGCTGTGTTTTTAATGAGTACCGGTATTTTGTTTCATGCTGTTTTTGTGACACCTGCTTTTGCTGATCTCTATCTGCTGGTATGCTAGTATGTTTTCAGCTGGTTTGAAAAAAAATTATTTTCATTTTACATGGCATCGTTTTAAATGAAATTTAAGCTTGCAACCACTGCTTTTAGTGCATTAGCGTTTACCAGTTACTAGTTTTTAGAAAGGACTTAATGTTATCTGACTGCTATTTGGAAGTATGTTAAAGCTGAACTCCCTTCTGTACCGTGCTTGAGCAATCTTGAAAGCATTAATCTCTCTAACGTTCAGAGTAATTAGAGAATAGCAATAGCACCAATAAAATATATACTGACTACTGATAGTACTAGTGCCCGCAGTTTGTCACTAGCAGGTGCCAACCACTGTTACAGTCGTTTTTCTACATGAAAACAAGACAAAGTGAACTTTATAAAACTGAGATAACTTACCTGAAATCTTATAAGGTTTTTGAAAAGGCAGTGGCTAGTTTGCCGTCGACGACAATTTGCCCTTGGAATCTAATTTGCCATAATCATTCACGTGTGTTTATATAGCCATATTTGCTATGATTATGCCAGTGACACTGTGGTGTAGTGGATAGTGCGCTGGTCTTGAGATACCATGGTTGCGGGTTCAAATCTCCGCTGGCAGGGCATTGAAAGAAAGGGCAGTGTACACTGAAGGGGCAGGCCTGGTATGTAAATGTACGGGGCAGTGTACACTGGAAGGGAGTGTACAAGGTGGGGGATAGAGACCTGGGGGTGCAAAATTTTTTTAATTGGTTTTTAAAATTGACCAATCAGAAACGACCAAAAGTCACATGTTTAGTACGTCATTAAGATTGACCAATCACAAATAACTCACAGCAAAATAGTCTCTGAGGGTAAATTGCCATCGACGGCAAAATAGCCACTGCCTTTTAAAAATGTTAAGCTCATTCAAAACAAATGGAAAGTTGCTTTGTTTTATTTGTTGCTATTTAAACTTTTCCAGTCAGGCTAATTTTGTTAACACTTGTGTGATTTTTTGTATCATTCAGTTAAAAATTCTTTCAAATGTTTTGTGTTTACTGTCTGCCTGTCTCACTCTAATCTCTTCATTAAGTAAGAAAATTAGGTTGATGCACTCTAGATCAGAAAACACCAATGAGCTTGACAAATTAGATTTTCAACATTTAAAAAATTTTATTCTAATGTACCGTAAATAAGTCTTCTGTCATGACAGTTGAATTGCCTCTTTATGCTTGTTGGTGTTTTTGTAACATATTTAATCTTAATGCTTTTTACCTGTCATATTGTTTCCTAAACAGTGACAAATGTAGTGTCTTGTTCATAGATTTGGTTACCAGTAATTATGCTGTATTGATATGCCCAATCTATAATTGAGGTGTCGTTTCCAAGACAAAAGTATGCAACCCTATTTTGAAAGTTTATCTGCAAATGGTATGCTTCATTCATTGCTTAACAATGCTTATAGGCATAATCTGTTTATTAATGTGTGTACGCTAATACGTTTACCATGTCAAGAGATTTTTTTTTTCTTAACTTTTGATAGTTGGGCAACTCTAATGCTTTTACTTTACCAGTTTAAAGTGCTTCAAAAAACATAGCAGTGGTATGCGAGCTTTTTTGCAGGAATGGCTATTTTACCTACTGTAATGTCATGCAGCCAGTCAAAGTTTTTCAAGGTGAAAGACTTGGTATTGTTTGTGGTGCTGACAAGCAGAAGATTTTTGGAAATTTACGTTTTGACAGTAATTTTTGTCACAAAACAATCTTTAAGACCTTTTTTGGAGATCAGCGTTTTGACTGTGCCTTTTCTGCTAATTCATGATAAGAAACAAACTTAAGGTTTTTTTATGAGGGAAGAGAGAGAGATCAACTCACCCTTAAAAAAGTTTAAGTTTTTGGGTGTCAGCTTCATGATGGAGGCTTCAGTTTGTTTCTGGGTTCACCCATGAAATAAATTAGAGTTAATTCTACTGCTGCCAAACAGTATATTGAGTTTGCTTTTGCATAGCAACCAAGATTCAAAACTCTAAAGAGCATCATAAAATAGTTACTGTAGTCAAACTAGCAGAAAATGATCGGAGTTAATGATTTAAGATAAGAATATGGCATTCAAGTTTTAAATAACCAAAGTTTAGACTTCTCTGTTTTGTTGGTCTGCTTTAAACATTCGATTTTCCAGTGGCACTGACCAGCAATGGAAATTTAACGTTTTTTGATGGATCAAGCAATCTTTCTCATCAGCAAGACCCTTCTTTGCCCAGCAGAATTAATTCTGGAGTTCAATGTAGTTCTTCAAATGGTCAACCTGTGCAAGACGCATCATCAAACATTGAATTTGAAGAAAATGACCTATTTCAATGTGGGAAGTATGATACTCAATATTTTGGGCAATATTGTGGACAATGTTTTGGGCAAAAGTCACTGTTTCCGAAAAGGAATAAAGTTATAGCCCTAGTCAACATAAAAAACTAAAATATTCAACTGAACTACTCCAACCTACAAATAAATAAATCACTTAAAATAACCTGAAATGTGGTGGTGTATGAGTGATAATCATTATTGTTGGCACCGAAGAATTATAAACTGATTTCAAACGTAATGTAAAAAGATTGGTAATTCAATGGTTAAAGTGCTCTACCTCCTGCAGTAGAGCAGTCATTTGCTTGCAAAATCAAGCGTAACGTTTCAATTATGGCTTGTGCAAATATTCATGAGAGGATGGTGTTGACTTGAATACTGTAATGTCATTTTCCTCGTTAAAAACTTTCTATGCTACTGCGTTAAATGAGGTAAATAGCCTTTTAGTGTTTTTGTAGTCCTATGTTTATTTTCTTATACTTTTATTGTCTACTCACCAAAAAACCTTTTATGGCTACTGGTTTTAGCCCAGACCTTTCATTATGGGTTGCTTTCAGTAAGATTTTGCAGCTTACAGAGTGCTTTCACTTTTTGGTCGTGCATCTAGGGGGATCTTAAAAAAAGTTTTTTACATCATTAAGCCTAACCGTTTGAATTAGAGCTTCAAAAAAAACCAAAACATCTTCATTTTGAGAAGGCTGCAGTCTAGCCTGCACAAATCCAATTACAATGATTGTGGTCCCCTGACCCCCATGCAAAAGGTTCCATGCGTTTGGTTTAGGCCTAAATTAATCAACCTAAGTAAGGACCTGCTTAGAGTTACCCGTGCTGCTAGAACCGAGCATAATAATTTGATTTAGGCCTGGTGTTTTAGCAAATCGCCATTTTGTGATCATGCCAACATTAGGCCTGGACAATATTAGGTTTCATACGTCAGCTAGTTTTTTAGACTTTGGTATTAAAGACCTTAAAATATACATTTGGGCAAAGATGGTGATATTTTGCTGAAGAAATGAGTGGTATTTTGAGAAGTTAGGCATACGTAATTGAAAACTTATTGAGTACAAATTAAGGCATGTGGCTGATGCTTTTTGCAGATGCAAACAGAAGTTCACCGATCTGCAACATTTTCTTCATCATAAAGCTGTTCAATGTTCTGCAAATGGTAAAATTAGTAAAAACCAAATGATGCTGCAACCAGCTTTGATGGAAATGCCTAGTGCAGTTACATCGCTAAATGAACATTCACCTGCGTACCATTCGTCGATGACTATTATTTCAAGCTCTGGTATATTATTAATTCATATTTTATTAAAAAATATATTCTTTTAGTTAGTTTCTTGACGACAAGAGGCAAATTGTAGTGACATTTATAATAGCGTACTGGTACTGGTGAAACATGTGACTATTTTTTGCATAGAATACCGAAATTCGAAAACAATTTGTGTTTATATTGGTTAGATCAAGGTGGCCGAACTTTTTTCCTTTTCCTTTTGGCAAAGGTGGCTCTGGCATACTTGCCATCTGCTCTCTCTGTGGCACTGAGGCCACTCTTTCCTTTTCAGCAGGCCCAGTATGCTCAAGTTTTTCTGCTGAAGCTTGCGCCATTCTGCAAGCTCCTGGTTGGTCTCGGCAGCACCAACATTGGTAGAATTAAGAATCCTGTCTGCAGAGCCTGCAGACACTTGTCCCAGGACGCCTCACATCTCATTCTGAACTGTCCAACTATGGACTCTGCACCACTTGCTCTTTGGCAACTCTGCCTTTTTACGACCTCTGGTCCTCTGGTCCAGGCTCTGGGGAGTTGCCCGGTTTCTGGGGCTCTATGGTCTTGCACCATACCCCCACCCCTTGGAAGGGGTCGGGTAACAACAACAACTTTTTGACCAGAAGACCGAATTTGCGACTGCATGGCCACTGGAGGGCCAGGTGCTGTGTGATTTAAGTAATGAATGCAATAGGTTGTTAAAATATATTGTTCTGTAGCACAATAATGACAATAAAATCACACCACATGTGCAAGATGTTTGGCTGTCCTGATTGAACTTTTAAGCGGGCCATAGTTTGGCCATCCCTGGGCTAGATGCATAAAAATGCTTGTCAATTTGAACACGTTTGTTCAATTTTGTCTGTGCTGGATCTTTTTTCCAAGTTGGTTTTCATGTGCTTGTTCAATGGTTTACTTGTGCGTGTCTCATTTGTTTTGCTATGACACTGCTTAGCCAACAGTGTAATAAAACTACTTGCAAACTATATTGTTAATTTTTCCATCAAAAGCTAACCACTCTAAATATCTTCATTTGTACCAGTTAATCAAGCTATTGATGGGTCCAACACTGCAAATGGAATTATTACTAGCGCTGCTATCCCTTGCTTATCAAGCAACAATATGGCTTGTTTGACGTCAGCGTCGATGCAGAGGTGAATTTCTTTTTAAAGTTGTTTTGTGAGGGTGACTAAACAAAAAGTTGCTGAACACTAGGATTTAGAAACTGTAGAGCAAGGATACTAGTTTTTAACCCATAAATTGTTGCTATACAGCTGTTGTAGTGATGTAGATATCTGGGCTTCAGAGCAATTTTGTACTTAATGCATATAAAGATTTCTCATGAATTAAAGTTGAATGCAAAGTCAGGTTTTGTATCAAAGGAGTGCTCAGCATAACTGGGACCCTTTGGAAGGCCAACAGTCAAAAATGACCCTATTTAAACATGGTTGGGGACTGCACCACCACGTTGAGGTGACTGTTGATTGGTGCAGAAGACGTTTTATGCTATCTGAATGACACCTTAAATGTTCAACCTGGTCCATCTGGCTCCCTCAGCTAATGCAGTGCTCCCACCCCACTCTCGCCTTTAAACTTACAACCCTCCTTTCTCCCTCTGCACCCCCTCATGTTTCTGACTGGTTCTATACCTTCTACTTCCTCTTCCCCCATGATTTTCTCAGGGTTGTTCAATGGAATGCTGGAGGTCTTTGAGCCAGGAGCACTAAACTACTACACTTTATCTAGTCTCATTCTATTGATATTATCTATATCCAGAAATCCAACTTTAACACATCTTCCTCTTTCAGGATTTCTGGATTCTATGGTAGGCAGTAGGATCACACTCACTCCCAGTGTTGCATTAGTTCTTCTGATGACCCGCTCACTAGTGGCAGCATCATCATTTTCTTCTGGTAGGGCTTAACTTTCTCTAAACTTTCCTCCTTTCTTTGCTCAACCCTTATTCTGATTATGTAAGGGTCGACATGTCACTAAACAACTCGTCCTCACTCTTTCCTTGAGGTTTATGCTCCCCCTATTCACTCGTCTTTGACAGATAGTAGAACCGACTTTTTTCCCTTTCCACTCTGGGGGACTTCAACTACCATTTCCCTCTCTGGGACTCAAAAGTACTTCTGATCCCCGTGGGGAGGAAGTATTCAATTAGGTCTTCTCCTCTGACCTTCCTCAATAACCCTGACATGCAAACTCTTCTCCATCGCTTCTCTGGCAGTCACTTCTCTTCTGCCAGCTGCTGGCACAGCACTTTGTCTCTGATCACTTACCAATTCCACTAACTGACCCTCTTTCTCTGCTCTTTTGCCACCACAAACTGCCCCTTCAATTTTAAGAAAGCTTGTTGAGATGAGTTTGCTTTTTACTTTGACTCTCACTGTCCTTCTGCTGAGGAATACTCGACTCTTTCTTTTTTCTCTGCTGCTGCTCTCTTTACTTTTGGCACTGACTGCAGCCAAATTTTTCATTTCTTTTGGCTGCATGAAGCGCCGAGCAGTTCGAGAAAAATGTAAGGGTTTTGCTGCCGCTCAAAGAAGTGATGAAGATCATTAGGCGTACGAGGTGTGTCCGAAAAGTAACGAGACTGGTGTTATAAAAACTGTATTGAAATATACCAAAGTCATATTCCTTCAAAGTAATTCCCTTTCACTTTGAAACACTTGTGCATTTGCCTTTTCCAGGATTCAATACACTCTTGGAAGGCATTTTCTGGGATCTTTTTAAGCTCCGTTGTGGCGGCCATTTTGATGGAATCAATGTCAGAAAAATGGGTTCTCTTCAGAACAGATTTGATCTTGGGAAAGAGGAAAAAGTCACAGGGGGCCAGATCGGGAGAATATGGGGGGGTATTCCAAAGTTACAATGTTCCTTTCTGCAATAAACTGACCAATACTCAGGGCTGCATAATCAGGAGCATTATTGTGATGGAGCGTCCATGCGTGAGCTTTCCAAAAAGGTCTGCCTCTTGTCACGCACCGTCTCTTAAGGCGCCAAAGAATGTCTTTATAGATGGTGGTTCACTGTTTGGCCTTGGGGTAGGAATTCGAAATGAATGATGTCTTAAAGACATTCTTTGGCGCCTTATGAGACAGTGCGTGACAAGAGGCAGACCTTTTTGGAAAGCTCATGCATGGACGCTCTATCACAATAATGCTCCTGATCATGCAGCCCTGAGTATTGGTCAGTTTATTGCAGAAAGGAACATTGTAACTTTGGAATACCCCCCCCATATTCTCCCGATCTGGCCCCCTGTGACTTTTTCCTCTTTCCCAAGATCAAATCTGTTCTGAAGAGAACCCATTTTTCTGACATTGATTCCATCAAAATGGCCACGATGACAGAGCTTAAAAAGATCCCAGAAAATGCCTTCCAAAGGGGTATTGAATCCTGGAAAAGACGAATGCACGAGTGTTTCAAAGTGGAAGGAGATTACTTTGAAGGAATATGACTTTGGTATATTTCAATACTTCTTAATACAGTTTTTATAACACCAGTCTCGTTACTTTTCGGACACACCTCGTATATCTCTGCTTCCCGATATGCCTCGTTTGTCATTACCAAGGCCAATCTGAGGTATGGCAGGCGCCTTGCTCATCTCTCTGAGATCTGTATATTCTCTCCTTCATTGTGTTGCTGGTTCTTCTTCCTCCTCTCCTAAATTGCCTAACTGTTTCTCTTTCAGGAAGTTGGTTTCGATTTTTGCCAATTACCTGAGATTCCACTTTTCTGTTTCTCAGAAAAAAGATCTTGCATAGCAAAGCCAGAAGCTACCTGTCCTAGCGCTGCTGAGCCACCTGTTGCAGGAATTCCTCTTTCTGCTGTTCCTTCTACCCCCCTGAATTTTTTGCGACTGCCACAAACCTCTTCTCTACCACTGTCACTGGCCCAGACAAAGTTATCTATCCCATACTAAAGCACCTTTCTTGCTCTGCTATGGTTATTTTTCTACGCATTTTTAACGTTTCTTGGTCTTTGCATTCCTTCGTCTGGAAGATATCTTCTATTATTCCCATTCATAAGGTGGGAAAGCCTCTTGATTTTCCTGATTCCTTCCGGCCTATCTCTCTCAGCTGCATCTCTAAGCTGTTTGAATGCATCATTCTGTAGTGTCCACTCTTCTTTCCAGAGTTCAACTCCATTCTTTTTCCTCACCCGGCCAGTTTCTGCCCTGGACAGTCTACTCTACTAGATCAAATTCTGTTCGTTTCTCCGTCCATTTCGTATGCGTTTAACAAACCCAAGCCTGACTCTAGAACGATTCTTGCTACTAACAACTTCTCCAAAGCTTTCGACTCTGCCTGGCATCCTGCCCTTTTCCACTAACTTATTACAGCTGGTCTCCCTCCTTGCTTTGCTCGTTTGACTCAGTTTTTCATTTCTGATCGGTGTGTTTGCATGCTTATACAAAATCAAAAAAGTTGCTCGTTTTGAGTTCGTTGAGGTGTTCTGCAATAATCCAATCTTGGATCTGTACTTTTTTCTCGTTTCATCTATGATCTTCCTGCTTCTCTGTTTTCTTTTGTCAGATGTTTTCTTTATGCTGATGCCCTGGCCATTTGATCCTCTTCCCCCTTGGTTCCTGCTGCAGTGGGACTACACAAGGAGCTCTGATTTGGCTGGAGCGCTGGTCTGAGTACTGGTGTCTTTCTCTTAATTTGAGAAAATGGGGAGGCCTCTTCTCACTGGATCCGCTCCAGGGTAACCACCAGCCCCTGCTTCTGTTATTCAACTCCCGCCTCCATTTCAATCCCACTCCTACTTTTCTTGGGGTCATCTTTGATCGCACTCTTTGCTTTTCTAAATTTGCATCTTTGCTGAAGATCAAATTCTCGTCTTGAGGCCATTTGCCGTATCTCTGCTTTCTCAAATGGTGCCCTTCCAAGGAGTTCTTCTCCTGTATAAAGCTTTTCTTTGGCCCCTTGTCACTTATACTTCACCTGGACAGTTTCTTTTTCTTAGCATTACCAGCTTGATTATATTGGAATGCTTTCACCTAGTGGCTAGTCGTGCAATCTCTAGCTGCCTCATCTTTTTTGTCGTGCCATCTTCAGCTGCTTTTTATCTTACTCTATCCCATTCTTTTCTCTGAGGCGTCTCTACCTCCCCTATGTGTCACCTTGACTCTTTTTGCTCTTTCATTTTATGAGTGATCCCTTCTTCTAACCTCCTTTCCCATTTCAAGTTTGGCCTGACTTGTAGTGAAACCAAGACTCTGCTGATCCTCTTGGAGAGGTATTGTATCTATTCACCAGCTTATGCTTTTTTCCACCTCCCCTAAGAAGGTCTCTTTGTTTGCGCTTCCTCATCTTTTAGGAACCTGCCTTCCTCACTGTGGAGTCTACTCTTTCCTACTCTCCATATTTCCACTCTAATATCCCTCCCTCTCACCGAGTTGTGGCTCTCGCTCACATTGACTCTCTCCCATCTCACGATCTGGTGCTCTGGACATACGGCTCTGTTCTTGTGGCACTGAAGCCAGACTTTTCTTTTCAGTTGGCCCAGTTTATTCAAGTTTTTTCTCTGAAGCTTGCGCCATTCTGCAAGCTCTCTGTTGGTCTCGACAGCACCAACAAGTCTGGCATTTCTCTTTCTCTCCGGCTCTCGCTCTGTCCCTTCCTTTGTCTTTCCTTTTACAAAAAACTCTCTGGCAGATCTGGCACAAACTGTTTTCTTTCTCCTGTATTATCATGCTACAATAGGTCCTTAGACACTCGTTTCTTCCAGAAAAAGTCGGCTGATCAGCTGCCTAGGCGGGGAGTGCTACTCATGCCCTCTGCCATCCCTTGTAGTCTCTCTCTTCTTTTATCTCGTGTCTACTCTTGTCTTTTCTTGGACTGGAGGCGTACTGTCTCATTTAACTTCTTTGACACGAAAATTCCCGTGATTTCCACTGAGAAACATGTGCTTACTCGTCTTGCTCGTTTTGTCTTGTGTCGTCTTTGCTGCAGTAAGTACAGCCTTGTGTTAAGCTTTTATCCCATTAGAATTGCCAGAATTGAGAATCCTTCCTGCAGCTCCTGCGGGTATCCGTCCCAGGACACCTCTCATCTCATTCAGCATTGTCCAGCTACTGACTCTTTGCGTTGCTCACTCTGGCAACTTTTTGTCTCTCTACAATCTCGGGTCCAGGCCCCGGGGAGTTGGCTCTGGTTCTCCATGGTCTTTTGCGATACCACCATCCCTCGGAAGGGATTGGGTTGCAACAACAAAGCACGTTTTACAAAATGCATTTGTAAGCACAAAACGCATCGGTACATTCAGCTACAGTGGTACCTCAGGATACGAATTTAATTCGTTTGGGGACGGCGTTCGTAAGGTGATTTATTTGTATGCAGAAGGAAGATTTACATGTAAATGGTCTATTCCGTTCCAATCCACCCAAACTCAGTCTTATAAAGTGTGAATATTATAACCCCCAAGCAAAATTAGACATTATATGCAGATATGTAATGATATACATCTAAACAAACAATGAGACATTAAGAAAATCAATAAAATAACAATATTAAGAGAGCAGCTTGTAAGGTGCTTCATTTAAAACAACCAATGGGAGAATATCTATCCTGGTGGTAAGTCACTGTACTGTATTCACGATCAAAAAAAGCTCTCAACTGATGCGAACGGGCAATCCTGGAAACCTACAGTACTGTTACGTCATAGAACTACAGTAATAGATGCGAATTTTAGAAAATTGCGTATTCGTTTCTCGAACATTTCGTCGTATCTCGGAACAAATATTTCTTCGAGACTCTGTTTGTAAGCCGAAATATTCGTAGCCAGAAACAATTGTATCTCGAGGTACTACTGAGCTACTAACCCTGTATGATAAGGGCTACTATGCTTACAATACCAGTATTCATAATAGTTTATAGTCGAATGATTTATTATTGCAGCTATCATGACACACGTTGTTACAATCAGCAAGATACCGAAATAATGAACACCTTCTCTGATAGAAGCTGTTTGCCACCGCAAGATATAATGCCTTGCCAAGCTGAATCAACCTCACAGAGGTAGGCCTGTATACCTCAGTAGTTTTTTTTTAATTTCTTAAACCATTTTAGTGTTCCGTTATTTATTAACGATATCCATCAAGAACAGTATTTTGTCAGTAGCATAACGGTGAGTTTATCAACAACTAATTAATGAGTTAATTGAAACTTACTTTTTATATATATAAAAGTGCTGATACGGTTTTCGATCCCGTCCCTCTAAAGCTTCGAGTTTTCAATCAACCTTTACCAAAAGTCGTATTACCCAGTACCACCGGCGGCTTAATTGATACCTTTGCTAACTTCTGACACGAGTCGCATTAGTTGCTGAATTTTCAAATGTATTGCACATATCGGTTAATTTTTAAATTTTTATGCCGGTTTTTATAGCGTTTTATAGTGTTTTATATGTATTTTGCAGACGTAACCCCTAATGAGCCTCTAGGCAAAACAGACTGTTATGGTTTTAACGTTTTAATGTCAATTCTGTAGCTTTATGATAGAAATATATATATATATACAGTGTATATACCATTTTCAATAGCTTTCTACATACCAAGTTAATGGATTGATTAATTGTGTATCTTAATCCTGATGTCTATTGAAGTCCTATGCGGATATACATGAAATCTTGGAGTGGATGTTTCTTGGGTTGCCTGTGATGCTTGAACAGTTCAGTTGTGCCGTAAACACTTCTACCGATTAGAGACTATAGCCCTGAGCATTGTAAGCATTGAATTCTATTTTGCTAAATCAACACCATGCAGCACTAACACGCTGGAATTGTAAATATTTTTCACGTTATTTTTATTCTTTTTTATAGAATGCTTTTGAGTGAGCATATTTTGGCAGAACCGGGGCCGAATGTTCTTAATGGGAACGGTCAGCAAGGCGGTATGCAGGAGCATGATGCTTGTGCTGATTTGCCGCAAGGAACTGGTTTGATTACTTCGTTGCTACAACAAATACCACCTTATGACCATAGCCAGGGTTCTGTTGATCATAACATTACATTTGAAACCATGGTAAGTTGAGCCACAGAACATTACCTGTATTGGAAATGACAAACTGTCCATCAGTACCCGCTGTTCATAGCTAGGCTTCCAATGTTGAAAAATGTTCTTATGTGAGCTAATGTATGCGGATACATCACTGAGGACAGTAGCAGCCATACCTTTGTAAGATGGCATTGAGCATCGCTATTACTGTACAATGTTACTAATTGGTGATAGCTTTCGTTGCAAATTTGCTGTTTTGAATGTCGTGATGATGAATTAGATTTCGCATTGTCTGCAATGGAAGGTCCCAAAATAGAACATTTTTCAGGGACATTTTACTGTAAAGTAACCTTTGATAATATGTCTGCGTCTGTGATTTAAGTGCAATGTGCAGTCCTTATTTTTTAGCCAGAAGGTTGGGATTGTATTTGGTTGTTTGGCAAATTAATTTAAATCATTGCAGACTCCGTCCGAGTGTTTGGGCATTCAACCTGCTGGTGGCTATGTTCCTGATGAAGCCGCTCTTAACAACAATGAACGAAACAAAATACAGGGAAATAATTTTGAAACAGTTTTAACAAATTTAAACAAACCAAATGAAGCGCAGTAAGCTGTATATTAGTTTTTTTTTTGTTTAAAATGCACTAACTGTTTCTTTGTTGGTTTGAAGTTGTCATTGTACAATACTAAGGTACTTAAAGTGAGAAGGATCCAGCCAAATACTTTCACCAACCGAAAACTGAGAAATTATAGCTGAAGATCAAATTAAGTAAAGGGCTTGTTGGTTTGAGAAACGTTATTACGTTCTGAGCTTTTGACGAAACTCAGCACTGGCCAGGTGACTGCATCAAGTGCTTTGAATACATGTTGCTTAGTTACAGTATTTTTTCTGGTAGTCATGGTAAAACCTAAAGCCTGGCCTACGCTGAGGCCACGTGCCTCTTAACTCTGCCCGTCTTATTTTCGCTTCATCGCAAGCCAACGAGTCCATCTAGTGTTACTTGTTTCAACCTGCTTCAGAATTATCAGCTCTGCCGGCACAAGGCTCTACATTCAGCTCTGCAGATTAAAAAACGAACATTATGATAATGCGTGCTTTTCCTTAAGACATTGCGGAGTACTTGTGGGCATTTGACGCAGTGCCATGTCGTAATAAAGTACGACTAAAATTACTGTTAACGAAACAAATAAATGTTCTTTGACTCTACAGGCCATCGATCGGAGGGTTGGTTGTTGACTTACCAGATCCACAGCGAAGTAGGAATAGTAAAGTAGCAAGTACACAAGCAAATGGAAAAAAAAAATTGTCTTGTCAATACTGCAACAAATTGTTTTCGAAAAACTTTGACTTACAGCAACACGAAAGAAGTCATACAGGTACGTGGTTAGGTCTTAACAGAGGATATTAGTAATTTCCTTAGTAACGTTCTTTGAAACAAAATGCTTATTAAGTGCTTTCGATTTTTTGATCTGGCAGTCAGTTGATGTTCTCTAGAAGAGTCCTATGGTGCTAGAAAATTCTTAAAAGGTTTGCACATCTAGAGAGGTTGAATCCCTCTAAATCAGGCTTGGCAGCTGATTATTTTCCCGAGACGGCATTTCCTCTTTACGTTAGCATTTGTTGTCGGGAGTTTAAATAACTGGTATTTGCAAACTATGAGGCCGAATCAGTAGTTGGCTCCTTTGTCTTAGGTGAAAAACCATTTCAATGCATAGTTTGTGGACGTGGTTTTGCACAGAAATCGAATGTAAAAAAGCATTTAACTTCTCATAAAGTTTGGTTAAAAGGAAGCAATGCAGTCGCTCAACCACGCGAAAAAGGTGAGTAATGGTAGCTTGCTGTGTATTGACAATATGCTTGCTTAGATAATAACATGCTTGCCAGAAGAAAAAGCCTTACATGTTTAGATGTATTATTCATGCATAGGACATTGCTTCAAAACCAGGCGTGCACATTCTTTTCCTATTAAAGGATGTATCTCAGATTTTATTTACTTGCGATCACCAGTGACTCTTCTGTGTATGACCATTTTGAGATCAAACTTTTTGAATGCAAAACTTTTTAATCTTGACAAAAACTTTTGTTCAAATTTAGTTTGTTTATTTTTTTGTTCATATAAAGATAAATATTATTTGGAAGTAAACTTGAAATCACATTAATGTAAGTGTATACTACCTCACAACCTGTGTGTGTGTGTGTGTGTGTGTGTGTGTGTGTACCCTTCCTCTTCCTTGGGATGGAGGTACGGCATGAACGGTAATTCAGGTTCATGCCGTCAACCTAATTGATATTAGGATAGGGGAAGATGGCAGCCCATTTCGAACCAGTCTTGAGTGACTGGTAACCCCACCACCAACAAGGCGGACTGCCACTGATGGGTGCCCAAGAGTCGTCTGACATGCTGGGTTAGCAACTTCACAATTATAATCCGGTGAAGTACGGGTGGGGCCACCTGTCTGCCACATAAAGGTGGAGGCGTCCCGTTAAGTGCCTTGCCCAAGGACACAACAAGCAAGCTTGCCGGCTTGTTCTCCACACTATCCCTTTTATAAGCTGAGCGCCAAGCAGGGAAGCTGTGAATACCATTTTTTAAAGTCTTTTGGTATGACTCGACTTAGGGAATGAACCCCAGGTCTACCGACTATAATGTGGACGCTCTAACCACTACGCCATCGCGCCGGTCTACCTCACAACCTCGCATCTACGGCCACAGGTTATACTCTAGGTGGCTAACAACAAGACATCTTTTTGCGGTCACTTTAAGTACTTCTTATTTTGCTTAAATACTTCAATAAGTTCGCAAGTTATTGTTAAATCATTCTCTTATTATTATTATTATTTACGGAGACATATGAATCTTCATATCGTAGCAACACTGTGATGATTTGTCGCGCTTGCTTGATATACGCGTGCCGGTTTGGTGCCATGGTACAGTGAAATTATTTTAGTCTCATAGATCTTTCTTTATTATCGTTTCAGCTGTACATTAAAGTAACATAAGTAAAAAGTCTTGTTACCCCAGCTTTTTTGGAGATGAAGGAACATAATAAAGCAAACCTAGTTCATATCAGGCTGTTTGGAAAAACCAGTTCATTTCGGGTTTTGTGTTGCTTGCTGGCCTGCGTTTCACATATTCTTTTATTGGACTTTTAACTGTGGCACTGTATTAACTTGTATAACTACATGCTGTGTATTTGCAAGTAAATCGATCAAGATTTTCCACAGAGTTTTCTGCTTTACAATTGATTTCTGTGTTTACAAGCATTTGTGGTTCATTATATTTCAATTTATTTGTAGTCACTTCAATTACAATATCAATTTAATACCGAATTTTCTTGACACTTTAGAATCTGGTTCTGGAAAATCTGATGGATCTTCAAAAGAAGATCAAGTATCATTCGTTTGCGAATATTGCGGCAAGCAATTCTCGACATATTATAAACGTAAAACACATATGAAAGAACATAAAGACCAACAGGTACTGTTGAATTGTAATGGGTTGACGTACTCAAAGTTGTGTTTATAAACCCTTCGTATCATTACTGGTAGCTGCTGCTTGTTCTTCTATTTTGATGTACTAATATATGCTTTTCCCGGTTTCGATGAGATTGTAGCTGTGTTGTCCAAAGTTGTGCCATCATACTTGTACTGCTGCAAACTGTGTGGGTTGTATTTATTTGGTGATTTTCGCAATTAAACAACCATCTTGGGGCTGTGGTGCTTAGAGCGTTTGTCTTGGTGCTGGTTCAAATCTAGACTATATTTTACCAAAAAGGGTGCATAAATCGCGCTGAGATTGTAGATAATTTTCGAAAAGATGGGTGCCCTTTTGATTTTTTGTTCCAGCCACCTACTCTTTTAGGACGGCTGTTTCTTGCCATAGAAATTGGCTTTATTCTGTTGCATCGTTTTTTCATTAAGGCGACATATTACATCCTTGAACTTGTCTGACTGCTCTTTTACTATGGAATGTTGGGGCTGAGAATATCAGTTCAGCCGGCTGTGCCGGTGTCGCCCAATGGGTAACGATAGGCATTAATCGTTACACGGTGAAAAGTAACGTTTTAGAAAAGTATGGAAGGGTCGCACAGAACCGGTATATATTTTCCCCAAATTTGCGAATTGCTGCCGCGTGTTATTTTTTTGTTTGCAGCATAGGCGTACTTTGAAAGTGGGCTTGCTCGCAACTGAAACAGGAAACAATTTTACTAATTTTTTTGTTTATTTGAACATGTGCTATTTGAACTGTTCTCGACGTCAAAATGATTGATTGCTATACAGAAAAAGAAGGCATAGTAAGGAGTTGCCCCAAATGCATCGAGTCCCTGGCAACGTCTTATTTGTCCTGTTATCACCATAGGCGTCCCTAAACTCAACAAATTTATCCTTTAAATTTTGCAAAAGCTTAAAGAAATATCAAAGATCTGGGAGGGCGCCAAGATTATTGATATATACAGGGCGATTGGAAAGTAACGCCCGATTTTGAATTCTACGTAATGCGATCAAATGTCGGATTACAGATTCTAAGAAAGTTATGCAAGGACGAACACAGGTGTATAAAAATTAGGAATGTATTTAGTAATAACGAAGAGTACATGATAAGTTGATAGTCTGTTCAACTCAAATGCTCAAACTCTGCTGACCTTCAACTGCCAGGCACCTTCAATCTGGGGGGTTGTAGCGGTAGAAGGCCTTCCTGATCGCTGAATGTCGGCCGCGGATTCTGTTTCTTCAAACTTTCTTACTAAACAAGTAATGTTTCGTTCTTGAGGTGGAGACATGCCGAATTGGTTTGCTAATCTTTTGCACGCCTCTTATTTTTTGGGAGATCACCAAATGTTTTAGTTGGAGTTGGCTACTGTTTAAAATGTTTGGAGACTTCTATTTTCGATAAATGTTTTTGAATATTTTGATGGATAACGCCAAAGATCCATGCACTCGAAAAAGCTCAAGCAAACTGTACCAAAGTAGTTACTTTTTGTAGAAATTGCAGTTACGTGAAATGCAGACACCAAAATTATGGGTGTTTTTAACCGATAGGCTACTTTTCATAAACATTTAGAGAATTAATTTTTAACGGATCCTTTTGCAAACGGCCACTGATGATGCCAAAGAATCATGCTTGTGAGGATAATAGTCTAAATGTATCAAAGAACTAACTTAGTTTAACGATTGCAAGTTTGTTAAGTCAAGGAGGATAATTGTTTAACTAATAAGAGAACACGATCTATGGCAACCAATTTTCGATCAGCCATCACATACTAATCGTTAGCATTTAGTAATTGGAGTCGCATACTTTTGGAAAGCAAATTTCCGAAGCTTTTAAAGAACAGTAATGGTTAGGGCCTTATAACTTTTATGTAAAAAATTTGCCTGTTTTTACTCAGCTTACCTTTTTTTGGTAGGGAAAAAAGTTACACAATCGGAGATGAAGTTTAATTTTTTTTGGTATAAAAACGAATACAAAAGATGCAGATTCTATACTATTGAATTGCCTTGCAATACTCTTTAATTTGATGAAAAAAGTTTGAAAATCGGTTGAGTAATGAGGTCGCAAAACAGTTTATAAGTAAACTGATTTTGTGAAAATGTTGCAATTTACAAAAAGCCATCATATTATGATCTCTGTTAGCGAAAGGATGTTAATCGTTCCAGACGGTATTTTGACATCATAAAGCGAGTATTAAGTGAGCAAGCGAAGAAACGTGCTTATTGGAACGCTTATTTTTAATTGTCCTATTTTTTTAATTGTTAAAGTGACCCCATTTGGGCGCCACCACCGTTTTTGACTCTGTTTTACTCTCCCCACAGCTTTAAAAAGGACGAATGATAGTTTGTAACATCATTCTTTTTGAGTACTTTCCCTCTTAGTTAATAGAGATCCAAGATAATCACCATTACGTACGTGTACAGGAACTATAACCTGTATTTTCTAAAACTTTTCGTTGCTGCTTTCACAAATGTTTGTAGGGTAAAGCCAGCGCATTTGCCTTAATTGATCATGACGTTTTAAATCGGCGTAGGTGATGACATGAGCTGCCGGGGTAAAGTTCCGCCATACATAGTAAAACATATTTGCTATTTTGGTTGATGATAGCTGTATGGAGGTACTGGGATCAAACCTAAACATTTTGGTGAAACAAGGATTCTTTCAACTGCTCCGAGCACACCCATGCAAGGAGAACGCAAGGCCCTTTTGAGTTCGATCGAACAGAGCACATACCTAAGGCATAGCCAGGACCTTGATACGAGAAATTCTATTAGGAAAAGAAGGGCACCAACTCGTGAAAATCTGATGTAACGAAAAGCCATAAGTTTTTCGTTACTGTTTACTCAAGTGCCTGATGGGTGAAGCCGGCTTGGCGGCTGAACTGACATTCTCAATCCTGACGTTACTGATGCGGGCCCTGCGGGTGACGCCGACATATAATACAAAGCAAGGATTTTTTCTTCTGCTAATATGCTGGCTGTTAAGTTATTATATCTATACAGTGAAACAATTTGTAAAATCCTAAGTTTATGAAAAAATCCGAATAATATCGTAAACTTCACTATTTGTGAAACTGAATTTAGAGAGAATATTTTGTTTGAAAATAACTTAGTATGATTGGCTCCTAAAATATGATGAATCAATTTATCAATTTATGGAAGCCAAAGCCGCTCTTGTCGTTATGTCGGAAAAAGGCAAATAGCGTAGTCAAAGAACTTAATGCCACGAGTATAAATACGAAAGAAGCCGCACCAAATCGCAAAACAGGCTTATTATTAAGTAGTTTATTTCTGTAATTGTAAAAACAATCGCTATTTGGCAGCCACTATCATTTTTACTGTGTTTCAATCCCTCCCTCCATACACTTTTTAAAAGTATCAATGATAGTTTGTGGCAAGATTCTTTGTTTATAAGCATTACCAGTGTTAATTAAGAGATTAAGATGATTACCATTACGTGTACAATTTTATGGAAGAGGATAAAAAACACAATTTTATCGTTTGTGTTCACACATGCGCACCATGGATGAAGCCGGCATAGCCGGCTGAACCGATATTTTCAACCCTGATGTTGCTGATGGGGGCCCTGTGGGCGACGCTGGCAGGGCCGGCTAGTTTCGTATAATCAAGAAAATTGCAATACAAAACAATCATGGGAATTACTGAGATATCATAAATACAAATTTTCGCTTTATCTTACCTGGTTAATATTACGTAACATTCGCAATCTTGCAATAAGAATAGTATAAGTTAACCTCAGAAATCTTTAAAATGACAATGTTTAAAACTGCAGGAAATTACTCTTCGTGCCAGAGTGGCACATTATTTTTTTCCACCCCAATTTATTTTGTCAAGGACACAACATGGAACCACCTATGCCTGGGTTGAAATCGTAGTTTGTCAATTACAATATCAGCGCCTTCTTGTCTTGAACTTTCATATTGTGCTGCTAATCGACATTACCGCTTTTTTATTGTTTGCTCAACTTCTGTAAGATGCCGGTGCGGCTTGGTGCGGATGTTCAGGCTTACTCCGCGAGCATAACTGCGGCCAGAAATTATGATTTCATTTTGCAGGTGTACAAATGTTTAAAAGAGGAATGCTCATTAACGTTTCGTGATCTTGATGAATTCATTGCTCACGTAAATAGTCATGAATCGGATATGACCTATCGATGTCACGAATGTCACAAAGTATTCAAATCTCTTCATGACTTGGGAGTTCACCAATATCAAGTGCATTTGAACAGCAGAAAGAAAGGCGCACAAACAAAGTAAGTGCAGTTACATTACTTGCATTTTATGGCTAGTGGGAGGAGTCGCTGGGCTTCGCATGTTTGCCACTGGGATATATCAGCTTGGGCTGCGCAAGCGACGTGTCTTGCATCACCATTCTGAAAGTGTAACTTGAGGGTTTATTTGAGGTCTAGTGCAGGCTCTGAAATTCAAACCCACATTCGACATTACACTTAACTTTAGCAAACGCAGCACGAGTTCATGTACTTGAGTCAAAAACAAAATTGATTGAACAAAGAAGGACAAACACGGAACGAATTATACTCAAAAAAGAAAGCCGAGACCCCTCGTTTCTAGTCCTGTTGCTGTGACCGAAAGATAATAATTAATTTGCTTCCATTGTTCACAACACAGATTGTATGCCTGCACTTTGTGTCCGAGCAAATTCGCCAATCCCACCGCACTTCGAGAGCACATGTCAAGTGACACACACTCGTACGTTTGTTCTGTTTGTAAAGCGTCGTTCACTTGTGAGCGATATCTACGAAGACATCTTACTCTACAGCACAGAGATTCCAAAGCGACAGGCAATATGTAAGTACTTGGGTTTGTATGCTAACTTTTGCACCAACAGTTTGTTCTCGGAACACATTAAAAAAGTCAAAAGCTTTTCGTGTTGCATTCATTAGTGGCAGTATTGCGTCAAGTTGGAAAAGCTAGAGAGCCACGATTTCATATTCTGAGAATTTTTTCAAGCTGTGGTTTTGAATTAAAAATTTGATGATATTTTGACAGGATCTTCCCTACAGGGGTCAAACCTATGTGAAAGATAAAACTAAGATGCTTGCTTTCTTTTTGTTGCTACCTTACCCTTTCTTTGAGACGGGGCATTTTTTCCCCTTGCCTGACCTTGATTGATTAGGCTTGCAATGTGAATCCAAATTGTCGTTTTGTGCTGTGCCTTCAACCGAAGAAAGAAGAGAATAAACACAACATCCACAACACAGCAGATAGATCGTGAACCCCCACTGCTTTGGCCACAAGTTGTGCAAATGCTCTTTTCGGGTAACCAATAAAAAACATTTTTACTGGAACAATCTTCGGAAAAATATTTTTTTTATTATGAAAATTATCTTATCCCACTGACTCTTAGCCTTGTTAATGAGAGTAATTTTGAAAACAAATGGTTGGTTGTTGTTTACCCGACCCCTTCCGAGGGATGGGGGCATGGCGAAAAACCATGGAGCCCCAGAAGCCGGGCAATTCCCCAGGGTCTGGACCAGAGGTCGTAAAGGGAGAGAGAGTCGCCAAAAAGTGAATGGCGCAAAGAGTCCGTAGCTGGACAGTGCAGAATGACATGAGAGGTGTTCTAGGACAAGTGTCCACAGGCGCTGCAGGAAGGATTCTCAATTCTGCCAATCCTAGAGAGATAGAAACCTAAAAGAAGGCTGTGTCCGTTGCAACGAAGACAAGAGAGGACACAGCAAGCATGATGAGGGAGCATAAAATCCTCGGTGGAAATCGAGGAAACCTGTGTGTCAAAGAACTTCGATGAGACAGTACGCCTCCAGTCCGAGATAAGACGAGAGTGGATACAAGAGGTAAGAGGAGAGAAACTGCAAGGGATTGCGGAGGGCGCAAGTAGCGCTCCCCAGCTGGCCAGCTCATCAATCGCGTTGTTCAACGTGAGAAACGAGTGTCCAGGGACCCACTGTAATCTAATAGAACAGGAGAGAGAGAAGACAGTTCCTGCCAGATCTGCCACAGAGTTTGAGATAAGAGGAGAGATGGAGGAGAGAACTGGGTGGCGAGGACAGAACGAGAGTCAGATAGAAGGTAAAAAGAAGAAAAGTGGCAGACTTGTTGGTGCTGCTGAGACCAGCAAAGAGCGTGCAGAATGGCGCAGGCTTCAGCAGAAAAACTTGAACATACCGGGCCTGCTGAAAAGGAAAGAGTGGCCTCAGTGCCACAGAGTGAGCAGTTGACAAAAACGCTGGAGCCGCCTTTGCCAAAAGGAAAAGGAACAGAGCCATCTGTCCAAAGCATCAGATCATGAGGGGGGGAGAGAGTCAAGATGGGCGAGAGCCGCACCTTGGCGATAGTGAGGGGGATCAGAGCGAGAGCATGGAGTGGAAAGGGTGGACTCCACCATGAACGAAGGCAGATTCTAAGGAGGAAAGGGAGGCCAAGCAAGAAGAGACTCCCTAGAACAAGTAAAAGGAAGCATGAGCGGGTGAGTGGATGCAAAAGCTCTCCAGGACGATCTGCAGAGTCTAGGTTTCACTCCATGTCTGGCCAAACCTGAAATGGGAAAGGAAGGGCCCGCTCATACGATAAAAGAGTGAAATGAGTCTGGGTGACTCGTAGGGGAGGTAGAGAAGCCTCGGTGAGTAGTAGAGGGATAGGGGAGGACGAGAGGCAGCCGGTGATGGCGCGACTGGCCGCTCGGTGGAGGCGTTCCAATTTAGTGAAATTGGTAACGCTTAGGAAAGGAAACTATCCCGGTGAAGCGTAGATGAGAAGGGACCGAAGAAAAGATTTATACAAAACAGAGAAGGGTTCCTTAAAGGGGCCCCATGAGGAAGCAGAGATACAGCGTAAGGCCTTGAGACGTGGGAAAAACTTGGCCTTCAGTGAAGATACACTCTTAGAAAAGGAAAGAGTGCGGTCGAAGGTGACCCCAAGAAAAGTTGAAGTTGGATTGAAACGAAGGCGGGAGCCGAGTAAAAGAAGGTTGGGCTGGAGGTTAGCCTGGTGGGGATCCACTGAGAAAAAGGAGATCTCACATTTGCTTACATTGAGAGGAAGACACCAGTACTCAGACCAGAGCTCCAATTGAAACAGAGCTCCTTGTGTGGCCTCGACTGCAGTGGGGACCGATGGGGAGGAGGACCAAATGGCCAGATCGTCAGCGTAAAGAGAACAGCTGACGGAAGAAGGCAGAGAGGCCGGAAGATCAATAATGAAGAGAGAAAAGTACTGGGCCAAGAACGGATCCTTGCAAAACACCTCGACGGACTCGAAAGGAGCGGCTTTTGTGATTTTGAAAAACTACAAAAGCGTGCCTATCAGAAAGAAAAGATTGAGTCCAACGAGCAAAGCAAGGAGGAAGGCCAGCTGAAATTAGTTTGTGGAAAAGGCGGGATGCCAGACAGAGTCAAAAGCTTTAGAGAAATCAATAGTAGACAGGATCGTCCAAGAGCCCGGCCTGGATTTGTTAAACCCATGCGAAATGGACTAAGAAAGGTACAGAATTTGATCAAGTGTAGATCGTCCAGGGCGGAAACCGGCCTGACGGGGAGAAAGAATGGAATTAGATTCCAGAAAGAAGAGTAGACGGGATAGAATGATGCATTCAAACAGCTTTGAGATGCAGGAGGTGAGAGAGATAGGCCTGAAGGAAGCAGGAGAGTCGAGAGACTTTCCCATCTTGTGTATGGGAATAATGGAAGATGTCTTCGAGATGGAAGGAAAGGAATGCGAAGACCAGGAGAGATTGAAGATGTGAAGAAGAAAATCCATGCCAGAGCGAGGAAGGTGCTTTAGCATGGGATAGGCAGCTTTGTTTGGGCCAGTGACGGTGAAGGAGGAAAGATTGCCGGCATCCCCAAGAAATTCAGCAAGAATGAAAGGAGAGCAGAAGGACGAGTGAGACTCCTCAGGGCACGTGGCTCGGCGGAGCTCAGAGAGGTAGCCTCTGGCTCTGCTACACCGGGCCTTTGGTTGAGAAACGGAAAAGTTGGATCTCAGGTAAGCGGCATAGACCGAAGGCGATTCCCTGGGGGAAGAACGGTTGGGGAATTAGGAGAGGAGGAAGAGCCAGCAATAGAGTGAAGAAGAGAGTGTACAGCTTTAGGGTTGGATTTAGGTGAAAGAGAAGAGCAAGTCGTCTGCCATGTCTCCACCTTGGCCTTGGCGATGACTGACGAGGCGCGTCGAGAAACGGAGATGTAAGCCTGGCGATCTTCATCACTTCTGTGAGCGGCAGCGAAAGCCCTGCATCTTTCACCAACCGCTTCTTCCACCTCAGCAGACTACCAGGCTTTAGGGTGGCGTTTGATGCGGTCGAAAGGAATGGAAGATTTGGCCACATTCAGTGTCAGAGAGGTAAAGAGAGCAGCAGCAGAGAAAAGAGAAAGAGACGAGTATTCCTCTGCTGAGGGACAGTGAGAATCAATGTAGGAGGCAAAGCCATCCCAGCGAGCTTTCTGAAAATTGAAGGAAGGGGGGAGCTCGTTGGGGCGATAGACCGGAGAGAGAGGGGGATAGATAGAAGAATTGGTAGGTGGTCAGAACCAAGGTCCTGTAGCACCTCCCAGGAGCAAGAAAGGGCAAGAGAAGAGGGGGTAGAGAAGATGTCAGGAGAGGAATGACTGCCAGAGGAGCGATGGAGAAGGATTGGTGTGTCAGGGTCATTGAGGGGGAGGAGGTCAGAGGAGATGACTTAGTCAAATACTTCCTCCCCCGCAGGGGTCGGAATTACCTCTTGAGTCCCAAATGGGGTGATGGCAGTTAAAGTCCCCAAGAATGAAGAGATTTCTGGAGGAGGGAAGAATTGAGGGAGAGAAGGAATCGGTTCTGCCATCCATTGGGGAAGAGCAAATAGGGCGGGGGGGGGGGGGGCATACACATTAAGAAAAGAGAGCGAGGAGGTGTTGTTAAGAGAGATGTTGATCCCTACATGATCAGAGTAGGGATCAAGCAAAGAAAGAGAGGAGGTAGAAAGTTCAGAAAAGAATAGGCCCTGCCTGACGAAAATGACAACGCCGCCGCTAGCGTGCGTGGTATCAGAAGAGAGAATGCCAGACCGGGAGTGGGTACGATCAGAACGCAGAGCAGAGAATCCAGGAATCCGGAAAGAGGAAGATGGGTTAAGATTGGATTCCTGAATGCAGATAAGGTCGTCAGGATGGGACGAAAAAAAGAATGGTTGATCGATTACTTTAGGTGCATCTTTTGTTGCGAAGTTGTGAAGAGCATAAGATGATTCTTATCACTCCCATTGGCAGGAGCAGAGTTAGATGTTAAAAATGAATCTTTTTCCGCTCACCATTTCTTGATCATTGTTTTCCTGCAGCTCATTTCGTTTCCACTGATACCAGATTTTCTACTGATCAGTGCAAAAGTTAACGCAGCTTTAATGTAGTGTATCAATAGCAAACTTAACAAACTGATAATCACAGATGCAGTGTTTGCGGTAAAGAACTTCGCAGCGTCTATTATCTCCGCCTGCACATGCTGATCCACACAAAGGAATTGCCGTACCGTTGCTCGAAATGCGATGCTGCATTCAATCGGAAGGATAAAGTTAAACGACACATGTTGACACACGACCCTGTTAAACGATTTAAGGTAAAAGCAGAAAGTTAAGCTGTTAACACTGGACTTTGCACTCACGCTTTCTATAAAAGTTAAATCACGAAAAGCTTTCTTTTAGAGAGAGTAGAATATTATTTTATGCATGTACACGTCACTTGACTGCAGAGTGGTTCAAAAGATCAATGAGATTGTTCCGGGATTCCAACCAATAGCGTCTTGATTACTCGCCAGCCCAAATGTTATATTTATTTTTAAACTGTACCACAGTGAGATCTCTGTATTAAAATTGATAACCTTCGTAAGTGAATACTTTTATTGGACAATATTGTTTCAGTGTCCGTTGAGGAACGTGCTGGGATGCAAGAAAGAGTTTAACCGCGCTGACAAATTGAAAGAACATATAATCAGTCACAGCACAGCGAAGAAGAGTTATCAGTGCTCGTATTGTAATAAGAAATATCGCAAAAACTCATCTAAGGTAATAATTGTCATTTCCCTAACCGTGTGTTGTTTTGTTTGACTTTTGTTGAAAAAATGCTATGGTGGCTTTTCGTGTTTGGATCGATTTTAATACCAATTTCTCAGATTTTCATTTTTTTTTGGTGTGTATGTTTATTGCGATAAAAAACAAGATGTGCAAGACTTTAGGCTCTTTGGCTCTCTGGGACTTCTTTTATGCCCTCTAGTTTATGCTCAATCGCCTGACCCTACTTTGTAAAGCCATATTTTCAGTTCTTCTTGTCCGACTTTTATAATTGTGGTACCAAATTATTTGCTAAGAAGAGATCTTTCAAATGACAGTATGCATGAAGTCATTAAGACAAAACAGAATAGGATAATATTTGACCTTGGTCTGTGACCTCGCATCTCTAAAAATATCGTCTGCTTCAAATAGGCCCATTTTTTATCCAGAGAATGCTTCATCTTTGACCTACTTGTCACCAACACTAGAATGGTACCTCTATTGAAACACACAGGGATGCTTCCCCTTGTCACAATAAATTGGCATAGACTTCAACGTAATACCATGAAAAACAACTGAATTTCATTTGGTTGCTGTGCATATCAGATTTTACACATGCGCACAGATCTTTGAGCTGTAAAGTAATTTGGTTTGCCTTGCTGAGTGTTTATTTGGTTGTTTTAGGTACTGTTCAACAGGCCTAGTAAAACGCTCTTTGGCACCTATTTCTTTTTAAACCACGCCACCCAAATTTATGTACATTAGACATGGAAAGCAACAAGTTTTTCTGCTATTGCAGTAGATCTATTAAAATACGCAAGAACTTTCTCCAGGGCAACATTCAAACCTGCTGATTTGTTTTCATTGTTTGCCAGTTCTCAATTACGTTTGCGATATGGGCCTCTGTATAAATTATTTGATGCAATGCCTACGTCCCGTGGAAAAGGGGAGTGAACCAGAGTGCGCCAATTTTGTTTAGGCTTTGTTACAAGAGTGCGTTGTATGTGCAGTATTGTATTGCTATAGTGTTGTACAAAGTTTAAAGTTGTTAGTGCTTTGTACAATATGCAAAACTTGTCTGATGTATACATTCGGCTTTGCGAGAGCATTTAAACGCTAATGCTGTAATGTCAAACCCAAAACCTTTGTTGTTGCTGTAATTCACTTTCTATCTCAGCTACGTCATGAGAAGACTCACACGTCCGGATCAACCTGCGATCGTTGTCAACGTTGGTTTGAAAATGACGATTTAATGAAGACACACAGATGCAAAAAATCTTCCAAAAGGAAAAAAAATCTTCAAACTTCTGACGAGAAATCCGGTTCTTCCGAAATGACCAGTTCTTGCTCAGACAAAACTAATCCTGACCAGTCTGAACCAATTTATACCGACTTGACAGTAAGCAAGGTGCTTTCGAATTCAGCTGACGTTTCTGTTGCGTCAAGTCGAGAAGACGTCACCGCTAGGGACGAATAAGGTGACCTAATTGTAATCTCTTATCTGTGCTTTAGAGCGAAACGATTACCACAGGTATTAGCTGTGCAACTGTAGTTTGCAGTGCATGGTAGTAAGCAGCACAGGTAGCATAATTTTTTTCAGTCTTGCAGTTGCAGCTATAGCTCTCATTGAACCCAGATGTGGTTGCGACCATACCAAGTTTTTTTTGTGTTGTTAATCTTAATAGCTCCAAGATGTATCACGAGACCGGGGTAGAGTGAATTACATGTTTTATTTTTGTTATTTTTCAAGAATAAGAAAGGAAAAAAACAAAATTTGGCAATACCATTTCACCGAAATTATTACTTTTAAAAAATTGGTTAGGTTTTTTTGTCAGTAAGTGATATGACTTTAAAAATGTAACAAAGTTATGCGTTATGGTTGACCAGCATCATTTCTCAGTGCATGAATGCTAAAACTAGCTTGTTTAAACTCACTATTTTTGAAAATCACAAATCGCTTTTGCCATGCTCATGCGTTGCGAGTTACTCGTTCTACTGTTGTGTAATTGAATGACAGTAAATGAATCAAAAAATCTACAAAACACCGGATAATAATCTAAAATATTCCATTCAAAAGTTTAGTGGTCTCATTTGCTTAGGAAACATTTATTTAGCCTAATTACGTTGCTTGTTTGCAAATGAGTCGATTGGAAAGATAGTTTTCGCGCAGCTCTGTAAGTTCCACTAGAACTCTTCGGGCAAGAAAGTTTTGAGAACCACATAGTTTAACCAGATTTGATTTTTCTCGCAAACTTAGGAGTATATTGTCAGATTTTTATTTTGCGCAAAAAATATTTTTACTATTTCGAATACACGGCAGGTTTCTTAAGGAGTTGGGTATTTATTTTGCGCAAAAAGAATTTTCACTGTTTCGAATAAAAAGCAGTTTTCATTAGTATATTAAAGTGGTGCAAGGTATTACATATCCTGATTTGATTTTTTTTTGTCGAATGTTGCATATATACAACAACTGACACTTAGTAAGTACGCTTAGCGATTTTTAGGAACTTTTGGTTTCAGCTAGCAAAACATTTAAAAGTCACTCAAGACGTATCGTAGTAAGAGTGCAAGTAACACCAATACACTATCTGTCTCAATAATGCCTGTATTATTTTGGGCAAACTAGTTACATGTGCTCAGTATACACTTGCAACAAGCTATACTAACAGGTCATTAGCGTACGAGAAAAAGATTAATGTTCCCAATATGCTTTAGTTATTAATAACAAGTAGGATCACGTCGACACAAGCGCAACACCTGCTTTTTTAGTTTTTATAAATGTGTACTAATCATGAAGCATGCAAGATATAGCGTTTACTCTCATTGCGAAGTTTTCGAAAACATTTTTTAATCAATGCTAAGATATACGTCGCATTTGTTGTATAACAAGTTATTAAGTGCTCTTACATCCAGGCAACTCGCATCGGCGCTGCTTCTTCTAGTATTCGATAAACTGTTCAATGATATCATGTCTAGACATCTGAGAAATCGAGTTAGTGGTGTTCTTTTTACAGTTGGTAAAAAACACGACTTGCCTTTCATTTGACACTGCAAGAGGAATGAAAATTTTAAACTTCATTCTTTTTTTCGTAAAAGGTCAAAACTTACAATTTTTGTAATAGAGCAACTAGAAGCAGGCTTGAGTAAAATACTTCCAACTGGTATTTGAATACAGATACAAAATATGTGCCAAAAAAGTAGTTTATCGTATTTTTGGAGATAATCCGCACTCCGTTTTCAGACATGAAATTATGGTAAAAACTCTTGTCTTGCTTGTGCCCTCAGATAATCCGCACCACGAATTCAGAATTCATATCTGAGTAAAAAAAATGCGCATTAACTCCGGAAAAATTCTGCAATACGGGTACAAAACACCTTTTGCCGAGAGCTTAAAATACAAAATTCTAATACTTGTCAAATGTGTTTAAATTCTCGTTGAATACATTTTGAATGGATTTTGTCGTTAGTCCATATTACACTTGTTTCCTTTCAGTAATGTCGGTTTTTCACATTTCTTGTTTGTACCTTCGTGTGTGACCTTGCAAAATAATTGACCCAAATGAAAAGATTTCTTCCGCTGGTGTAGACGAAGTCAGCGGTGTTTTGAATTTTACGAAAACCTTGACTTTCGAGAAACGATGAGGCGATTCAAGACTTAGGTGATCCAGATACTGCAGCACTTCAATCGAGATGTGATTGTGTGAGTTTGGTAGCAGGTCGTTGCCGTAGCATCGTCATCTGACCGACGAAAAAGTCATCACCGGTTCTGTTGCAGTACGTGTTTGCTTCACTTTTTTAACTCATGTTATTAGTAACAGCGATCAATTCTTGCTGAAGTGCTTCTTTCTTGACTTTGAAGTTGGTTTCACTGTGAAGCAGGTTGTGAAATTGTAGCTAAAAGACCATCTTTCACCACTGTAATGTCTGGATCTATGAAAAAATATAATCTCTTGTGCATACTTGACAAGCTATCTCTACCAGACTTGATGACCTAAGCGTTGCATTTTGAGGAGTAATTCTCAGGTTTCTGGAGTGAAGCTTCTGTTTGTTGCAGCATAGGCATAGCATATGCGTAAAAAGAATTTTTGACACCTTGAAGCTTGTGGATCGCGAAAGCGATTGGTGCGAGCTCACTGCAGTATGCACGCAAAAATTCCAGTGCAATGTCATTTAGTTCAGGTAAACCTAATTTGTTGCATAAGTGTTTCAAAATCTTCAAATTAAATTGTTACAGACATTGCAAACTGTCAAAAAGAGAAATCTAGGTGATAAGATAAGTGGTAACCAAGTTTCGCTCGCAAACTTCAAGAATGATTTCAGTAGGCTTTGGAAAATTGCACGTATTCCAAGTAGCAGTTGCCTTTGCAAATGATCACATGTAGATTTCTTATTGCATACTTGGTGGGTTACTTTCTTAATGTCTGCTGATGCTCATAAGCTGAGTTAGTGAGCAAAACATCTTTCTTGCTTTGGCAAAACACGCAGATCATGACCAACATTTTTCTGGGTAACGCCTGTCACACTTTCATTTTAGATCCTTTTCTATAATCATATGATCTTCACTTCTCTTCTGTCTTTGAAGCCGTTCTGATTGAAGGTGTTGCAAAATTCGAAGAATTGCCTATTATATTTCGAGTAACTTGGTCGTAGTTGAGGCCGAGTTTTTCATCATTTTCCTAAAGAGTTACATCTCCCAAGTAAATGTGTTCTGAGAATTTTTCACATGCAATGGCAAAGGACACTCTTTGTAATGTATCTTAAGCAATGACGTCAGCAGTCATGTCTTTAGCCACTTACCATTCTCGATCATTGTGTTCCTGCAACTCATTTTGTTTCTACTAATAAACAAATTTTCTAGTGATGAGTACATTACGAAAAGCTGTAGCCAAAAGTTAACCCAACTTTAATGTAGTGTATCAATAGCGAATTTAACAAACTGATAATCACAGATGCAGTGTTTGCGGTAAAGAACTTCGCAGCGTCTATTATCTCCGCCTGCACATGCTGATCCACACAAAGGAATTGCCGTACCGTTGCTCGAAATGCGATGCTGCATTCAATCGGAAGGACAAAGTTAAACGACACATGTTAACACACGACCCTGTTAAACGATTTAAGGTAGAAGTCCCTGCCAAAATGAAAATTAGCAACATTAGAGCTCTCTGTTCATCTTGTTGCTAAGTATCGAGTAGAAATTTTAAGTCTGGCCTAAGTCTTAATGGAGCCTAAATCGAAGTTTTTATTGGAGCATGAGACCGTAGGATTAGCGGTTGATGTTACCCTTCTTTTGCAATGATAGCTAGCTTTAAGATTTGTGTAATTGGTATTTCAATAATTAATTGCAATGCTTTCAGACATTAGTTTAGCATATTAATATATTTTGAAATCCTTATGTTTTCCAATAAAATGAGTTTTGCAAGTTTAAAACTTTAGTGTTGTTCCCACTATGTCGCGATGGTCTATTTTGCTAATGCGCGTAGGCCACTTTTTAAGATCTTCACCTTCTGATAGCTGAAATGAAAGTTGCTTTGACGACCTTGCTCTATTAGTCACAAAGCTGATATGCCAAACTGCAAAATTACTTTACATTCAAGACTTCTTAACGATTCGCTCACAACAATTGAAACTGCTCATCTAACACAAAGAATTGCTTATTTTATAATCCCAACGCTCTGCCTAAACAAGAAATCCAATCACGATAATTTAAGTCGCTAAATCGACAGAATTGTTTTTCACACGCAAAAGTCATTGATCGCTGGCTTCCGAAAAATAAAATTGGAGCAGCTCGAACCTCCTTTTCAAGATTCGCTCATCACTGCTACAACTGAGGAAACATGATTAATTACGTTATTACACTAACAGAAGTTAGCCCGTGTAAAATTTATTTACAAACAGCAAAAGCGTTTGCCTCTCTGAACTTTTGTTCATCCTACCTTCGACAATTAGGCCAACGTCCAAATTATCTTACATCAGATTTATAATTAATTAGAATGGTTAGCCGCGTTAGCCTTGGACATAGTACAATCTAAATGTAAAATAATCTTACTGGTGTATTGTATTACATAAAAAGACACACGTGCTTTCGAAGTTAGAACCACCTTTTTGTCAGGTGCTATAAAAATACAACTTATCAGCCAATGAAGAATCGTATATTGGTAGGTTTTAGATACGCAAAGGAAATGCTGCGAGGTCGAATCTCGAAGGGGATAAGATCTTGTAGTAAAACTGCCTCTCGCCAAATCTGACTTGAGGTTGAGCCTTTGCTCGTATCAAGGCAGAAACCTAAGCATACCGCCGTAAGGACATCTCAAAAAACTGTCTGCACCTATGCAACTAATCCTGTTGCCAAAAAACTGCAGATCAAAGAAAATTGCATAAAGGGAATGTAACGTGAACAATGAGCAAAGTGAAGTAATAGAGGAAAGCAAACTCGAGATAAGAGGTGCGTCAAAAAATACAAAAGTAGAGTAAAAGAAGAAGAGAAAAATCGGGTAAAACACAACGCAAATGCAACACATCAGTAATAAACGATCCATAAAATGAATAATCTTTATTAAGTCCCAATTGAATACTGTGAAATTTGGCAATGAGCTGCTGTTCTTTGATTTCTCGTATTTGTGGCTGGCTGATCGAATATTGGTAAGAATTGCGACTTTAAAGTTATCCAAAGATAATTCGTTTGATTAAAATGATTTGCCACAGGTTTATTGTAGTGATGCATAATATCTGAGCAGTGGCTATGCGTTTTCTAAGAGATGTATAGTTTTCCAATGCAGTTGATGCAGCTAATGGCATAAACAACGTTACTAGTTTTGCAGTTATATTGATCTTTTATATTGTATTTAAAGCCATTGGCACCAGTAGTTGGATTGTCCGTATTAAACTTGTTAACCTCGCAGAGTTTGGTTCTTGATTGGTTGTACCATATCTTTGTGTTTGGCTGTAAATAATGGATTTGGACCACCTAACGAAGCGGTGGTTTTAATCGCGAAAACTCGTGTGTCTTTTTATGTAACATAATATACTAGTTGGCCTTAAGCGTGTCACTCTGAGTTTTTTTTAGAATCAGATATATACTCATTTAGAAGCATTTTGTGATTGAGCCGTGATTATGTCTCTATCGAACAAAGATACTTCTTGATTCTTCAAAGCGTCCTAAATAAACGTTCTGCTTTTTGGGAGTCTTTAGGGTTGCCAACTCTGTTAAGCTACAATAAAGGACATAAAAACTTTATTATGATTTATTTAGTTCACAAATTTTGATCAGTTCATATAGATGCCAATATAAAGTAAAGTTCAAAATTACATTTCTCTTACTAAAATGAAAATACAAAAACAAGAATAAGAAAACATTTATTTTACTTTGATCAAAGGATTTTATTGTTTAAAACTGTATTTGGCCTGGCTTTTTACGGCCTTCAGAAAATTTGTATCCTCCTTGATGTTTTTAGCGAATTCCAAGCAACTGTCTTTTATGTTAAAGTATATGAAAAGTTCATTCTTAAATTAATTCAACAGAGCATCGGTTCCTTTCATCTCGCCATTTAGATGACATTAAGCTAAAAACTCTTACAATAAGCTGACGTTCCAGTGATTGATAATGTAAAAGAAACTATTTTGAAAACATTGATACATTTAAAGTCCATTGATTTCAAAATAAGATGCCACTTTCTGCTTGTCGTTTTTGAGCTTATGAAGAGTTCAGAGTTTTTGATAGTGTCGAAGTTTCTTTGAATTAATGCTACTTCATCAAAAAGTTCATCCATCTTTACTTCAAGCTTTCCTTCTAGCTTCAAATATTCTACTACTTCTACAAATTTCTTAAAGTTTGGGAATGAACCGCCTAGAAAACTTAGATTTGATAATTTGCCGAATACTGAATTTTCATCAAAGTCTATTCTATTTTCCAAATATGTAATGACAGAAGTAAGAAAGGATTTAAAGTCTTCAACTATCTTTTGAGCCTCATTAGTACCTAAATTTTTCAATTGTTGTTGAACTTGATAGCCGAAAAATTCTTCCACATATCTTGATCTTAATTTGTTTCTTAACTCTGCCATGATATTCGAAATATCTACTGCTGTAGTTTCAGTCTTTTCAAGTTCTTTAATTGATAATTGGAAAACCTCCATTATATGTTGCGAGAACATCAGATAAATTTCAATAATTCCGGGTATTTCTGTGGAATCATCATCAATGGAAAGAAGTTTATATAACTGTTTAGAACAATCAGTCGGCCTACTTAAAAAATAGGAACTCAAGGCTTTCCATGAAAGTAAAATTCTTTCAATACATGGCTGAAGTGATAACCATCTAGTAGGTACATGCCGAAGAATCTCTCTATATTCTGTCTCTACAAATGAATGAAAGTCTTTAAGAGTTTCACGTCTTTTTGCTGATACTGAAAAATGCCCATATATCTTCAAGACAATATTTTCTACATCTACATTCAAGTTTCCCATAGCACTTTTTACTGAATTATGTAAAATGTGTGCATTACAATTAGCCTTAGCAACACTGTCATTTAGTGTGAGAATATTAGTATATAAAGAATGCCTTACTCCAAAATTGCAATTTGCATTATCTGCACTAAACATGAAACTCTATCCCAGTCAAGTTGCAAATTGTCCATAGTCTTTCTCAGACATGTAAACATTCCATCTGCGCTTTCATCAGCATTGTCAAGAAAGTCAATCATGTAATTCACTGCACCATATTCCATATTGAAATACTGAACACATACTGGGAACATTTTCCTGTTTTTGTGGTTAGAAGCATCAATTTGAAGGCAAAAATATAAAGGAGGATCATGTTGTTTCAAATCTTTCAATGCTATTTCTAATGCTTTTTTACCCAACACATTTGTAACTATGGCCTCCGATTTGGTCCGACCACAAGATATCTTTCCGGCTACTTTGGAATCCTGGTAAAATTTTGAATTTAATTTCAAGCTACAATCAAGGGAGTTGTAGGAATGATTATGTTTAACTGCATGGTATATTTGAGTAAGTTCTAAAGCAATTACATTATCTTCTTCTTTTGTATTGGCTTTTACGAAAAACTTATCAATTAAAGAGTTGGAGGCTGAATCATTGCAGTTTCTTTTATGACTATCAGAAGTTTTATGTTGTTTGATAGCTACAACACCCATATAGCCAACTTTAAAGGTACTATTACAAATCATGCACTTTGCTTCATGTGGATTATTACTTGCAGCTAGCCATTCATACTCCTTTTCCCAGTCTTTTTTATATGAGCATAATCTCTTCTTTTTCACTGAGGGTTCCATCACTACAAAATATGCAGCAGTCCCGCCTTACCATGGCATCAATATCCTGTGAAAGAAATGAATTGGTTTTCTCAAAATGGTCCTTTTTTTTAATGACGAATTAAGTTATATATAAAATGGGGCTTTTGCCTATTATTGTTTATCATATCTTTCGAGCAGGAAATTGAACTACCAGTCAAAATACTGTAATTTCAAAATAAAGGACAAATGGTGTCCTTTCCAATCTCAATAAAGGACAAGGACAAACAGAGCTGAATAAAGGACTGTCCTTTGAAATAAAGGACGGTTGGCAATCCTAGGAGTCTTCGTCGTCCTCTTCTTCACTCGCTGACTTAGTCATTTCAACGAGGTCCTCGTCGGTCAACAGCCCTAAGTGGCACTCAGTCAGGCCGTTGACATTATCAGAAGTCGTGTCGTCAAAGCCGTCCTTCGAAAGAAGTCTAGTCAATTTCACAACTTCAGCAACCACCAAGTGATGCTCTTCGTGAGGAGTGAAACCAGCACAATCGTTCACAATTTGGGGCCATAACTTCTTCCACGAGGAATTAAGCGTTTGGGGGTTCATGTCCGCCAACGGTTGCTGTACATTCCTCAAGCACGAAGCTATTCTGAAAATCCGCCGGTACATCTTGAGTGTGAAGTGATCTTGGTCTTTGTCAACAGCTTCTATCGGGGTCCGGGTGCAAAACGCCTTAAAAGCCTGGATAACGCCTTGAATCATTGGCTGGATTAGTGCGGTGGTGTCGTGGTGGCAAGAGCTCGATCTGCACACCATCATAATGCAGATCAGTTGTGTGGCCTCCAGCACAATTCATCAAAAAAAGCACCTTAGCCCATTAACGCCCAAATTTTTTATTACTTGAAAATTTAGATATGATGTTGTTCTGAAGTCAGAAAGATAGTAAATGCAAATAAAAACTGATTTTTCAAAAAACTTTTTATTTAATGATGAACAAATGGGTGGCAACAAATGTTGCCACTGGGATGTAAGAACATCAATACTACAAAAAAAGATCACTTTTTGAATGGGAAAAAAAATATTCCTTTATGGTAATATTATTTATTTCTCATATTTTATGTTCTATTGTTGATGGAATAGCTGAAAACATTCTACATAGAGAGATACATTGCACGAAGTGCATTTCACTGAACACCTTCCACAGTTTTTGCACCTGGAATATCTTGTTGGGAGTGGTGCTGGCCAATGGTCAGGTCTGTCGTCAAGGCGAATTGCTATTTCTGTTTGTGATCTCAGGTGTGAAGATCTTCCTATTCCAAATCTTGAAGGTGTCCCATGCTGCTTCAAAAGTTGTTAGGTACTTCTCTTCGGAATTCCAGTAAAGGCATGGTGCCATGTTTTACACTTTTGTAAATATGCCAAGAGTTAACAACAAGGGCGTCAATACACCAAGAAAAAAAGGGCCACCACCATTTCTTACTTCTTATTCGGGTACGATAGTTATTCAGAAAGCCGTTGACGGCATCTACACCTCCCATTGAATGATTGTGTTCGTGCACAACCTGCGGCATCGAAATTTTCACATTATTTTTCTCTGTTCGAGAAAACCGAGTGACAGAATGTGTTCTTTTGCTAAACATGCAGTTTGTTGCGAACGAAACAACTGAATTATCATGCCACCTGGTTATAACGTAATTTCCATCCGAAATTTGAAAAATTCTCCTCTGCTAGACTTTTCCATTTCCTTCTTTCTGGGAAGGTGGGCATTTAAGCATTTCTCTGCACGAATGGTTCCGATTCCTCCAATTTGTTCTTCCTTCAATTTGTCCAATAAATTAAAGAATGTAAACCAGTTGTCAAAGTACAACCTGAAACCAGCAGTCACGCTACATTCCTTTGCCGAATTCAAAACTACATAGCCTCGCAGGCCAAGGGATGTTTCTACTACTGTAGATGGGTATCTGCTCCACAGTATGGTTCAGCATGGTACCGGTAGCCTTCAGGAGACGCTATGGAAAACACTTTGAACCCAAACCGAATGGGTTTACTTCTCACAAACTGTTTGGTACTGTGTTTTCCGTAATACCTAATCATGGTTTCATCAATACTTAGATCTGCAGTCAAAGGAAATACTTGAAAGCTGTTGTTGAGCTCGTGAAATAGCGGTCAGATCTTGTAGTACCTATCATTATCAATCTTTGAATTATCTGCAAAATGTAGATACTGTAAAATCTGTTCAAATTTATTCCTCCTCCTATTCTCAGCAATAAGGATATTGTGTACAACATCATCATGGGACCAATACAACCTTTGATATGGCTTTCGATCATATCCAGAGACCAGCAGAACACCAAGTAAACATAATAAGTCATCTTTGGACAGAATAACATTTTCCTTGTTGCACAGCGTATACGTGGAATTGTTCTATAATGATTTCAATCAGGTTGGGAGGCAAAAGTGACAAAAATGCCTAAGTCGGAGAGGGCATTATCTTCTTCAATATAATTAATGATAATTCATTCAGAGAAACTCTGGAAAAAGAAAGAAGAGGAAGACTTAATTATAAACCCATTTAGCAATAATTGTAAGTGCTACTTCCCAGTGGCAACAAATGTTGCCAGGTCACTTTGCATTTAATTTGTAACAAATATATAATAAAAATGCAGTTTTTTATCAATGTGTATTGTAATTTATCCTTTTCTAAAGTAAATGATTCAATAAAAATGTGAAACAAAATATTAATTCCTAAAGAAACTTACTTTATTTTGCGAGCCATATTTCACATCCATCAAGTTCTAGAAAACTAATTTTTTCTTTTCACTTTCTAACACAATTTAATTAAAATTTCATACAAAACTTAAATCATAGTAATGATTACTTACTATAGAACAAATCTGGAAAATAAATAATGGTTATTACACAATGGGAAAGCACATATATGCTTTTAAACAAAGGTGTTCCAAGTGGCTACAATTGTTGCCACTGGGCTGTAATGAATTAACCCATTGAAGGGTGGCCCATTTCAGTACCTTCAAATGAAGAAGCAGCAAGCACGACCAACGAGGATTCAGACAAGCTAAACACAGCTTGACCTGAGAGATGAAGTAGTTGACAAACCAGTCGTCTGTTAAGGCCTTCGTTATCCACGCCTTTGTGTTGTACTTCCAGTAGACGAGCAGGAGAGCCTTGTACTTGTTTTTTAAAGCACGTGGATTCTTAGGTTTATAAATAAGCCCAGGCTTAATTATAAAGCTCGCAGCATTTTCGCACGTAATGAGCCTCACTCGGTTTTTGTGGGCCTTGTACCTCGGCTTCTTCAACCTTGAAGGGAAACGTGCAGAACAGCATCCTCTTCCAAAACTGACCCGTTTCGTCCATATTAATAACTTATTCTGAAAGATAGCCCCCTTTTCAATAATTCGGAGTAATTTATCCTGAGCGTAGTGTTCGGCTACCACTGTATCGGCAAAAGCAGCTTCATCGTGCAGCAGAACACCCCGAAGGCTGAATCTGAGCTCCGTAGGCTCAGCAGCAGCCACACTGGTATCATAAAAGCCTTTTGCTTTTGTTCGGATCATCCCGATGTCCAAACATACGTTCTTCTCTATGCGATCTGCAATCCACAATTCAAGAACAGCTTCCATTTTTACGAGGACCTTATTGCGGAAAGTAGCGACCCTTTTTGCTTTTTTGTTAAACAATATCGATGCCGTCTGTCGTATTTTCTTCTCATTTTTCCTGATGTAGCGAACGATTGACTCGTCGATGCCGTAATGGCGGCCAACCGCAGCTAAACTTCTCCCTGCTTTCGATTTTTTCTGCAATCGTCATTACCTTGCTTTGCCGCTTAGGCTGAGTACAAGAGGCCTTGGAACCTGCAGCACCTTTGCGAGCCGTCATTAGAGTTTTCGCAAACATAAAATTTCATTTCACAGAGCAAAAGTAAACTTACGCTTGCCACGTCATTTCGCCTCGCGGATTTTGTCACGTATGGCGACTATTTTGGCGAGATTTGAATTTATTTAAATTTTTTGAAAACCCCGCAATGTACTGATGGCGCGAAATTTTAATCAAGTTCTTCGAATCTGTCATAAAATTCCTTTCTCCCGTTACCAAGCATTTCTGCAAAAGCCGAAAACCATCGATTTTCCCTCTTTGAGTAATGTTTGACATGATGGAAAATGAGTAACAACATTTTTATGTAAGTCAGCCGTAAGAAGCTTCCACTTCTTGCGAAAAGCTTCAATATGTCTAGATACTGCAGTTGGCATATATTTTGATCCTTTTGTTGCAGTTTTTTGTTCAAAATGTTGGGTTAAAATATATGTGATAAATGCTAGTAATGCGATAAAATTTTCATTACTCAAAAGAATTTCATACTTTTCCGAGACTTTAACTTTATCCCGCAGAAACAGTAAGATTTCTTTTTCGCAAGGAAAAAATGCTGCAAAGTGTTTCCTGCACTCTATCACCAAATTTTTGAGTAGAGTAGCACATCTTCATATGTCGCGTCCAAATCTTTTAGAAACTGGACAAACTTTCTATGCCTTTGGGCTTTATTTCCAGCTCTGCTGAGGTTTGCTATTTCAGATACGTTACACATGATGTACTAGTTTGCAAGGATTTAAAGCACAACACTCTGGTGAATAATACAGTGGAATGTCAGACAATTCATGTCATTATTTTTTAGTAGACCAACCAATCCATTATTGCGTCCAACGATTGCCGGAGCCCCATCTGTCACAACACTGGAATACTTTTCAAAGCCACCATATGCACTGGCAACAGATATGAGACTGCTGTAAATGTCTAAACTCTTTGCTGTCCTCTGAAGTAATTCTTCATCAATAGTAAAATTTTTATCGATAATGCGATTAAAAATTAGAAGCTGATTAACATCATATACATCGGCGCTTTCGTTCCAGGAAAAAATATTTACACTGCTGAACAAAAACTTTAACTTTTGAAGACACATGGTCATTTAATTCCATTGCTCTCCATTCATTGCGACAGTTAGGTGAGAAAGAGGTACAGTTTCAAATTTTTTTGCCATTTCAGTATCACCAAACGCAAGTGCCATCTTCATTGGGCACTTCTTTACCGTTTTCCCGTCTCTGAAAGTTTTTCCATTTTTAGCCAGTATTAAACAAACTTCGTGAGATGCCTTCTTGTCAGAAAGATTAGTTTCTGTAAAGTTAGTCATACAACCAATTTGCTTTTAAAGTCTTGTAAAACTGCTACTCTAGCATCTCCCTCGTATTTTTCATATCGACTCCTATGGCGAGTTTCGTAATGCTCTTTTAAATTGCATTCTTTTGGCACTGACACAATTTGCGGACATATGAGGCATTGTGGTTTACTCTTCATCTCAATAAACAAGTACTTTTCCTCCCATATTGAGTTAAAAAATCTGATTGCATTATTTAGTTTTTTTTCACACTCATGTTTGTAGAATACTTGTAACAAATTTAGCCTATAAATGCTGACCCATAAAGACAAGTTTACACCCAATGAAATGTTACAGTTGTTCTCTTCGTTGCAGCAGTCACACTATTTGAGACCAGCTGCAATGATTTCAATGACAATGAAACTTTATGGATTAGAATGCAAAATGCTTCAATGACAATTGAAATAAGTACATTCAGTAGGCTAATATAAAAACTCTATTTTTCAAAAATGCTGAATCTTCCGCGGGCCACAAGTGGTCTGCGGGCATCCGTTTGGACCAGCCTGCTACAGGGTGATGGCCTATTGCCTCCCTAATTATTTGCTGTTTTGGACTGGCAGTACTAAAGCGAGGCCATACTACAGGATTTTTTGTTTTAACAAATGGTAAATCTAACTTTGCTTTAAGCAAGGCCTGGCACAATCTTTCTTCCTCTTTTACAGAGTTTCTTGCTTGCAGATTTTCCATTCCCACAGTGAGTCTGCAACAAATTCATCACAGAGTCATTCAAAGCCACTGAATCGTCTTCAGCACCGGCTTCTTTGCTTGCAGGAGGAGATGGCAACCTTTTCAAAACTTGATTGCGATCTAAAGGAAATATCCCAGTGGCTCGAAATCCAGACTATAAATTGTGCGATGAAAAAGTCTCACACAGCTGTTTCAGCAATCCAGGGAACTGCGTCTTTGGTATGATCCCTTTACTTGTAAGATGCAGGCATTATTGCAAATACAGCTAAGTGATCGGACATGTCACACAGACCGATCCCACTAATTGTTTCACTATCCCAAACAGGTAGTGGGATGCCTTATTTCTCAGGCGCTCAGTACCAACGAGGGTACGGAATAGAGAATATCTTCGCCTCTCTTGGGCGATCTGTGTTGCTGCTTGTAAGGAAAAGAGCAAAAACGATAGGTAGGGACGTTTTGAAAAGCAGAACTAACTTCGTTTCTGATGTTCTGGAAGGTAGGAACCTGAAGCAAGCCGCCGTGAACAGAGCAAAAGAGACTGATTCTAATTTGTTGTGAAAAGTGACCACGTTTCCAGGGCAGAGAAAAAGACCTGCTAAGAGAAAATCTCTTTAAAAACAAAAAGAACAAAGCCGGACATCTTAAGTTGAATATGGCGAGTTTAATTTATAAGGACTCCTGCGAAGGTATTAAGAAAGAGTTGGATTTGTTCTCTGTTCCACCTACCCAGACTTCTTAGAGCAGTGGTTCCCAACCTTTTTTGCTTCACGACCCCCTTTCAATATTTTCTAACATACCGCGACCCCCCTAACACGATATTTACTGAATTTATATTAAAAAAGCATAAAATCTATAGCTTAGCATATATATTTATTCACAATCAACTGTTTTTATTCAATGTGATGGTTGGGCTTGTGTCTGTGCAGCCAACCTTGAAATTTTTGGTTGCGTGTTAGACAAAGCCAGTCTCATGTGATGTTCTACTTTCATTCTGTTTCTTTCCTTAGTTTTTATATGTAAAAGAGTCAAAAATCCGCTCTCACACAGGTATGTTGTAGCAAAGGGCAGCAATGTTCGAAATGCCAGTTTCGATATTTGTGGATATGATTCAGACATATCACACCAAAACTGCGATAGTGACTTTTCGTGGTAAACATCACGTGCTGTTGAATCATTTTTAAGGTCGATAAATTGTTCTTGCATTTCGTCGGGAATGTCGCTTACATGCAAAGAAGTTGAGAACTGGTTTCGTGCAAGAATAGCTTCTTCTTTGAGTTCAGGGAAGTAATGTTGGAACTCTACTCCATTGATTGAAGGTGTTCTATAATAAGTGCCTTTAATTGCTCGTCGATTTTATAACTGGACAATCTGTCAAACATTGCAATGTTTCCATCAACTACTTTTTGGCGCCAGTTTTGCAATTTTTCGACAAATGCTTTCAGGTTGTCACATAGTTGAATAATATTTGTGTTCTTTTCTTGCAGTTTAAGATTTATCATGTTCAACTTTTCGAAAATATCTGCTAAGTAAGCAAGACTGGTAATCCAATTGTTATCATTGAAGTAAGATAAAAACTCCTCTTTATTTTTAAATTCCAAGAATAATTTTATTTCATTCTTCATTTCAAATGCGCGGTTTAAAACGTTGCCTTTTGAAAGCCAACGCACAGCTGTGTGGAAAAGTAAAATTTCGTGCATCCCATTCATATCCTTACAAAGTTCTTTAAACTGGCGTGTATGTAAGCTTCCTGCTTTAATAAAGTTCACAATTTTTACCACCAAATCCAATATACTTTTTAATGCAGTTGGTAAAGTTTTGCTGGAAAGTGCGTATCTATGAATAAAGCAGTGCGTACCCTTTGCTTTTTGAGCAAGTTCCTTTACTTTTTTTGTAAAGCCTGACCGGGATCCCAACATAGCAGGAGCTCCATCGGTACAAACTCCACAAACATTTTCCCATTGCAGTCCATGTGCTTTAAAAAAAGTTTTCATTTTCCCCATAATATCTGCACTGGTTGTGGTCGTGTCGAGTTCACTACAAAAGAGAAATTCCTCTTTGATGTCACCCGAGTGAATGTACCTTACAAATACAAGCAGCTGAGCACATGAGCTAATGTCAATTGACTCATCAACTTGAAACGAAAACCTTGGAGACGCTTTAATTTCATTCACCACCTGTTTCTTAACATCTTCCGACATGTCCAAAATGCGCCTCTGGATAGTATTATTTGAAAGAGAAATCTGTTTAAGTTTCGCTACACTTGCATCCCCAAGAACTAATTTGGCAGTTTTCAACAAACACAGTTTCACAAGTGTTTCTCCAATACTATGTGTTTTTTTTTGTTTAGCGATTTCCAGTGCGATAACATATGATGCTTCTATTGCTGACACATTGCTTTGATTGAAACTTTCAGTACAATCAAGTCTCTGACGTTTCAAGCCAGCTTCATGACTTTGGAAAAAAGCTACATCTTTCTTAACATGTTGAGGGTGCTTTGTTTTTAAGTGGCGCTTTAATTAAAATGGTTTCATAGACTCTGCACTGAGAATAACGTTGCAGAGAACACATTGAGGTTTTTCAACACCATTGCTGAGTTAGGAGGTAAATCCAAATTTAGTATACTCATCCAAATATTTTCTTTTTTTCTCCATGGCAAAACTAACAAATTGTTTAAATGATAAATGTTTTAAAAAAAAAATTAGGATATTAAGCTTAAATGCGTTTTTATCTTAAATGCTGTTTGAATAGTACGAACAGTTATCTTGAAGTCATTGCAAGTAGTAGTCGCAAACTGAAGTCCTAGTAATCTACAAAAGATCCAAGGACGATACACGAGATGGTGCAGTAAATGCAGCAGATTAACACAATGAAACAACAATTGAAATACTAGGAATTATTTTATTTTATTATCTCGTTAACTCAAAAATTAACTTAAACTTTCTATAACTGTCTTTGAGTGCACTATCACTACATATACTAATTAATGAAATACAAAACTCGTACCTTCATGTTACTTATTTCATTGTACATAGAAAATTTGTCTTCTGCATTCTATGAACTTACAGATTAACGATTGAATTGAGATAAATTCTCATCCTGCTTGATTACAACACAAACGAGATGACCTAAGCACACTCACGCTTTTGCCAGCGAACAAACAAGTAAAAAGAATTTTAGAACAAACTGAAATGAACGTTTAAAGTTTTTGCAGCTGCAAAAATTTACCGACGCGATCGGCAACTTTCTCTTCAAAGAAAAATCCGACGCAGAAGTGTTAAAATTAATTAAAATGCCTGCCGTCAACAGTTCGCTTTAAGGACTGGCGAAACCAAAGGCTTTAAAACTGGTAATTAATCTTTCTCGTTTAATTTTTCCACTAATAAATATTAATGTTGGATCGCGACCCCCTGAAAAGTGCTTCGTGACCCCTTTGGGGGTCGCGACCCCAAGTTGGGAACCACTGTCTTAGAGGAAAGGTAGTTATGTTGAGTATCATCCAGTATCCTCCCTTTCCAGGTATTTAGTTTGTTGTTCTAGGAGAAAGCAGCTCCTACATCGATATTTCAAACACTTTACTACATGCACCTGCGAAAATTAAAAACAAGATGGAACAGTTTTAGCGGCTGATAGCAAAGTTGCTCCTGTTTGCAATTTCCTACACGCTTTGTGGTCTCGATGTGATCTGTATCTCAATAATAGTTTGATCTCGCGATCCAGCAACACGTACGCCTACATTGAGACTCTTTTGAGTTTGGGGGATGAGGCCAAAAATGGTACGAAAATACAAAGTTTGTAAATTTTTACACCATACTTATGTGCTTTGCCAGGATTATACTGTCGGAAAATCAAGCGACCCCTCCATGGCACCATTGTTTCGTCAATGGCGACAGTTTCACCAGGTCTTCTGCATTTTGTAAAGTTTCTTTCCAAAATTTCAAGTAACTTTCTTACTTTGAACAGTCGATCATCAGCATTTGCACTTTGGTTGTCGGCAAAGTGAACAAATCTGAGCAACAGTTAAAACCTATTTTGACTCATTATTTGAGGAATAAAACTGTTTTTGTAACAGGAATCTTTGCTTCAATATAAATAATAGTTTTACCATACCCATGTACAGCACAATTGCCAAAAACTTTTTTATTTCTCCTTTATCAGTGTCTTTCCATTTTTTCAAACGAGAGCTTCTAATTGGTTGGGTCATGAGAGCCTGCTGCGCATTCAAATAAGTCTGTTCCACAATTAGATCGTAAGCATCATCGGTTACCATCATTGAATATTATGTCGATTGGTTTTACTGTCGCTGCTGACATTCCAGTATATCCGTGGATGCCTCTGTCATCGGTGAACACAAACTGTTTTCGGTGACTTCTATCAACAGTAGACCATAAACCAAGGGGCCGGCTATTGAAACTGCTGCTTGCTTGATTATCATCATCAGAGCTTTCAGGAGTTGTTTCATTAAAATCTGATTCAAACGAATCGCTGGAAGACAATTCAGAAGGACAGTAAGAGTCCAAATGTAATTCACATGTAATGTCTTCACTTTCTTCTTCAGATTCACTGCTTGAAAGCACAGCGGGGTTTTGAGGATTACGTGACCCATAAAATCTTTTTGCATTCATCACCAAGGCCTACTTTCAGTGTTGTACATATATATAAACGAATAAATACCAATATTATTCCTTGAGAAATAAAAAGTAAAATAAATAAATGTGACCAACCGGTAAAACAACGTTGCTTTTTTATTCACGTAGTGTGACCATTCAAAAAGATAAGTTTAAAAATTATTTACTTTCCTATAACACACTGCGTAAAATAGTTTATGATAATAATTCTAAATTTGCGAAATAAAATAATATGTACTACAAAAATAACCGTACGTACGAGTATGTTTAACCCTTTCCGGTCCTATTTTTGAGAGCCTTAGGTTTTAGCCAGGTCCAACTTTTTTTTTTAATAATTTAATTTTAAAAAGCGTTTTGGCATGCATAAAAAATCGATACTTGAAAAAAAAGGTTTTATTTACTTGATTTACATCTGGTAGTCCTTTTGAGTGTGGTACTTCTCGAAGCAATCCCCAACACATAGGGCTGGCTTCCTGGTGCAAGTGACTCACACAAACACGGTTTCTTTTCTTCCACCTTTTACTTTACGATTTGAACAGACCGCACAATCCTTTTTTTCTTTTCTGGATTATGTTTTGAGTATGTGCAGTTTTCCGTTTAGTCTTTCCTCCGTATCACTAGAAGAAGGTCGACCCATCTTCTTCCCCTGATTTCTGACATTTCCAATGAGGTCGAGAACCAGCAGCCTGCGAAACTTCAAATTTGTAAGTGGTTGCCTCCCGTTTCTTCTGTTGTCCTGTGCAGTATGTACGCATTGATGATAGCAATTTCCAGGTTCCAAAAAAAGAACTTTCTCCACCACTTCAATGTTTTTCGAAGAAAACAGTAAGTGGAAGCATACTGATCGGCGACATCTACGCCGCCCATATGTTTATTGTAGTTCACAACGACACTGGGTTTATGCACAACTTCTACTTGGTTACTCTTCGTTCTTCTGTGCACAGCTTCGCTTGCAGAAGTACTCCACGTACTTAGCATTGTTACCACTCTTTTGTCCATCCAAGCCAAATGCAGCAGATTGCCTTGCCGGTATGCGAGTTTGTCTCCTCGCTTCAATTTTGGCTTTTTCAATTCCTGAGGCACATCCTTTCTGTTCGGCATGACTGTGCCTGTCAGATGACATTTTGAGGCCAATAGGTGCTTGGAAAGGGCTGGGCTGGTGTAAAATCTATTCGTGAATATATGGTAGCCAGTTGCCTCTGGTATGCTCTTTTGCAGGTTCTGGTATAACTGCAATACAATCCTTGTAGTGAACGGAAGCTCTGGTTCGACAAGTCCGTCTGTTGTTATTTTACCATAATACGGGCAAAACGAATAAACATAGCTGGTTGCACTGTCTGCAAGGACATATACACGCAGTCCCCATTTTGTTGGTTTCTTTGGATTGTAGGTAAGAAACGAAATTCTTCCTTTGAATGCAACAACAGACTCATCAATGGAGAGCTCCTGGCCCGGAATGAAGTGTTCACGGAATCTTGCATCCAAATATGTTAAAAAGTTACTCACTTTTTGAGTCCTTGTTTGTAAGGATGGATCTGCATGTGTGTAACTTTCTAAATGCAGCATCCAAAATATTTGCAAGAATCGCTGACGAGAGAAAACCGCACTGAAAAATGGCACTTTGTGAGTAAATTCTTTTGAAAAATACTCTTTTATGTCTGGCAAATAAAGAAGTCCCATATTGATTATAACACCCAAAAAGGCTCTCATTTCTTCTGCAGTCACTTCCATCCAGTCTTTCCACATGGAAAATTTAGAAACAGTTGTGTTCTCTAGCCGGTCATTTGCATATTTGTTGGTTTCCACAACGATTTTTGTCACAAGTTCATCAGTGAAAAATAGTTTGAAAAGCTGCAAGGGAGTTTCACAGTCACACGGAATGATGGGGCCAACCACTTTTTGTCCCACTGAAAATTGAATTTTTGAAGGCTCACTATCGTTCGCACTAACATTGATGTATTCGCGGGGATCAGAAGAATCAACTTCATTGTCACTGTAATCAGATTCTGATACATCATGGTCTCGTTTTTGCCTTAAGTCACCAATCAGATTTATTGCTACCATTCTTCTGAAATCTTTTTGTGTCTTTGCAATGTTATTTTTACTTCGAGTGGGAAATTTTGAAGCTATCTTTTCATAGATTATAAATGAATTTGCCAATCCCATGTCAATATAATCCCAAAAAGGCCTGCAATAATATTTTCCAGGGCTTTTCCTATCGAATGCATACACCGTGGTTTTCTGATCCAAAAGATTAGTACCTCTTATGCATCTGTTGTACCTTTGCACCATTGAAGGAACTTTTACATCTACCTTGCCGTCTTCGCCTTTCTTTCTTCTCTTGACATTGACTGTATTTGTAGGATTCCCGTTATCAATTGTTGAGATCATCATCACTGGTTTGGTATTCAACCATTTCACAACTGACATGCCATCATAATATCTGCCGTCCATTTCTCCTTTTTTCAGATCTTTTTCTGGTTTCATGTCTTTTGGAAGCCCTCGTCTACGTTTTTTGACTGTTCCACACGAATAAATTTTTCTTTCCTTCATCAGTCTGTAAACCAGTTGGGGAGAAGTGTAAAAATTGTCAAAAAACATTCTACAGCGTGAACCTATGAGAGATTCTGTAAGTTCCATTACATCACTTTCTGATAGACCCAACTCTAGCGATGCTGTCTTCTTTCCAACATATATATCAAATTGAAAGAGGTATCCTGTCTTCGAATCGTCGCGACACCAATGCTTAAAACCTCTTTGGATCGGTTTTTGCTTCATATACTGTTTCATTATATGATAAATGGTATATCGTATATATACCTCTAATGGTATATCATGATCAACAATCTTTGGTTCATCTCCACTTGCACTCTCAGCTAGAGCTTCAGCTAGCACTATTTTGTCTTCTTCATCGATTTCTAACAAAGCTTCCTCATCACTGTCATCAAAGTCTAATAGCTGCAATATTTCTTCTTCACCAAGAACAAATTCTCTTCTTCGCGTTTTACGAGACATTATACGGTAAATCGAACAGTAGAATGAACAGCCTATCAAAAATCAATTTACAAAACAGCTATACAGTGTTGCAGCAGGTTCTATGTTCTAGAACTACTACGCAGACGGCGTGATCAACGCGTGCTAGCGTCATGCTCCAAGATGGCTGCAGCGTTAATGGTCTACATCCCTCCTTGTGGGTGGAATCCCACCCATTACGCAATCAGCTCTCAAGTGGGAAAATGCAATGATATCAGGATTCCAACATTTCTAATGAACCATAGGGATCTTTGCCCACCTACAAATACAGGCAACAAAGAATAACAAAGGAAAAGAAAAAATTTAGAGCACAAGAAATAAGTAACTTGTCCCCAGACAGATAATAAAAATTATAACTTCAGCCAGCACAAAGTTGTTCCAGTCAGAAAAATAAATTCAACTCTTAATACTTTATAAGGTTTCCATCTATCAGGCAGTTGCAAAGAAATAACCTTCTTGCATTGTTTTTGTTTGTTACATGCCAATTGTTAGGAAAAGGTAGCTTGGGTGGAATCACACCCAAAAGGAGGGAAAGACTTAATATCTGAAAATGGGTAATGCATGACGTCTTCGTGTTGGGGCCACCTCCAATTGAAACCACTTCTAGTCATGGACTTTATCACACAACCACTTTCATTTGTAGATATTATCTGGCCTGGAAAGCATTCACCTTCATAAACAAATTTCACAAAGTTTCCAACAAAATATCTGGAATCATCTAATTCATTGTCATCATGATTTTCTTTGCTGTTGGCTTCGCTTTCTTCTTCAAGGTTCTTATCAGCAAAGGTAGATGGAGAGTCAGCCAATCCAACGCTCTTTCCTGGCTCAACGTTCAGCTTTTTTCGTTTTGAAACTTTTGATTTTGAGGCATCACCCTAACGCATTCCTTGCAAGACTGAAATTAAGCTCTCATCCTTTGCCGATGTAGAACTGAGGATCGCTTTCAGGTGTGCTGTCTCCAGCAGCAATCTGAGGAAGCATTGCAAGAGGTTTCTCCATATTTAGGGGAAACAAGCCACATTTTTCAAAACCTGCTTTAATGTTGGATGCGGCATTGGAGTACACTTCTTTGTATAAACGTTTTAGGAGGAGAGGAAATGTGTCTTTGGCAAGATTACAAGGCTTCCCGTGGCAGCTTCTTTTCTTGTCTTTAAGCATTTTGCGCCAAGATCTTTTCAAGGGACAAAAAAAAGAGACATCCAGCGGTTGCAAGATGCTAGTCGAAGATGGCGACAAAAAAACAAACAAGATGTTGTTCTGCTCACATTTTCTGATGACCTCCACAGATAAATGGGAGCTGAGATTGTCGCCGATCAAAACTTTTTTCCCTTGAAGTCTCAAGAAATATGGCAAAGCAATAGTCTCAAACCAATCTTCGAAGGTTTGCAATTCGAACCAACCAGACGCCGAGCGATTGTATCTGGTGCCAGGTGGTCCACCAACTGTCCAAGACTCATATAAATGAGCAGCTTTGTTGCACACATAAGGAGGAAGTAGCGTTCCATCTGCGCAACCAGCAAACATCACTGATATTGCAGATTTGCTAAAGTCCATTACTCGTTCTGGGTATTTGATGCCTCGTGTTGATATCACTTTTTTTCCCCGGATCATCTTGCAAGTTTGTTTCATCATTCATTATGTTTGATGAGGGAACGTCTCTAAGGGTTTGTGCAATATTGGAAATAAAGTTCTTTACGGTAGATGGTGACAATGATGCCCTTGTTGGTTTTATGTTTTGACATATTCTATGAGAAATTATTTCTTGGTTTCTCCTTACAAAAGAATTGACCCAGTCGTTACTCGGCATATTATTTTTGAACTTTGACATGACCAAGCCACGTTTATCAAGGTATCCTTTCACTAAATAACGAATATCATTACTATCCAGTGGAAAGCCCAAAGTAGCACAACTTGCGACTCTTTTGGCCATAAATTTCTCTGTATCTTTACTTAAAACGGTTTGGCCCCCTTGGGGTTTCATATGTGGATTATGTGCCCTTCTACATAGGACTGCTATTGGAATTCGATGCTTTTTAGAGCATGCCCGAATGGACATACCACGTCGATGATCCGCTAAAGCACTGTTAATGGCCTCTGGAGTGTGTTTTACATATTTCTTTCCTCTGGGATCTGGTTTGTATGTCCGAGCCATTGCGTTCCTTTTCACCCCTAAAAATTCAAAACCTGGAGTGAGATTCCAATTTTTTGTGCTCACACCATGCATATTTGAATCTTGTCAAAAACAAAACGTAAGAAAGCAAACTACTTACCACACTGGAAGCCGATGTTCTAAGTCACGTGACCACTTGTGGGAAAGACAAGTTTGTTCCAGTTTGTAAAGTTGCCCCCTCACAAGCTCTTCAAACACCCCCGATTTTTAACTATAGCAAAGCAATTACAAATCCAATGTTACTACTTGCTAACACCCTATAGTGCACCTAAACAAAATATCGTGTAATTAATGTAAAACAATGCAAACGAAAATATATATTTAAAAAAAAATTTCATTCCAAAAATTTGTTCCTATTAACCTCCATGTTCCTATTCACCTCGTTTTACGGTACTTTTCAGGAGAAACACCGCGCGTTTTAATATTTGGCGGTCGGCCTTTTGTAGGTAAATGATGCACAATGTCATGCTTTACGGGCTTTCTATAATTAGGTGCCGTCGTTAAGTTTGGGTAAAGATCGAGAAGGTCCGTGTATTTGCGTTCGTGGACAGGCAAAGCCTCGCACTCTTTAACAGGCATAGGGATAGTGTTTACTTTCATTTCAGTATCTGGGCAGCGTAAACAACCTAATTGAGCATCAAGAGTAAGCCTATTTTGGTGCATAAAATGAATACCTAAAACGGGTTGTTCTATCGCACATATATGAAAAGTTGCTGTCGTTTTTTCAAACCCGATATCAATTTCGAGATCAGTTTTTCCAAAACATTTTGTCGGAGTATCATTTGCAGTGAGAAATTGAAAGTTCGTCTCTTCTTTGTTGGTATCGGAGTCACGTAAAGGCAGGACGTTATGAACAAGCACCAGTGTCAAGTAAGAACCGCATACCAGAAATTTAATCTCGAATTTTTGGTAAACTTGTCGCTTCAGACAAAGGGATATTACTTTCAGGTGGATCAATTGTATTTTGTGATTGGTTTGATTTTCTGAAACGTACATGGTTTTGAGCATTTATTAGCTCTTTTGCCAAATTTTGAATGATAAAAACAGAATCCGGTTTGTGGATCAGGAAATCTGGTTTTTATATAATCGCGAGGAAAGCGGTAATTTTGTGAGTAGGATTGTTTATATCTACTGGTAGTTGAAGGTTTAAAAAATGGCGCGTTTCTTCTGCGTGTTTGTCTTTCGGGAACAAAATCTAAGTGGTGTCGCCTTTGATCTTTTTCGTGTTTTAATTCCACAGCAAGTTCATCAATTTTATTGCTCAGCTATGTGATTTCATTTTTGGTTGATGCCGTGTCATAAAAATTACCACAGTTTATTTGATTATGATATTGATTAGCAACATTTCCTAAGTCATGCAAGGTATCAAAATTTTGGGCTTTTAAAATGTTTTGTATATTTTCAGAATGCAATTGAATGAAAGTGCGTTCGACTAAATCGCGGGTGCCTTCATCTTGTTAGGGGTTCATACGACATGTAGAGATCATTCGTGCCATCAGACTAGATGGTTTTTCAGAGCTATTCATGATATCGAATTTTACTTAAAGCATATATCCAGTTTGTTTTAGAATCGTCTGCAACAGCAGTTACAATTGAATTTTTGAGAGCTGTATCGGGTTGATTCGATTGCGCAGCGGTGCTTAGCGATAAGCTGTGCTCACTCTTATTGTTCAGTGGTCATGTTATTAGTAATAGCAACAAATCGTAAATTTTCATCAACAACATTTCGTGATTCAAAATATTTCTCAACTGTTTGAAAGTACATGGGCAAGATTTGTTTTTCAGGCCATATTTTAGGTACATTTAAGTCATTGCTCATTAAAAAATTATTGTCCTGGTTTAAAGCAGAAAAGTTCGGGTTTCTGACACTAGGGGACTGTTTACGGTCTTCTGTAACTTTTATTGGCGCTGGCCCTTCCGTCATCTCTTTAGTTTTTGCTGTTTGTGCTCGGGTTCTACGTGCTTTCGGTGATAGCGTGGCTTTACAAATTATCTTCAGATTTTATAAATAAAGATGTCGGACTCACCGAGCAGTCTGTCGTCGGGTGGATTGTTTGTACGTTGAACAGCGTCTTGTGCAGATCGGAGTTGTTCTCCGCGTGGTTGTCACCAATTGTAAGGTGGTTGTCGGTCTTTGGTCATGGTTACCAATTGCGCGTCGTTGTCAATTGTAGAAGGGGGTCAACAAATTGCAAGACGTTGGGTGTCACCAATTTTACTTGGGCGTTGGGTGTCACCAATTGTGCGTCGGGGTCACCAATTGTACTTCGACGTCGTCGGGGTCACCAATTGTAGGTTTTAGGCGTGTTAAAGGGTTAAGTAATCACACTTAGTTTAAACCTACGTTATTAATAATCCACAAACTTATTCAAATAGAATTACACATAAACATAAAATACAAAAATCAGTTTGTATTTTAGCATATTTGTCAACTAGCTATATGGAATTTATAAATCACGTCTGTCTCGGTTTCATAGAGATTCAAACCGTAAATGTTAAACGTTGTTTGGCGAGACGTCAACTATTGCCGTAACCACGTATCAAAAATATAGGAAATACGAAGTATGAGAAAAATATCATTTAGGTTAAATTACATTAAAATGCATATAAACACTAGCATGAATCCATGGGAGTATTGAACAATGATGAGTTTGAAACGCTACACTAAGGCTAACTGCAATTTTCACGACCGCTTTTTTCTTTTTAGAACTTGTCAGGTGGACTCTGGTATTGAACTGACGACCATTTGAATTGCTTCATCCAGTTTCTATCACTCCGCCATCGGTCTTCACATTTACATGTTGCAGTTAGGCTTTAAGATGCCTTACCATCATTAAATTATATTAATGTCTAAACAGGCTAACACCAGTTCCATTAGTTCTTACTTAGTAAGACTTCTTTTCATCTGCAAAATGTTAATTAGTTCACCCAGTGTGCTTTCTTCATCAAAAAAATAAATCAAATCATATATGAAATGTTTAAAAGTCGCAATGTATGAATGTATGTTGGTTTTTATTTATTGGCGGTATCTATTGTCATATCCATGGAAAAGCATGAATTTGTCACGTTTTTTCCATCTTTTTTGCGTTGTGTGTTTGGAACCAGTAGTTGGTTTCAAATACTTGGCTGCATTGGGAATTTGGTAAACTGAACTTGTTGGTGCGTTCCGTTTATCCCTAGTAAAATTCCCAATCAAGCAACGTGCAACAATTCGACGATGCGACTAATATACAGGGTGTTTCAAAAGTCACGCCCGATTTTAATATGAAAAAACGTGCTTAAAGAACGAATTTATATTTCTGATAAGTAGTATAACTACATAACGATGAAAAATGGAATTACAGAAAATTATAATGATAAGAATAAATCAGAAAATAAAATAAAGTTAATTGTACACATTTTATTCATAATGTTCAAACACTTCTCCTTCTACCTGAATGCATTTGACAGCTGAATGCTACCTGAATCCGCATCCTCGCAATGACACTTTGGCAGGCTTTTTCACATAATTCAATGTCAATACGTAAACATTTTGTCTTATAATGTCTTTCAATTCAGGAATAGTGCGAGGGTTTTTTGAATACACATCATGCTTCAGGACACAAGTTAGAAATCATTAGAGAAAGCATAGATATAGAAAATATCATGGAAAAATATCCATTCACTTTATAACTGTATAAAATCGGGCGTGACTTTTGAAACACCCTGTATATATATATATATATACGAGTATATACAGTATATATATGTATCCAGCTTTTCTGTCTTTGGGTATTCTTCACACAACTCGTTGAAGACAATCACAAAATTATTGACCAGAATCAAAATCTTGGAAACGTTTTCTTGATTGCTGCATACAGTTTTAGCACAAAATCTTTTTGTGATAAAGAGCAACCTACAACAGAGGAAAACTAATATAGTTGTCTAAGTATATTTGACACTTGAGACCTTCCAGTTTTTCTGAGAGTGATAGCGCCACTTTTGCTCCCAAGGCATTCTTCACATGACCATGCTGCTTTTCAGTGTACAAATTAAGTTCAAAGAGTTATTTGCTCTTGGAGTCGCACCGGCACCCATTTTAATCCCCATTAAATCGGATTTCCCTTTACATGTTGCTTCGTGATGTTGCGCCTTTTGAAGCGAATCATGTGTTCGTCATTGGATTCAAATTAAATTGGTTTTATTGCAGACAAAAAATATTCTCTAAAATGTTTGAAACGAGTCTCAATTTGAAGGCCCGAGCATGGTCTGGGCCATTTCGATCTGTCATTCGAGCATTGTTTTTAAAATACAAATACCTTTATTTCTCCGCAAATCTTTTCAAACGCATCAAATTTGCAAGATAAGGTAGGCTTACCCCGAGATTTGGACCGTTTCACCAGTAGTCTCGTAGTACTGGAAGAGCGTGGTACCCCATGACCAGATGTATGTCAAACAATGCTTTCAATTCAGTCTCATCAAAAGTAAAAAAAACATGGCGATTTGTTAGGCTTACAAAACAGTTTGTGGAATCACTATTACTGTGATAAAACTTGTTGGAAAGAAGTCGGACATTATTTTTCAAAATTGATAAAAAGTCGTTGTATTCTTCATTGTTTCGATATGGCGTTTGTCTGCTTTGTCCAACGTTTAGTACTATTACTATTTAACACTAGAACCGCCAAGGTTTTGGGTTGTCGCGAACAGCCAAAAGCGGTCATTTTGACCGCTAGTCTTACGGTCGATTATTTTGTATAAACTAATTTGTATTGTTCATGTTCTGGATCAAGATAGTGACTAACATTGCATTTGCAATAGTTAACCGTTCAAAAACGATATTCTTACCAATTTTTGCTTCAAATATTTACTCAGTTAATAAATTACACATAATATTTAGTGGTTTTACTGCATTTCCATAGCACAAATGACGCATTCAACGAAACTGTTTGCTGTGCAGTTACCACACACGGTGCTGTTACATTTGTGACAGCAATTCGAGGTTTTGTTTTGTTTGCAGTTCGCAGCAACTTGACACTGCTTCCGTTTTAGGGATTTCTTGCCAGCAGTACTCAAGCCTTGTGCAGGTGCAATTCTTCTGCTGCTTCTTTCAGCGATGTAGTCTTCTCTACATCAGTATTTGTTTTGTTCGCTTTCCAGAACTCTGTTTATTTCTCGTGTTAACATGTTCATTTTTAATGTTAACGTGACTATCATCGTTTTTCCTTTTTTATTTATTTTCTGGAATTTCTTTAAAAGCCTGCGATAAAATCAAGCTAATTTATGATGTTGGCGTATTAGATATGTAGGAATCTTACTAACTGCAAACTTTATATAAAATCTCCTAGAATTTGTAACTTGTTCTTTCAACCCACTATTTCTCACCTTTGGCAAACCTCTAACTGTGTAAAGCGATTGAAAGGAATTACTTGCAACTGCGTCCGCTGAAATCGACTTACTAACTAATTCAGAAGGATTGCTTTCATCTAGAATTGACTCATTTTCAGAGGGATTTCTTACCTTTGAAATCAAATCATTGATTGTTCCAAAAAGACCGCTTTCTTAAAGATGAGTTTCTAGTTCTTCAGGGAAGCTCTCTGACACTAAACGGTCTGTTATTGATGTAGGTAAAATTTCATCACCGGCAAACACGTTTTGATTAAACGGCTAAACTCCTGTAACTTGGAATTCAGACACAACTTTTTCTGGTGTTGCTGCTTTGATCCAAGCATTACCAATAAGTTCTCCGATTTATATATTGAGATACTTTTTCCTGGGTATCTCAACATCCACGTTAGCATTAACATTAAAGTATTTTTTAGTGGACCAAAAGCTGCCTGTCTAGAGGTTTGATTTTGTGACTGGTATGTGGCGGCAAAGTAATTGATTTGGGCATTCCCGGCGTGTTTCTGGTAAAGCTCGCTTGGTTGACGACAAACCACCTCGAATGCTAAACTTTGACGATTTTTTGACGTGACCCTAAATGAACATAAAGCAATAGGCAACATGCTCCGGCAAATGGATCTAATCATAACTTCGCACGAAAAACTAATAACTTACAGAAGTGACGAACCGGGAAACGAAAGCCAGAAACTCAACTGTAGATAGGATATCCGAGGTTTAAATATATAGCTAAAAGTCAGCCAAAGCTTCAAAAAAATAGCTATTAAGGTCTAAATTCAAACAAAGTCATTAGCTTAGATATAAACTGTAGTTACCATTGCTATAAATGCTTCGACTACAGTAAAACCAATTTTAAACAAGTGTCTAGCTTCTTTCGCGATAAAATTACAAATGGTCTACTGTAACTGCCAGGATAATTACGTTGATTGTAAAGCCACATCACATGATATGGTGCGTTAGGCAACTATGCAAAATACGGTTGATTGCGTAAATAATGAATTACAACAAGCAAAATTTTTTTAAATGTAGAAAGCAGGAGTAAACCAAATCAGCAACAATATGAATTTTACCGCTTTTCGCAAATTCCAAAGCAGGCATGGAGAGGTGGCTTTAATGGTTATCCATAATAACAACCATGATGGACATGGTAGATGACTTATCAACTGATTATTAGATGACTTATCAACTAGTTTTGCACTGGTAGTACTAAAGTTTATGCTCCTCGCGAAATTTTGTTGTCTCGTTTTTCCCCAATCTCCCTTATTGTTCCAACTTTGGTTGGAAAAAATAACTGTGAGCTCACAACGCCAAAATGAAAGCTCCGTTTGGTAACCTCTGTTCTCGTCCGCTTTCGTATAGACTAAAGCTAACAGAAGTAAGAAATTAGGTAACAAACAATAGTAATTGCGAGCGAATGTAGAATGTATGAATAATATAGTATGCTTGCGTTGTGAATTTAGTCAGCAGCTGATTTTCTGAGTGTGATAGAGAGCAAAGAACCAAAAAATAATTTATCATGCGGTTTGCAGCAAGTTTGTTTTTACATCCATTTGCCGTGATTTATTATTGCAATTTTCCATAACCTCTAAATAGGTTGTATATTGCGCTATTCATTAAACCACCACATTTTGCCAAAAGTTTTTTATCAACAAATTTAACCCCGAACTAGCTGACACTGTCTCTATGAAAAAGCTTGCTATGGTTACGCTACAGCGGTCACCAATTTTAATTTAAGTGTTCAGTTTTGGTTGATTCACTCCACCGCAGTCTTATCTACCCAAATTATTATGTTAAATGCAACGCCAGCACGTTTTAACTACATTGCGTTTCGCTTGCAACCATCTACGAAAGTTGATTTTTGAAAAAATCCACAGTTTCTGTAATGCGTTTGTCGCCGAGTTTTTGATGTTTTTTATAAGGCTTGTAAACCTGTTGTTTGCAACATTCAGCAGCTGTCAAAGAGAATTTATTTGTGAAATGGTTATTCGAACTTCTTGATGTGCAATCATAAGTTGAATAAAACGCACAAACTGTTTGTTTAAGTGACTAGAATTGAAGTTGTTAGGAAAAGTAGGTGAAGGAAAAAGATTTCAATTTAAGGATTGCTCTGCGCGTTGTTGCACCAAAATAATCTATTTAATCTTACGAGCGGGCTCTTCGTCTCACAATCACCTTTGCCATTTCAGGTTTGGCCAAACTTTGTGTGAAACCGAGGCTCTCCAGATCGGTCTTGAGAGCTTTTGCGTCAACTCACCTGCTCTTGCTTTTTTTACTTCCCCTTGGGAGGCTCTTCTTGCTTGCCCTCCCCTTCCTCCTTGGAGCCCCCCCTTTCTTTCACCATGGAGTCTACCCTTTCCTCTCCATGCTCACGCTCTGATCTCCTTTTTTCTCGCCAAGGTGCGGCTCTCGCTCACCTTGACTCTCTCCCTCCTCATGATCTGGAGCTCTGGACTGACGGCTCTATTCCTTTTCTTTTTGGTAAAGGCGGCTCCGGCGTACTTGCCAACTGGTCTCTCTGTGGCACTAACGCCACTCTTTCCTTTCCAGCAGGCCCAGTATATTCAAGTTTTCTGCTGAAGCCTGCGTCATTCTGCACGCTCTTTGCTGGTCTCGGCAGCACAAACTAGTCTGCCACTTCTCCTCCTATCTGACTCTCGTTCTGTCCTCGCCACCCTGTCTTCTCCTCCATCTTTCCTGTTATCTCAAACACTCTGGCCGATCTGGCAGGAACTGTTTTCTTTTTCCTTCTGTTCTATCAGGCTACAATGGGTCCCCGGACACTCGTTTCTGCCGGAAAGCAACGCGACTGATGAGCTGGCCAGACGGGGAGCGCTACTTGCGCACTCTGCAATCCCTTGTAGTCTCTCTCCTTTTGTCTATCATAGCGACTTCTTTTTTCTCGGACTGGAGGCGTACAGCCTCATCGAAGTACTTCGACACACAGGTTCGCTTGATTTCCACCGAGGAACTTGTGCTCCCTCGTCACGCTCGCTGTGTTTTCTCTCGTCTACGCTGCAACGGACACAACCTACTGTTAAGCTCCTATCTCTTCAGGATTGGCAGAATCCTTCCTGCAGCACCTGCGTACACTCATCCCAGGACTCCTTTCATCTCATTCTGAACTGTCCAGCTACGGACTCTGCGCCGCTCGTTCTTGGGCGACTCTCTGTCTCTACGACCTCGGGTCCAGGCCCTGGGGAGTTTCCGGGCTTCTGGTGCTCCATGGTCTTCCGCCATGGCCCCATCCCTCGAAAGGGGTCGTCGGGTAACAGCAACAATCTTAAGGTTGGGATTCAGCAATTAGGATGATGGAAAGTATAAGGTGTAAGCGGGATGTACCCGGTCAAGGCATAAAAAATGTCCTGTCGCTTAAAAGCATTGTAGATGAAGGCTAGAAAACTCAAGACAATAATAAAAAATCCGAGCTGAGCTTTAACTGAAGTCCATAAATCAATTCGTAAAGTTTGTCCACGCTTCTGCCAAGTCAAATTAATTCGGCTTCAGGTTTGATGATAGGAATTGCGGGGCTTAGTTAGAAAACTAATGACGAGGCCCGTATTTTGCAAAATTAACATTAATGTTTATATTTCGAGTGGAATAATCCTATTTAATGCTTACTGTTGCTGCTTATTGCTTGTCTCTGGTATTTGCAATATCACGATTACCACGGATATTTTGCTATACAGCTTGTTAGACAAGGTTAAAATCTTGAAGAGAAAGAACAGCACTACCCACAATGCAAGTGCAAAGCATATAAACAGCAAGCGAAAAAAAGCAAAACATATCTCAGGTTTCATCGTTCCCGAGCCAGACAGGTTGTCTACGAATTCTTCGTCTACGATTGGACGGTAAACAAGTTTGTAAATTACGATAGGTTCGACGAGCAGTGGTAGCCGGATTTTTAGTGTCGGGAAACGTAACAGTGGGAGGCACATAGCCATAAATATCAGCGTCGCCAGATTGGACAGTGCGACTGGTCGGGACAAATATGCAGACGGTTTCTGCGATAACGAGAACCATATTCAGTTTGGATCACATAAAAACGTGCGGAGTGTTTTTCTACGACCTTACTACTTTGCCATCCCTCCTTATCCGGGCTTTGAAAACATACATTTTGATTAAGATGTAAAAGAGATAGGGACTTGGTAGGTAGGCTATACATTTATCACGAGATAACTTCACAGTATTGCAGCGTTTACGATGTCGTTTAAAATCAAGATCGGCACATTTTTTAGTAAGCACAGGAATAACTGTGCGCGTGGGTCGTCCAAGCAAAATATTAACCGGGCTTGCTAGTAAATCCTATCGTGGTGTGTTGCGACTTTTTAACAAAGCAAGCCATTGGTTTTCATGCTGCTGAAAAGTACGCATAAGTATAATTTTATCAGTCTTGACAGCTGCCTCAGCTTTGCTACTACTTTGTTGATGGCGAGGAGATGATGTAAGGTAAAGAATGGACCATTTATTACAGAAAGATTTAAACTCGTCGCTCACGAACTATCATCTGCAGTCCAAAATTAAGCACTTGGAAATACCGCATCAAAAAAAGGACGCTTTAGAACAGTAATGATGTCACAAGAAGTGGTAGGCATGACATCAATTTTAACGAGATTCAAAAAGTAATCAACAATTACTAGGTACGGTCAAAAACATCTACATTTACTTTTTCAAAAAGATACGAGCCTTCCGCATGGAACAACAAGGGCTCTTGAACATTGCAGGGTTTTGAGCTTTGGCAAGTATCGCAAGAATGGGCTTGCTGTCGTAGCTCGTTTGGCATTTCTAGCCAAAATACAGCTTCCTTTCCAGGCCGAATCATGCTTATCTGCTCCAGTACGTGCGGCATCCAGTTGGGCTTTCATCAAAGGGCGTAAGCATTTAGGAATAAAAACGCGTTCGTCTTTCATAATTACACAGCATTGTCAAAACTTGAAACGTCACTAATTCCAAAATACGGTTTGATTTGGGTATGCAAAGAACTTTTGTCTTCGGGCTAGCCATTTTTATTTGAACAGTCAAGAGTTGTAACGTTTCATCGCTAATTGTGGCTCGAGCAACAGCTAATGAGGTTTCATCATGTATTTCTTCACAAACAGGGTCTGCGGTCAACTTAAAACACCTTAAAAATTAATTGAAATGGGCTAAAAGCAATGACCTTGACGATCTTGCGACGGAGTTCCGAGAAATTAAAAAAATTTTTTGCGGATTATAAAACTCGCGTTAATGATAACATATGCCACCCGGAAATTAAAGCGCAACTAAGCAAAGTGCAAGACCTATTTAATCGTTGTCAGCAATCGCATGATAACACTTTGAGTGATGCACTGTGCGATCCTCTTAAGAATTGCCCACCCGAGACTGACATGGGCCCGAAGAACAGCGTCTTTCAAATCGCTAGATGTCCGGGCGCCATGAGTACCACGTCTAGTAAATTGTTGGCACGTCAGATTGATCTTGATTGCAGACGTGCGGAGCTTCGAGCTATTCACGCCCATGATCTTGGCGACGGCGGATGCCGTTGCTGCTGCTGCTACTGCTGCTGCTGCTGAGACGGACGTCGGGCCAGGTTACGAATTGGGGAAGCAAAGCTTGAAGCTGAAGAAAAATACATTGCTCTTTCTGAAAGCGGATTATCGTTGACGGTTTCTGACAGATATAAAAATAAACTTTGCTTAAGTAGTGTTGTCACATCCGGTGTCCCTAAAACTATAGACACTCGTAAGACTAACCTAAATCGAAAATGTGCAAATGTTGATTTTCGTGAAGATGGCATTTTCATGGCTGCAAATTGTCAGCCGGCTGTAGCAGCGAGCAAAATCTTCAATTATGAGAGCGCTTTTGGAGAAACCAAACCTAAAATTGAAAGAACTTGCCGTGCAGATCCGGGTTTGCATCCGGCTGCTTCCTCGCAGCGTCAGGAAATCGCCGCTAATTTTGCTACTTCTAATACTGTGGATTTTGAAGCGTATCTTGAACGTCAAGGAAGGCAATGAATTTGTAAACCTTGGCTCGCAAATAGCTTATGATGGCACCAACATTGCCGCTGTATTTTATGAGAATCAAATACGAAAACTTATGAGTGAAAGTCCTCGTGACGAGCGCAGGTTGGAAATCTCCGAGCATTCTGTATAGGCCAACCGCGTGAACTGGTAAACCTTTTCATTGCGCCTATGAGGAGTATGTCGACGACGCAGCGAATCGAAAAGGCGTTGGACAGCTTGAGACAGAGATTTGGTGTCTCTTGGGGTCTGGCTGCCGAACCTGAAATAATTGATATTCACCTTGGGCTCAGAGTGTTGTTTAATACCGCATCACTGAAATCTTAAAACGACGATTTAAATACCTTAGAGGTTTTTGCTTACGCGCACGACGAAGTGGAAAAATTGCCTGGGCAATTGTTGATTGATGTGGCCAATCACCTCCCAGGTGGGCTTAAACGACGGTATTTTGATTATCTTAAAAAATTGGGCTTTGATTTGAACCGTCCTGGGTTCGAATCTATGAGTAAATTCGTCGAGGAAGAACTAAGCATAATGACATCGGATTACGCCCAAGCCTTTTTTAAATCGGATGATAAAAAAAGTCGCATGAGTCCGGGATAGGACGTGGTTATGTTCGTGTTCGACAGGTCGCGGTTAAAGCATATGTGGTGCAGGCATTGCAAACTAATAATAAAGAACCTGATCAATAAAAAAATTCTGGAGGAAATCAGAGACCTCAGCAGACCAAACCATCCCCGATTTGCTTTGCGAGCAATGACTTCGAGTTGAAACATTTTTTAGAAGATTACGAAACGTTTAAAACCTTTGCAAACGCACGCAAAAAGCGTGTTCTTTTGGGTGCGAGACGGTGCTTAAATAGCATTTCGTTGGCTTATATGGTGCGAAACTGCATGGCCCTTCGTAGCAGCAAGCACGCATGTAGCAGCAAGCACTCTTGTTGTGAATTTTATTCGTAGCAGGGTCGTGAATTCCCGACTATTCCAAGCATTTTGCGACGACCTTGGGAAGGAGCATCAGTATCTTCTTTTCCACACCAAAATGCGATGGTTATCTCAGGGAAAAGTGCTCTCCCGTGTTGCAAAACTTGTCACTAAAGTTGCCGCGTTCCTTCGTGAGCATGAATCAGTGCAGCTTGCTACATTCTTTGATGACAATAGATTCCAATTGAAGGTCTTTTATTTGGGAGACATCTTTAATCTTTGGAATAAACTCAGTTATTCTCTGAAGGGAAAAACAAATCTCAGATAGAGGCTGCAGAGAAGGTCTCCGCCTTCAAAAAGAAGTTATCCCTATGGAAAAAGAGAGTAAGAAACTATCATTTTGCTATGTTTTTACTGTTGGGCAGTGAAATCGGTGATCAGGAACAGGGATCATCAGGAAACTAAGAAATGGCTGACTGCTTTAACTGATGATCACATAAGCAACCTCGAGAAAAAATGAAAGATTACTTTCCAATGTGTGAACCTTCTTCAGCATGGGTTCAGCACCCTTTTATTGCTGAGTTGAACAACAATGAGCAGCTCAACCTTTCTGAGCAACATCAGGAATTGCAAAGTTCTCAAGTTGCAAAGGCCAAGTTCAGTTCCTCCTCACTGATAAAATTTCGGTGCAGTATGTTGCTAGAATAGCCTGAATTGGCAAAAAGAGCTCTGGAAGCTTTAATTCCATTTTCAACGACATACCTCTGTGAAGCTGCCATGTCTGCTTTAGTTATTATCAAAACTACGTACCGTAATCGCGGCAATATTAACCCCCGTATTGATGAGCTTGTGTCGAAAAGACAAGAACAGAAGTCACAATGACTATCATTTGTGCTGTGTTTTGCCGAGTAAATTGTGATATTCCACTAACCTCTTGTGTTATGCTTTCATAAAGAGTTTTTTTTAATTAATTAGAGATCCAGTAGTAAACAACTTTTCCGCCTTTTCACAATAATGTTTGTTCTTTCAACATACACCTCCTTTGCAATTTGCGCAGACAAGGGGTCCCCAAGCCAATATCTTTAGGAATAGGGGTTCCAGGGGTTGGAAAGGCTAAGAACCACTGTCCTAGAGCATAGGTCGGCAACCTGCGGCTCTTTGATCCTCCTGTTGCGGCTCTTTGTGGCTATTGAAAAATGAAGGGTAATTTACCCTTTAAAACCGCCTTTAGACGACAAGCTCCGTTTGCATAAACAACTGCATGCAATATAAACAACTGTATGCATAAACAACTATAAACAAACAACTGTATGCAAACGGAGCGTCATTTTTACTAAAAGTGTTTTAAACAAAGATTTTATTTAATCAGTTAACCAAAAAATTTTGCACCGAACTTTATTGTAATTTTAATTCATTTTAAACAATTATAATTTTACAATTATTTACATAACCTCAAATCCGATCAACACCTAGCAGGCCATCGTTTCTATTATTGGATTCTTTGTCAGCAGTAACCTGACAATTATGGAGACCGCAGAATGAAGCTTTACTGTTTTTTATCAAAACTACAGTCAAACCTCGGTTTTCGAACGCAATTCGTTCTGGAAGGCTGTTCGAAAACCGATTTGTTCGAAAGACGAATCATATTTTTCCATTACAAATATTGAAAAAGAGATTAATTTGTTCTATATACCAAAAGAATAACTTATTTACCTGGTTACACTATACCCTATACATTATAGTATAAAACCATTTTTTCAAAGAGTAAATAAAACACAAAAGTATGAATGAAACGAAAAATATAACGAGTAATTTTAATGTAAACTTGAATAATACAGTACTGAATTGTACATATGTACACCTTTTTTGATGCAAAGTGATGGGAAGAAAGAGATGAGCAATTTCTTGGATGGGAAATCCCCATCCATAAAAACTTCTGATAACTCTAAGGGTGTTTCCACTATTCTCTGTCTCTTTGGTTCAGGTAAATCTTTCTCTTGAGTTGTTTTAGAACCGAATTTTCGTTCGAGGACCGAGTGATTTTCATCTCGAATTTTCCGTTCGAAAACCGAATTGTTCGAACTGCGAGACGTTCGAAAACCGAGATTTGACTGTATTATTAAGTTATTCTGTGTTTTGGTTCAACAAAAGTTTTAATGCTGTAAATATTTGTATATAGATCCTGATGAGGGCAATGTGTAGCGCCGAAAACGTTTGAATTTGTTAAATATAAATGTATTATTATGTTCAGCGGTGTATTGCTAGTACTAATAATAACAACTTATACGGATGTTCACACGAATGACGTGGTTATTTTACAAAGCAATAGTATTGCAAACAATAAAAATCCCCTCCCACAATTTAACGAGACCCTCCCTGGATGCGTTTCGTCCTCAAAATCGAGTGAAATGGTAAACGTAAATAATTGGATTTAGGGATAAAATTTAGTTATAGTTAATTTGCACAGCCAGTTTAGATCAAATTCGTATATATGCAGTTTCTAGAGAAGTAGCATTCAAGAAGTTAAGCACTCGTTAGATGTGTGCTTGTATTTTCTTTTTCTTAAAATAATTAACTCTTCGTGATCCTTTATGTATAGGCCTACTACGGTTCTATGAATTGGGACGCATCCAGTTGAAGAACTCGTAAAAGTTTTATTTGTAAAACAAATAAAGGTGTCTTCGAAATAGAGGTCTAAATTTATGTTGAACAAGGTTAGGATTTCGTTGGCTTATTTTTGGTTGGTTTATCCCTTCTCTTCTGTGTGATAAAGGTGCGGCGCGAACGCCAATCCAGGTTCACGTGGTCAACCCAATTGAATTGGCCTAGGGAAAAAGCGGCACCCCATTTCAAACCAGTCATGAATGCAAGTTGCTGACTGGTTGTCCAACCACCAAGGTGGATTGCCATTGGTGGGTGCCCAAGAATCGCCTCTTACAACATGCTGGGTGAGCAGCTTCACAATTCTAATCCGGTGAAGCACGGGTATCGTTGGCTAATGTTGTTGTTGGTGGTTACCCAACCCCTTCCGAGGAATGGGGGCATGGAGGAAGACCATGGAGGCCTAGAAACCGGGCAACTCCCCAGGGTCTGGACCAGAGGTCGTAAAGGGACAGAGAGTTGCCAAAGAGTGAGCGGTGCAAAGAATCCGTAGCTGGACAGTGTGGAATGAGATGAAAGATGTCCTGGGACGAGTGTCCACAGGCGCTGCAGGATGAATTCTCGATTTTGCCAATCCTAGAGAGATAAGAACCTAAAAGAAGGCTGTGTCCATTGCAGCGAAACGAGAGAGGACACAGCGAGTATGACTAGGGAGAACAAGTTCCTCAGTGGAAATTGAGGGGACCTGTATGTCAAAGAATTTAGATGAACAGTACGGTTCCAGTCCGAGAAAAAACAAGAGTGGATACGAGAGATAAGAGGAGAGAGACTACAAGGGACTGCGGAGGGCGCAAGCAGCGCTCCCCGTCTATCCAGCTTGTCAGCCGTGTCGTTCTCCGGGATAAACGAGTGTCCGGGGACCCATTGTAGCCTGATAGAACAGGAGGAGAAAAAAGACAGTTCCTGCCAGATCTGCCACGGAGTTTGAGATAAAAGGAAAGATGGAGGAGAGAACAGGGTGGCGAGGACAGAACGAGAGTCAGACAGTAAGAGAAGAGAAGAAAAATGGCAGACTTGTTGGTGCTGCCGAGACCAGCAAAGAGCGTGCAGAATGACGCAGGCTTCAGCGGAAAAACTTGAATATACTGGGCCTGCCGAAAAGGAAAGAGTGGCCTCAGTGCCACAGAGAGAGCAGTTGGCAAGAACGCCGAAGCCGCCTTTACCAAAAGGAAAAGGAACAGAGCCGTCTGTCCAGAGCACCAGATCATGAGGGAGAGAGAGTCAAGATGGGCGAGAGCCGCATCTTGGCGAGAGAGAGGGGAATCAGAGCGAGAGCATGGAGAGGAAAGGATGGATTTCACGGTGAACGAGGGCAGATTACAAGGAGGAAAGGGTGGGCCAAGCAAGAAGAGCCTCCCTAATAGAAGTAGAAGGAAGCATGAGTGGGTGAGTGGACGCAAAAGCTCTCCAGAACGATCTGCAGAGTCTTGGTTTCACTCCAAGTTTGGCCAAACCTGAAATAGGAAAGGAGGTTGGGAGACGAAGAGCCCGCTCATAAGATAAAAGAGTGAAATGAGTCAGAGTGATTCGTAGGGGAGGTAGAGAAGCCTCGGTGAGTAGTAGAGGGATAGGGGAGGATGAGAGACAGCCGGTGATGGCGCGACTGGCCGCTCGATGGAGGTGTTCCAATTTGTTGAAATTTGTAGCGCAAAGGAACGGAAACCATCCGGGTGAAGCGCAAGTGAGAAGGGACCGAAGAAAAGATCTTTACCGGAGAGAGAGGGACTCCTTAGAGGGGCCCCATGAGGAAGCAGAGATACAGCGTAAGGCCTTGATACGTGGGAAGAACTTGGCCTTCAGCGAAGATACATGCTTAGAAAAGGAAAGAATGCGGTCGAAGGTGAGCCCAAGAAAAGTTGGAGTAGGATTGAAACGAAGGCGGGAGCCGTGTAGGAAGAGGTTGGGATGAAGGTTAGCTTAGTGAGGATCCACTGAGAAGAAGAAGGCCTCACATTTGCTCGGATTGAGAGGAAGACACTAGTACTCAGACCAGCGATCCAATCGAAACAGAGCTCCTTGTGTGGCCTCGACCGCAGTGGGGACCGAGGGGGAGGAGGACCAAATGGCTAGATCGTCAGCGTAAAGAGAGCAGCTGACGGAAGAAGGCAGAGAAGCCGGAAGATCATTAATGAATAAAGAAAATAGAACAGGGCCAAGAACGGATGCGGAACACCTCGACGGACTCGAAAGGAACGACTTTTGTGATTTTGAAAAGCCACAGAAGCGCGCCTATCAGAAAGAAAAGATTGAGTCCAACGAGCAAAGCACGGACGGAGGCCTGCCGAAATAAATTTGTGGAAAAAGGCGGGATGCCAGACAGAGTCAAAAGCCTTTGAGAAATCGATAGTAGACAGGATCGTCCGAGAGCCCGTCCTGGGTTTGTTGAACCCATCCGAAATGGACTGAGAAAGGTACAGAATTTGATCGAGTGTAGACCGTCCAGGGCGGAAACCGGCCTGACGGGGAGAGAAAATGGAATTAGATTCCAGAAAGAAGAGTAGACGGGATAGAATGATGCGTTCAAAAAACTTTAATACGTAGGAGGTGAGAGAGATAGGCCTGAAGGAAGCAGGAGAGTCGAGAGACTTTCCCATATTGTGTATGGGAATAATGGAAGATGTCTTCGAGATGGAAGGAAAGGAATGTGAAGACCAGGAGAGATTGAAGATGTGAAGAAGAAAATCAATGCCATAGCGAGGAAGATGCTTTAGCATGGGATAGGTAACTTTATCTGGGCCAGTGGCAATGGATGAGGTAAGGTTGGAGGCAATTGCATGAAATTCAGCGGTTGAGAAAGAAGAGCAAAAGGACGAGTGAGACTCCACAGTTCACGTGGCTCGGCGGAGCTCAGAGAGGTAACCTCTTGCTCTGCTGCGCAGGGCCTTTGGCTGAGAATTGGAAAAGTGAGATCTCAGGTAAGCGGCATAGACCGAAGGCGATTCCCTGGAAGAAGAACAGTTAGGAAAGTTAGGAGATAAGGAAGATGAGGAAGAAGAGCCAGCGATAGAGTGAAGAAGAGAGTGCACAGATTTAAGGTTAGACCTAGGTGAAAGAGAAGAGCAAGTCGTCTGCCATGCTTCAGCTTTGGCTTTGGCGATGACTGACGAGGCGCGTCGAGAAGCAGAGATGTAAGCCTGGCGATCTTAATCACTTCTGTGAGCGGCAGCAATAGCCTTGCGTCTTTCACTAACCGCTTGTTCCACCTCAGCAGACCACCAGGCTTTAGGAGGGCGTTTGATGCGGCCGAAAGGAATGGAACATTAGGCCGCATTTAGTGCCAGAGAGGTAAATAGAGCAGCAGCAGAGGAAAGAGAAAGAGACGAGTATATTCCTCTGCTGAAGGACAGTGGGAGTCAATGTAGGAGGCAAACCCATACCAGCGAGCTTTCTGAAAATTGAAGGAAGAGGGACGCTCGTTTGGGCGATAGACTGGAGAGACAGGGACAGTTAGAAGAATTGGTAGATGGTCAGAACTCAGGTCTTGAAGCACCTCTCAGGAGCAAGGAAAAGAATGAGTAGAAGGAGCAAAGGAGATTCAGGAGAGGAGAGACTGCCAGAGGAGCATTGGAGAAGAGTGAGTGTGTCAGGGTCATTGAGGGGGAGGAGGTCAGAGGAGATGACCCAGTCAAATACTTCCTCCCCGCGGGGGTCGGAAGTACCTTTTGAGTCCCAGAGGGGTGATGGCAATTGAAGTCCTCCAAAAAGAAGAGATTTCTGAAAGAGGAAAGAATTGAGGGAGAGAAGGAATCGGTTCTGCCATCCGTTGGGGAAGAGCGAATAGGGTGGGCGTACACATTAAGAAATGACACCGAGGAGGAGTTGTTAAGAGAGATGTTGACCCCTACATAATCAAAGTAAGGATCAAGCGAAGAAAGAGAGGAGGTAGAAAGTTTAGAAAAAGATAGGCCCTGCCGGACGAAAATGACAACGCCTCCGCTGGCGTGCGTGGCATCAGGAGAGAGAATGCCAGACCGGGAGTGGGTGCGATCAGAGCGCAGAGCAGAGAATCCAGGAATCCGGAAAGAGGAAGATGACTTAAGATTGGATTCCTGAATGCAGATAAGGTCGGCTGGATGGGACGAGAGAAAATGAAGTAGTTTAGTGCTCTTGGCTCGGAGACCTCCAGCATTCCATTGAAGAACCCTGAGAGAGTCAGGGGGAGGAGAGGAGACAGGAGGCGTAGAAGGACGGCCAGGAGCAAGGGACGGTGGTGAAGGGGCAGAGGAAGGAGATATATAATGGGCAGATGGGGGATAAGAGGTTTGACGAGGAGGGTGATGCGAGAGTGCAGCATCAGTAGAGAGAGGGCCAGATTGTACAGTGGAGGTATACATGTCGGAGGAGTCCGAGGAGGGAGTCACAGTGTTACGGCAGGGAGGGGCAGCTCCAAGAATGAGAGCTGCCAAGAGCTCTGAATTGGGATAAAGAAAGTTGTGAGCACCTTAGATGGATCCATTTGGAGCAAGTGCAGCAATGCACTGACTTGCCCCGCCAGGTCACATTTCCAGCGCACACATAGCAAGGAAAGATGGGGCCAGGGTTGGGATGAACGTTACCGCTCATCAAGAGAAGAAGAAGAATGAGGAGACGAAGAAGGGAAAGAGTAGAGGAGGAGAAAAGAAAAAGTGAAAACAGGCGATCGATTTTGTAGATGCTGTGTGCTACCCTTCTGCGGTCGTTGAGGGGGCAGCACAGCGAAAAAATGAATGGGAGAGCCCGGGGTAACTGGGACCCTCAGGAAGGCCAACAGCCATTTCGACCCAACCCAAACGGGGTCAGGGACCGCACCACCACGTTGAGGTGGCTGTTGATTCGTGCAGATCGTTCGGTATTATGACTTTATGCAATGATTCTGGCATAGTTTGCAATGCCTTGTTGGATTTGCCATTTGCTTGCTCTGGTTGCCTACTAACTGCAGCTTTGAATTCAAAACTATTCAATTCCCGGTTCAAGTTTTTACAGCCGCAAAAGTAAAATTTTAGATCGATGAAATGTATACAGGAGCTCAAAGGCGAAATCTTGTGGAAGCGTGTCAACGGCTCCTGCGAAGATTTCTAAGTAAAGTTCCGCCGCTGATGCACTACGTGAATGTCCTCGGCTCTCTCACAGAATGGCTGCTGACTGTTTGCATGCTGATATGTCTCAGCTTATTTCCATACGAATTTCAGGTAATGGCAAAATCTTGTACTTTTTTATATTATTATAGTTCTGATACTTTTCAGCGCTGAGTGAGACCACATCGAAAGAAGAGCTTATTTAGGAGAGAATTAGAAAAGATGCAGTTGTTGTTTTAGGTAAAGCTTGTTAGAAGTGTGTATGTGACATTTTATTAAGCATTGAGATCATAATTACCTAAGTGGCTTAGTGCCTACTTGCACTGTTATTGTAAAGTAACCTTACTGCTTTGCTACTTCGGAAGTTAGATATTGATTGTTTTAAACTTACCTGAAACACCGCATTGCATTTTGCAAGAACTATATCATAATTGTCATATTTTAGAGTGGCGTAGTGGAACCGACGCGATGGCGTAGTGGTTAGAGCGTCCGCTTCGCAGTCGGTAGACCTGGGGTTCATTCCCCTTAAAGAGTCATACCAAAAGACTTTAAAAAATGGTATTCACAGCTTCCCTGCTTGGCGCTCGGCATTTAGGGGAGGTTGTGGAGAACAAGCCGGCAAGTTCGCTTGTTGTGTCCTTGGGCAAGGCACTTAACGGGACGCCCCACCATTATGTGGAAGACAGGTGACCTATAAACCTCGAAAAAGGCAACTCCCAAGCGAGTGCGGACTTCCCGTCCAAAGTATAGCGATACAATTCGCTTTCTCGTAAATGGAGGATAAATATGGCAAATAAAACAAAACAAAAGCCCATCTTATTGTTTATCACTCATAAATAAAATAATAAATTTAAAGTCGTCGACCACATGATAATCCTATTTACTTCAACTCAGCTTTCACTTGCACTTAGCATTGCAGAGGGGTAGCCTTTGCTTAAAGCTTCCCACTATAGGTTAGTTACTCTTGATCGTGCTAAACCTTTAAACATAAGCTTATGACAATTTAGACGATACATCCATCTCGCCTTGGAGAGGAGCCAATATCGAGTGCTTTGGTGTTAAAATTACTGGCATAGTTTTGCCTATGCAACTTTTGAATGTGGTTGTGCAGAGTCGTTTTCTAAATCTATTGTCTGTGTCACAATGTAATTAATTATTCCAATGTATTTCTAGACTTTCCACAACGTTTAGGTGGTTTTGTTAAGAAACAACGGCCATTTTCCGTTTAGTTTTGGCAGAAAACCACCAATATTTCCTATCTACGTTGCTGCCAAGACCTGGCCTCCACAAGCAGTTGTCTGTTCTAGAAGTGAAAACATTTGCTGCCACAGTATCTCTCAGAGCAAACCGAAGGATAGCGAAATCACCAAGCTGCAACATTCCGACATCTTGTGTGAACTCACCAACGTTCGAAGTACTGCTGCAGCCGACAGTGGAATTGAAGATGACGCCTTGCAACATGACAAGCTCTAGACTGAAACAGAAACCAAACGATTCAATCAAACTAAGAAAGAAATTCATGCAAAGTCGCTTCGCAAAGTCAAAATTTAACTCTGATTAGAGCTGGTTTGATATAAAATGATAAGCAGCTTTCGTTAAGTCTGCGAGGGGTGGATACAAAACGGTCAGCCAAGATTTAAATGAAGATGCATGAACAAATAATCTAAGAATTTTACCCTAAACCTGTTTCTATGCAGAAGTTAACTCTTGGAATTTAAGCTACTCACCACCCTAGCCTTTTAGCAGTCGAGTTAATGTAATTTACAATTCACTTTTCATTTTTTTAATATTTAGTTTTTAATAGCTACTGTTTTAAGATTTTTTTTATGCATGCTTTATACAAAACTGTTTTACTACAAAACAAAATTTATTGTAAGCAAAAAACAGTTCAAGAATCGATCAGCAAAAACTGTTATGTAAGCAAAGCAAAGCTGCGACGGTGCCACACAAAAAAGTGATTAGAAAAAGGCTTCATAATCACTACAGTTGCGTGATTACATTTACTACACCTTGAAACACAAATACACAACATAAATATGTGCACAAAAGCAGGCAAAAAGTGAAGAGTGATGACGAAATTCTTGTCAAACGTTGATTTTAGAGCACAACGTTTCTAGAGCTTTGCAACGCTCACTGAACAAAGTTCTTTACCCGTCACAAAAATTTCAAAATATGTCCTCTGCCTAAAAGCTGGTGCTATGGAAGCACGTGTGATAAAATCTGTGATGGTAAGCTTCGCCGACATCATCACAATCTCCTTTTTTACATTTGCTGTGTTCATTTCATTATCATCATTACTCGACTCGTCATTGTGAAAATCAGGATGATTCAACTCTAACCAAGACTCGTGACAACTCGCATAGAGATTAACAATTTGCCTCATTGCGTAGCCCATGCAGCTTGAACACAAAAACAACTTTACTACAATAATCCTCTTGCCAGAAATAATAGCTCTGGGAAATCAGGCACTGAAGGTTGAACACATGGTGTACGTTGTATAGTACAGGATTTTCGCCACTGAAACTTCACAAAAACTTGGCTCCCAGCCTAAGGTAAATTATTTCTACCATTTTATTTTGTTCTGCCACAATAAACTGTTTTATTGCTCTTTAGCATTATCACTTGGCTGCAATGAAACCTGTAATTGATATTAAACGTCCTAAAAAACAGATTTTAACTGTCATTCTTACAATGTATTCTGCATCTTGATCAATTCTTCAAAAACAAATCCGGCGACGCGTTTTGCACTTTAAGATAAGGTATATATAAAGTTAAAAGATAAAGGCAAAACTCATCTTACCACCACTTTTGCACTTCTTCTGGTGATCATCAACATCGACGTAAGAATTACCGAGGTCATCATCCTCACAAATTAAGTGGTTACGATATCCTAGACAAACACAATCAAAAGAGAGTGGGCAACTTTGTAGTCACACGTCGTGTTATGATGGTAACAATGATAGAGTTCAAAAAGTTGTAGTGGGGGAAGGCTATTGCGATACTGAACCGAGAGACTTTTTGTATGTGTGGTTGTTGTTGTTGTGATTACCCCTCCTCTTCCTCTGGATGGAGGTACGGCACGAATGTCAATTCAGAATCATGCCGTCAACATAATTTAAATTAGGCTTGGGAAAATACGGTAGCCCATTTCTAACCAGTCATGAGTGACTGGTAGCCCCACCACCAACAAGGCCGACTGCCGCTGGTGCGTACCCAAGAGTCGCCTTTTACGACATGCTGGGTTAGCAACTTCACCGTTGTAACCCGGTGAAGTACGGGTGGGCCACCTGTCTGCCACATAAAGGCGGAGGCATCCCGTAAAGTGCCTTGCCCAAGGACACAACAAGCAAGCTTGCCGGATCGTTCTCGCACACTATTCCTTTTTGGGCTGAGCGTCAAGCAGGGAAGCTATGAATACCATTTTTAAAGTCTTTTGGTATGACTCGACTTACCAAAACTTTTTGTGTCGCTGCCGATAATATTTTAATAATCGCATCGGTAGTGGAGTAATAGCTGTGCTTCTTTTGGCGGCTCTTTGGCAAAGTTTTTACCCTTTTTACTTTTTACAAAGTCAATCTGAAGTTTCTTAGATCCATTTTTCCCTTCAACGCTAATTTTTATACTTCTACAGTTTTACGTGATATAAAGGCTAAAGTGCACAAAAAAAAGAAAAAGGCAAATATAGAAAGTTTATTGATATCCCCTTCCCTTGGATGGCAGTCTCATGATACTTTTTAGAACATCGCAATATGATAATAGAAATTTACTGATTTACCTAACCAGGTTAGAATTGAAAGAAGATACTTTTTCCGGTCAGCATTTCTGAAGCCGACAAATCTTGACTAAAAAAATCACAATTTAGTCAATTTTTCATGTTAGGACCACCGATATGGAAGTTTCTTAGTATTATCTACTGAAAAACTTGATCTGTTAGAAGGTTTAAGGACCTGATCACCCACACATACTGACAAAATGTTAACTTCTCCTTTTGCATGGTGCTCGAGTAACCATTTTCGCAAACTCTCTTTTACAATCTAATGCTATTTCATCTGATCATTAATCGACTCTCGATTCCTGGACAGCAGACGGGATTCAAATGCTTTGGAATAACCTGTTCATACGCCATATAATAATTTTGAACGTTTTCTTGAATCGAATCTCCAACAGTTTTTTCTTTAAAATAGCATCTTTTTAATGTTGGACTGAAACAGTTCTGTAAGCCTTGAGAAAGGCGCTTCCACAACATTTTATTTTTTTACTATTTCTTTCAGCAGTAATTTTGTCTGAACTCGGAAGTCATACTCAGTAATAAAAGCGGAATGGTGAAAAAAACTCCAAAGCAAGTATGTACAGCTGTCATATTCTAAGTAGCACGGTAGGAATGGATTCTGGCGAGTATAGTCCAACCAGGTGTGTTCAAATTGTCATGCCAAAACGTGTAAACTAGGCCGCAAAACTGAATGATTGCTCTATGCTCGGCATCACTACCGCTGCTATGCCTGGAAGATAAAGATTTTTTCTTAATCGTCATTGCACTTCCACAATAAACTCTTTAGCATAGCTACTGCAAACAAATGCGACCTTAAGCACATCAGCTGAGTTTGATAGTATGATGACATTGCACTGCATCGAGCAATTTAATCAACATGCCGCGATAGCGCTAAGGAACTTGCTCCGATAGCGCTAAAGGAAACTTGCAAAACGAGATAATGTATTGAAAGCAAGTAGCCGTTGGGCCTAGAAATGATTATTTAACCCAAAGTTTTGATGCCTTCGTAAAAGGTCAACATTATTGGGCATGAGAAAGAAAAGTATTATGGTTGTGGTTATGCTTTGGATTAATAATGGTATTGACTGATTATAATCACGGGAGTCGCAGCATAAAATTGTACAGCATAAAAATACCAAAGTTAAAGATGATAAATATGCTTAGATATGACCAATATCAACTTTAAATATTATTAAGATGTTCTAGTACCATAGATGAAGTCGTTGTAAATAACATTTGTTTACTGCTTTACTATTTTAGGTAATATGAATAGCAAATTTTCTTAAGTCTTGTTTTTTTCCAAGAAAATTAGAAACGGTTCCATATTCATGTTCTTCGTCACAGAGTCATTTGAATGATATGGTTAATAACAGGAAAAAGCATGCAATGACTTTAGGCCGGTAATCAAACCATGCAATGCCTAATATAAAAACGTGATTCCATTTGCAGCGTGTTGGATATTGTGTGCTAGCAAAAAGTGCGTATACATTATGTCTAATTTTAAAGTACACGGTTAAAGAACAACGAGTTGATTTTCTTCCATCGTGTAAAGTACAAAAATGTTTAGCCAGCGGCGTCTAGTTTTTTGCGTCATACTCACTGTTTACCAAACTTTAACCTTCTGCGTGATTTCCGAAAAACTATTAGTCGCGTTGCTACGATCAGTAGTTTTTGAGAAAATGCAGAGAACACAATGTTTTTGACGTGTCGTTAGAGCCCAAAACCGTAAAATTTTCCTAGTTTAGTAAGTTGGGGACCGGCTTTTGTTTTAGCAAACAATGATTTTTGTCTGTCAAAAATTTCAACTTTTAAAAAATTATTTTTGAATATGACACTATCACAACATAGCGAATCCCCTTATGACACTCATCGACGAAACATGATCGATCGTGTCACGTTTGGTGTTTGTACGCACAATAGTTTCGGACCAGGCAAAGGCGTTCGTTCGTCTAGACCAAGGGTCGGCAACCTTTTACCGTCAAAGAGCCATTTGGACCCGTTTACCACAGCAAGGAGACCGATGAGAGCCAGAATAATTCTACGGAGCATAGGTCATAAGTGTTTTCCAAAAAAAAAAAAAAAGAAAAAGGTCTTCACCTGTAGTCAGCAAAAGAGCCGCAGATGGGAGGCAAAAGAGCCACATGCGGCTCCGGAGCCGCGGGTTGCCGACCTATGGTCTAGACAGAACTCTGCTTGACATTGGTAGATGAGATCCTGTCAGACGGAGATCGACTTTGTAATTAATTAAATGCGCAATTAATCTTATAAGTTTTTTAATACTCCACGGAACAGAATGATAAAATGTTTTTCGGCTAAAGAAGGACATCTTTCGTTTAGAGAAACTAAATTTTTTGACTTATTTATTTAAATTTGAAAATTAAGTGTAAAAAAATTTGAGAACATCGGTCTGCTACAATCAAATATTTGTTTCGAATTATTAATTTAACAAACCTTCCTTAACTGTTAATTTTTACATATACGTATTTAATTAAAGTGCCAAATTTAAACGACTCGAAAAAATGAGTGAGGTTTGATAATTTCAAAACAACTGGAAAATAATTGTAGCATTATGTCTACTTAACAAACCTTAACAAAAGCACTATGATAGTTATCACAGACATATGCATTGCATTAGGGCGGTTCACAAATCATATAACACTTTTTATTCGATTTTTAATCCCCTTCCTTCCGCTCATGTGACGCATTATAATGTTTTTGTAAACATTCTTTATCCGCATGTAAAGTTTTCTGTGAAAAAGGTACTTTAATTATTCGGATTTGCCAACAAAGCATGTTTAACATTACTTTTACAGAAAAATTTCTACCCCTAGTTTGACGGAGATGTTTTCGACACCGATTCTATTGTATATCGCTCATTGCTTTTCTCATGTGCTTTTTCTGAAGCTATAATGCATATGATTTACTGCGACGCATAAAGAAGTACTTTAATGACAAAAAGTTTAGTTTTCCACACAACGCGCACAAAATATGCAAAATGCTTAGTGCTTCTAACTTGTAGCTTTACGCAGGCTGAGCACTTCAAGTCAATTATTCTAAAATTGTCTTGCGAGCATTTTCCGCAGGTTGGTTTGTGGCAAGAGATGCAGCTTAATGCCGTGTTGTTGGCGCAACCTGTATCTTAACATTTCAACCGATTTGAAACTCTTTATCAATTGGTTGCTGCACATTGCTTGTGCCAACTCCAGCTAGATTGTTTCGCAGAACTTCCACTAGCATCAGTATAAACTGTTGAGCAATTTTATAACTTTTGTCTACAATAAGTGGCATTTGTTCGCTGCAATGATCCAAATGTTGCCCTAAACAGATTACTGGGCATGATCGAGCTGTTGACCTCGTTGCATAAAATCTGGCCGTTTGATCAAAGCAGTCGAGTCCTGCAATGTTTGCATTATAAAAAAGAATAATTTCCGACTTTTTCTTCCCAGTTTTGTGTCTACGTCAGCAGAAATGTGCACGCTAGGGAGTAAACAAACTTACTTTTTTGTTTCAGCTAATATTTCACAAACAAGAAGTTCGTGGGGCTATACAAAAATTTTGCTTTTCTGGTTCAGTCATTTTCGGGCACAACTCACGCCGGATTTTTCGCATTGTTCCCACAATAGACACCTTGTCTTTGACAAGTTTCTCGGCTATAGACAAAAACATAAAAAAAAATTGTCACAGATGATGTTATATTCTTTTTCTATGATATGCTTATACAGTTTCACAACCACCTTGTTCTCTTTCTAAGACCCCTAGATGTATATCAGTCCATGACACTTATTTTGTTTTAACATCAGTTAGGATTCAAAACTTCACACCATACTCGTGGGGTTTGTATGGTATAAAATTGACATAGGAGCAGTGCGAATTCAAAGGCATTAGCTGTTTATCCATAGTCAGCGAAAAATCGCTCGTATAATTGTTTCGGAAAGTGTTGAAAACTGTTCAAAATATCCCTAATCGGCGCAAGCTTGTCAACACCAAACCCGCTGCTAACGCTGTTTGGTTTGTCAACAGACCTCAAGTTCTTCAAAATTTTTAAAAAATAATCTTTCATTATAGTTTTGTAAAAAATAAAGTAATTGTCCGTAAAAACATTTGATTTTGCTATCACAAATTGATTAGACATCGTAAATCTCGAGTAAGCTGTTTCACAGGCTGAAACACTCAGCTGGTAAACACATTCGAAGAATTTCAAAAGCTTGAAAAGATGAGAAGCGGTACAAAATTTCAATAAAGCTTTTGTTGGCGATTATTTCTTTGTATTCTTTAAAAAGAATAAGTAAAAACTTCAACGCTTTCATTTAGCTCTCTTCAGTAGTTATCGATTGAAGTATTAACACCTCAATTGCTATAAATACCTCGCCATCAACACCAGGCTTCATTCTAGAGACAACTCTTGAAGAGAGCTGGACGAAAACGTTAAAGTTTTCTCTTATTCTTTTTAAAAGAATATAATGAAATGATCGCAAACAAAAGCTTAATTTTAAAAGCTGTAACAGAATTTAGACTAAAAGTTAGAAAAAGTCAAGAAGGCCCATTTACGAGTGGTAAACTGTTTAGAGGAAATACGCAAAAGCCAAGCCATCGGTGTCGACAACCACACTTTCCTAATTCTAGTGTACAAAACGATCGTAAATCTTAATTTGTTTTAATATCATAACAAATTTGTTAAAAAACGACATCTCCCCTTCCCCGCATAACACCAATATGATGGTTTTGTTTTTCCTCTTCCTCCTAGGGCGTCATATGATATTTGAACGGCCTCTACAAAGATTCGACATAAACGACCGCTCACATACTAATATAACTTTATCTTTTTCCCAGCTTTTCCTCGCCATTACGTAAAAATCAATAAATAAGAAAAACGAAACCCGCTAAAAAGTAGTTTCGTATGTAAAAAGTAGTACCCAACGCTAAGTAGGACAGAAGGGCAGAAAGTACACTGCCGTGATATCACAAAACCTAACAACAGCATTTCACCTGTGATAAACGACCTTGATTATTTTTCGTTTATGTGAAGCTACAGATCAGCAAATGCAAAGAAATGATCAATGTTAGTAAATTTAACAGCTTCAAAGCAAAACTCAAAAAAAATGCTTCAGTTACTTTATAATTGAAAAATTATAAGCGACTACAAAGGCCAATATTCTCAAAAATGTGATTTTTGGAATTTATTAGGTTTTGCAATGTCAGGGTGGTACTACTGACCTAATGAAATAAGTCCGTCTGGTCACTTTATGTCAGATCTTAATTTCCACATTTTGCCCTTAATCCCTTTCTCCTTATATTAATTTCATCGTGCTTGTCGCACTTTTGCTGCTTAAATACACAGTTACAAAAAAATTGCTTGAAATTAGTTAGCATATTCTTTATCCGCTTGATATAGCTATTGAATCGATCACTAAAAAGAGAAATCATCCAAAACTTTCAATCGCGTTTTGGAAAATAAACAGTACGAACATGCTATGTAAATGACAATTGAATGAACGTAAGCCAGACGTAAAAAATGAGTTTACTTGGAATGCAAAGATATACAGTGAAGAAAGTAGCCTACCACTTTTGCTGCATGTAATAATTCTTATTTCACATAAATTGTAATTGCAAACATTCCTGTGAGCATTGTACAAGCATATTAAAGTAGTTGTAAGCTTAGAGTGCAAAATGTTTATTTTCATCCAAAATAGCGTTGGAGAAAGAACAAAACTGAATAGCAGATGAAAAAGACAACAATTGCAAACCAATAAATTTATATTTTTAGACTATGGATGACTTTCGCTTATAACTACAACAAAACACACACCACACACAAAAAACAATGAAAAAAGGTTATAATACTAATTTATTTCGCAAAATACCGTCAAATCGTCAGTTGCATGGGAAATTGACGGGTTTGCGACTTTTTTCAAGAATGACTCCAGAACAAAAGCCGTTTAGAGATATCTCCATTCTGTCTCAAACATAATTTTGCCACTGTCTGTAGTTTCAAGTCAAATTCCGACAAAGATAATCGTCTTTCATTTGACAGAATCAGTTAAACCTAGTTTCGGCTTTTGATTAATCTAAGCTCTGCTTCAATTAAAGGTTTTTTAAAGTTTTTAAATGCAAAATCAACGATAGCGGGTGGAAAAGAGTCAAATTCTATGCGACAATGTCATCAATCCAAAACAAAGGCAACTGACCCAAACTTGAACACAAAATTTCTGACATTTTTGTTATGATATTTATTTAACTTTTCTAATACTGAAAAAGTGACAAGTTTCTACGATAATAATCTGTGCCATAATTAGGCTTATTCCTAAGACTTGGTTCCAATCATTTTTGAGAATGCTTTGTGACGGAATTCCTGAAAACTTGTTGAGCCAAGGGCTTCATTTGCTTTACGGTTTGCACTAAGTTCATTTGCACTAAGGCCGTAATATCAGAGGATGATGGACCAAATCCAATAACCATTTGGCCAGACGTATTTGGTAATTTTTCATTTGTTGCAAAGATTACCTTAATCTGCAAAAAGCAATATCACAGATTTTAAAAAGCAAAACTTCTATTTCACCCCTTTTTGATTTATGGTTTAGGTGCTGCATGAATGAAGTTCTCGTTTTGAACTAGTTAGTTTGTTACCAGATTATTTTGTTCTTTTAGTTTCTGTCTATGACTGAAATCTGCAGTTGTGATTAGCATAACACGAAATATTTTAGTCTCAAACCTTTTCAACCTTTGATAACTCTTAGTTAGGCGTAGATGTTTTTTGCTTGAAATTACAAAAAACACTAAGAGAAATTCAGACAAAGGAAATAATCGGTATTTTTGGGTGATTACTTCTTTCAAGAACGAAATATTGAAAAAGAAAAATACAAAAGTGACGACTCATTGGGTAGTGCGGCTTTTCCAAAAATATGCTACTCAAACCTCTGATAAAACCTGATAACATTCAAAATGGTTGGTCTACAAAAGAAATTAAAATACTTTCTATAAACACCAGTTTTTTTAGTTAATGAGCCTATATAGACATTCTCAAAAGATTATTTTCATCAATCTCTTTCGTCATTTTGCGCTGAGTGTGTGCGTGAGACTTTTTTTCTAGTAAAAATAATAGCTTAACAATATAACAGAAAATGAAAAATGTTTTGGGGTATGCAGGTGGCAAGAGAAATCTATACGCAACCTCTGAATGGTTGTCGAAGACATAAAATTGTGGGATCTGATTCTGTGACGTTCATCAAATTTTCATTACATACTAGGAGCAATGAAATACATTCACAATGTAGATTTTGGCGGCAAAAAAGTGCTATTTTGCTGTTTTACTGTATTCAGAACCAGGGGCGGTTTGTGTATGGTATTGTGGAACTGCAGCACCCTCAGTCTCCACTCCATCTTATCGCTGAGATTCGATATAAATAATTAATCTTTTTTTTCTTTATTTTTCTTATACTTGTGGTTACATCATATAATACATAAGGTTAATCTCAACAACCATCCTAAGTTTAGGAAAAAAATATAAAAATCTTTTTGCTTCAAAGCTCCTGTGATATGGTGCTAGAAATTGGCATTAGATTGCAACGCAGCTGTAGAAAGAGAACTGTCGCTCATGCAGTACCGACCCTTGTGTGCTGGTTTAATAAGGATTTCTTTTTGATGGAAAACTGGCGAGCTGCGTGTGTGTGTGTGTGTGTGTGTGTGTGTGTGTGTGTGTGTGTGTGTGTGTGTGTGTCTGTGTGTGTGTGTGTGTGTGTGTGTGTGTAAAGCTGATAGACAGTGACAAAAATTAGGTCTATAGGATGATTTTCTGAAGCAGCCCCCTATTAATTTAGCTACGAGCCGCCCCTGTTCAGAACTATATGAAAACCCATATATTTGCCAAAGAAAAAAGTGAGTTGATTTTCTTGCTACGTACTTAGGCTATTTGAAGCCCATTGCATTTTTGTAAATCATGAGTGAGTAAACTCAGTTTCATTTTCATGCCTCATCTTTGACAACATTTGACCAGGAAATTGAATACAGATCTACCCACTGCAAAACGGACGCTCTTAACACTATACCACGGCGTTCGTTATCAAGTATTTTACAAATCAAAGATACAACTTTGGTGAGATGCTACCAGCAATTGCATCACCACATAAACGACTTCGTACTTTTACTTTTAAATATTCAGTAACTTAAAATTAGATCACTTCGTTATAGCAATCATCAAAAGAGAAAAAGACAATTAAAGTTGTTGTATCGATTGATTGGTAATTAAATGTGTTTAATGTAATAGACCTTACTGCAGCATACTAGTGCCAAAGCAACAAGTGATTTTTCTTAAAATTAAAAATTGAACTTAAAATTAATATGATTTAGTCGTGAAATGCCACTACCTGCGTGAGAAAAAGCAATTGGCAACTTTCTCGTAATGATGATTGTTAACGACAATTTCTTACCATAGCTGAAAAGTCAGCTAAATTAGCCAAATTTACACAAATACAAATCCAATTCTCTTTCCTGTAACTGCTTTTTGTTGCCGTATAAAAAAAGGGAATCTGTGTAATTTTACCTCTTACTCAGCATTTTATTTCTTAAAATTATTATTTGAAAGTCCAATCAAAATAAAGTCAATTATCTGAGTAGAATATGATAGGCAGTAAACTAGTGAACATTTTATTTCAAAGCAAAGCGATCAGTATAAAGCAAAACGTTTTGAAATAACATGTTCATTAGTTTACTGGCTATCATGTTTCTACTTAGATTAGTAAAGAAAGCTCATTTTCATACTCCTAAAAGCCGATATGTCTTAACAAAACTCTTATTCAAATTTTTGAAAATGGGTGTTCCAACGTTTTGCTGTAATATTTAGTCATTCTCCAGTTTTGCCTTTGGCTTTTTTATTTTAGCTAACGTAGCTCTGTCTACCCTTACCAAACATCAATTCAATCGGCTGCACTCATTTTAGGGAAAAAACAGTCAAGATAAATGTAAAAACTTTCAATTCATGTGAATCTACTGGCTTTCTCTCCCGACCTTTCACGCTGTAGAAAACGCCCTTCACATTTCACTAAGTGCCTTTTATTAGTTTCTATAAAATTAAGTGTTATTGCAACAACCAGAATTGAGAATTTGATCAATTTTTTATTCTAATAAGTTTTGTTTGAGCTTACAAAAGTGGTAATAGCCCAAGTTAAGTTTTTAGAATTGGATTATGAATACGCGAAGTTTAAATTCAGTGATTAATATAGTTTTTGCCAACAAAATAGTAGTATTCACTTAAAATTATTTTTTCTATTACTATTTGAATGAATGAAAGACAGCAATTATACACTTTTGAAGTTTAAATTCCGCACAAGAATTAGTTTGTTGGGACTCGAATCTTTACAAGAAAATTCAAATTGCCTTTCCAGCAGTAAACCATTTTTTGTGTTCTTATTAGTCCAATAATGCAAAAGCTGCTTTTATGATATACAGTATGTACAGTAACTTACAGAAATGATCGGGATGCGACAAGCGTATCTACAATTACGTTTCAAGCACAGCAAATTGCATTAAACAAAAATTGTACTCACTCCACGACGCCTCGCACAAGCTCTTTCACCAGGTTTCTGGGAGTAACTAGATTGAAAAATCTGTCGTAGGTTTTGTTTCGTTTAACCCAGCTCTCACAGTGCTTGGCTTTGTTGCTGTTTTAAAACTTATCTTAAGGTTGCATCCAGAAGATATTTTAGAACAGAAGAAAAGGATTACCCGGCTCGAGTAGGGCTACGCAAAAAAACATTGTCAAAACATAACCGCATTTTTAAAAATTTTTGAGTGATTTTTAAACCTTGAAAGATCTGTACGTGCGTTGATAAAGTTGGCTCATAAATTGTTTTTATTTTTTCCTAAAATAGCATATCTACTATGATTTAACATTTTCCGCTCTGTAGGCAAAAGAGGGAGATAATGCAATTACGTTCCATATGTGCTTGTTCAGAAAACTATTGAATTGTAGTTAAATTGCTCGTAGTTTATAAATTCTTTGCAGTTTAACTGCTATAAGTCAATTTTATTGAACATATATATGAGAATATTATGAGTAGGTCGTGTTTGAAACGTTTTTTACTATAAGTATATAAAGTTCTACCTCACCACCGCTAAAAAATTGAAACTCTGCTTCCTAAATGGTTTGTTTCTTTACGGTAGCAAATAAGGTTTGTAAGTTTTGCTTACTACGACTCTAATTATCTCTTTTCAATAAATATCCCCTTGTTCCCACGATAGTTGGCAAAAATCTTTGTTGTATTGTACGTAAACCAACCAAAACTCTCAACTGGCTCAGCGCTGAGCAGTTAACAATAATCGTAGAAGTCGAGTGAAAACCTAAACATTTTATTGACATGAAAACTAATCTTTGCAAATCTTTTCCTATTCCTTCAAATTGTTCTGAAAAAAATGTTTGCACAAAATCATACTTAAGAAATGTCATCAATTTATTAAACACAACGCGTAATGCAATGGGCGTTAATCTTCGTCGAAAGCACAAAAAAATCAGCAACAATACATTTAAAATGCAGTTGGGCATATTTTTTAATAGATCGACATGCGATTTTAAATATATGCATCCAGTACACAAAATAATGCAAAGACGGTAAATTCAAGCAATAACTTAATATTTTAGTCTATAAAAAAGTAGAAACTTAATGGCATAAAGTAAAAAAAAGAGCTTCTTCTTCGTATGGAGGAGCATCAAACAAAAAATCGATGGATCACATGCTGGCTGTGGTGGTATAAAGCCAGCATCAAGTATCTTCATCCAAAACCGTCAGACCAGCCATCCCTCAAGGTGCCCGATGTATGGGGCACGTTAAGATAACATGGTCTGCGGTTTGATCGGTGGCGCCACACTCGCAATTCGACGAGGGAGCGAGACCCCATTTGTACATGAACTAGCAAAAACGCCCAACTCCAGTCCGCATGCAATTGAGCTTAACCAAAGATCTTCTGGAAAAGCCCATTCCACGAGGCCTAGAACTGGCCCTGAGAATGAAAACATGAAGTACGGATGTGCGTTTGGAATACGCTGCGCTCCATTTATAATTTGTCCAATGAGCAGCTTGGATGCCCAGTTTAGATAGGTCATTAAATAGTTTCCGCGCGGCAGGCACAAATGGGCGTCTAAACTTCAGTCTCTCATGAGGCAAATCCGGTAATCCAGCTAGTTGACCGTGTAAAATATGGTCTGTGTCCAGGGCGCCACGTCTGGTCAAAGAAGCTTAAAGTTTAGAAATAAAAGCACAGTGGCAATTTTGAAAAGTTATAGTTAAACAATTATAAATCTTTTTTAGATTTTATTTCTTTCATTGATTAAAATACTCTTTTCGGATTTTTTCCACAGTCGAACACTTTGGTGCAGATGATGCAAAGTTCTGAAAAAATAAAAAGTTGTTTAATGAATAAAGAAGACCCTAAAGAAAATTTTTTTAAAATTTGTTTTTTCGATTGCATCAAAAATTTCTAGAGCAATGATCTCAGTACATGAAACGCTCTTGTGGGTATATGTCAGCTTCTTCTAAGTTTCTTCAAGCAAGCTCGCACTTGTATCATCATTGCAAAGTTAGCTTAAAAGATAAATTTCATTTAACTTACTAAAATTATTGCGAAAACATTTTCGGGGAGCTGTTTGTTCTTTTCCAATGATGCAATAAGGACGACAAACGTTCTAAACAAGTTGTAAATGTTAATGGACGAATACAGATAATTACTTTTTAACAAGTCAAACTGTTTGCTGTAAATAAAATCTTCTACAAAGTATGGTATTTTGGTGAGTTGTTTTTTACACGTAGTTGTAAGTTGATCGAGGAAAACTAACAAAATTTACTTGAATAAAAATAAAACAAAAAGAAATTAATCTCTTTGCTCTGTAATACACGGGTAATACTTGTTAACTTACAGTGAGGAACAGCACTTTCTGAGCTGGTGTGAATTGACTGAAGGCTTTGTTGCTGGTGGATCGTTTGGCTCGGTGAGCAGCAATTTTATGGATTGTTGCTGTGAATAACAAAAAAATCGGTAAACTGGGAGTACTTAAAAAACAACAGCTCCGCTAAAATGATTTAATTTCTGGCAAAGTTCAATAATTAGGTGATAAGTACAGTCTAATATCAAATTTACTTAAAAATTGTTACTTACCCGATTGAGATACAGCTACAAAAACAAAGAAACAAAAAAAAATAGCAACTGCAAATTTCATTTTTTAATGTCTGGTTGTCTTCCAACAGTCTTCTTTGGTAGTTGTTTGTTGTTTGTTACTTGCAAGCTTTGATTTTAATTTTCTAGACATCCGTCCTTTTATGCGTCGTTAAGCCGAGAAAAAAGGTCGTGTGAAGATATCATTTTACGTCATCAGCAAACGTCAAGATAATGATGTTACAAAAACAACTAGAACAATTCCACGCAAAAATATCTATCTAATCTGCTTCATTTCAGCAAAAGCCGGAAAAAATGACTAAAAACCTTGATGAAAAAGTGTTAAGCCGTCTTTGCGTCATATCTAACCTTAATCGAAATAAAAGAAAAAAACCCGGCAATAAAAAAAAGTTTGTGGCAATTGCTTCAAAAGGAAATAACAACATTTTTAATTTAATTGACAAATTTCATATTAGTACAAAAATGTTAAAAACAAATTAGCGTTTATGGCAATTCACAGCACAGCAAGATAGGTTGATCACTTAATTAACAAGCTTGTAAAGTGCAAACTAGCTTAATACGACTTTGTAATGCTTCAGAAATTATCCAACTAATTCCATTTTTCATTTTTGTGAGAAATTTCATCTTTACAATAGCTCATAATCTTAATTTCCTGCTTTATCGATAGGCTTTTACTGAAGAAAAACTTGAACACTGCTTCCGAAAAAAGTTTGAATAAGAGCTTAATAGGTCTTTTCCAAACAATAATCAATTTATGACAAATGGCAACTATAAACAAGTTTAGATATTTATTTTCTTGGATATAAAGTTAGCACACTTACTAAATACCATGTAAGTTTTGCTTTTAAAATATTCCAAATGTGACTATATCAGTTTTAAGTAAAGACAAGAATAGCACTCAAATCCTGTCAAAACAAACCATTATTCAAATATTCATTTATAGCATGTAACACTGGTTAGTTTAAAGTTTTTCATATAGACCATAGTTTGTTGTGTTTGATTCAGTACATTACGTCACATCTGCGCTTAGTACCCTAAATGGCAAAGATCTCTTGCCCTATATTTAACAATTGACGTAGACATCCATGGGACAATGAATTATGAGAGATTGTTTTGCAAATTGTCTTGAGCCAGAATAACAAAAACTGCACAAATTCTTTAGAAGACCATCCACTTAATTGTAACTTACACCACTTTACACTATTTGTATGGCTGCTAAAATAAACGGCCCAAGCTTTGTTTATCACCTCACTATATACTCCAAAACAATTTTTTCCAAATTTGTTTAGTTACCACTTGCTCACACAATTATAAACAACAAATTGTATAAGTAAAAAAATGTGGTCATTTAGTTAAATCCTGGTTTTCCAACATAATAGTAGACTAAATGCTCCAAATTGCCAAACCTAATACGGGAAAAAACACGAACGGTTTTGTGTGATGTAATGTACATACTTGATTACTTCATTTCTCAAAATATTGTACAATGTTCTTCCTTTTACACACGTACATTCGAGGTTTCAAAGGTTTAAAGGTCACTTTAACAGCTCAAACGTGTGTAGTTGCCATTTGATGCGGCTGTGTTTTTCTATGATGTCACGTCTGCCATGCTGTACCTAATATACTCAGCTTAAGAATTTATAAATAAAATAAAAAATCCAGATTGTTCTATTATAATCCAGACAGCTATTCCATTAGCTGTTCGTTGGATTAGCTATGAGTTATATCACATACTCATTATTTTCTCACCACCACATTGGGCAATTGAGGGGAAGACATATAGCCACCCAAACCATTATTTTAACAGCGATATTTGATTAATTAACTCTGCTACTGATGCGAAATATCAGCTTTCTGTGTATTTTCGCAACGTTGCCAGTATAACTGGCAATGTTGCGAAAACGGTCATTTAGCGCCCTAAATCTGATCAAAATGTACTTACGTACGAGCATGCAAGAAAATCGGCTCAATGCATTGGCTCTTTTGTATATAAACGACATAAAACTTGATTACAGTCAAGTGATGACCAATTTGCGAAAGGGAACCGTCGGGTCAATGTACTAGTATAACAAACTGACTTTGCTTTATGCTTGATTTTCATTTTACGACTTCATTCGTCTAATAAGTCTCGTAAAAGCATTATACTAAAACTTGCTTCCAGAATGCAGAAAAATGCGTATTTTAGGTGTAATTTTGCACAAATTTCCCGGGGCATGCCCCCAGACCACCTTAGAATGGTCGTGCCTTCGGCACTCCCCATAAAGTTATTTTGTGACATCACACGATTGCAACGAAACTTTGGCCCCCCCTCGGAAGCTTTCTGCCTGCGTCACTGGCAACAAGCTTCTGTTGGATGCAGCACAAAATTTCTTCTATTTCAAGAAATTTTTTATTGTTGAAACATCTCCACACAAATACAAACAAGCGTGGTCTTGATTGTTATCAAAATAACTTGGCGGCTATATTTTGTTCAGGTGTTACCCTCTACATTTGGAATATCAAACAGGCGGCCCGCGGGCCAAACCGTCGCACCTGGCCCAGTTTTTTCATCTTGTTATACTAGCTTTGTGCTTGCTGTAGGCCTAGTGAGGAACAATTTTATGGTATTTTTCAAATTTTGACACACTTTCCTACATTGTCTTTACACAAACTTACCAAAAACTGTCCACTTTCTCACATCGCTGCCTTATAAATAAACTATAAATAAAACTACTGAATACTGATTGCATCATTATCTACAAAATAATCAGGTTCGCCTATCATCTCGGTAGTTTAATGGGGTCCAGAGCACTAAATGATTTTGGCGCGTTCAAAAGTTAAGTAATCACACTAAGTTTAAATCTACTTTATTATTGATCCATAAACTTATTCAAATAGAAGACACATAAGCATACAATACAAAAAAATTTAGTTAGTAATCTAACATATTTATAAAGTAGCTAGGCCTATGTAGAAGTTTATAAGTCATGACTGTCCTGGTTTCATACAGATTCAAACTCTGAATGATAAACGTTGTTTGGCGAGATGTCGACTATTGCCGTAACCACGAATCAAAAATATATGAAATAACAAAAATATTGAGAAAAATATTATTTAGGTTAAATCGCATTGAAACTCCTACGAATACTAGCGTGAATTCATTGAACAATATTGAGAATGAAGCGTTACAGCACTGAATGATTTTGACGTCCATGCTCTATGGAGCCCTTACACGTGTAATCTGTCGTTACGCTGTAGTTTATTCATAATTTCTATACATGACATTAATTATTAAACAACTTGTCACACCACCTTTAGTTTCTGTCACCTTTGGAGAGACTATTGAGAATTTTTAAGATGTTAATGTAGGTCTTAATCCAGTGTTTCTTAATCTTTATGAAGCCGGGCACATATTTTACCTTAACCCTTAGATGCAGGAATGGGTCTGGGAGGTTCGGCAAAATTTTTGTTTTGATTTTATGTCGACTCTATTAAACATATTGCTCAGGCGTTCCAGGTATTCTTCTACAACTTATTCGAGATTGCTTTCGTGGATTAATGCAGAAAAAATTCTTTGCTGGTAGGGGGGGCACCCATTTCATTAGACTATGTTGAATTTTTGGGTACCAGTTTCGCTTGGACTTTCAGTTTTGTGCTTTGCCTCGATCGCTTTCCAATATTATACCGATATTATTCCGATGTATTTTGGAGTATATCTCTTTTTTTACTTATTTTTATTATTTGTTTTCGCAACCTGATTTTAACAAAAAATCTCTACTGCTTCGTTTGGCCACGCTTTTAAATATGCTCGTGATTTTGCTTAAGTTGGGAATGTAGCTAAAAAGTTAAACTCACGTCACATCGTTAGTAAGCTTTGTGTTATAGGATTGCTCGTATACGATCCTATAGCCTCTCCACGGCAACCAACAAAACAAGCCGCTAGCACTAGCGGTTTGTTTTCTTGGTTGCTAGCTCTAGTCTTATGAAAAAAATAGTAGAGAGAAAATGTGTAGAGACTGTCTCAGAGATATCTGTAACCAAATTAAAAGGATGCCACTATCGCCTTTGGAAAAAAGATCGTAAAAATGCCATAGTATGCAAGAAATGTAACAAAAACGTGTGTAAGGAACATAGTTCTGTCATTTGCAACAATTGTCCGTAAAATGCTGAGTCGTTTGTTAACTTGCGCTTGTAATTTTAGTGTGTGCTTGTCTCCAGAGTGAGTTTTGAATTGGATCTTCATGCTGATTTTGTACATAAAGTTATGCAGTGGAACCAAAATACATAAAACACACTTCTACAATACGGTACTTTATGTGTAAATGCTCCATTATAAACCAACGAACACAACCTCAAATGAAAACATACTACTTTTACAGAGGTGGGCCTCAGAGGCCCGGTTTCTGCATTGGTGTGGATTTAAAGGTTCCTGCATCTAAGGGTTAAAAAAATGCAGGCATGCCACCGCACAAACATGTCTCAAAATCGATAAATAATGATATCAAATAAAAATCTGGTTTTAATTTGAATACTCTGAGAAAAATCTGAGCCCCTACAGTTGAGCATAAAGCCGACATTTTGACAGACTTTGAGAAGAGACAAACCAGAAGAACTATTACAATCTACTCCTCTGAGTCTCTCTCTCTTTGTTTGGTCTTCATTACACTCATGTTGACGAGCCGGGCCTGCTTGGGTTTATCAAAGTGAAAGGAAACAGAGCTAAAATTACTCCATTTGTTAGAATGGGGAAGTAGTTTATAGCCATCAGATAAAAACTGGCTTGGTGGTGTTGTGGTTGGAGTGTCGGCTTTGCTTTCGGTAAAAGTACGTTCTATTCCTTTGTTGAATCAAACCATACGGCTTTCAAGAAACAGAGTTAACAGCTTTTTTGCGTGGCCTCAGGACGAAAGCAATAGTGTGCAGAAAAATCCAACTAGTTTGCATGTTGTGTGTGTGTGTGTGTGTGTGTGTGTGGATGAAGCACTTAATTGAATTTCTTCATTTTTGTGTGGAAGATGTGTTGGGACTAAAAACTCTACCCGTCGTTGTGAACTATATAGACTGATTAAAGAAATGCAAACAGAGAATAAGTAAATGCGCATGAGTAAAAGAGCCAACGCTAACCAAAGCTAGGCTTTAAATCACGATTTTGTCTTAGCTTATTCAATTTCTTCTGATTCGGCAAGGTCATGTACATTCCAACATTTGTTTCACAGCACACTAATGTGCCGCGGTTGGGAAACACTTCTTTAATTAAAGCAACTTGAAAACCATTGATCTATTGGTTTTGGGCAATAAATGCAAAAAAGTGGCTTAACGCTAAAAGTGTGCTCAGATAGTTACGATTCTACAGAAGAAGAAAAAATCAACCACAAATGAAAGAAGAAATATTTAATCTCTAAATGCCTGGCTTGCTCGATTTTGACTGGTGTTAGAGACCTAAGATAAATCACATCATTAGCAAATTAAATGTAAGGCAAGGGTGAACAAATGCATTTTTCCGTATACAAAAATAAAAGAATATCGAGATTTTGCGGCGATTTTTTTTATACTACAACGGGATTTAATGCCTGGGTACGTTTAATAGTTCAGTTTCGTATTTCCTCTAACATATCCCTCCTATTTCTGAGATTCAAGCAAGAAAGTGGTTAGAGCGTTCCCTTTGCTGTCGGTAATCATGGATTCAGTGCCCTGGTCGAACCGTAATAACGACTTTGCAAAAATGTTATTCACAGCTTCCCTGCTATACGCGCAGCACGAAAGTGGTAGTTTAGAGAAATAGCCGGAAAGCTTTTTTATTGCGTGCTTGGGTAAGTCACTCAACGAGACACCTCCATCTTTATGTGGCACACAGGTGGCACGGCCACGTAATGTACCCGTGGCGGTGACCCAGTATGACAAAAGACTGAACGTTATCCATAAGCTCACAAGCAAAAAGAAGAAGATCAAGCAAGAGTTTTGTGAATATCATTTTCGTCTCTATAATGGCCCGACAAAGCAGTTAGTGGATTGGATAAATACTGTTAGTGGATTGGATATTTTAATGTCAATTTCATGACTTGATTTCGCTTGTAAAATTACGATATAAAAAACTGTTTATAACAAAAGCAAAGACATAAAATAGTAATGAAAACGCATGTCATGTAGGCAATTGACTCAGGTTTCTTTCTTGAGTTGAAATCAATCAAAATTATTTAAAACTGTATTTTTCATAGATTTTTGTCAAAATTGTTCAACGAAAAGTAACGTTATAAGAGACAAAAAAATGAAATCGATTCCAAACAATTTTTTGACAGCAATTCTTTATAATGAAATACCGAGTATATACAGCACGTGCGTAACTAAGGTAACATACCGTTGACATATTATCGTCGAAATACCGCGATCTAATTAGGTATAAGATACACAAACGCAATAACAAATTTAATCATATGACTAGAATGTGCAAGTTCAAAAACTGCTCGTCACTATGACGTTTTAAAATATGTATTTTTGTTGTTACCATAAAGCTATGGCGTCATTACAATCAGTTGTTTACCAAAACGGTTAGAAAATTTAAATCATGCTTTAGGCTTCTTGCTAAAGTAAAACGTTGTTATACATATTACAAACAAATGAAATTTGATCAGGCCTTGGTGTCAGTGGTAAATATACTGTAGTATGCTAAAACAGTGAACGTAAGAAAGCTAACTCATTTTGGTATTTCTTACAAGCTCGCCTTGGCGCAGGTGAAAACAAGGTAATTAAAGTTAAAACACTAAATTATTTATCTCAGAACATGGAAAATAGATAATATAAAGTTCTGAATCTTTTCCAACCAAAACAAGCTTTTATATGAAATTTTGATTATGGCCTAATAAGCATCATCGAAAGTCAAGAGCTAATCTCCCACTTAATCGGCAAAATGTTGTAAGCTAATGGCTACTAAGATTTTCCATACTTTGCTGCTTGTAGACCTGGTTTCAACTTCTTTGTCAGATTAAACCTAAAATCGTATAAATTATTGTATTGACAGTTTTAGTTATAGGCTCCTAACACGTGAGAGATATAATGAAAAAAAAGACAAGTTTGTTGGTTGTGGCCTTGGCACAGGAATTTCTCCACCGTTGAATGGAAAACAGATAGTGGGGCTTAGCAGTCTACTTGTTTGCTGGATTTCAGTAAAACTACAGGCAAACATAGCATTATGTCATACGCACAATTAAATCTCTAATCAAGATGAGGCTCTAATATTGTATATTTGTCATCTGAAAGTGTTTAATCACGGCTAATGCTTCACTAATAAACATAGGTCTCTTAGAGAGTATTATTTTTGTGCTGCGACCATATTTAAGGTACAATTAGCTTGTGATAGGTTTCAAACTGTAAAATTGAGAAAGCATCACACATTGCCAATTTGCTTTATGAAAAATCCGCTTATTGACTGAGTTAAAACTTACTTAAAAAAAATAGCTAAAAGAAACCAATGAACGGTTTTACAAAGCTGCTTTTCTGGCTGTTTTCGACAATTTGACGGTTTTTGCACGTGCAGATACTAGTGCCTTATATGAAACTGTCCAAATACCACACAGAATATCGAGTGGCCCAACAGACTGTGAGAATAATGAACAACTTCATTTCTAGCATTTTTGACAAAATTATTAAGAAAAAAGATATTGTTGGAAGACTGTTATATTTTTATCTCACACCAATCTCTTATTGCGACACTAAATGAAAAACTGAAAAAAATTGGCGAGATTTTTACTCTTCTCAGACAGCTTTGGCATTGCTCAACTGAACGAACATGCTCTAATCAGAAATTGAATCAGTCAGGAATTTTGTGGCCCGATCCGTCCGGCAAAAAATGAATTTGTCTTCTATTCTTTTCTTGCATAATAAGTTTGTTGTTTTTTAAATATTTTTTGCTGCTGCTTTTGCTCAAGTTGCTGCACACGTGATGCAACATCTTTTCTAACTTACCATATACCAACATGGGGCGCTGCCCGTCACAAAGATTTACGTTTGCGGCAAGCTAGCTGACCAATAAATTGCACTGTTGCCGTGTTAGTCAAACTGGTTTCTGACTGACGGTCTTTCATGGTACGCAATACAGTACTGCTGTAGCCTTGACTCTGTACTCATTATTTGAATAAAATTATAAGTATCTGTAGCCTATTGCCTACTTCTCAGTAAATTTTTACTGTTGTGAGTCTGTGATATATTCCAACGTGCAGTATTAAAACGACATTCTTAGCAATCAGTATTCATTGATCCTACAAAATAGCTAGAGTGCTGCATGACGCATGCAACACTTCGCTTTATGAAGCATATTGGTGAGTGTTCCACATCTTTATTGAGCCACAACATACAATATTAGAAAATCCAGAGCACACCACCGAATAACCATGTCATCAAATTTAGGAATCTATACTATAAAGCGCAGTTCTATGTGTCTGTGTGTCTGTTTTAATCCCTCTGAAACTGGTTGATGTACAGTACAAGCATCAAACTTGGCACGATTGATCACCATCCCGTGGTAAGTGTGGTAAGGGTGTTCGTGACGTCATAATCAAAAATATTTTTTTTTAATTTGCATTACTTGATAGAGGACAACCGCTTTTTGCTCAAACGAAAACCAGCTTCGGACTTACCACATTACAAAACCTTTCAGTTGTTCGGGGTCTAAAATGACGTCACAATCAACACTTCATAGCACAATCTGTTTTTTGCTTTTTCTCAAAAAGTGCTCATCGTAGAAACGCGATTAAACGTTTTTTCAAGATATATTAATACGGTGCTTTCCAAAAAACAACTTTATGACAATTGAAACTCACTTGACTATTCTACAAGCAGTCCCGTAGCACTCCAACTTCGGGCCCCCCCCCAAAGTAAGCGCAAGAGCCCCTGCGCACAGATCATATCACTTTAGAGGTGTAAAATTGAAAAGCTGCATTAAGAAAATACACCACAATTTGTACATAAGTAAACAGGCTAATGTCAGAATAAAGCATGCCGATACCGAAGGTGCAAGTCATAAAAAATTCGGCACCGATGCCAGAGTTCAGTAGGACATTTATGCAGACACTGCGAAACGAAAGCAATGACACTGAAAAACATGAAAAAGTTATATAAACACAGTATCATTTAAATAGTCTGGAGCGAACCTTTTTGTTCGCAAATGCTGTTATGACATTGTCATAATCAAGAGATCGGGCGCAGTCATTTTCGATTGACAACATGGCTAATGAAAATAGTCTACTGTCTGTCATAGACGTTCTATTAAAAGTTTTGATCAGTTTCAATTTGCTGAAGCTTCTTTCAGCGCTGGCAACAGTCACGGGGCAAGTTAGTAAGATTCGAAGTGCGATGTACACATTCGGATACAATTCAAATAAATGAGTCTTTAGAAGATAGTTCAGAAAGTCTTGAGCCGTATTGAGATTGCGTTTTTTTTGTAAAATTAAAACAAACCGCTGTAGCTCAGCGCTCATTTCATCAGAATCAATGTCACCGAACTTTTTTTGGAACTCTTTACAGCAAGTAAGAAGAGCATTTTCTTGTTGCACAAGCAAAAGTTTGTCTCGTGTGTACAAAAACGAAAAGGCGGAAGAAACCTCACGTAACAAATTAAAGCGCTCCTTTATTGACATAATAGCCTGGTCTACTAATGGATAGAAAAAGTTGCTTTTAAATTTCAGTTCAGGAGTAGCTCGTTGTTCCTCTTCACCTTGGTAATCAAACAATCTTCTTTTCTTTCCACTTCTTGACGGAGGAAAAGAAGGATCAATATCCAATTCCTGTGCTATTTCAACAGCAGATGTTGCGGCACTGTCATAACCCGTTGTGCGATAGTTTTGCAAAAACTTTTCAGTTGCCTGGATTTCCGTTTCCATTGTATGAAGGGAGACTCCATACGATTGAAGAATCTTGCTTGCTTTATTGACTTGGAATAGGACATCATACCAAATAAACACCGACAAAAGAAAACTCCATTTTGATAAATGAGCTATCAACGATTTTGTTTCTGAGGCAGCTCTTCCATCTTTTCTTTCTATGGAAATGGCTTCCAAGTCTTTCAGTGCCAGCAACACCTCTTTTAAATTGTATCGAAGAGGTTTGATGCATTTAATTCTGCTTTCCCAACGAGTATCAGATTGTGACTTTATGGACAGCTCCACATGTTTCTTCAAAATTTCCCAACGCTGAGCAGAGGAAGAAAACAGCACATACAATCTTGTAAGTACTCCAAAAAATGTCAATGCTTCCGTCGATGAATTAGCACTGTCAACAACAACTAAGTTAAGGGTATGGTTTGCACAGGGCACGTAAACAGCTTTGGGATTGATGTCTAGCATTCTTGCTTGGACCCCAGAATGTTTTCCTTTCATGTTAGCACCATTATCATATGACTGACCTCGACAATCAGACAATTCGAGTTGCAGTTCGGTCGCTTTTTCTAAGAAAGCGTCCAACAAGCCTTTCCCAGTACTGTCACTTATTCTCAAGTAGCCAAAAAATGTTTCTTTAACAACAGCAGCTTCTTCATTACATAGTACATAACGGAGAATGACAGACATTTGTTCATGATGTCACATATCTGGAGTGCAGTCCAAAATTATAGAAAAATATTTTGCCAATTTCAATTGCTGTAAATTTTCTTTTTCAACTTCTGTCGCTAGCAATTCAATTAGTTCATTTTGTATGGTAGGACTCAAATAGTGATCTTTAGTGTTTTTATTCTTGATTCTGTCTTGAAGCTCTTTTAGGATCGGATCTCTTCTTGCCAAAAGCTCAAATATACCCAGAAAATTTCCATTGTGAGGAGATCCTAAGACTTCTTCAGATCCTCTAAAAGCAAGATTCCTTTCCGATAGAAACAAGGCAATGTCGATAAGTCTCTCTAAAACATTTCTCCAAAAACGTCTTTCATTGAAAAAAATATTCATCTCGCGTTTGTCGATAGTGGATGAATTTCTTATCCCTTCAGCTAGCAACATCCATTGACTGCAGCATTCTTGGTGGGAAATGCCGTTTTCATGGTCTTTCAGTTTTTTTGAAAAACCCTCCCATGTATTTATACCACTACAAAAGAGGCTTAGTGTTTTTCCAAATAGCTTACAACAAAAGCAAAAAACTTGATCTGATTCCCCAGAATAAACTAGCCACGACCGTGAAACACTTTCACCATTAGGTAACACACGTTTATAATGGTTGGAGGAAAAACGTTGCCTTGGAGTTGTGTTATTATATGGAAAATTCATTATTAGTTGATGTGGTCCACGCTTTACTATATCACATCGTTGAGCATCAGAAATACTTTCAGGCCATTTACATGGGTCATCACGGATAGGGGTAAATTGAGATTCAGTTATTTTTGATATTGAAGGTTGCGTATTGGCAGGTAAATCACAACTTACATTTTCTGGAAATTCACAATCACTTTGATGCTGATCGTCATAGTCTTCTTTTTCTTGTACACTATAGTTTTCTTCATCCCTCTCGGTACTAGTGCCAGGTCTACTCTGCTCAGTAATCTTGAAAAAATCTGTCATCTTGGGCAATTTCGCTACAGCATCTCGAGCAGTGGCTGCTTCTTTTCTCTTTTGAGCACCACTTTTTGAACGTTTCATTCTATACAATGTCAATAAAATACTTTATCTGCACTCTTCAGTGTATATATATATTGTCCCGGTATTTATAGCCAAACAGAATTCCAGACCATTCTATGATTGTTGCGTAACAACGGCATTGTTACGTCAATCGAATATTCAAGACTCTACCAGAAAATCAATCGAAATATTCTAGATTCTGCGAGATAAAATGACGTTGCATTCACTTATGATGTCACAAGCCAATTTCTTCCTACAGTTTAAATCGGTTGTAAACAAGTCTGCTGAACTGAAAATAGTCACGTAGCCAAAAATCAATTTCAGACTAACTTGGGCCCCCAAAGTTGGCCTGGGCCCCCCCAATTGGGGGGTTTGGTGGGCGGCTGCTACGTCTCTGTCTACAAGCAATTCTTTAGTTTCTTTAGTTAGACTATGCTACAAGCAATTCTCAAGTTGTTTATTGCTTATTCTCAAGTTATTATTATTCATTATTCTCACAGTCTGTCGGGCCACTCGATATTTTGTGTCGTATTCGAACAGTTTCATATAAAGCACTTGTATCTGCACGTGCAAAAACCGTCAAATTGTCAAAAACAGTCAGAAAAGCAGCTTTATAAAACCGTTTATTGGTTTCTTTTAGCTATTGCCTAAGTTTTTACTCAGTCAATAAGCGGATTTTTCATAAAGCAAATTGGCAATGTGTAATGCTTTCTCAGTTTTACAGTTTGAAACCTATCTCAAGCTAATTGTACCTTAAATATGATCGCAGCACAACAAATAATACCCTCTAAGGTGACAGAAACTAAAGGTGGGGTGACAAGTTGTTTAATAATTAATGCCATGTATAGAAATTATGAATAAACTACAGCGTAACGACAGATTACACGTGTAAGGGCTTCATAGAGCATGGACGTCAAAATCATTCAGTGCTGTAACATTTCATTCTCAATATTGTTCAATATTTCTATGGAGTCATGCTAGTATTTATATGAACTTCGATGTAATTTAACCTAAATAATATTTTTCTCAATATTTTTGTTATTTCATATATTTTTGATACGTGGTTACGGCAATAGTCGACATCTCGCCAAACAACGTTTGACATTCAGAGTTTGAATCTGTATGAAACCAGGACAGTCATGAATTGTAACTTCTGCATAGCTACTTTATAGATATATTAAATTGCAAACTAAATTTTTTGTATTGTATGCTTATGTGTCTTCTATTTGAATAAGTTTATGGATTATTGATAAAGTAGATTTAAACTACCAACAATTGGTGACCCCGACGTGATATCTTTTATTGGAATTGCCACAGGCCATCGTGAAAACCTACAGTATCTACTATGACTAAAATGTAGATGTAACCATTGGAGTTCGGAAGATGACCAGCTATATCAACATTAAATTTTCGAAACTTTTGAGATGGTGGGGGATATTTTCGCAGTGGTGCATAGTTGTGTCTACTAACTTTTGCACGTTGACTTTGGACACTGTTCTGACACCAAAATAAAGGATCTTGTTTCATGTTGGGCCATACATAGCGTTTGGAAATTGCTCTGAAGTTGCTTTTGCGCCAGGATGAGATAAGTTATGAATGTTGTTGAAGATCGTTCGACGAAAACCTGTTGGTACAATAGGACGCAAGATTCCTGGTTGAGAGTCATCACAAAGGAGTGTTAAGTTAGTGTCGGCTACTGATACACGTTTGATCTTAAGTGAGTGGTTACCTTCAACAAACGAGAGTAATTCCTGCTCAGCAAGTTGAGCTTTTGCCAATGTAGCCCAGTCAATGTAGGAACTTTGCTGAAAAATTGAGTTGATTTGGTTTGTAGACAAAGCATCAGCTACAATATTAGACGTCCCAGACAAATGTTGAATGTCTGTTGTGTATTCGCTGACGTATGCGAGTTGACGTGCTTGGCGTGCATTGTCACGGTCAGCCTCGAAAAGTAAAGCATCAATTAGAGGTTTGTGGTCAGTGTAAATTGTAAATTCTCGATCTTCTAAAAAATACCTACGAGAGGAAAGTGGCAGTGATTTAATGCCCCCGCAATGGCGGTTAATTCTCTGTCAAATGCCGAATATTTTTGCTCGATGCGTGATAACACCTTGAAAACAATCCCAAAGGTTGAATGTTAATGTCAATTTCTTGCTGAAACGCATTTGCATTTGCTGCGTCATCACTAGCGTCTATTATTGGTGATATTTTTGCATTTGTTGCTGGAAATGTCAATGCGGTAAATTTTTCCAAGCAGCCTTTTGAAGCCTCAAAAGTTTTTTTTATTTAGAAGTCCATTTTAACGTTGACTGTAAATTGCGCTTGCCTTTTGTCATGTCTTACAATGGTGCCAACTTGTGGGACAAACGTCGAATAGAGGGATTGAAAAAATTGTAAAATTCCTGTAAAGCGACACAAAGCTGCTCACCTAGGATGTCGTAAGAGGTAATTTTTGGGTACCTATCAATGGCAGTCCGCCCTGTTGGTGGTGGGACTACCAGTCAATAATTTGCTTTCATGACTGGTTCGAAATGAGCTGCCACTTTCCTCCAGCCTAATTTAATTAGGTTGACGGCGTGCACCTGAATTACCGTTCGCTCCATACCTCTGTCCTAACGAAGAGATAGGGTAAACCTACCCAGCGCAAAGCCTTAAGGGCTTTTGAAAGTAAAAAAATTGCAAACTGCTTCAATCCTGTCAGCTGCTAGAGAAATTCCTTTTGGTGTTACGACATACCCCAAGAACCAAATCTTACTCTTTCCTAACCTGCATTTTTGTTAGTTTATTGTCAAACCAAAATTGTTTAAACGTTGAAAAAGAACAGAGAGATGCTCGAAGTGCTCTTTTTCATCTTTACTAAAAATTAAAATGTCATCTACATGAGCATCAACAAATGGAAGTCTGCGGTACATTATGTTGCTTGTGAAATTCATGAATCGCTATAGAGAACATTTGGTATATATTTGACGAACACATTTCGAACTCCAAAAAATACATAATATTGAAATAACACTCCGAGGTAAAGGAGGAAGAACAATATGTGTTTTTATCTTTTAAATCTTATTGTTGTTTTGCAAACGATGCTTGCATTGGGGCAATTGCACATTGCAAATACTCTGAATTTGTCTTCTTATGAGTTTGTTTGAACTTCCTTAAACAACGTAAGTGATACACCACCGCGTAAAATGGGGAAACTTTGACTATGTTGAGTAACTTTGGGCCACAGCTCATACTTTATAAAAGCTTTACTTTTTTGTAGTTTGTAGAATTGAAACTTTCGTTTCTGCCTTTTGAATGTATTTTTATGATTTCATTACTGGTTAACTAAATTTTTAAAATATGTGCTGCTGAGTTGTTTCTAAATTTAAAAAGTTGCTTTCTTTAAGATGTAATTAAGACATAATTCCACGTAAGCTATTTATTACTAACATTTTTTCAGAATTCTGGCACTTTGTTTCAAAATATCTAAAACCAACAGCATGCGAAGAAAGCGCAAATCTAAACCAGGGTTAAGGAAGCTTGGGACCTGAAGCGAGGCAAAACTCTAATAGGCTCTCGGTAGAATAACTGTAGGAGTATTTTTCTTAGATACTCCTGGTGAAGAATTATCAGTATTAGTTACCGGATCTGATTCAGAGTTCAAATAACTAAAACAATGAGTCTCATTTTTGAAGCGTTTTTATACGATGAGTACTCATGATATAGCCTATATGCTGGGTACATGGTTAAGCTCAGATTGTCATCTGAGCTTCGATCGTTCATGTCTAGTCCAGGTATCGGCCACCTGCGGCTCTTGTTCTGAAACTACGGCTCCGCGTGGCATGAAAAACTTATCGGACGACGCTGATCAAATCGTCGGTTTTTGAATGTGGCTCTTTTGATTCATGTTGCTTGGGTGCACGGTGATGTAGCGTAGGGATGTGCGCGTCAAGTTTCGGGGTTAGTGGAAGGGTGCAATTGCGTAGTTTTGGGTTTTGAAAATAATAGTTTTCAAAAAAAAGAAAAAAGGCGTTAGCCTCCATTTGGCATATAATGCATCAATTCAAACTTAACACTTAGATGCAGGAACCTTTGAACCCACACCAATGCAGAAATCGGGCCTCCGAGGCCCACTGGTGTCAACGTAGTATGTTTTCATTTAAGGTTGGTATTTGTTGGTATAAAAGTTGTAGAAGAATACCTGAAACCCATTGGCTATATGTTAAATAGAGTCGACATAAACTCAAAAAAAATTTTGCCGGGCCTCCCAGACTCATTCCTGCATCTAAGAGTTAAAATTGCGTAGCGGCTCTTTCGTTGATGGCCACCATCATTTGTGGTTCTTTAATGCAGCAAGTGTGGCCACCCTGTTACAGGTCAACAATAACGCAATGCTTTTCAAAAATTCTTACCTTTTGGTACTTTGCTGTAAAAATAGGTAGTTTGCTGCACCGTGTAGCAATTTTGCAAAAAGCTTTTACGCCACAGTGCAATTGTATTACAAAAAACACAGAACAAACTATAGCCTATATAGCAAGGTTTACTCAAACGTTGGTGTGCAGTTTTTTCCACCACTTTGTTTTGAAAATGAAATGCGAATTAATATAGCTCTTCTGGTGTAATTGAAAGTTAAAATGATCTTTATTTAGATTTTAGATTTAAAATCTACATAAAATTCATAAAAACTCAACGTTTCGAAAAACTAAAATCAGTTTTTCTTCGTCAGGAGTGACTAAAGTTCAAACACAGACAACGGTTACATAGTAATAACAGAATGAAAAGGAGAAAAGAAAATTATGGTGATAAACAAGTGCAGTAGCGACAACTAGCGGTCAAAAATTTATAAATTTGTGCAATCCCGGATAAAAACTGTTAATTTTATCGTTAAAAGAAAAATCAGTTTTGTGTATATAAAATGATTCTAAAAACCGTCTTTTCTTATAGTCACTTTCAATAGCTAAAATTGCAGAGCTTTCCCAATCAATCCGGTGTCCATTTAAGCAAATGTGTTTCACTAGAGCAGATTTCTTTTTTAAATCCTCATTTGTTAGTTGGGCAATTGTATCAGGTTTGACGTCCCTTTGATGTTTTTTGCGTCGTGTTTTAAATGATCGACCAGTCTCACCAATATAAACACCTGTGCAATCTAAACATGGAATTTTATATACAACACCGCATTGATCAAATTTGTTGATTTTATCTTTTAAACTTGGCAGCATGTTTCCCACAGTGCGTAATGGTTATGTGGCCACTTTGATTTGATGGTTTTTTAAGACGCTTTAATCTTTCAGTTATTCCAGGTATAAATGGCAAAATAACTAATCCAATATGTTTTTCTGCTTGTAACTTAGCTTGAGCTTGAGCCTTTCTTTTTTTCAGTGCTTTTTGTATGAACCATTTAGGATAATTATTTTCAGTGAGCATATGAGATAGAAAACTTTTTTCTTTTTTCCAGTCTGTTGATTTGGTAATGAGCGATTGTGCTCGATTGTATAAATTCATCACCACACCTTGTTTTTGTTCAATGGAGTGAGCTGAATGGTAATTCAAATATCGATTGGTGTGGGTTGTTTATCGGTGTACTTTATTGGCCAATTTTCCATCCTGCGTTCGCATGAATAGGACATCTAAAAATGCTAATTTGTCATCTCGCTCTTGTTCAATTGTAAAATTTATGTTCGGGTCCGCGTTATTCAAATGATTGAAAAATCTATTCACTTCATTGGTTGGCATGATCACAAATGTGTCATCAACAAATCGTTTCTTTTCTCCTTTTCATTCTGTTGATTACTATGTAACCGTTGTCTGTGTTTGAACTTTAGTCACTCCTGACGAAGAAAAACTGATTTTAGTTTTTCGAAACGTTGAGTTTTTATGAATTTTATGTAGATTTTAAATCTAAAATCTAAATAAAGATCATTTTAACTTTCAATTACACCAGAAGAGTTATATGGAGAAGTTAAAAGATGCCTGGTGACAAAAGCCAAATATGAAATGCGAATATTACCACTTTTAAAAGGTTGATCTTAAAAAAGTCTTCAGCTATCACTTCGAGAAGATTATCTTCAAAGAAAAGTCTTCAAGTAGTTGAGGGGCCCAATGTTTCCTTTTTTGTGAAAACCGTCTCTAAATAGTTGTTTTGACGTTAAAATTTTCCGAATCCACCATCTCAACCATTGCTTGTCCAGTTGTCCATTGGCGTGTAGGTGACGTTTCTTGTCAGCGTAAACTCATTTTCACGTTTTCATTCTTATTCTAGCCGGCGTCACATGATAGGGCCCTTCCATCAGTAACGTCGGGGTTTAGTATTTCGGTTCAACCGGCTGCATCGGCTTCCCTAATCGGGCTCTTGTGTGAGCAGCAGCGAAAAGTTAATGAATTTTATGCACTTTAACAGTTTCTGTACACAAAATTTTGATCCTCTTTTTATCAACACTGGTAATGCTCACAAACAAAGAATCTTGCCACAAAATACCGGTAATACTTTTAAAAAAGTGTGAACGAGGAATTGAAACACAGCCAAAAATGATGGTAGCTGCGAAATGGTGGTTGGTTTCATAATTACAGAAATAAACCATTTAATGGTAAGCCTATTGTGCGACTTGGTTTTGCCCCTTTCCTATTTATATTTGTGGAATTAAATTCTCTGGCTGCGCTGTTGGTCATGTTTCTCTCGCAGCGACAAAAGCGGCTACGCCGTCGCCAAAACCATTCACCATATTTTAGTAGAAGCCCATGAGGCCGAGTTATTTTCAAACAAATATTCACTCTAAAATCAGTTTTACGAATTGTTGGGGTTTTGGTTTTAGTTTGATTTTTTCTTAAAATGGTGATTTCATTACAATGCTGTATAGTGTAGACATAAATACCGTAACACGCAACATATAAGCAGAGGAAAAAATCCTTGTTTTATGTTAAAGTATATGACGGCGTCGCCCACATGGCTCCTATCAGAAACGTCGGAATGAGGATATTAAATCGGCCGGCCAAGCCGGCTTTACCTATCAGGTTCTTGTATAAAGAGTTACCAAAAGTTCATGTGTTTTCTGCTCATAGGATTTTCAAGACTTGGTGGGCTTCTTTTCCTAATAGATTTTCTGAATTCAAGATCCTGGCAATGCTTTAGGTGTATGTGCTCTCTTCACTGCTTACAATGACCCTAGGGAGGCTTGCGTTTCCCGAGATTTAGTATTAGGGAACACATTTCTGATATTTAGCTATTTTAAAGCAAAAGAGCAAAAATGTTTTTCATGTGATGCAATTTCACGCAGCGATCTTATTTTCTTTTGATTTCTCCTTAAACTTTCTCAAGTCCTCGCTGATTACCAATTACAGTACCGGAAAAAAGTTTAGAAAGATTTTTATTTTGATGAACTTTTCATGATAAAGTCACTTTACAACAATTTTACAGGGAGATGCTAATTGCTTATTGTGTCTTGTGTTGACTTAACTATTATTCTTTGTTGTATTTTTCAGCAAATAATGGTAATATGTTTTACATTTGGTACGGTTTTTGATAGCATAGGGTTGATTTTCAAAATTTGTTGTGAAAATGAGAAAATTGCCTCAAATTTCAAAAGCTTTAAAAAGCAACGTCATCCTTTTAAAAGAAGAAGGCTACAAAAATGTTGATATTTTAAAACGATTAAAACTCTCTGAAGCATCCGTTAGTCGAATATTACAGAGAAACAAGGAAAACCTCAATCTTTCTCCCTTGAAAAGAAGTGGCAGACCCCGTACCACCACTCTCAGAACGGACCGCAAAATCAAACAACTCTGCCTAGGGCAACCATTCAATTCTTTATCAGAAATGAAAAGATCTATGCAAGAGCTGAGTAGTGTGACTACAAGAACGATTAGAAACCGTGGATCAAGTGCATAAATTTCCCATCTGGGGAAATTTATGCACTTGGGCAGTTGCTATTTTACACTCCCTTCCAGTGTACACTGCCCCATACATTTACATACCAGGCCTGCCCCTTCAGTGTACACTGCCTTTCTTTTAATGCCCTGCCAGCTGAGATTCGAACCCGCAACCATGGTATCTCAACTGTTCTAATGTTATTAAGAATAAACTTGATAACTAAGTGGGGAAAATTTTGCACTTGTTGTTGTCTTGGGAAAAATTTTGCACTTGTTCCGAAACCGTTTGCACAAAGATTTTAAACTTCCTGCCCACAAACCTCTAAAGAAACCCTGATTACACCAAGAATGGCCCAGCAAAGGCTTGAATTTTGCAGCCAGTACAAAGACTGGACAAGTGAAGACTGGCAGAAAGTGATGTTTTCAGACAAATCCACCTTCTTACAGTTTGCTTCCTACAAACCCTTTGTTCGCAGACCTCTTGGATCTTCACCAGTAAACTCACGGTACCTCCAACCAACCGTTAAGCACCCCCCATCGGCCATGGTGTGGGGGTGCTTTTCCAGCAAAGGCCGAGGTGGTCTTTATTTCGTGCCAAAAGGACAAACAATGAATGCCTCACGGTATATTAGTGTCCTAAATGATTATCTACTGAATGTCATGAGCATTCACGGATGCACAACACTTCAACAAGACTCTGCACCATGCCATAAAGCCAAATCAATCATGAATTGGTTTCAAACCAAAAATGTCAGAGTGTTCAAATGGCCAGGAAATTCTCCTGACCTTAATCCCATTGAAAATTTATGGACACTGATAAAAAAAAAAGTTTCTACATCAAATCCGACAACTATGGATGAGCTAAAGCGGATCATTAAATAGATTTGGTGCAAAGATATTGATCAAAATGTTTGCAAAAACCTTACAGATTCCATGCCAAGCCGCATTCAAAAGGTCATTGAAAACAAGGGTTACCATACTAAATACTAGGGCAACTGCTGTAATTTGGACCATGTTGGAGGTGCATGATGTTTGTTTCCCGTATTGTTACGTTCAATAAAAGAAAAACATAAAAATGTGTCATTTTTGCGTTTTGTCGGCTTTTCAAAAAATCTTTCTAAACTTTTTTCCGGTACTGCATGTAGCATGTCATTTTCTCTTTGCTTGGCGTGCCCTCGAAAGTTAGAAGTGTTCGTGCTTTTCTCCAAATATTTAGGTTTGATGCCGATAGCTCTACAAAGCTGTTGTAAAGCAAAATTCCAAAAATATTTTCCATATGATGTGATTTGACACAATGGAGTAGTGTTTTTGACATCCCATCAAACTTTCTTAATCCCTGCTGGCTACGCATCATGATTCATGTTTTTTTTCCTTGCTTGGGTTTGGAAGAAAGACACTATCTACCAAAATAGAAAAAAGTATTCCCCAAATATAGTGCGATTTTATCCTAGCAAGGCATGCCATCGCCAATGTGGAGTTAGAATTTATCAATTAAGGCAGCTGCGCCGGCTTTACCGCATTAAAATTTATAAGAGCAGCTGCAAAAAATATAGAAAATATTTATCATGATTCTTGTACACGTAATGGTGGTCATTTTGGTTTATTAGTCAAGACTGGATGTACTCAAAAAAGGATAATGTCACTACCTACCATTTGTACTTTTTAAAACTGTTGGGGGAAGCGAAACATAATCAAAAGTTATAGCGGCGCCCAAATGGTGGTTGTTTCACAATTAAAGAAATGAGCTAGTTAGTGATAGGCCTGTTTGACGATTTGGTGGGCCTGCTTTCGTATTTGTATTTGTGATATTAAGATTTTTGCCTGCGCTGTCTCCTTTCATTTGGCCATAGCATGAAAAGGAGCTATGTCTTTGCCCAAAGTCATACAGCCTATTGCAATAGGCGCCTATTAAGCTCTTTTCAAACAAAAACGTACCCTTTTAAACCACTTCAAATATATTCTTAGATTTCACAATTTTTACTTTTTACTTTTTTACAATTTTTACAATTAAAATAAATTTGCATAAATATCTGCTTAAATATATTTTTACAATTTCACGGCCGCAAAAAAATCACTTTTTCGACCGCAGTTTGCGCACCCCTGCTGAAAGCGAATTAGTATAAATCAGTGGTTCTCAAACTTTTGAAAAAATTTTACTTTGCGGTCCCCTTTCAATTTTTTCAACCACTCTCGGTCCCATCTAAATTTAAACATAAATTCTGGCTCAGTTGTAAGGACATCATAAAATACAATGTGTATTAGGCAAACAGCTATTTATTCTGAAAAGAAAAAAGTAAATATCTGTCAACAATTTTACAAGCACAGTTTAATGGGATGGGTGCCCTTGCTTGTCTTCCAGCAATTCCTCTATGTTGGGCAGTGTGTTGGCTAGGGCAACTCTCATGTCATGGGTCACATCCATCCTGTTTCGAGATTTTGTTTTGATAGTAACAAGAGTGGAAAACGCTTTTTCGCATTCGTAGGTGGTAGGAAATGAAATCAACAATTTTAGAGCCATCTTTGCGACAGCAGGGTATGGCTCTGCCATTTGAATCCAAAAATCACTGCAACACATTTCACGAAAAACAAATTTTGCATCCCCATCATTTACCAAATCAATAAATTGCTCCTGAACCAAGTTGTCCTCTGAAGGCGGATCGCTAACGGAGAGTACAAATGGGTTGTTGATGAAGCGGTAATATTTTTCAAATTCCAGTAGATCGGGAAAGTATCGCGATATTTCTTCTCTAAGAATTGAAACATGGCGCTTCATCACTTCAAGGATATCGTCACCCACGTGAAGTGCGTTTTCATCAAGAAATGTATTTAACTGTGGAAATGGGGCAAAGTTCTTGTTATCCAGTATTGAATTTCATAATGCTAACTTCATTTCAAAAGCAGTCAATTTTTCATGACAATGGAGAACGGTGATTTCCCTTCCTTGTAAGGCCAGGTTGAGAGAACTCACGTATTCGAAGATGTCTACCAAAAACGACAGGCATGTCAGAAAGCGGTTGTCCGTGAATTTTTCGGACATTACTTGTTTAGCTGTAGCTTCATGCAGAAATTCGTGTATTTCTTTTCGTAGAACAAAAACTCTTTTCAGTACTTTTCCCTTTGAAAGCCATCTCACATGCGAGTACAATAAAAGTGTTTCAAATTCGGAATCACTTTCTTTGCATAAATCACCAAACAGGCGTGAGTTGAGTGCGTTTGCTTTAATGAAATTCACTGCCTTAATCACATCGTTCAGAACACATTTCAACTCCTCAGGCATTGTTTTTACCATAAGTGCTTGGCGATGAATAGTGCAGTGCGTACGAATCACATCTGGGCACTTTTCCTTTACCAAGGTCTGAAAACCGGAACGGCAGCCAATCATCGCTGGAGCACCGTCGGTGCAGACCCCAATAACATGCTCCCACTTGATAGCATGCGCCTCAAAAAATCTGTCCACTTTGTCAAATATTTCCCTGGCGGTTGTTTTAGTGCTTAGGGTTTCGCAAAACAAGAATTCGTCTTCCAGATGCTGATTATAAACATAACGTACAAAGACGCAAAGTTGGGCTAAGTTACTTGCATCCGTAGTTTCATCAATCTGGATCGCGAAATAGTTAAAAATTGAATTCTGAATCTTCAAGACTACTTGTGACAGTATGTTATCAGACAGCTCAGTTATTCGCCTTCTGACGGTATCATTTGACAAAGATACGTATTTTAGCTTCTGAAGCTCAGAACTTCCCAGCACATTCGATATGATGTCTCGGCAGCAAGACAATATTTTAAGTCTTCTCCAATGTTGTGGGTTTTTTTGGAGGCAGCTATTTTTCGTGAAACCTCATAGGAGGCTCTTAGACCACTCTTAGTGTCTTTCCAAAACATTCCTGATTGATCCAGCCTGGACTTGATCAACGTTTCAGTTTTTCGTTTGAAGAAATTTAAATCCTTGTTTGATGAATCAGGATGATGTGTTTCTAAATGTCTTTTTAGTTTGCTGGGTTTAAGTGAAGTAGATGCCAACACTGTGCAGCATAAAACACACTGCGGTTTCTCTTCTCCGTCACATTTTATCGCTGTAAAACCAAATTTTAAATACGAATCGTCATATCTCATTTTCTTTTTTGGAGGCATGGTGAAAGCAAATTTTCAATAGTAGCTTAGCCAATTTTTGAAGTACAGGTATAAAGTTCTGAAACTCAAAAATTATAATTATAACTGCAAGCTAGTCTGCACTAAAGCTAAGACCTCGACAAACACTTTTTAGGAAAAAGCTGGCTTACGCTTTTATATGTCCGCGTTAAATTTGATTTGTCTTAAAATTTAATTTAAGTTGCTACTTTTCATCCAAACACGCATACTTGCTTTAATTTGTACTCAACTTCTTCTTTCTTATGAATATTCAAGACTTATATTTTTTAAACAGCATGATTGAGAAAAAGAACTGTTACGTAATAATTGACTCTCAGTCGTACAATGCCCCATTGTGTATTGATACGACCTCTAATAACAGATTTATTGAGCAGTGAGTTGCATCGATTACAGATCCAGCTAAATTTCTCACCTTGATTCATGCTGCCACTTTATATACGGCGCATCAAAGACCCCTCGCGGTCCCCCTGAAATTGCGTCGCGGACCCCTTAGGGACCGCGGTCCCCAGTTTGAGAACCACGGGTATAAATCAACGCATCTGACTGCGCGCATGTTGCTTGGCCCTAATACAAACACAGCCATACAAAAACAAGATAACCCAAAATGAAGCTCTCACAGATAAATTATAGCAATAGCAGGGCCCCCATTAACAATGTCGAGGTTAAGAATATCAAATCAGCTGGCTGCGCCTACCTCATCTAGCTGCAAAGAAAACTGCTTCAACATTTAGATCATGTCTATAGCGCGACACTAAAAATTTGTTGCAAATAATAAGACAGGGCCATCTTTATTCTCGTCCTTTATTGCGGGTATCCCCAAACGTTTTGCTTGAAACTTTCTTTATTTGAAAATGGTTAGAGATTTCATTTAAAAAAATTTTTTTGAATATTTTCATGGAAACGACCCAAAAATTTATGAAATTTACAAAGAATAGACAAAATGTATTAAAGGTCTTAGATTTTGTAGAAATTGCAACTTCGTGAAATGCAGACACCAACATTTTGAATGTTACTAACCGGTAGACTACATTTCATAAACGTTTAGAGTCTTCATTTTTTGATAAATAATTTTGAAAACGTAGACAGATAATGCAAAAGAACCATGCTTGGGGGGGAAAAGTAGTCAAAATGTACCAAAGAGCTAACTTTGTCATACAATTGCAAGTTTGTCAGATCAAGTAGGATAATTGTTCAACTAAAAATAAAACATGATGTATGGCAACCAATTTTTTGATCAGCCATTATAAAGTAATCCTTAGCCTCAGGCATTTATATTCACACTAGCTGGCGTCACTCGGCAGGGGTCTTCCATCAGTAATGACCGGATTTAGTATTTCGGTTCAACCGGTTGCGAAGGCTTCACCCATCCGGCTCTTGTGTGAGCAGTAGTGAAAAGTTAATAAATTTTATGCACTTTTACAATTCTTCTACACAAAATTGTGATCATCATATTTTCTTAATCATGACTGGCAATGTTCACACAGAATCTTTCCACAAATTATCGTTAATACTTGTGACGGAGCAGGGATTAATTAAAACTGATTGTAACGGCAAAATCATGCTTACTTTCACAATTAAAAAAACTATTTAATGGTAAGCCTATTTTGCCAATTGGTGCTGCCCTTTTTCTCTTTGTATTTGTTGTATTAAGTTTCTAATTTGGCTGCGCTATTGGTCTTGTTTTCGGCATAGCGACAAAAGCGGTTATTGTTTTCGCTATATTCAGTTTTACGAATTGTTATCGTCACGATTTTATGTTGATTTTTCCTTAAATTTGGGATTTTATTACAATGATGTAGAGTATAGACATAAATAACATAAATGTCATAACAGGCAGCACATATGACGGCATCACCAGCAGAGACCCCCTCAGTAATGTCGGGATTGAGAGTGTCGGTTCAGCCAGCCAAGCCGGCTTTACCTATCAAGTACTTGTATGAAGAGTTACCAAACGTTTTTGTGTTTTCTGCATATAAGATGTTCACGATTTTTTGTGCTTCTTTTCCTAACAGAATGTTTCATTTCAAGATCCTGGCTATGCCTTAGGTCAGTGGTCGGCAACCACCGGGCCGCGGCCCGGTGCCGATCCGCAAGGAGTCTGCTACCGGGCCGTATAGTTTTTTAGCATTTCAGACTAAAGCTTTGAAACATTTTTTTAAAGCTTGACGCAAAATGTTATTGTTTTAGGAGCTTTGTTTAAAGCCTTGATTGCTCGCAATATTCGATTGTTAGCATCTTTTGATGAAATAATGCAAATTCATCGTCACTTATCAGAGATAATATCTGAATTTGCTACCGTTCTCTGATCGTAGGCTAACTGCTTGCCAGTAGAGTCCCTCGCTGCAGTGGCTTGCGCTTGCGGCTTGAAACGTCTTTAGCGTTGCCAACTATAGCGATGAAAGTTGCTTTGATGTGGTTGCTTTGGCACTGCAGGGGCGAATTTTTGTTCGACGAAGCAAAAGATTTTGACGCATTCCAACTTTAGTTGGGTTAGGTTAGATTAGCAAGTGTAGTAAGATCATATTGCGTTAGGAATTGGATTTTTGATGAGGTATTAGAGTAAAGATACAATAGCAGTTAAATTGGGACACTTGAATAGAAATTATTACTAAAGCTTAAATTGTATTACACATTTAAAAAGTTTTAGCATTTAAATTTTTAGTCCGAGAAAAATGAGTACCGGTAGGCCTACACAACAAACATCCATGCTGAGTTTTTTAGGGAATGGACCAATTTCATCTGAAGAATCTGACGTCGAGACCGAGGGTCCTACAATCACAAAAAAAAGGAAAGCTTCTTTCAACCGACAATATAATGAGTCGTACCTAAAGTACGGATTTATTTCAACTGGCGATTCCGAAGCACCTTGTCCACTCTGTTTGATTTGCAAGAGCAAGTTATCAAACGAGGCAATGAAGCCATCAAAACTACTTCGGCACATGAAGACCAAGCACCCAGAAATAAAAGATAAACCTCTGTAGTTTTTTGAAAGAAGGAAACGTGATCACGAAGGTGAAAAACGATTATTGAAGACTGTTTTATCAACAAATTCAAATGCACTCAGAGCATCGTATTTGGTATCTCATCGCATTGCTAAGACCAATAAACCATTTGCTATTGGAGAAGAATTGATTCGACCTGCGTGTACTGATATTTGCAGTGAAATTTTAGGAGAACCGGCAGCTAAAAAGGTAGGGCAGGTTCCTCTTTCGTCTCGCACTGTTGCGAGACGAATTGAGGATATGGCGGAAGACATTGAAGCTCAGTTAATAGAGCGAATTGTAAAGTCACCATGGTTTACGATTCAGTGTGATGAGTCTACAGATATTGAAAACAAAGCTGTGTTGCTAGTGTTTGTTCGATATCTTTATGAAGAGGATATTCATGAAGATATCTTATGTGCTTTGCTGTTGCCAAAAAACACCACAGCCTCCGAACTGTTTAAGGCTGTAAATAATTATTTCATAGAAAAACAGATCAATTGGTTGTTTTGTGTTGGGGTGCGCACGGATGGAGCTGCAGCCATGATTGGCCGTCTGTCTGGTTTGACTGTTCGCATTAAAGAGGTCGCACCAGAGTGCGAGGCCACTCATTGCGTCATTCACAGGGAAATGCTGGCTAGCCAAAAAATATCACCTGAGCTTCACAGTGTATTCACTGATGCAGTTCTAATGATTAACCTCATTAAAGCTCATGCACTTAACACCCGGCTGTTTGAGCAAATATGTGAGGACATGGATGCAGAGCACAAATGTCTTCTTTTGCACACAGAAGTGCGATGGCTCTCCCAAGGAAAATCGTTGAATAGAGTGTTTGAATTACGTGAACCATTGCAAAGGTTTCTGTTGGAAAAAAATTCTGATCTTGCAAACAAATTTAGTGATGAAAAGTGGCTTCTAAAGCTTGCATACTTGTGTGACATATTCAATCTGCTGAACGAACTAAATCTTTCACTTCAGGGAAAAATGACAACTGTATTCAAGTTGACAGATAAAGTGGCTGCTTTTAAAGACAAACTTGAATTGTGGGAGCAGCGCGTAAGCAAAGGAGTATTTGATATGTTTCAAACGTTAGCAGAGACTTTGAAAGACAGCGAGCCTTACCAAGAGTTTTCGGACCTTGTGAGCAGTCATTTGCGTGTTCTCAGACAGGAGTTTAAGCGTTATTTTCCAAGCGCCAAAGACCCTCGAACTTCAAAGAAATGGATCCGTAATCCGTTTATTTTCAAACCAGGTGATTCGACCTTACCTGTACGACAAGAAGACCAGCTGTTGGACATTGCAAATGATGGTAGTTTGAAAGGTATTTTTCATAGAACGACTCTGCCAATATTTTGGTTGAAGGTCTTGCCAGAATACCCTGATCTTGCCATAAAAGCATTAAAAACTCTACTGCCATTTCCAACATCCTACTTATGCGAGTCTGGATTTTCAGTGATGGCAGCAACAAAGACGAAACCGCGTAACAGACTGGACGTCAGGGACACATTGCGGGTGTCATTGAGTACCATGATTCCTAGGTGGGAGCGTCTCGTGGCGGCAAAACAAACTCAAGGTTCTCATTGAATTAAAAATGTAAATACTTTTGAGCTTTTATAACTTTTTATTGTTGAGCATTTGTGGTTTATTGAAAGCCGGTCCGCGAAAAATTTTGAGTTTTAAACAGGTCCGCAGTACGAAAAAGGTTGCCGACCCCCGCCTTAGGTTTTTGTGCTCTGTGTATTGCTGACAAGAACCCAAGGAAGCCTTGCGTTTCCCGCAGTTTAAAAGAAGAGATTACATTTCTGACATTAAGCTATTCTAAAGCAAAAAGGCAAAAATGTCTTTCTTGTGATGCGATTTCACACAGTGACGCTATTTTCTTTTGATTTCCCCTTAAACTTTCTCAAGTTCTCGGTGGATACGCATTATGTACAGTAGCATGTTCTTTTCTCCCTGCTTGACGTGCCCTGGGGAGTTTAAAGTATTCTTGCTTTTCCTCAAATGTTTGGTTTGACCCCGGCAACTCTATAAAGGTATTATAATGCAAAATACCAAGAATATCTTCCATGTGGTGCGATTGAACACAGTGACGTTGTTAATTTTGATTTCGCCTCAAACTTTCTTATGTCCCTGCTGGCTACGCATTATGATTCATACTTGTTTTTCCTTGCTTAGGCATGCTCATAAAAGTTAAATAAGTTCTCGCTTTTCTAAAATTTTCAGGTTTGATTCCGGTAGCTCTATAAAGCTATTAACAAGCAAAATAGAAAAATGTTTTCCTAAGTATGGTGCGATTTTACCTCGGCAGGCCATGCTACAGTATCACCCGTGACGATTTAAAACATATCAATTAATGCAGCTGCGACAGCTTCACCGTACAAACATTTGTTAGAGCCACAACAAAATGTTTTACTAAATATAAGGCATAGCTCCTGTACATGTAATGGCGATCATGTTGGTTTATTAATCAAGACTGGAAGTATTCAAAAAAAAGGAACGGTGACACAAACTACCATTTGTAATTTTCAAAAGTGTAAGGGGGGGGGAGGGGGGGAATATAATCAAAACTGATGGCATCGCCCAAATGGTGGTCGTTTTGACTCATAAAGAAATGAGCTGTTTGGTGGTAGGCATGTTCGACAATTTGTTGGGCCCGCTTTCGTATTAATATTGGTGACATTAACATTTTTGCCCGCGCTGTTTACTTTAATTTGGCCTTAGCGTTAAAAGGGGCCCTGCCTTTCCTTTAAGTCGTACAATCTATTGCAATAGGCGCCTATTAAGCTCTTTTCAAACAATAACGTTCCCTCTCAATCCACCGTTATAGATTGTTGCTATTATTGTTTAATTTTGATCTTTTCTTAAATTTGGGACTTTATTACATTTAACTGTGCCCCTAATCCAGACCTCCCCACTTTTAAATGAAGATTAGTGTTTTGTACCGATAGGCCTTTGCTTGCAATTACAAATATCAGTAATGGGCTTTACCATTTATGTTCACTCTCAAAGTGATAGTGGATAATTATGCTGCCTGCTGCTGGTTTCACTACATAGTGGCAAGCATTGCGATGGCATTTAACATTACGACCTCACAATGGGATTTAAGTCATTATTATTGGGATTGCTACTTACCACTTCTTCGTCACTGTAGGCGAATTAATATGAACTAACGTCTCTGACTGCGTGCATGTTCCTTGGCCCTGGCATAAACGCCGCCATGCAAAGAGCAAACCAACCCGACATGAAGCACCCACAGTTCAGTTATAGCAGTAGCGGGAGCCCCCATTAATAATATCAAGGTTAAGAACATCAAATCAGCTGGCAGCTGCGACAGCCTTTCCCAATTGTAAAAGAAATTGCTTCAGCATTTGGAATTTAGATCATGTGTAGCTCGACACTTACATTTTGTTGCAAACGATAAGAAAGGACCATCTTTACCCCATCGGTCTTTTTCTTGGGTGATCACCAAGTGTTTTGCTTGGAGTAGGCTACATAATAAATTTTTTAGATTTTGAGTCTTTTGAATAATTTGATTGATAATCCCAAAGATCCATGCTATCGAGAAAGAATCGACAAAATGTACCAAAGGACTTAGTTTTTCTAAAAATTGCAATTTCGTGAACTGCAGGCACTAAAATTTTGTGTGTTTTTAACCGGTAGACTACATTTCATAAACATTTGGAGACTTCAGTTTTTGATGAATGTTTTTGAAAACATCGACAGACAATGCAAAAGAACTACACTTGTGAAGAAAAGTAGTCAAAATATACTAAACAACAAACTTTGTTTAACAATTGCAATTTTGTTAGGTCTAGTAGGATAATTGTACAACTAAAAATGAAACATCATGTATGGCAACCAAGTTTTGATTAGCCATTATAAACTAATCCTTTGCCTCAAGTAATTGGAGTGATATATTGCTGGGAAGAATATATCCTAAGCTTTCAAAGGATATTAATTTTTAGTACTCAATTATAATGATTTTGTACTAAAGTCACCTGTTTTTTGTGAGCTCACCATTTTTTGAATGGGTATAGCGTTACACCACTGGTCTTAAAGTTAAGCTTTTTCGGTATAAGAACTAATATTAATTGTAGATTTTATACACTATCGAACTCGCCGTGAGATAACCTTTAATTTGTTAAAAAAAGTTTGAAAATCAGTTCAGAAATGCGGTCACAAATCAGTTTTCTAATAAACTGATTTTGCAAAAAGATTGCAAATTTTGAAAACATCTTGATATTATATCATCTGCGTCGATTTATTGAGTTATAAAGGCAATCTACGCGCTTTGTATGCATGTTCACACGAATGACCTGGTTATTTTACAAAGTAATAGTATTGCAAATAACCAAAGCCTCCCTCCAATAATTTGACGAAACCATCTCTGGACGCGTTTCGTCGTTTTGGATTCATCAGTAGGGCCTGTCCCGTCATTTCCAAAATCCCATATTTGCAATAATATGAAAATGTAGTATCATCCTATTACAAATTCCTTTGCACACATCACGCGCGTGCGTTGTGCATGCTATCACTTTGGTATGGAGATCCCATCCGTATCGAAGATGCAGTGTACCACTCAGAGAGTTTATAGTAAACGAGATCTATCTTCGATCTTCTTCTTGATTTTACCCATTTCGATGGTTATACTTTTATCTTTCATCAATTTATGTTTGCAATTTCCGTACTTCGTCATTTAGTCAGAGATTCCTTTTTGTAATGGATTTCTGTATTTCATGTTCAATATAAATCGTGGTCAGTAATTTCATAATTCATTGCAAATTTCCGTACTACCACAACTTTGTTATTTTGGTGTTGTCCGATTGTGGTACAATTCTCCCCCCCCCAAAAAAAAAGGTTGAGCCTGGCTACACAAATGTAAGTGTAAACTCTGCAAATTTTATATCTGGAGAAATATAGAGATACGGCTTTCAACAAATATTTGCTAGGACTAACTCTTTGTAAAGATTTATTTGTTCAAAATAAGCGTGATTGAAAACAGTTTGAAAATGTTCTTTGTTTTATTAACGTATAAATAAACTTCAAATAAAACTAGCGTAGCATCCAGACACACAGTGATGCACAAAAAACCTCCTTATTTCACATGGCAAAGCTGTAATTCCTAGTCCAGAAGAAATCAGATTTAAGCCTACATAAAAAACAATATAAATGACAAAGCAAACTTTAGATATTGAAGTATCTCGAAAAGTCGAAGAGATTCAATTTTTAAAATCCTTTGTCTCCGTTGACGGCGGTCGATGGATTTACCTTCGCAAAAGCAGGGAAAAGCGAGGCTCTAGGTGTCTCGAAAGCAATTGGGCAGCAAAAAGTAATGGCGATTCTTAAAAATAAACAGCACAGTGATATCGCCAATGTTGACTTGTACCTAGCGCTGAGCCCGCCAGCAACTGCGTGCGCGCGAGATTACATAGAGCAATTATTTTTCATTCCACTGGGCAAAGAATCTTGTATTTAGCAGTTTATGCCCAAGGCCTATATGCGCGAAAAACTGACACAGTTATAAAATGCAGTTTATTTAGCTACTACAAAAAGCAACAATTAACTGCGGAGCGTAAGTAATTTTAGTTTTTTAAACGAGATAAATTCAGGCGCATCACCGGGAGAAGCCATGCCCTCTCATTGCAACCCTCTTACCAAAGGTGATTTTGCCTCAAAATTGATCTTAACCCCCACCCTAGCGCAAATATTTGCCTCAAAATAAACTTTAGTCTTCCCCTACAAAAATCCTGATTTCGTGCGTAGGTGAATATTTCTCAACTAGGATCGATTTGGGGGTAAAACATTTGAAGCGCCTTCACCAAAATTTTCGCTCAAAAATTACCAAATTTTAAGGCGTGTTAGATGCCACTTAAACCTGTGTGAATTATATACAAGTTTTGTGGGTTGAATAATGTTACTTATTTTGATAGATTCAGGGAGGATCTTGACTTCTACTCCCTCACGTTATTCGATGCTTCTAAATTTTTCTTTTTTATATTTTCTAATTCAATTTAATGTGACTTATTGCTTTGTTTTTTGCACAAGTCATTAGAATCACCGTTAGTCTAATGTGAAAACATTGTATATGAGTAGATCAAGCATAGACAAAAAGAACAAATTTAAGCGTATGCAACTCCTACGTTCTCCATCGTTTCGTTAAACTCAATGCTGTTTAGGTCATCACTTAAATGGTTGATGTAATTCGTGATTTCGGATACTCGTTCCCGGTTCCGTTTTGTTTCCTGCTTGTGAATTTGCTGCATTAACGTAGAGATCCAAGAGGAGCTCCTGGTAACGATTTCGTCTTCTCTGTTGTCGATCTTCACCAGATGAACATCGTGCGATGCACCCATTGCATTTACAATCGTATCTTTGTCAACGAACAACTGAAAAAAAGGACACGGGTAGACATAACAACAAAGATATGGCAATACATCAAAAGCCCAAAGCAAAGCAATTTGATTGCAAAAGCTCAAAAGAATGACTTTATGTACATGTGAAAAAGAGTGTCATCAGAAAAAACAAAATTGGCTAAGACCAGATTAGAAAAATAGTTGTTCTCCTAACATATCGGGTACCCACCAATGGCGCACCGCCTGATTGGCTATTTGTATATTCATGATTGGTTTAATCTCCTAACCCGTTATGCATGTTCCTGTTTGCTTGACTGATATTACGGTGAATGCTTGGATTTTCCGTTTCATATCTCACCATCTACGTACTGTATATGAAGGGTACGGGTGATCATCATAGTCAGCGACTTGGACGAGTGGGTTCGAGCGCCGTTCATGGCAACCGTGATCATGAGTTCGAACCTTATAATTGATATGTTGTTTTGTCCTTGGGAAAAACACTTATCAAAGCTTGGTTGCAGGCTTGTTGTGGAAAGCACAGAGCCAGCAGTAATGGTAGCTTCGAAGCTGGCCTACACGCAAAATGTTTCACCCATAACCTCCAAGTCTTCCCGTAACCGGAGGATAACAATAAACGATACGATCATCAAAAGTTTGGAGAACCTATCTCACATACAGTTCTACAATATTTTAATCATACGACACAATTTATTATAAACACGGCTTTTAGCGGATCACAACAGAATTCCTATACCAAATGATATAATCGTGGCTCGCAACTTAGAGCTTCCGTTTCCGCTTGGTCAGAGCTTCCGCTTCGCAGTCGGTAGACATGGAGCTCATTCCCCTTGTCGAGTCATACCAAAAGATTTTTAAAATGGTATTCACAGCTTCCCTGCATGGCGCTCGGCATTTATGGGAAGTTGTGGAGAACAAGCCGGCAAGTTCGCTTGTTTTGTCCTTGGGAAAGGCACTTAACGGGACTCCTCCACCTTTATGTGAAAGACAGGTGACCCAATTTTCCCACCAAAGAGAGGGTTGGTGGCAGGTAGGGCATCGGACCGTAAAACAAATTTCATGTAATAAAAATGCAGATATCTGCTGTGGCAACCCCTAATCGGTAATAAGCCGAAAGACAAAGAAAAACAATCTAAGTAGCCGTTTGTAATAAAACGCACAAAAACTCATTGCTTTGTTATGACCAAATAAAGGCACAATGGCAACACTTTCCCAGCTCGGTTGCAGATTTGTGAGACATGAGCTGCGATTTGATTACACAGAGAATAAGTGTGCTCTGTTCAGCCGCCATAATTTAACGTTGTACATGAATAACCGCTAAGGTTTTATACAGGCTGTTAAAAACAAAGCCGTAAAAAGTAAAAACAAAGACTATCTCCTAGACCGATGGACAGACAAACGGTTTTCTCGTGACCGGAGGACAAAAATACACAATCAACTCAAAAGTGACAAAACTAACATACCATTCGTAAATCCTCTGGCATTTCATCATCCATTTCATTTTTAACAACTTTCTCTAACACCAACATGCAAGTTTCTAAAACTTTCTCATTGTGCCCATTTTCTAGATCTCGAATCTGCGTAAATCTACCACATTTTGTTGAGAAAAAATATGTTCAAAGCATTCCGAAACATTGCAATATTGCATGGAAGTTAAAGGCTTTTTGACGTCCACAAAGAGTTAATTAGCTTATTGGAGGAGCTAAGGCCACTGAAATGCGCTACAAAAGCTTTTGACAAACTCAATTTTCAAAGCCGCTCTATTATGATGTTGGCTTCTATAACAGCACAGTTGAAGATTCCAACCTCCCACGCGACATCAGCAGATTATGATAGTGAAGCTGCTCACCCAGCATGTCGTTTGAAGCGACTTTGGCCATGGCAGATTGTCTTGATGTTAGTGGTAATACTAGTTAGCAACTTGCATTCATTGCTGGTTTGAAATCATTTCCCTCTTATGTGATCTTGCGAGATTATACCCTGTGAATCGTATGATTACTTGATACCGAGCGTCTATCACAAGAAAGATATTGAAAGCAGCAACACAATACGTTAGTAATCGAAAAAAAAAATGGATCTCACGTTTACAGACCAGCTAGCACTGACATCAAAAACTGACACAATTACATTGCACCTCTTAATGATCTTTAAAACTTGAGCCTTCTTTAAAAACATACCGCCAACATGAATGGTATTCAGAAGATTTGAAATGACATTTCAAAAAACTCTCCATTTAAACAACATAAAAGATACAATCCTTGCACACTCTCGACGAACTGCGACATCATGTCGCTGATATTTCGCTCAAATTCTTTTATTGTTTCTTCGA